>JARQAB010000010.1:0-1229525 GCA_036172955.1 Meloidogyne arenaria
CAACGTCACTCCCCCATTCGCACCCGACAAAACGTCACCCCCAAAATGCCCCGGAACAAAACGTCACTCCCCAATTTGTCCCCACAGCAAAATATCACTCCCCAATTTGTCCATAAAATACCCGCACTGAAAATCCGGCAACTTGAACTGACCGACCCCCCCATTTCAAAAATATCACCCCCTTCTCCATAGGGTCAGGGCTTTCATACCGTCCGAGTTTATCCAAAGGCACGGGTTGTTTAATTCATAGGTGTAGACGTAGGGCACTAGACCGTAGATTTTGATTAGAACCCCCCTCCCGCACATCACGTCCGTCTACACTGTCAACAGCTCCTGCCAGCCGTCTACAACTACTGAACCGACTCTAATGACCCCCCCGGGCCCCTCCACGGTACTTTAATTCACCCCCGGGTCCAACAAGGTACTCTACTGTCCCCACACCACGCTATTTTTAGACCCCTGTCCTTCCACCAATACAAGTCTGACCCAATTCACTCCCCAAAATGCCCGGAACAAAACGTCACTCCCCAAATTGCCCCGTACAAAACGTCACTTCCCAAAATGCCCCGGACAAAACGTCACTTCCCAAATGGCCCCGGCAAAAACGTCACTGCCCCAATTCGCCCCGGACAAAACGTCACGTCCCAAAATTGACCCGGACAAAACGTCACTCCCCAAAAACGCACCGGACAAAACTCACTCCCAATTCGCTCCCGTACAAAAACGACGTCACTCCCCAAAATGCCCCGGACAAAACGTCAACTCCCCAATTTGTCCCACAGACAAAATATCCAGTCCCCAATTTGTCCCGAAATACCGCACCTGGGAAACTCCGCACTGAACTGCCGACCCCCCCATTTCCAAAATATCTCTCATAGGTTCAGGCTTTCATACCTCCGATTTATATCCAAAGGCACGGGTTGTTATTCAATAGTGTATACAGTGGGCACTTAGACCTTAGATTTGATTAGAACCCCCCCTCCCGCACTTCAACGGTCCTTCTTACAACTTCAACAGCTCCGCCAGCCGTCCTACCTACTGAACCGACTCTATGAACCCCGCGGCCCCTCCACGGTACTTTATGCACCCCCGTCCACATGTACCTACTGTCCACACCTTTTTAGAAGACCCGTCTTCCACCACTCCCAGTCTGACCCAATGTCCACCCCCAAAAAATGCCCCCGACAAACTCCCTCCCCAAATTGCCCCGGACAAAACGTCACTTCCCAAAATGCCCGACAAACGGCACTCCCAAAATGCCCCGGCAAAACGTCACTCCCAAGTTCGGCCCCGGACAAACGTCCACTCCCCAAATTTGACCCGGACAAAACGTCACTCCGCCAAACGCCCCGGACAAAACGTCACTCCCCAATTTTACGCCCCGGACAAAACTTCACTTCCCCCAATGCCCCGACAAAACGTCACGCCCCAATTGTCCCACAGACAAAATATCCTCCCCAATTTGTCCCGAAAAGAACCCGCACTGAAAATCGGCACAACTGACGACCCCCCCCCCATTTCACAAAATATCTCTCCCATAGGGTCAGGCTTCACATACTTACTCCGCGTTTATCCAAAGGCATCTGTTGTTATTCAATAGGTGTAGACAGTAGGGCACTTAGACCTTAGAGATTTGATTAGACCCCCCTTCCCGCCTTCAACGGTCCCTTCTACAACCTTCAAGAGCTCCTGCCCGCCGTCGACAACTAACTGAACCGACTCTAATGACCCCCGGGCCCCTCACAGGTACTTTAAATGCACCCCCGGGTCGCAACAGGTGACCTACTGTCCACACCTATTTTAATAAGACCCCTGTCTTCCACCAATCCCAAGTCTGACCCAACTGTCACTCCCCAAAATGCCCCCGGACAAAACGTCCACTCCCCAAATTGCCCGGACCAAAACGTCACTTCCAAAATGCCCCGGACAAAACGTCACGTCCAAAATGCCCCGGACAAAACGTCCCTCCCACTCCCCCGACAAAACGTCACTCCAAAATTGACCCGGCAAAACGTCCACTTCCCCAAAACGAATGCCCCGGACAAAACGGCACTGTCCCCAATTCGCCCCGTAAAAACGTCACGTCCCTCCAAAATGCCCCCTTAACAAAACGGCACTCCCCAATTTGTCCCACAGGACAAAATATCACTCCCCAATTGTCCCGAAAGAACCCGCTCTGAAAATCCGGCACTGTAACTGACCGACCCCCCCCATTTCAAAAAATATCTCTCCTAGTTCAGGCTTTCAATACCTCGAGTTATATCTCAAAGCACGGTTTGTTTATTCAATAGGTGTAGACGTAGGGCCACTTAGACCTTAGATTTATTAGAACCCCCCCTTCCCGCACGTCATACGGTCCTTCTACACTTCAACGCTCCTGCCAGCCGTCTAACAACTCTGAACCGCCTCTAATGACCCCCGGGCCCCTCCCCGGTACTTTTAAATGCACCCCCGGGTCCACAAGGTAACTCTAAACTGTCCCACCTATTTTATGTAAGACCCCTGTCTACACCTATTGAATAACAACCCGTTGCCTTGTGGAGGGATAACTTCGGAGGTATGATAGCCTGAACCTATGGAAGGGATTCTTTGAAAAAGGGGGGTCCCGGTCAGTCAGTGCGGGATTTTCAGTGCGTGGTTTATTTTCGGGGGCAAATTGGGGGAGTGATATTTTGTCTGTGGGCACAATGGGGAATGGATATTTTGTCCGTGGACGAACTGGGGAGTGATATTTGTCTGTGGGGCAAATTGGGGAGTGATATTTTGTCCGGGACGAAATTGGGATTGATATTTTGGCCGTGGACGAATGGGGAGTGATAAGTGTGGCCAGATCTGGATGTGGGAAAAAGGTGGGTCTTATATCATAGATGTAGACAGTAAGTACCATTTGGACCCGGGGGTTCATTAGAGTACACGATTGGGCCCGGGTTTCATTTAGAGTAGGTCCAAGATAAGTTAGACGCCGTAGGAGCAGTTGGTTGACGGCCAGTAGGAGCCGTTGACGTTGTAGACTGTGGCAGGAGGCAGATTGAAGTTGCCGAGAAGTTGCAGGAATGGGGTGGGGGGGGGGGGTCTAATCAAATCTACGGTTCAAGTTCCCTACTGTCCTACACCTTTGAATAACAACACGCGTTCCTTGGTTGGATATAACTCGGAGGTATGAACGCCTGAACCTAGGGAAGGATCTTTTTACAAGGGTGGGTCGGTCAGTTCGTGCGGGATTTTCAAGTGCGGTTATGTTCGGGGCAATTGGGGAGTGGTATTTTGTCTGTGGGGCAAAATGGGGAATGATATTTGTCCGTGACGAATTGTGTTTTGGGGATGATATTTTGTCTGTGGGGCAAATTTGATGAGTGATATTTTTGGTCCGTGGACGATTGGGGCTTGAATATTTTGTCCGTGTACAATTGGGGATGATATTTTTGTGCCAGCCTTGGATGTGGGAAGAAAGGTGGGTCTTTCATCATAGATGTAGACAGTAGAGTACCATGTTGGACCCGGGGTTCATTAGAGGACCGAGTGGGGCCCGGGTCATTAAGTAGGTTCCAAGAGAAGTTGTAGACGCCAGTATAGCAGTGTGAAGTTGTAGACGGCCAGTAGAGGAAGTTGAAGTTGTAGACCTGGTTGGCAGGAGCAGTTTGAAGTTCCGATAAGTGCAGAAGGTGGGGGGGGGGGGGGGGGGTTTTAATCAAATCTAAGGTCTAAGTGCCCTAGCTGTCTACACCTATTGAAATAACAACACCGTGCCTTTGGATATATCGGAGTATGAAAGCCTGAACCTATGGAGAGATCCTTTGAAAAAGGGGGGAATCGTGGTCATTCAGTGCGTGATTTTCAGTGCGGTTATTTTCGGGGCAAATTTGGGGAGTGATATTTTTTTGGTCTGTGGGGCAAAATGGGAATGATATCGTGTGTCCGTGGACGACTGGGGAGTGATATTTTGTCTGTGGGCAAATTTGGGGATTGATATTTTGTCCGTGGACGAATTTGGGAGGATATTTGGTCCGTGGACGAATTGGGGATGTGATATTTGGTGCCAGACTTGGATGTGGTGGAAGAAAGTTGGGTCTTATATCATATATGTAGACAGTAGAGTACCATGTTTGACCCGGGGTCATTAGAGTTACCGAGTGGGGCCCGGGGGTCATTAGAGTAGGTCCAGAGAAGTTGTAGACGCCAGGATGAGCAGTTGAAGTTGTAGACGCCCTAGGAGCATTTGAGTTGTAGACTGGTGGCAGGAGCATGAAGTTGCCGATGAAGTGCAGAAGGGGGGGGGGGGGGGGTTCGAATCAAATCGAAGGTCTACGTTCCCTACGGGCGACACCTATGAATAACAAACCCGTGCCTTTGGATATAACTCGGAGGTATGAAGCCTGAACCTAGAGAGGATTCTTGAAAAAGGGGGGGTCGGTCAGTTTTCAGTGCGGGATTTTCAGTGCGGGTTTGTTCCGGGGCAAATTGGGGAGTGATATTGTTTCTGTGGGGCAAAATGGGGATGATATTTTGTCCGTGGACGACTGGGAGTGTATTTTGTCTGTGGGGCAATTGGGAGTGATTTTTGTCCGTTGACGATTGGGGATGATATTTGTCCGTGGACGATTGGGGAGTGATATTTGTGCCAGACTTGGATGTGGGAAGAAAGGTGGGTCTATTCATAGAGTAGACAGTAGAGTACCTGTTGGACCCGGGGTTCATTAGAGTACCGAGTGGGGCCCGGGGGGTCATTAGAGTAGGTCCAGAGAAGTTGTAGACGGCCATAGGACATTGAGTTTGTAGACCGGCCAGTAGAGCAGTTGAAGTTGTAGACGGGTGGGCAGGAGAGTTGAAGTTGCCGATGAATGCAGGAGGGGGGGGGGGTGGTTCTTAATCAAATCTCAAGGTCTTTGGCCCTACTGTCTACACCTATGAGATACAACCCTGCCTTTGGATATAACTGGAGGTATGAAAGCCTGAACCTATTAGATGGATTCTTTGAAAAAGGGGTGTCGGTCAGTCAGTGCGGATTTCAGTGCGGGTTATTTCGGGGCAAATTGGGAGTGATTTTTGTCTGTGGTGCAAAAATGGGGAATGATAATTTGTCCCGTGGACGAACTGGGAGTGATATTTTGTCTGTGGGGCAAATTGGGGTGATATTTTGTCCGTGGACTATTGGGGATGGATATTTTGTCCGTGGACGAATTGGGGAGTGGTCATTTTGTGCCAGACTGGGATGTGGGAAGAAAGGTGGGTCTTATATCAAGATGTAGACAGTAGAGTACATTTTGGACCCTTGGGTTCAGTAAGTACGCGAGTGGGGCCCGGGGGTCATTAGATGGTGATCCAAGAGAAGTTGTAGACGCCAGTAGAGCAGTTTGAAGTTGAAAGGCCAGTAGGATCAGTGAGTTGTAGACGGGTGGCCGGATCATTGAAGTTTGCCGTGAAGTGCAGGAAGGGGGGGGGGGGGTTCTATCAAATCTACGGTCTAGTGCCCTACTGTCTACAAACCCCTCTTGAATAACAAACCGCGGCCTTTGGGATATACCTCGAGGTATGAAAGCTGACCTATGTGGATGATTCTTTGAAAGGGTTTTTCGTCAGTTCAGTGCGGGATTTTCACGTGCGGGTTATTTCGGGGCAAATTGGGGGTGATATTTTGTCTGTGGGCAAAATGGGGAATGATATTGTGTCCTTGGACGAACTGGGGAGTGATATTTTGTCTGTGGTTCAAATTGGGGGATTGATATTTGTCCGTGGACGAATTGGGGTATTGATATTTGTCCGTGGACGAATTGGGGAGGTGATATTTGTGCCAGACTTGGAATGTGGGAAGAACGGTGGGTCTTAGATCATAGATGTAGACAGTAGGTACCATGTTGGACCCGGGGTTCATAGAGTACCGAGTGGGGCCCGGGGGTCATTAGAAGTATGGTCCAACAGAAGTTGTAGTAGACGGGCCAGAGGAGCATGAAGTTTGTAGACGCCCTAGAGCGTTTGAAGGTTTAGAAGGGTGGCAGGAGAGTTGAAGTTGCCGCGGAAGTGCCAGGAAGGGGGGGGGGGGTGTTCTAATCAAATCTAGGTCTAAGTGCCCTACTGTCTACACCTATTAAAACACCCGTGCCTTTTGATATAAACTCGGAGGTATAAAGCCTGAACCTATGGAAGTTTCTTTGAAAAAGGGGGGTCGTTCAGTTCAGTGCGGGATTTTCAGTGCGGGTTATTTTCGGGGCAAATTGGGGAGTAAACAGATCTTTTACTTTTAAATTAAAAGATAAAGAAAGCCCGTCGAATCGCTGATTTTGCAAAACTGGCACGTCTCATCGTTTTCCATAACGTTCAAGTTGTTCTTGGGTAAAATTGGCGCGAAGGATTCTAAAAAGGTGGGAACGAATTTTAAGGGAAAAAAACGAGACTCATACTTCCTTGAAAACCTACACAATGAAGACCTACATCCGCAATGGCTATTGACCCTGATACACATAGACTTTGAAAGGGAATATCGAGGATTTGGAGTGTTGACGGGGATAAAGAGAGACTTATCCAGAGTTTATTAGGGCTTCTGAAGTGTAGTTCTAAATGATGTCCCCGAAAAATATTTAAAAAAAATAATTTTAAAAATTTAAAAAACAAACTGGCAATTATAAGCCTAACCAATTCATCCTCTTCATTAATCTTTTAGGAGGCACATCATCTTCCTCCTCCAAACTTTTTTTCTTGTGTTTACTTGTTGTCGACGGCATCAATTGCTTTAATATTTCTTCACAGTTTTCTGTATTGTTCGACGGAGTGTCCTTTTTGCCGATTTTCGTCTTTTTCAATGAATGAACCTAAGTGGTTGTTTGTGCTCTAGAGGTGGGTGCATTTGATGTCGGAAGGTTGGGGGACGCTGAAGAATTATTGTTTGAATTAATGATAACATCTCAAATGATTTCCCACAATCGACAACTTGAGTGGAAGTTAAAAATAAAGCTCTTGATAGATACCCGGAAGCGTCTATAATGTTTGGACTTCCATTTCAACAAAATTTTAATGTTCTATTCTTTGGAGCCCATATTTCCGCTTAGGTGAAAAGAGAAACCTCCTAACAAGAGTTTCCTTCCTAGACCAACTCAGATCATTAGTTAATCAGAATAGTTAGGGAAACTCCGAGAGAGAAAGAAAAAAGAATTAACACCCCACTGAGGAACCGAGGATTCCTTAAATCCTATTTTTTTGGTTTGGAACCGTTCTACCCTACGACATCGAGCGTTGTCCTGCTTAAATGTAACAAAAAAAATAAAATAACCTCAGTTGTAAGTTTTCAGTCGCAATATCCTTCAATGGATCTTCAGAAGTCCAAAAGCTTCATCAAAGTCTACAATCTCTGCCTTTTTTTGGTCGTTTGTACCTTGAGGAGGCTGAGAAGTGGGATGATTCCGCTGTCGTTTTGTTTTCGTTTTCATCGGAGAAATTATAGAATTTTTTAGAGAATTCTAAAATTTGAGGAAAGTTAAAAATTTTTCAAAAAATTTCCAAAAAAATTTCAAAAAAAATTTCAAAAATTTTAAAAACCGAAGGCGACAACAGCGGGTACTCTATTGACAGACAGGACATGCCAGAGCCACCCTTTATTCGCAAAACGACCTGTTTATTTTCGCGAAGACGACCCTTTATTTATTTGATTCGCGAACGTCGCCAAGTAAACGCAAGGGCTCATTCTCTCTAGGTCATAACTTGTTGAATTAGTCAGTCAAGCTGATTTTGGTGTCATTCGACTCAGCTCGACGATGCTCTTTCGATGGGGGGCGAGCTATAATTTGACGTCCAACACTCTAACCCCGAAAATTTGAAATTTCGTGTGCCGTAACTCGGTTTTAGCCCGAACGAAGTCGGATTCCGTTTTCAAAGTTTTGGGTGCCTAAATAGGAAAATGAAGTCTGCTTTATTCTATGAGAAAATTAGAGAACAGAGAAAAGCGGAAGATATTGCTATTTCCCCTCGTTAACCCTGCTGTGAAAATATTCTAGCTAGTACAAGTAGATATTTTCCGGGAAAACTTTCCAATTTTTACTTACAATAATACATAAATAATCAATTCTTTCTTTTAACATTATTATTTATTTTTTTAATTTTTTCACGTCTTTTCCCTGTAAAAAACCTTTCCATTGTATAAGATGGTTTTTTTCGGCAGATTATCGTGTCAAAAATGTGTAATTTAAGGCATTTCCTTTATTTTATTTATTACATTTTTATATGACAATTCTAAAATTCTGCTTTATTGGTTAACATAGAGCTAGTAAGAAACATTCAGTTGATGATCCATTTAGTATGGACATGCCTCTTCAAGCGACATAGGAAAATGATTATAACTTGAAAAAATTTTATTTTCAGACTTTTTAATCTTAACATTTCTGCAATTACTTTAAAAAATTAAAATGATTTACTATTACCCAGATCTGGGGTAGCACATTGCCCTATTTTTATTCACATATGTTCAGTTTTTAATTTGGAAATTTTTATTTTTTTAGATAATTATATTAATCTGCGTATATTCTTTTATTTTCGTCAACCGTTGTTTTACTTAATATGAGTGGCTGGTTGCATACATCAGAAGACCTTGACGGACAGTTGCCAATGTTATCCTGCAGAGCTGCTATACACTTGTTGGACTTAATTATGGAGGGAGTGTTTTGGGCTAAACTTACGGCGACAAAGAATTAAGGTTTTTTTTATTTCAATATTTTTTATTATTTTTATAATAGGCTTCTGAGTCGGAACTCAAGACGTTTTGTTGGTCTCTTTGATAACATTGATAGTTTTCCAGAAACTGGTGCAGATCAGAAGGTTTTCTTTTGTAAAGTTTTCCATCCCGGTTTTATTCCACCCTCAATAAATCCAAGAGTGTAAGGATTTTCTTGCTTCCTTAACTTACTCAATTTCCTCTCAGGCATATCTTATAGAGTGAATTTAAGGAGAAATGGCAATTCTGGCCATTTTTAATACTTTTAGGGAGGAAACGGGTTACGAATTGATTTTACGGATTGTTATTTGCTTGATAACTTTATTTTTTAGGTGTTTCACTACATCGTACCGGAGAACTGATGATACCCTTAATTTTTGTGCAAGAAGGATAAGTTGGGTTTTTTTTTATTGATTTAATCTGATACGAAATTTCCTTAAGGGGTTTTTCTCGGGGTTGATTTACCAATTATCCTAATTTTTACAGACAATTTTTTATGGGGTTGGATTTTTTCTGGCGGTTTTTGAATTACAGATCTGAAAGGCTTTCCCATCAATTTAATAAGTGACCAACGTATTTTATTTTTCTAAATCGTTAGATTCTTTGCTGCTAAAACAAAATCAGTCAGTGTTGAGTGCTATTTATGAGGGTGAAGCGGCTGCTGGGGCTGATTTTCGTGGGGCTATTAAGTCGAAGCTTTGGGCAAAATTCTGGAGGAAGCATGGTATTAATGTGCAAAATTGAAAAAGAGTGACGGAGGCAATATTGAGAGAAATTTTTATTTTAGAATAAAATGAATGACCTAAACTGGTTTCATAATCTGAGTACGGCAAGGTTGTTAAAAAACGACGTTAAATTTGGTTTTTCTAACGACCGTTTTAAATTAGGGTTGACTCTTCTCAATTTATACAAATTTACTGAGATTATGAAACTGTTTTTGTATTCACCTGCATTGCCCCCAATTCTTTTTAATTTCGGCCAAAATTGCTTCTCTATTCTTTTAATTATAATATATGCTTCATCTCCCCTATTTGTTGTGACAGGTTTTATCAACTAATTTTCACTTAAAAAAGGCATGGTCTGTTTTTTTATCTATTTTTTAAGTTAAATCTAAAAACGCATCTCTGTTTATTCTTTAAACAAGCTTTATTTGGCGATTGTTCTTGAAAATTGATAAGATTTGAGAAGAGGAGTATTTTACAAAAATTTTTTTGCTAATTTATTCGAAATATACATATGTAGGTATATTAATTTGTTTGTTATTCTACTGCGTGTTCTTTTTAAAATCTAATAGAAATTTGAGCCTCTTTTTTTGGTACTGTTTGTTTTTTGGGAACAAATGCATAGGTATATCTTTTTCTATTTTCTCGGGGTTTACTTATTCAAAAAGAAATTTTAGTTGGCCGAATTTGTATATTTGATCCTTAAAAACGTTCAATCTGTTCACTTACTTTGAAATTTTTCGAGTTTATTTCCTACTATTCGTATTTGTGGTTCAGCTCACATTTTCAGGAATCACCTGTGCCTCAAATAACATAAGTAATCTTTCTGAATATATTCCTCATCCTCCAATCTTTTTGGCACTCCAGCCATGTCACATATTCAGCAGTTGTATATGACCAGACAGATGCTATAGTTCCCTTCATTTTATTGGACACCTGACTGCGTCAATTCCTCTTATTTCGGGATCTGTAGGGCTTTGATGATGTTTTGTCTTCGTTGATACATTTTTATTGCCTCTGCGTGGCTAACTTGACATTGAATGCACAGTTTTACTTTATTTTTATTAATTTATAAAGCATTTTCCCAGTTGGCCGACGGTTGAGGCCTTTTTGGGCTTGTTTACGACTGTTTTGGGCCTTTTTTTAGCCTTTCGACTTTTCGCTCCTTACCCTGTCTGGGTCAAATTTCTTCAATTTCCCTACTCGATTTTTCGGTCTATTTTGGCAACCCTAGTTTTCACTTTCATCGAAATCTTTTTAATTTTTAAGAATTGGTCTCAACTTTTAAACAAGAAACTAGTTCATTTTTTGATCACTTATCTTGCAGGTTTGAACGAATATTTATCAACAATTCTTTTGTAGAATTTTAGCAGTCATGCTGGACAGATGGTCAAGGCATTTGCACATCAATTAATGCGACCTGCAATACAAACCACCATTCACCGTGGAATGGTTTTAAAATTGGTAAGATTCGTGTCCTCCTTAATTTGAATCTTTATCTTTCTATAGAACGATGGACTGCTCTTTTGGTTTGTTGGAGGAGGATAATTATCTACACCTTATTCCAGGCTTGTTTTTTTTCGCCATCTCATCGAGCTATTTATGCGTTAAATATGAGTGGACCATTTTTTGTTCCTGTATGATGACCCAGTTGTTTGTTTTCCATTAACCAGGAACATAAATAGTGCCATCCATTCATAGGTTCTAGATCTGGGACCGTTGAGAGTATTCTTTTTAATATTTTACTTTTAAAGTTGAAAATTTGATGTATGACTGGCGTAAAACTTTTACTGCTTTTCACGTTCGTTTTGAAATATGTTGTCAAACTTGAGTTCTGCCTCAATGCATATTTAAACAACTTGCAGACAAGACAAAGTATAAGATCTTTATCGTCGCGTCTGCTAAAGCAGCTGAACGTTTTGTATTTAACCAACTTTGCTAACCTAAATATCTTCTTTAGGTACATCATGCATCCTATTCCTCTTTCGAGTCACATAACTTCCGTCGATTTATTGTACTCTCAAGAGACACAGCACCTTTCAATGTGAGCGAATGCTTTTAGCGCAGATCTTTTCTGTATTTTTTAAATTTTTTAAACCTTTTGTGGGTGATGATTTTTGCTAATAAATCGGGTACTTATCCGTTATCTCCCTGCATGTTCTTTTTCTTCCTTTCTAAAAAAAAAATTGATAAAGCGGGACGCATATTTTCATAGAGGCAGAATGGTTGCATTATTTATCTTTGACAATTTATTACCTATAGAAATGAGAAAGAAGATGCGAGGAGATAACGGATAAGTATACCATTTTATATATTTTTAAACTATTATCTAACAGTATCAAATGACGTGCGATGGTCGGGTAACAAACCCTTCGAAGGCATTTAATGACTTTTGGAAGCCGTTTCTTTGTTTATTTATGCATGCATTATAATATTAGTTTTAAAGGAAGAACCTTGAATCCTGTTGGAACGATCGGTCTCCTTTACCTTCATTTGAAGAGGTTTAATATTATGATAATTTGTTTTACCTCTTTTTAGATAAGAGCACCTTCTGTTTGGATACTATTATCGCTTCGCCTTTGATTTTCTTTCTAAGAATATTATTTCAACCTCAACTAATATTATACACAAGGGCAAGAATAAGAATTTCTCAAAACTTTGAAAACTAATCTTCCTCCTTTGTAGGAATATGTCTTAATTCTTATCTTTAATTTTTTGGATATTTCAGATCCCAACACATCAGACCCAATAAAAGAGAAAAATTAAAGTTAAAGCGAAGCTCATTTTGGATAATCTCTACATGATGTTTTGCGAATTTGGGTATATGAATTGTATTTGGCGTTTGTTATTATCAGTTTTCGAAATTATTTTGTTAATTAACGATCATATCTTTTGTTTAAGCTTTAAGGTTGTTACAACTATAATTCCTAAACAATGGAACGGCATATAAAGGAGCCGGATGTGGATTTGCTAATTTTGTAAGATAAATTTTGAAACCATACTTCTCTATATAAAGATTGCTAATTGAGCCTCTCGGAAAGTATTGCCCATTTTATTCTGAGGGCTGCGTCAATGTTCTCAAATTAAACCACTATCGAAGCTACAATCATTGTTAGGATTTTTTAATAATTGTTCTGTATTTTTTTATTAAAGCAAGAACCATTTGTTCATTTGTGTCCCTGAACAATCCTCTACAATAAGCTGGGAGACCCAATGCCAATGTGCTGTGAAAGAGCCAGTCGCCTAATTACTGGTGCTTAATATTTTTTATTTATCAGAAATAAATAGACTATTAGGTCAACTCGTTGAAGGCTACTGCATTGATAGTTGAAAATGCTTAAATTGTTCGAAATTTTTGCAGGTGAAATAAAAGGTTAATTAAGGCACTAATTCACATTGACTTATACTTTTGTTTGAAGACGGCAAATTTGGCTCAGTAGATGAAAGTGGTAGATGGGAATGGATGGTCGGGGAGTTGGTTTTGGAAGAGCAAAATGGCTATTGGACCCGTAGTATTTGTGAAATTTTTTAAAAAATTAATTTTAACACAGAAAAATTTTCTCTTAGTTTTGGCTGAACGCGAGAAAGACATTGACTTCACCGTTCTTTTTATGATTTGGTGGTTTTAATATCCTAATCAACCGGTCGGCGGTAGAGACCCTCCGCTTTTTTCAAATTTCTTAAGTGTTGGAATTGCCCGTCCGGGACGTGTATTTGGGTTTTTTTTTTAATTTTAAAAGTGGGGAAAATTATTTAATTTAGGTGCTTATAAGTTTCACTAGTGTGCTCTTTGGCTTTTTGACCGATTCATTCCCATATTCCCATATAACAAATAACAAGGACAATATGCAAGTGAAACTGAGAAACAAATTTATTTAGGTTCCTCTAAAAATTCTGGATTGTGAGGGGCCAATGCCACATGTTAGAATGTCTCTTGTTCTGTATGACATCTTAACCCCTCAAGGTGGTTAAATTAAAGATTATTTTAGTAATTTTTTTAATTGGAATCAAGGCGGGTGGTGAGCGCCAAAAATGTTTCTGGGCATTGGTTGCTGCCACATGGTGGCTTTTTGGATTTATTGTAAATCAGTTTTTGACTTTTATTTTTTTGATTTATATTATTGCTCCTACACAGCGAATTTGGCTGCATTTTTAACAGTTTCAGAATGGAACAGACAATAGGGTTTTTATATAAATAAAAATAAACAAAACATTTACATTTTTAGAGGATTAGACGATTTGGCAAAACAATATAAAATCGAATACGCCCCATTAAAAGGAGGTGCAACCGAAACATATTTTCGTCGGATGGCTGAAATTGAAGAGCAATTTTACAAGTTAATCTGTTCTCTTTACTTTTATATTTTAGTCATATTTTCAGTATTTGGAAGCAAATGTCTTTAAATGAATCATTGGATTCACGTGATCGATCAAAACTTGCGGTTTGGGATTATCCGGTTTCTGACAAATTTACGAATATGTGGCGCTTCATGCAAGGTTATTAGTTTTTAATTTAGTTATCAAAAACAACATACCCACATTATTGCAGAATCGCGCCTTCCACAAACTGTAGACGATGCGATCGATCGCGTTTTAAATTCGGAACGTGGCTTCGCATTCATTGTAATTCACTATAATTCACCTAATGAATATTTGTAAATTTGAGGGAGATGCAATGGAAATCAAATATGCAACACTGACCAACTGTCGACTTCAACAGGTTTTGATCTTTAACGTAGAATCCTATTAATATTCCAACCCGTTTCCGATTGGCCCCGAATTCTCGCGGAAACCTTATGCCATCGCTGTGCAGACTGATCACGTGCTAAAACAACCGCTTAGTCAGGCCATTCTAGGACTTCAAAATGAAAGACGGCTTGAGACATGCAAAGAACGTTGGTGGCATCATAATGTATATGCTAAGGAATGCGAAAGCACAGTAAGTATGAAAGTCTTATTTAACATGTTAATCTCCCCATTTAGGACGACGATAGTAACGGTATCAGTGTACAGAATATTGGTGGTGTATTTCTGGTATACTTTTAAATTTCTTATTTTATCAGAAGCAATTGATAAATTTAAGGTAATTCTCGCTGGAATATGTATTTCAATGCTGGTAAATTTTTTTTTGAGAAACCCAATCAGATTAAATAATGTTCAAATATTTAGTGCCTCCTTGGTGAATACATTTATTATTCGCGGTTACGAAATTCAAATGGAAAGAGGGAGACAAGCAAACATTTGGCGCGAATAACCAGAGGGCTTGGCTGTCTTGGTGCACTAACTTCGCCGAAGAAAGAACATAAAAATAAACAATGCCAACAGTTCAGTAACTCAGCATTCAATGTTGATTAACTTAATTTACAAGGATATTTAGAGTAATTTTTATTAGAGAATTTTTTTAATTGAAAGGAAGTATCATAAGATTTATAGAAATAAAATCTAGAAAAGTGGAAAAAATGTACAAGCTCTTAAACGAAATATATAAAATGAATATACATAGTAAGTACAGAAATTTTTATAAGAAAATGAATTAAATTGGCAAAAGCACCAGAAAAAGAAATTCAATTGTTGTATGGTGAGATGTAAAGTTCATTCACAAGAAATGTATTCTTTACCCTCCTTTCTTTAAACCGAGCAATATCTTTTCGCGTGATAATGCCTCGTAACTAAATTTTTGAATTTAAAAAATAAGCTAGGATACAAACCCTGTTTTCGTTATCAACTGCAATTAAGAATCTCAAGCCAAGTCCACGGAAGATTTGATGAATGGAATCCAAAGATGCAGAAAGCGGAACACTTAAAAATATTAAATTTATTATATAAAAGTAAATGATTCAGACCGATGGGGCGAAGGGTGCATAAACGATTTTAAATCAATCCAACAACGTTCATCTGCGGAAGTGAGTCCCAACTCTGAGATCCTAGACTCTATCCTGCAAATATTTGATAATACGAGAAAGAAACAAAAATTTTATAAAAAACGTACCGTGGATAGAATTCACTGAAGTCGGAAAGCGTGACAGGTTTAGAATTCGATACAGGATTTCTGCCTTCATAATCATGAGTAAAATGCTTAAGAAGATAAATTGAACCAAAGCGCTAAATTTTAAAAATAACCTTTCTTTTGAGAAGAACAATAAGATGTGAACGCAAAACAAGCCCAAGTAGATGTCCATAATTTGGATATTTTGAATCATCAAACGCTGCGTCGATTCTATCCAAAACGGGAAATCCATGATGTCTTGTAGAACGAAGAATTTCCACAATTCGTCCAACACTCTCGATTCTAAATTTTTGTGAAGACTAATTCTAAGAATTATAAAAAAAACCTTTCGAGTGCAATAACATCTCGACGCATAACATTCTTCACTAAAATATTTCTCGACAATTTTGGAGGTTCCCAACCAAGAATAGGGACTTCAGCCAAATCAATGTGCTCGTCATAAATGCCCTAAATATTAAATCTACTTTTAATAAAATATTAAATAAATTCAAATTGACCTCATTGAAAAAGTCTCCCACCCATTTAGCAATCATAAGTACAAGCATAATTGGAAGGCCAAAAGTTATATCCTTTGTTGCTTCGACAATTATTGCAGTTAACGAGATTGTCATCCTTTAACAAAAATCGAAAATTAATATTCTAAAAAAATTCTTTACCTTACAATACCACCAAGTTGTGCTGCAGCTCCAGCCAGTGCATACTTTCCAGAATCAATTGCTTCCTAACATAATATACAAAATAATTAATTTAGTGGAATTGAAGAAACAAACCAACTCAGGAAAAAAATATTGCACGCCAACACCAAATAGCCTTCCCCAAGCAGCGCCAGTAAGCAATGAAGGAATGAAAATTCCACTTGGAACTGAAAGACCATAAGTCCACATTGTTAAAATGTAGTATTCAAAGGCAAAAACAAACAAAGTTAATGGCTTAAATGAATCTACAGAATAGGGAATTAGTGGACAATTATGGAGAAAAATAAAATACTTAAAGGTGAATGAAAAAGACTTTTGACGCTCTCTTCGGGATTTTGGAAGAAAAGAGTAGCAATTGCACTGTATTTACCTTTAGGGCACCACAACTAAAAAAAATAAAATTAAATCAAAAATTAAGAGTCAACCCCGGAACTCACAAAACCTACAACATTTGAAAGCGGATACAGTTCTATGGAGATAAGTACCCATTCTGTATTTTAGAACTTCTGGAGTGGTCTTGTCAAAATTTATTGAGTTATTTTTGTGTGAAACTTAACTCTAGTGAGTAAAGATCTATATCCCCTTCAATCACAATAAATCCCCCAATATCTCTTAATCCCTCCAAATGCCTCGATACTCCCATTCAAGTCTCAAAGTCAATAGGTCTTCAGAATTAACTCCGAATTATTAATATAAGGAAATAAAAACCTTCATAACTCCTGTCAATTGGGGATTAATACCAATCGATTGACAATCATCAATTAACAATAAAGTGATAAATCCAATAAAAGCGGATGCTGTTGCCACCAACATGCATTCCAAAAAACGTTGTCTTTTTGTGCGAATATAACTAAAAAATTAAAAGAAGGAAGAAAAAGGAAAAAATTACTATTTTCGAAAACGAGAAAGCTTCATATTTAAAAAATTGAAAAAAGCGCCAGAGAGACCACCAATCAAGCCGACAAGTGCAAAAAGTGGCAATTCCCAAATTCCATAAGATTTGCTTTGATTCTAATGAGAAAAATAATCAAAGATAATCGTCAAAAATCTAAATTAACAAACATCAAATGTGCCAAAATTTGCCAATCCATTCCATGAGAGCTGACCAAATTGTCCATAGAAAAAGCTGATAAAACAATTTAACGTAAATGTTGAAATCATTGCTGTAAACACCTAAATATTAACTTGTTTTCGTAATATATTCTTGAAAAGAAAAGACAAACCATACGCCAAGTCAACGCCTGATTCCAAAAACTAGCACCCTCTTCCAAACTGAAAAGAACACCACCTATAAATTGACAGTTAACTGTTTAAATATTGCTTAAATTGAAAACCTATTGGAGAAGCAAATGCTGCCGAAACGCCGGCAGCAGCACCAGCACTAACAAAATCACGCTTCTCGTGGTCGTTACGAAAATATTTGAAAAGACCAGAATCAAAAGGAATAGAAATGCAACGTCCTTGGGAAATTCCTGCAGCAACCACCGCTCCGGAATGGATCATTGGACCTTCCTGAAAAGGAAAAAATTATAGATAACAGGAGAAATATTAATTTGAAAACTAAATAAAAATTACCTTTCCAGCAGCCAAACCACCTCCAACCGAGCATGATACACCAATTACTTTAGCTATTAGTGTTTTCAAACGAACAACTCCAGGAATTTGTACACCATTCAAAAAGCATTTAATTTGAGGAATTCCAGATCCGATAGCAACGGGTGAAACAAAAAGCACCAACGAAGCAGCAATAGAAACTAATGCACAATTATATAATGCCCAGGTAAAAAGAATTATCCAAGTACACCCAGAATCTCCAATCCTACCATGTTCACAAATTTGTACTACTAAAATAAAAAATTTTTTAAAGAGCTGAAGCAAAAATAAAAAAATTATTCAGTACTTATGACGTTTGCCCCTGAGTCAATTTTTATTTAATAAGTACCAAATGGTGTCAGTTAATAGATCGAAAGAACTCTCGAGCTGACAATGAGTCGAATAACACCAAAATTGGCCCAAGGA
The DNA here is from genome assembly GCA_036172955.1 of Meloidogyne arenaria. Classification (NCBI taxonomy): domain Eukaryota; kingdom Metazoa; phylum Nematoda; class Chromadorea; order Rhabditida; family Meloidogynidae; genus Meloidogyne; species Meloidogyne arenaria. Next base: position 18,139 of record JARQAB010000010.1, read on the forward strand.
TAAGTCTGAGCTGAGTTATGAGGTTTCAAAAAGACAAAACCCTAGATTACAGGGGCGCAAAATGTGAAGTAAAAGGGGGAAACGACGTAGCGCTAAATTATTCAAATACGATAAAAGATTTAAATCTTCATACCAATAAAAAAAACTTACATCCATTAATAACAATATGAAATTTGAGCTTTGAATTGTAATAAACAAGCACATCAATACATGCCGCAACCAGAGCAGTAAATACACCAATAAGAAAGCAAACAACCCATCTATTAACGCTCCTCCTGAATAATTTTTTCTAAAATAAAATATAAAATTTAACTTAAGTAAAATAGAAACCTGATGATCCTTATCCATTTCTGCTGCCCGATAAAGCTCATTTTCAACAATCTCATAATCGAGACTCTCATATTTCTCTGAAAGAGTATGCTCATGCCCAATAACAGAACGCCGTCTATTCCTTCTAAGGCGTCCTTCTTGTTCCCTAAGACGTTCTTGTCGTTTGCGGCGATCGTATAGATTAGATGATGAAGAAACTCGTTCCAATCCTGCAGCTGGATCTTCATTAGGATCGAGGCTATTTTAAAATGTGTTGCATTATTCATTAATATTTACCTGCTATGAGAGAGCGTTCTTGCAGGAGTACGCCAGAGAAGCGGTGTTCGATCTAACGGGCGTCTCATTTTACCAAAAAATAAGATATTATCAATCTTGACTAGAAATCTATAAAGATATTAAAAACCAGAAAATAATCATGCCCTTCTATCAATGACAATTTTATCTCATACTGACCATTTAATAATTTTTTGTTTTACTGACCCTTTTATCTTTTGCATCTATATTTGATGTTTTGTAATGTTTGCTTTAAAAATCAACTATTCATTTTCTTTCGATTCGGTCATTTATGGAAAATAAGTCTTTTTGTTACACAAACATTTTCGGGTAGGGGACGACTCAGAGTCGCCGATTCAGAGTCGCCGATTCAGAGTCGCCGATTCAGAGTAGGGACAATTCAGAGTCCGCCGATTCAGAGTAGGGACTATTCAGAGTAGCCGATTCAGAGTACGGGGAAAAGGGGACGATTCAGAGTACATAAATTTTTGGACTTAGAAAAGCTGATTTTTTGCATCATTTCTTTTATTTTTTTAACAATCCATTATTATTTTTAATAATTTAATACTCCTTTAGAGAAAAAGCTTAATGGCAGCTGAAATATTATCTGAACGTGGGAGAACAAAGCTAAACTACAATGGATTTTTATATCTTTTTGAAAAATTAAATCGAGACGAAACTGTAAGGTTTTGGAGATGTGAATTCTTTGGAAGTAAGGGCATAAAATGCAAGGGCAGAATACATACTGATTTGGAGAACAACTTTTTGAGGGTATTTTTTTTAAAATATTTTATCATAATGAAAACAACATTCAGGAAATTAATATACATACATGTCCAGCAAGTGCAGAAAATGTAGAAGTGAAAAAGGTTGTTACTTCGTTGAATTTTGTTTTATTAGTCAAAATTATTAATTTATTATTAGTCAATTTATCAATAAAATTTTTTTTTATTTTTGATAAATTTTATTAGTTTAACTCGTTTTTTAATTAAAGTTTTGTTGTTTGAAGGAGAGAAAAGCGAGACCAAAGCTTCACCATAAGTCCGAAGAAACACAAGAAAAGCCTAGAGTCAAGACTCGACAAACTTTAGATCGTAGAAAGTAAGAAAATCCAAAAAAACTAGGTCCAAAAATTTATGTACTCTGAATCGTCCCCTTTTCCCCGTACTCTGAATCGGCTACTCTGAATAGTCCCTACTCTGAATTGTCCCTACTCTGAATCGGCGACTCTGAATCGGCGACACTGAATCGGCGACTCTGAGTCGTCCTTTTCCGACATTTTCTAATTTAGAGTTGTCGGTCCTTTGAAAATCTTCCCGGAATCCGGATGGAATAAATTTTTAGTTACCTGAACCAAAGACTGCTGGATTCCGAACCGACAACCCTACATATTCTTTTCTTTCTTTTCAAAGGTAAACTATAAGAATGGCTTTATTAAGTAATTATCTTCAATCTACTTGGCCAAAGGTTATCTTAGCTGGCGGTGTTGCTTTTATTGGATATGCGATTTATTTTGATCGCAAGCGACGACTCGATCCTTGTTACAAGCAGAAAATCCGACAAAGTTTGTTGTATATTTGTAAAAGATTAGTTTTTTAAATTTAATTTAGATCGTAAACGCAAACAAGAAGCTCTCAGTTCCACTGTTTTTAGTGCAGATTTTCCTGATCCAAAAAATCCACTTGAAAGCGAAGAATTTTTTCTCAAGTCAATTACCCTTGGTGAAGAACTTTTACAAGCAGGTTTACATTTTTGATTGAATATCGTGGCAGGCTAAAATACGGCACAGACACGCAACCACAGGACACTGTCTGTGGTTGGTATGGTCCATATTTTGGTCGTTTCTTATTCTATCTGGACCGTGCGTTGGATTTCCTTGTTTCGCCCCTCAATCAATATTATATAACTTTATTAGGAAACATTGGGCAAGGAATATTTCATCTTTCTAATGCTGTTGTTACTTGTCGACAGTCTACTGAGTTGATGACTATTTTCCGTCAATCAATTCCTGCGGAACATTATATGTTGCTTAGCAAATCTATACCAGCAGCTAGAGAGGTTAATTCTTTCCAGCTAACAATTACCTAACTTGACATTTTTAGCGTCAAAAAGCTGCTCTGGCGCGTCAGGGTTATGGTCAATCAAGTGTTCGAATTGAAGAAGTTAAATCAGAGCCTACATCAGATGCTGCAGAAAAGAAATTTTTTATGTTGGATGATGAGGACCTCGAGTGATTCTTTTGCGTTGATTTTTAAGATTTTATTTTGTGTCGTTTAATTATTTTTTGAGTAAACTTTTAAATTATATATTCATCATTCTATTTTGTCTATTTTCAATATTCATATCTTAAATCATACTACTTCAACATGTTTACATACAGACTTTCTATTTGATAATATTTCAAAATAATGGCCGCTCGTAAAGGTAAACAAAAGGAAGAACAAGCTGTTGTTACACTTGGCCCACAAGTTCGCGAAGGTTTATCTTTAATTTACTTTTCTACTTTGTCAATAAACTTTAAGGTGAGAATGTCTTTGGTGTTGCGCACATCTTCGCTTCTTTCAACGATACTTTCGTGCATGTCACTGATCTTTCTGGACGCGAAACTATAGTGAAAATTACTGGTGGGATGCGTGTAAAAGCTGACAGGGATGAGGCGAGTCCATACGCAGCGATGCTTGCTGCTCAGGACGTTGCTGAACGTTGCAAACAGGTTTTTATTAATTTGGAGATGAATCTTACTAAAATCATTCAGGTTGGGATTACTGCTCTTCATGTTAAACTTCGCGCAACAGGTGGCACTAAGACTAAAACGCCTGGCCCTGGAGCTCAGGTTTAATAAAAGTTTATAAAATCAACATAACTACTTCCTCAGGCGGCGCTTCGTGCTCTTGCTCGTTCCGGAATGAAGATTGGACGTATTGAGGATGTTACACCAATACCAACGGACACTACACGTCGTAAGGGAGGTCGTCGTGGACGCCGTCTTTAAGAAGCAAAGCGATTAATGTTAATGTTGTTATTTTCGTCATTGTTCTTTTATTTAAATTAGAATTCCTTGATAAATGACGGTTTGTTACTGTTCTAAATTTTGTTGAGCCTTTAAAACATTCTAGTTTTTTGATCGATACTTATTTGATTTGCTCGTTCACTTTTTAGGGATTCGTCTTTTATTTTAAAACTAATTTGGAATTAGCAGGAATTCTTCAAACATTTCAATTCTTTTTGAAATTTTACTTTAAACCTTTGTTAATCTTGACATTTTAATTTTTGTATTTCTAAGGGTGATATTACATTAAAATAAATGCACTTAACGCCACTCGCTTGTCGACGCTGTTTGGACAGGATATTCTCCAGCAATATAAATCTATTACCTTCTAAAATGGTCATGATCGAATCTCATCGTCAAATTTCGCATTACACCAGCTCATTTAAAGGTAGAATCAGGAGGATTTTGGAATTCAAAGTGTTCGGTTTCTGGAGAAAAAGAATAGCTAACAATATTGCAAATCAGTTTGTACTTTTTTAAAAATAATTATAAAAAATTTTAAAATGAAAGATTTTACTCTGAACGTGTGATAACAATGGGACCTGACTTTTCCTGTGCAGAATGGCTAATGAATGCGGGAGCCACATCAATTCTTTTATCTGATGGAACGATTATAAAATCGCAGAAGGAAATGAGGTTATTTCTGAAGAATCATGGCTTTGATATAAACAATTTACAGACGGTATTTTTTACATAAAGACGAATTTTTAAACTTCTTAAACTATAGGTGGCCCCCGAGACCAAGATTGCCGAGGAATTTTACTCAAAAAATAAACGCCAATCCTCCATCAACAACGATATCAAATATGATGAAAGATGGAAACATGTTTCGCCTATCCACATTAAAGAGGTTCTATTACTATTTGGGGGTATTTTGAACTTCGCTGCCCCCATTTTTGTTTTCTCCCCAAATCTATGCCATAAAGTACCCAGCTCTGGGTGTTAAAAGTCGGTATTTTTTGTGTATTGTATCTCTGCCGTAAATCGCCAGCATTAGAACCTATGCGGGTGTATGTATTAATGGTAATTCAACAGACTTGGGGAGAATATAAAGAATGATCATAAAAAATTCAAAATCCCCCTACTTGATTTGTTTACACATTTATAGTTCAGATTGATGCAACTGATGCAGTAATTACTGACAAAGGTTTCAATTATCTTCAAGAATGCAAAAGCATTGAGTCCTTAAAATTAAACTTTAACGACTATTTTGGTGATGAAGGTCTTTTACAACTTTCACATGGACGGATACCTAGAACTTTGCGTAACATGGTAAATGCTTTAAAAAAGATATTTAAGGTAAAAATTTAATTTTTTAGGAAATTTGTTTTAACCCAGCGTTAACTGAACGTTCAGCTTTAATATTATCCAAGTTTCGACAACTTAAACGTCTTCATATGTATTTTCTTCCAAATATTAGCAAACGAGAAGCAATGTTGCGACAACTGAAAATTTCACTTCCTCACTGTAAAATAACATTTCCTGAGCCTTTCTTTATTGGGATGGGTTATGAATCTGAAGAAGAGAGGGCTGCTTACAAAAGAATTGAAAAACAGAAAAAGATTAATGATCCAAAGAAAAAACCTTAGTGGAGTGGATTGTGAATGTAATTTATTTTCCTTATTTCAAAGCTTGTTAGAGAATGTTAGGATGCATAGGAATCGGAATAAATAAGAGATATCTCAAAAATCGGAAATATATCTTGCAGAGAATATAAGGGATGGAATCTTGAAACGAGAGGAGATCTATTGTAAAGGGATCTAAATGAGGGGATCTATTACATTGAACTTCTGACTACACCCAACTTTAAACGAGGTTAAAAAAAGATTTATTTCTAATTTAAATGTGAAAAATCTAAAATTAGCAATAAAATAATCAAACTGAACCATTTCCTCCTCCATTACCAGACTTGAATAAACTAGTACAGGCTTCACGCAAATCGGTCCAAAACATTTCTCGTTGATCAATTAAAAGGCTTTCATCGCCAGCATGATAAAACTTTGCATGTCGAACTAGAAAATTAAAATTACTTTAGAGATACAAATTTAAAAATTAACCTGCATAGCTGCGCAAATAATTCTCAAACGGTTTGTTGCAACTAACGCACTTGTATAACGGTAAGTGTAGATGCCTTAAAATAGTTAGATTTGGATAAAATGGTAGTTAGATTGGAAAAAAAGGTCAACCTCTAGAAAGTCAATTCTCTATTGATCAAATGATATGACCTTTAAGGTCAATGACCCTGAAGGTCAGTCCCAAAAAGGTCTACTGCTTCTGGATGTAAACCTTGTGGATGTTGACCTTCTAGGTTGATCCCAAAATGGTAAAATTAAATAATATATACTTTGTATTCACATGGTTGAGCATAATCCATTCCTGGTTAACAACCATGTCCTTAAGGAATAATATTATTTTTTAATAAATTTTTAACAACTTACGCCGCAACCACCACATTGAATTGACTTGTGGGCTTTTACATGTTCGCTACTAGGAGAGTTGTAATTATTGGAGACTGCTGAAGTTGTACTTGTAGAACTTCCCGTCGTTGTATTAATTCCTTTTGCTACTGGCATTCTTTCTTTGGCTATTGAATGACTATGAAGAACATTATTAAAATTAATCTAACCTTTTACAACATCATTTTTCTTCCCTCGAGTAATGTCAATTAACTGGGCCAGAATTGAATTTGGAGTTTGTTCTTTCTTTTCTAACAATAAATATAAAATTTAAGTTGAAAAATTTATGTGACATAGCAAAGTTCTCCAACCACGTATCCGAGATGGGGGGTTATCCTAAACCGAAACACGAAATGCGATCTGAAAAATTTAAAGACCCGGCCCGACTTTTCTCTCAGCCTTTGACACACCTGCCTCATGTTTCTGGATTCCGATTTTTGAAATCTATTTTTCAAGCCCCGATTCTAAAATATGTTAATTTTTACCTTCGTCAACAGCACTAACAGATGTTTCAGCCCCACCACTATTTGACTCGCCTGTTGCAGAATCTTCTTGTTCCTCTTTCATATTCAAGACAAGTTCAGGTGTTTCCAATTCCAATTTTGCATGTTTTTCACTAACCTCATCATCAATCCTTCCTTCTTCCAAAAATTGTGAAGATGGAGAATCTTCACGCCAGTTAGCTGTGCTGCGACCCAAATTAAAATATTCACGTTTATGACGATTCAGAGTTGGGAAGTGACGTTCTGTATTATTTTCAATCATGTTCTCATCTCCACCTAATTTTTTAGATAATTTCTTTAAAACTCAAAAAATCTAACCATGGCGTTGAGCATGCCGAATTGCTGCATATTTTTATAGTTAAAAAATGTTTAAATTAAATAATGATTGATTTCAAACCTGCAGATTTGTTCCAAAGAAATTCCTCGCCGCAGTGCCGGCATTTAAACATTGCAAGCTTTAGATGCTTCACATTTACGTGATACATGAGAGAGGTACTTAAATAAAGGCAATTAATCTAGCTAGATAGGTGGAACAGTTTTTAAGAGAATCTAAAGGAAAAATATGGGGACTAAGACGGTCAGGAGTCACCTCTATATAATCTAGACCCTGCTTTTGTAAATAGACACAAACTATACTATTACCGCTAGTTATAAAATTCAAACCTTCGACTCACAACCATACGCTGACAAGCCTGACATTGTAATTCTGGTGGAGTTGGACGAGCCGTGTTCATAGTCCAATTAGTTGATCGATTCACATTTGCAGCATTAGTACCAATAATAGAGTTGGAGGAAGAGGTTGGTTGGACTGAAGCATTTTGTTTTTTAGCAGCACCAGAATTAATTGTCAATTGTTTCTGATTTAAGAGAGCAATTTGCTCTTGATTTGATTGTTGGGTTGCAACAAATTTCTCTTAAAAACTCTAATATATTAAAAAAGAATTGTCAAAATCACCAATTACTCTATGTCCATCATTCGGTGCAGTAGAAACGTCAGGAGAGTAAATCTGATCAAAGTTGGAGATAGAGGGAGGATCAACATCAGGCTTCATTTGCTCAAGCAAATTTCCAATCAGATTTGTGCCAGCAATTGTTTCATAACCTAAAATGGTTTTAAAAATATTCAAGTTGTAGATATGTAAAATATGGATGCATCTTAACTGAGTCCTGGAGTTATAGGGCTGGACCCAGTTGAACTGCTTCGGAAAGATATTTAAAAAATCAAGCTACCTGCATCGTTTGAAGTTCCTCCAATTCCAAAATCAGGCTGGTGTGGATGACGAATATCTCCAGGTGAACTAGAAATTAGAGGGCCTCCGTGTTGTTGAAAATGTTCATTCGGTCCTCGGATTTTAGAAGATGGTGACATGAATTCAGCATCATGCATTTGTCTATTGTGGTAGTGAGAATTGGAAGCAGTTGATGACTGTTGTGAAGTGATGGAAGAATAATCACCACCAACAATGCTCCGGCTATGAAAGAAATAATTAAAATCCAGTCCCTTCCGGTTTTGTGGGTTATCACAAATCAGTCTTTGCTGACATACATATTTTGCAGAGTTAATGGTCAGAGCTCTCATATAGTTGAAAGAGTTGCTTGAGGGAACTTTTGGAAGGTGGAATGATTTTTCCGTTTATTACAAGTCAGAATGATGATGTTGACAAAAACTGGTTTGGGATAAACCACAAGTACCGTTTCTAAAAATGTCACCCTCCCACAAAATCCCAGGAACAAAGATCGTTTCCCAAGCTAGTAAAACAACCTGGCTAGCCCAACTTGTCCAGAACCATCAGACACACGGAGACATCGTTCTAAACATTCACGAATCTTTTGCTTCTTTTCATAAATTTCTCGACTGACTCGATAACGAATCTAAATAGTTAAGAACATTTTCAAAACAAAATGAGAAAAAATATACAAAATATTCCACCAAACCATGATCTTCTTCATAATGCCGTTTAATAGCAAATTCAGTCGGGAATTTCGCAAATTTGCATTTTTCACATTCAAAAGGCAGACAATTATAATGATCAGCAGAAATATGAGCTTCGAGATCATCAATGCCAGAGAATTCATCTGTGCATACACAACATTTGGCTGACATTTTTAATTTTACTAAAACTCAATAAAAAGGATTAAAGCATTCGAAATAAATACAAAAAAAAATTAAAAAATTTCAAATGTAAAATAATCGGGACTGGCAATAAATAAAGGGAGGACGGTTCAGTGCAATCCTTTTGGGTTGAACGGCTGCGCCCCAAAATGTCCTACCCCCAAAATGTCCTCCCCTAAAATGTCCTCCCCCAAAATGTCCTAGTGAATAAAAACCCCCAAAATGTCCTAATGAACAAAAACCCCCAAAATGTCCTCCCCTAAAATGTCCTACCCAGAAAATGTCCTACCCCATCCCTTCTTTAAATTCGGGTAATTTTAATTTAAAATCCGGAAAAAAGGTTTCAGGAAAACCCGGAAAATGTTTTCCGGAAAACCCGGAGAATGTTTTCCGGAAAACCCGGAAAATGTTTTCCGGAAAATCCGGAAAATGTTTTCCGGAAAACCCGGAGAATGTTTTCCGGAAAACCCGGAAAATGTTTTCCGGAAAATCCGGAAAATGTTTTCCGGAAAATGTTTTCCGAAAAATCTGTACTATTCCGGAAGCCATTTTCCGGAATTTTCAGCAAGTTATTTTTCGATAATTTCCGGAAATCATTTTCCGGAAAAATTTCTATATCTTTTCTCGAACCAACTTCATGTTCAGAAAAACGTGACCTATTTGTTTTTAATTTTGAGTTCGACAAATTGAATATTTTAATATATTTGACATTTTGAGATGGACATTTTTGAGGGAGGACATTTTAGGGGTTTTTGTTCATTAGGACATTTTGGGGGTTTTTATTCATTAGGACATTTTCAGGGTAGGACATTTTGGGGGAGGACATTTTGGGGGTTTTTATTCATAAGGACATTTTGGGGGTTTTTGTTCAATAGGACATTTTGGGGGTAGGACATTTTAGCAGCGCGCCGGGTTGAACGATTGTTTAAACACAATTGAGTCCCGGTGTAAGGGGATTAAGAAGGTATTGGAGATCCGATGGAATAGCACAGCAGTTCAGTCGATGGATATGAGTGGATTGGTGAGCGGACTCAACTAAACTGCTCCGCGAACTCTTGGACGGGGGACGTTTCATAATAGCCGGTTCAGAATGGCCTTAAAATAAAAAAACAATTTAAATTATACATGAAATGAATTAAACAATTCGAAATTTAAGAAAATACGGAATAGGCCAAATACTTAGGCTAGCAGTCGTTTACAGAAGGCAATAATACAATGAAATCACACGTAATGAATTTCGAAGTCAAAGATAAACTAAATTTTAGAAAAAAACTAAGAAAATATTTTACTTTTAGCCATAGTATATTTGTATTAGTAAAGAAAATAGACGCTTATGTTACTATACATACATTTAGTTTTTTTTCAACGGTAATAGATCGATACAACCATTAGAGAATAAATAGAGCTATGGATAGACTAGAGAATTTTCTTTTACGAGGGACCATAGAATATAACCACTAAAAACTTCACTATATTCCTTTATTTCTCTATTTTATATGCCCCAACCATACCAGAAACATCCCCCCATTATTCATTTTATTATTCTATTTTTCTTTTTACTAGAAAGATGTGAAAATTTGTCGCTGATAATTATATAGTATTTTTCTACTATTTTTTACTAGAATAATTGGTAAAAAACGGAGTTTTCTTTAATATGCCTTTTGGAAAAAATTTTTTACGATACCTTTTAAAGAAAATTTATTCACAATAAATTCAAAAGATAAAAGGCAACAATTTAAGTTGTAATGCAAAACCTCTAATAAGTCTTATAGCAAAGCAAACGGCCCTTCACATCTTTTAAACAACACCTTCACGGGATACGATGAATGGCTCGGCTACTGGCAGTTCTAGAATATTCATAAAAATTAAAATTCCCCTTTCATGAATTAACCATTTCGGACAGCCAAAAATTTAGAAAACTTGACGGTTAATCCCCACAAATTAAAAAAATCAAAAACCTCCACAATCCACGATAACAACGTCCAACTTTGGGCGGTCCCCACCACCAGTTTCGCCATCTTCAATCTCGTGAACAATATTCATTCCCTCCAATATTTTTCCAAAAACAACGTGTCTGAATAATTAGATTATTTTTTAATATTTTTCCAACAAACCTCCCATCAAGCCATGGCGTATGTACAGTAGTAATGAAAAATTGTGACCCCTAATAAGTTTGTTCATAATTGAATTTGAAAATAATGTAAATTTACGTTTGTGTCCTGACCCGCATTTGCCATACTCAACCTTTTAAGATTAAATTTTTAAAATTTTATAACCACAAAAAATCCTTACCATCCAGGTCCATAATGGTGTAATTCAAAGTTTTCATCAGCGAACCGCTCGCCATAAATTGATTTCCCTCCTGTGCCGTCTCCTCGAGTGAAGTCACCACCTTTAAAATTTTATAAAAAAATCTGAAAAGTTAATAGAACCTTGAATCATAAAGTTTCTGATCACACGATGAAATTTTGATCCTTTGTAGCCAAAACCCATAGATCCTTTAGAAAGTTCCAAAAAATTCTTAGCTGTCTTTGGAACAATTTCTCCAAAAAGCCCAATAACAACACGGCCTTTACTTACTCCTCCAACAGAAATATCAAAATATACTAAAAGAATAATTTTAATTTATTAGTTTCAAGGGCATTAAAAATACTATACCTCTTTGTGTAACTCTCAAGTCCTTTTCCTTCTCGGCAAAAATTGTCGCCTAAAAAGAAAGATTATTAGCATCAAAATTATTAGCCCAAGCATCGCCTACCAAATAAGCAAAAAGAACAAAAGCCAATTTCAACAAAATAACCATTAGACTGAAAAAAAAGAATTTTTTATATTAAATTTAATTTTTGCATTAAGTTAATCAAAACATACATAAAAATAGCTAAAGCTTTGATTATCTGTTTCACCCATTTTTGTTTCATTTTTTTGAATTTTTAAATTTTTTAGAAATTTTTTCAGTTATTAATTAATTTTTCGGAAAATTTGAATAAATTGGATCCATATAAGGGTAAAATTAATCTCGTGGAATGTAAATAGAGGAACAAATTTTTTTGTACACTTCATTTTAAAAATGTTACGAATATACAATTTGCTTTTCTTTTTCTCTGGCCATTAGAAGCTACTCTATATTTTGTCAATGCCATATTTTGCCAATAAGGGTAAAAATCACGTTTTGTCAATAAGTTTGTTGACAAAATGTGGGGTTTTAGCTTTATTGGCAAAATATGTTATGGCAAATATAGATGGATAGAACATACATTTTTTAATTTAATAACAAAATGCCAAAAATTAGCCAAAATTAATTAATGAATACAAGATTATTTGAGGACTAAAATTTGTTGTAAAGTATTTCTAAAAATCGAAAAAAAGGAAATTAGTTTAAAAAGGAGGATTCTCTCGGCTTTTGTTTATTTAAATTGGTGTAAACTATAAAATGTGCATTAATAAACTTTTAAATTCGGCAAATAAACATTGTAAAATAGACAACACTTTGCTTCAGGATCTAAGGCTTTTTTGGCCCTGACCCTCAAATCGAAATTTATAGAAATAACCCTCGAAAATTTTATGGTCAGTTTCTTAAGCTTTTAGCGCTCTGCATAAAATATTTATTGAAATATTATTCTTTCATATATAATAAATATTATCTAATGTGTTTATTAGCATGCACAAACAATTTTTAAAGAAATTGAAATAAAACTGGTATAATATATATTTTCTATGAACCGCCGCTGGTGCTGCCTGATACATAAACCAATGGTTGAAAAAAAATGAAAAGAAGGAAAGAAGTTTGCTGGTTAGAGGAATAGAATGAACGATGTGATATTGAAAAGTGGGGGTAGTGCTAATGAGCACACTTAAACTAGATTGAAAAGATGCAACAAGAAATAAGGACAGAAAATTTTGCGGATTAAAATCTCCAAAGAATATTTATAGCGAAACATAATATTTTTTCGCAAAAATATTTTTAACTTCTCAACCAGTCTTGGCTGCTCTTAGCCTCTTTACCTTGCAATGGTCACACTTTCGGTGAAGAAATAAGCGAGAAATGATTTTGTCAGTAAAATTTATTCTGCGTGCGCGAAGGGCCAAGGTCAACACCAATTTACTATTTCACTAGGGGCTAAATCAAAAAAAAAAAGATTCGAATTTATTCATAAAAATAAATATGAAATTCTTAGTTAAAAAATATCAATTTTTACTTTTTAAAGTCTTATCAGCTTCCACAATAACGCTTAACACCGTTTCCAAAACTTCAACGAACATACGACCCCCAAATCCGTGAGTCAGCTAAAAACCAAAAAATTTTTTGAACAGAAATTAAGAAGAAAAATAAAATTAACCAAAGTATAATTAGACAATTCATGCTGCAACTTTTCGTCCAGGTGTGGAGTCCGTGGATCAAATTTCAGAAAAGAATCAGCAAGTGGTGTACGGTCAGCACGGTGGAGGTCGAGAATGCGTTGAAGTAGTGCGCTAAATTATAAAACAAATAGGGGATTTTTAAGTTATCATACCTAGCATAAAAAAGTCCCATACGACGATACATGGAAGCATCCTGTGAGTTGTGGACTTCTATGAAAAAATAAATATATTTGATGTATCCTTGTCTAAGAATGTTACGAGTTAGGAAAAAGCTGTACAAGAATAAAGGTCGTGTCCGGTGTTTGGAATTTTGAAAATTGCAGGAACGAGTTCGAATTTCGGTAAGGGCTTCCAAACACTGGTCGCCTTTAAAAGGTTTCTTCGAATGGGGGGAAAAATTCTGGATTTCGGACTGTCAGTTTCCGGTCTAGGTTTCGTTTAACTCATGAAATCCCTGCCTTATCCCCCTATTAATTAAAAAAATACCTATATCACCAAGAACATATTTAGCCACTTCCTTCAACGGATAATGCTTTGAATTAACCAAGTTAAAGTCACTAGCAATCTAAAAATATTTCTAAAATTAACCACACATTTTTAAAAAAGTTAAACCTGTGCTACTTCTTCCTCAACAAGACTTGAAAAACAAGTTAGTTGAACCTGTCGGCGTCTGCCTTAAAACTCATTTAATTTAGATTGTTTTTCAATAAATTGAATACCAGAGGTCAATTCAACACCATAACTCTAAAAAATATTTAAAATTAAAAAATATTTAAAATTAAAAAACATTTAAAAACTTGAGTAATACTTTGGTTTATATTCCCCTTTTTTTCTCTGCATTTTGAGCCTTTTTGTTTAATATATAATTTGTCATATATCATTCGATAGAGCTCTTTGAGCTTGGTCGAATAACACCAATATCGGCTAGATTTGATGATTCTGAAGAGTTATGAAGCTAAAAAAACTTGTGCCACTGCAAGGGGCCTCCGCTCTTAGTAAGAGCTCTTTTGAATGAAACATAAAGCCATGAACAGATAAAAAATAAAAGACAAAAAGGGGAACATAAACCAAAGTATTACCATCTTAAAATCATACCAAAAGTTGTTCACGAAGAATTTTCCCCCCATCTTTGTTCTTAGCCTTTCGCAAAATTCCACCAAGTACAGAAGCATTTAAGCATTCAGGCGGAGACAAACGACGTTGAACTTCAGCGATTGTAACTCGATATTTCTTCAAATTAGAAAGAAGAGTCAATCGACCTGGAACAGTGCAGTAAGTCTCATAGCTCTTAATTGGATGTAAAGGTGTTGGATTAATAATTGGGGACAATAAAGTGTTGTTGTTAGGCAAAGCATTTTCTTTATTGTCATCCATTTCATAGTCATCGAAAGAAGCTTCCACCTGTAAAATAAAAAATAAATGATGATTTCAATATTCACGAAGCTTTTTAAATGTTCTTGGTACCGTTGGATAGAGAATTAAATTCTCTATCAATAGACACCTAGAGGTGTCTATTGAGGCGTCTCTATAAAAGGGCACTGAAATTTAGTCAATACTTTTTATACATGGGATATGTGGCCTATTTGTGATTTTAGTAATTGATTTAATAAATCGAATTTAAACATTAAAAGTTCCCCAACCTTTTCTGTGCTAGTACTCATATCAGTTACACCACTATCTTCACTGTGTGAGTTACTAGTCAGATCCAATGTAGACATACTAATATTTATTTATAAAAAATGTTAAAAAATGCTTGCTAAAATGTGAAAAAATAAATTTAACGATTTGTATGATTAAAAAATATAGTTGTCAAGCTTATGAAGAAAAAAGCAAAATACATATTTGGTTGATAAAGGAATTTTTGTTTAAAAATCGAATTTAAGATGTAATTTAAAAAATCCTTTAAACATTTAGCCAGGAAATCGAATTTTTTAAAATACTAAATTTTTTACGTAAAAAAATAAAAAAACTACATGTTAAAAAATTCTAAAAGTCTATTAATGAAAGGAGAGGTAATGATGGGAGGGCACAAGGAATGCCATGCCGGCAAACTTTATACTTTTATTCTCCCTCCTCAAATTCTCTTTGTTGACGACGCCTTTCTGATCAAAAATGCCAATTTCATCAAAAAAGGTTCTTTAGATAATGTAGTAAATTCCCCTCATTCCACATTTTTTCAAAAAAATTGACCTATCTTCCCATCATTGTAAGTGATTATGAAATTATGCTTGAGGAATGTAAGATTAGCGCTGGCATTTTTTTCTTCTACGGCACAAAAATCAGGTGGAAAAATGGCCGAAGGCTATTCAATAAGAAGCAAATTTTGAATTACTGTTAGAAAAATGGACAAAACATGATGCGATTAGGAATTTTATAAAGATATAACGAATTACAATGTTTAACTCTCAACGGGATAAACACATTTGACTTGGAGTCACCTTTATCCGCCCAAAATTAGGATTTGACCTCCTGGTGAAACTAGGAAAACTAGGATAAAAAAGAATTTTGCATCAAAATGTCTACAAAAATAATAATTTTAATGGAAAAAGTATATATAAATGCATCCATTTGTTTAAGAAACTTGTTAGTAGTTCTATCACATTATGATCTTTCGGAAAATCGAAAGTTATTTACTTCGCTTTAGAGTTTGAATCTGTATCAGGCCTTAAGTATCCCTACTAACAAGACACAAGAAAAGGAAAAATTAAAAACAATATAAAAATATACAAGTCGAGATTAATATTTTAAAATAGGGCTGAAACCGAACCCTAAAAACATCAATGATATCATTGTAAGTATAAACATTGTTACACCCCCCAATGAATTCGTCATTCTGTTTCCCAGTGCTGAATTGCATCCATCACCTTAACAAAGAACTAAAGTGAAATCTTTAAAGTTTTGTCTAACCGTAGCAGCAGCAGAACGTCTGTGTAACAGGATAAGTTGAAGTATTTTGACACACTGAGTTAGGCGTCATTGTCATCTACATTTAAATATTTTAGAAGTTAATTGCAGGGGTCTATTCCACGAAGCGACATTGACTTTAAATGTCCTTTAGTGATACACAATCACAATCGGAACGCTAAGCAATCGCAAAATGCTTTGCATTCCATTAAAGTCAATGTCGCTTTCTAATATTTAAATATATTTAGATAAAGCATACAGTTCCAGCAATTGTACAATTAACAGACTGACAAGAGCGCGTTACTGTTCCCTTAAAATGAGTTGTATTAAAAATTATTTCGAATGTTAGCCTCGTTACCTGGCTATAATCGACAACCTTAATGCACGAAAATGACGTATATCCGCAATCAGTAGGAGAGCCACTAATCTTTAATTAGAAGGAAAACTTTATTTTACGTGAAAAGACAAAAAACTAACAGCCAACTGATACCCTTGTGTTCCCTGAAAATGAGTTAAAGCTTTAAAATATTTTTTAAAAGGTTTACTTGATAACATCGTAGAGCTGAACTGAAACCAATCTGTCCAGCTAGAAGAATACCAACCAGAATAGCTAATGAAAATGATTGGGTGCCGCTGAACAGGAAAGGTAAACGAATAGAACAGCATTTATTCAACAATAGTGGCATTTTTAAAGTTTTAGTTTAAAAGAGAATGAAGTCCAAGATGATATTAAAAATTTTTGGAAGCTAAAATTTAAAATAAAAGGTGATTTTATTGGCTTTAGAAAAGAGGTCCACCCCGTAAGGATTCATGACCCATAAGGTGTAAAATAACCAAGAAGATCAAGTTCCTATTGCTCAGATTACCCAGGAGGTCAAATCCAAATATTAGGGCGGACAAAGATGACTCAGGATTTCTGGTTTGATCTCAAGAAAAGAACCAAGACAATGCTTCGAAAATTAAATAATAATTGACTATTATAAAAAGTTAACTTTGTTTATAATAAGAATTGTTTATTTTAGCGTTAAAACGAGTGTCAATTATTTCTTTATGTTGAAGCCAAAACTGTGTATTATATAAGCCTCATGGCAACGGCAGAACTTTCTGCCTGGTCAGTAAAACGAGGTGAGAAAATAAGGTTTTGATTATTATTAAATAAAGCTAGGCAACTATATCTCACATTAAAAAAATTGGCAATTAGTAAGAAGTTATATTGTAGTTGACAATAAAATAAAATATGTAAGAATGAGAGAACCCAGTTAAAAATGCGAAAAGCAACACCAGAAAAAAATTAAATATTAAAATTTAACAATGGTATGAAGAAGCCTAACTTATCTTGCAAAGAATGTGATATATTTTTTTGTTTTACTTATAACGTACGAAATAACGAATATGTACGTAAAAAAGAAGCCAAATACCTATTGAAGAAAAGAGTTTTTAGGTTTTAGAGCCAACGTAAACACGGAAAAGCTTATTTCTGTCATCGCAATATATGTCTATCCCGTTATGTCCCCCTATCAAATCGCAATTCCAATGCGGTGACTCCCTATCAAATAAATCTCGAGATAATTATCGTTTAAGGCTGGTTAATTTTCAAAAAATTTAAAGTAAAAAGTACGAACTAATGAAAGGATGCACGTAATTAAATTAGTGCCAATTTAAAATAACAATAAGCATGCCAAGTATATAATTAGTGCTATGGAAACGCTCGAATTTGAGGGAGAAAAAGTTAAGAAAAACAGGTGCTTAAATTGTAAACAAAATATACATGAACGATTAAGAAAAAAAGGTTGTTTTATCTGTTATACAAACAAAGCATTTTCTGCTTTGCTTAAATTGTAAAAAGCTCTTGAGTTTACTTAAAGGTACAGGTGTAAAGAACGGGTGAAATTGTCGCTTTTTTAGTTTAAAATGAAGAAAAATTAGGAATTTGCTTAAATAAATTTTTCTAATTTAATGAAGATATGCCGTTTATTTACAAACAAATCACACAATTATCAACCACATACATGCATATTTAGGTTATTGGGAATATTTACATTGGGACACAAAATTTATTTACGAGATACACAATTATATTCTCTTTATATATTTTATATACTTACTGTTCTTCATCCTAGAATTTCCTCTCATCTTCCCTTTATCTGCGCCGTGATGAACGGCTCGAACTGGAACGGCCAGACGAACGGCGAAGGCTTGTATCAGAACGAGATGAGCGGCGACTTGAGCGGCTAGAACGATCCGAAGAGCGCCGAGAAGAACGGGAGGAACGTCGAGAGCTGCGGCTTCGCGAAGAGCGGCCAGATGAACTACTCGAACTGCTAGACGATGATGTTGAAGAGCTTTCACTGCTAGCTAAAATAAGAAAACATTAGAAGTTGTCTAATTAAGCTCAAAACGTACACGAAGATGACGACTTCTTGCTGGACTTCTTACTCGACTTCTTGCTTTTCTTGGATACTTCGCGAAGAGAACGAGCCGTTGACGCAGCAACAGCACGAATTAGAGCTTTATCCCTTTGCGACAGTCCTTCACGTGCCGTTTTTGCCGCCCTCCTCTCAGAGTCCTTGAGCCGTGCAGTTTTTGTGATGATGATTCTTTCAAGGGTCGCAGGTTCGCTTGGTGCAGCCGAACTAGAGCGTCTGTCACTGGGACTGGGCAACGCCTGGCGTAGTGAGAGGTTAACAACACGCGGTTCTGGACGTTGATGGACGTTGATTACAACAGATTTTAGAGTTGGCTCAGCTTTCTTAAAAATTAAAAATAAAAGCGCGTTCTAATACAAAAAGAACCCACCGCCGTTTGCTTCGGCTTACTCTTGTACCGGCAGATGAGGAAGGTGTTGATGAAGATAATCAACGATCTAAAAATTTATTTTTAAAAATGAAAAAACGGCAAACGAACATAATCAGATAGATCATTACACCAAAAAACATCCTCTCCCACTGTTTAGGAGTTTGCGTCGTCGCATCTTCAAGAATCGATTCCAGATCCGCACCGCTGAAAATAGAAAAACGTGTTTAAAAAGTTCGAAGGTACAAAAAATACCTAGCATAGCTGACGATATTAAGAAGCATGAAGAACAACAGCGACTGCAACGAACAGCGAAGAGAAGGCATTGTAGTATCAATATATACTTATTGCAAATTTGCGTAGAATTTGGAAGATTGATTGTGAGGATTATTAAGTTAAACGAAGGCTTTTATAGTTAAAAAATTAGTTATAATAATCCTAATTAGGTATGTTTCTTGCAAAGAAACAAGCAAATAATTTTAAAAATTTTGTAAGAGAAATTTTAAAATGTTAGGTTTTGAAATACAAAGGAAATACGAAAATATGAAATAAGAACAATAAAATATTAAAATCGAAAATTAATAACCAGTCCCATTCTTGATCATACTTCTTCATCTTTCTGAGGTATTGCTGTCTTCTTTTCAAGACATTCTTCTTCATCATTGCCTTCTCTCCTCTTTGCAAGAACTTCATCTTCAGCTGCTCCTTTTATTTTTGTTTGTTTCTTTTGATATTTTGTTGGCCTAAAGATTTTCATTGGTCGAATAACATCTCGAAAACTAGGCAATTCATCATCCAAAGATTTTAGTTCACGTCGAGTAAATAATCGTTGAAGAAGAAACATTCGCAATAGAACAGTAAGGATTAACTAAAATTTAAAAGAATCACATTAAAATAATAAAGAATAGGATTGTTGGTTCGGAACCGAATCGAAGAAGCAAGTTTATTCGGTCGGTTCTCCGGAGTTCCAAAAATTTTCGGTTAGGTTCTGGATATCCGAAGACTTTCCAAGAACCGACAACCATACAAAAAAATATTTAAATTGTCTTTACCATCATTGGAAACATCATTGACAACATACTAGACGAATACTTCATTGCTAGCAGTGAACCAATGCTAAGAAGCTGGATGCTGAAAAAACAAACATGTGAATACAAAAATTTTCTTTACCAAGTGAAGGTATGCACACGTTTTATTGGCACACTTCTTAACCAAATATAATCAGGTTGGTATTTGACAGGCATAAATAACAGCGCCAGTCGTTGAACAAATTGTTGACCAAGTAGGGAGACAACACCCATGTAGAAAAAGATGCCAGTTAGTACAGGGACAGGAACGTTCTAAGAAATGTTAGGGGAATGAGCAAAAATTAATTTGGAAAACATGCCTTAACTAGAGGTGTGAGAAAAACAGAGCACCCAATAAGAGCATGCGCAAATACAGCAGTTAGCCTTTGCTCTCTTTAAATGTAAAAAGATAAAACTTTAATAAAAATGAGAACAAACTTTACTCCCAAAAATTTTTGAGGTTCGCCAGGTACAATACAATCAACAT
Source organism: Meloidogyne arenaria (assembly GCA_036172955.1). Taxonomy (NCBI): domain Eukaryota; kingdom Metazoa; phylum Nematoda; class Chromadorea; order Rhabditida; family Meloidogynidae; genus Meloidogyne; species Meloidogyne arenaria. The sequence goes on from JARQAB010000010.1 coordinate 38,473, forward strand.
ATTGCTTTAGAGACTAAAAAATAAAGGATAAAGGTTGAGTAATTTGAAAAAATATGCCTCAACATGCATAACTGAGAGAACAGTGGCAGCAACATAAAAGGGCAGACCAAGAAATGAACAGATTAACACAAGAAAGGCAACAATTAACAGATCTAGATGATAGCCACAGCCCTTCTTAAAATAATTGATGAAAATATCTTTTCGATAATGAAAAAATAACCCTAAGTTTATTGTCTCTCCTATTTACAATTACGGCAGTAATTTGTTGATCCATGACCAGCAAAATTGTATAAAACAAGGCAGGGAAGGCAGCAATCTATTTAAAAAATTAAAATTTAATTTGACTAAAAATCTAAAATTAACCAATGCCACAGTATAATCTTCAATATTTGTTGCATCAACCAGCCATGTTCGATCCATTGTTGGACGAATACTTGCAGGCATCTTCAAACTAGGGACCTCCAATCCAATAAGGTAAGTTGTAAGAGTCAATGAAACAATAGCTATTAGAACAGAAAAGTCGGAAATGAGATTGCGAACCTTGAATGATTTTTTAAAATTAAAAAAAAACCTTTTTAATCCACAAACTCTAAAAGAGAAGTAGCGGGAATGTCGAAAAACATTTAATGAGTAGGCGATTAAAAACGTCCCACAAGTTAGTATTATTGAGAACCTTAGGTTTAAATTAAAAAATTAATTTCAAGTCAAATAGTTACATATAAACATCAGGCTTAAAGTAGCATTGTAAACCTTGAGGCTCACCTCCTTCAAAATATTTCAATTTATTTTATATATATTTTTTAAATTTTACCTAGCTCCACACATCGACTAACGCCAACACTAAGATTCTTGAAAAGAGTTGAGTTCCACTAAAATAAAAATGATAGAATGGAAGTTAAGCTCGTCCCAAATTAAAAAAACATAAAATTAAACCTCTTCTGTCTGTATAATGCAGTGACATGCAGAGTGGAGTACTTCTTGTGGATGGCGAGTTATTGGTGCTTCGTAACTTATTTCAAAAAGTTTTTCAAATGCCTGAATGATGAAGACTATAGAGATGAGTGTCGCAAATGCCTCTTCAGTAAAGCGGGTGATAAGAGAGACCAAAAAAAGAAATTTTTAGTATTTTTTGATAAAAAATAAAATACCAACGCAGAAGCATCAGTTGCTACAAGCAAAAGAAGGTAGAAAGTCTAATATTTGAGAGAAATGGAAAAAAGTCAGTCTTCAATATAATCCTTTAACCAACCATCCAAACACCAACATACAGCCGAAATGGTAGAAATTCCCAATGTTTTGCTCTAAAATAGGCAATAAATAGAAACCTTTATTTAATTAAATTTTAAATTATACGTGCAAAAATCGTAGAGAATCCTTTCAAAAATGAGTGTTGGTCCCGTTGCTGAGAGAATATTAAGTGGTTGACCAGAAAACATACCAAAAACAACCCCTGATAGAGCACCACAAATGATGTTTTCGATTGAAGCCATTTGATGATGCAAAGAACGTTCCATAACAGCACCAAATGTGATGATATTTGAGAGATTTGCTAGGAAAAGGACCAATGTACACGCCAACGATTGAGATAAACGACCGCGAAAAAAGTCCAAGAAATCGGATGGGAACCAAGGAAGTTTCTGTCTGCGGGGGGTTAACAAAATTAGACAAGGATAATTAAAGTTATACCTTATATCTTGTACTAATCCTCCAAATAATTGTCCTGTCCTCGTCGGTTGGCCTGCTTCTAAACCTGAATGTTGACCCGCCATAGAAATTCGTTTATTAGAATCGAATTCTTCCGAATAAAATGCCTGAGAACAAAGACGATCATCGTGAGAAAAATTTGCGTAGAGCATTCCTACATGTCGAACTGCCTAAAATTTAGTTTAAAATAATTAACAGAAAAAATTTTAAATTCTTTTTTCCCTTACAGATTCATCAGCACCTTCATCACGCGTCCATCTAGCTTCTGTTGAACACTTTGCCGGTGGAATAACAACAATTTGTGAGAGAAATTCATCTACCGCATCCACAAGAGTATTCCTCTCCTCACAGTGTAGCGCTACTTTTTGGAAAACCTTTTTGAATAAATTTTTATAATGATTTTTTAAATATAAACCTCATCAGAAAGAAGCGCTCCTATTGCTCGTCCAATTCGAAATGTTTCACCAGGATAGTTATCCATAGAGTTTAGTAGGACAAAGAGGAAACGCACTGGAACAGGATGATCAGGGACTTCTGGATAAAGCATCTAAAAATATATAAAATTGTTTTCAATAAGTGAGGAAATGTAACCGTTGGATATTTAAGGCGAATGAAGGCACTCAGAGGTCTTTCCAAGGCATTAACATTAGCGATCTGTTAAAATCGGTTAGAAATGAATTTTGTAATAAAATAACTCACTAAAATAGCCGCAGACTCAGTATTCGGCGCAAGCTTTTTAAGTAAACGTTCATCGGCCTACAATAATTTAATTTAATAATAAACCTTTAATTATAAATTTACGCTTCGAATTCGCCCAGTTTCCTCAGCACAAGAATTACTACTATACGAAGAATTTGAAAGATGGCCTGAATGAATGGAGTCGTTGAAACTGGCTCTTCTAAGTCTGCCTAATTAAAAATAAAAATGCAATACTTTAGTAAAATAAAGGAAGTCAATACCATCACCATCATATACTCTTCGCATTTTTCCTCCAACCAAATGCAATTTTGGCGCAAATAAAATTTCTTTAACCAAATTTTGTAGAGCCTCATCAGAGCCAAGTTGGCCGTGAATAACCCATTGTTCAATGAGCTGGTCACAAATGCGAACAAATGTGTTTGCACTTGAATCTAGAAGAACAAGGCCACGACGCAAACAATTTTTCACCTTTAAATTGAGAATTTTTTAAATTGATGTGAGAATTGTCACCTGTAAAATAGCAGCAATACTAAGCAGCGTAATATAAGGACGGGAAAAACGTGTTCCTCCACCTTCAATGCATTGCTCATATTTTATCCATCTAAATTAATGGGTAAACCAAGGATTAGGACTCAGCTTTTTCCTTCAATTTTTTCTTTATATGTGAAAAATGGTCAGACTTACTTCCTTTATATTTGGTGGCAGTGAAAAAAATTAATATGCCACAAGGAAATTAAGTAAAATTAAGAAAGGAAAAGGGGGCCCTAATCCTTGTTTTACCCCAATTAATCGCTGGACATAAAAATTTAAAAAAAAACAAAGTTTCACCTTGTAGTCTGTTGCCAAAATAAACTTTGTTGTACTAATTGAAGATTTGAAGCCATTACTCCATCCCCAATTTCTGCTGCTGCTTCTTGTTCAGCAAATGCTGTAGTCAAATAAAGCATTTCACAAAAAAGTGTTTGCCGTTGTTGTCCAGAAACTGGCGATAATGTTGAGCCATCACCTCCAACAACTCTTTCCAACAAACGACGAACATTGTCGATTGGACATTAAATGAAAAAGATTATTGAAAGAATTATAAAAAAATTTACTATCAGATGAACTGCTAAGATGAAGACTTTGAGGTAAATAAAGAGCATCGGCCAATAAATTATCTGAAAAATTGAGTAGTTGTGTAGTTTACGTCCCATAAGCCCCGCCCCTCTTATTGTTCTTCCATTTTCACTCTAATTTTTCTTATATGGAGAGTAAAGGCCTGAATACAGAAAAAAATTAAAGTATTGTCCCAAATGTCACTTAAAAAAAGAAAAAAAAAGGTGAGGAGATGGGACGTAAACTACACAAGTCCAGAAATTCTTAAGGATATTCTAAAAAATTTAATTTTAAATCCTTACGTTCATCAGGCTGTCCACTAGATGATCGAAATAGGCTGGCCTTACGTCGTCTGGTTAAAGCCTTTTTGCTCTCCAAGCATTCAGGGCCTAAGCGGTTGGCAGCAGAGGAGGTAGACAGCATTCCTCAACGTAAAAAAGAAGAGTAAATATTGGAATAATTTTTGTTGTTTTTTAAGATTTAATTTTGAAGCATCTTATTGAACAATTAATTTCCCTGTTTAAAAATTTGGTTTTTTTAAAATGCGCGAAAGGAAAAAATGAATCAAGAGGAAAATAATAAAGTACATAGGATTAAAGGCGTATTATAGAAGATTGAAAATGACGAGGATTTTTAAAAGAAATGGATTGGTTAAACTAATGGATTTAAGCAATTCATAGAGACATTAAGGGAAATTTATAGACTTGAAGGTATATTAGAAAATAAAATGAGAGAAAATTTTCAAACGTAAAAAATATTTGGGAGGAGTCCACCCTTGAAAAACACCCTGACAAAAGAATAAACACTTAAAAATTGTCTATTCAATTTTAAAAAAAATTAAATTATCAAAATACAAAAGAATAATTTATTTACTATTCGGGACTTTTTTTTAGAAATTTTTAGAACATGCGCATGGATGATCATCAAAACATTGTTAAATTAAAATTACTCAATAAATCTTTTCATGATTTAATATGTACATTTTCACGCTGCTCTCGACACAATCACTTTAAATTGGAGAGGGGGGCATCAACAAACAACCCAAACATAACAAAAATTTTCTCGCTCTCCCCCATTTTAATTTGTTCTTTCTACCCAAAATTGGTAATAATAACTTTTTTTTCTCAATTTTCTTTTTATCAATACAAATTTTATATTAGTCGTGCGCATGTCCAATTATGTATGATTTTTGAAAAAAATAAAATTGCAAAAAAATTCGGGATTTAAAAAATATTAGGAAGAGGCATTTAATAATTCATATTTACTTAATAATGTGACACTAAATTAACCAATTATTTCTTTGTGAATATAATCAATTCAGAGAGACATTGCTTATCAATTTTAATCAATTTAATCATTCATTTAAAGATAATTAAACAGCTTTTTTGAATGAAATAAAGGGGCTGTCTCGAAGAAAATTATAGGAGAGAGACTCTAATTGTCATTTAATCTCAGACTCTAATTATAATTCTCAGACTCTAATCTAACACTGCATTAGAGTACGGACGGTGCAGGATCCCGGACGGAATTTTGCGGGATCCTGCCTCGAAATCCCTTGTTGGGTTTATCGGAATTTACGGGATTAATCCCGCTGGATCCTGTCCCGTACAAAATTCTCTAAAAATCCCCTTACGGTAAAATACCGTTAAACATCTTAGACTCTAATCTACATTTTTTACCATTTTATTTTGAACTTTACAAATTTAAACATCTCCATTATAACATCAATTGTTATTTTAAAATTTTTAATTTTTTCTTAGCATTTAACAAAAAAATAAACATTCTTACAACTTTCAGATTCATTTTTTTATTTTTTTACAAAAGGTGTGACTGATTTTCTTATTTAAGAACTTGTAAACAACAAAAAATTCTTTATATTTATTTGATTCAGCAGTTACTAATTGACTGTCAGCAATTACTAATTTGTTTAAAGGCGAATTTGACTTTTTTTTAAACATTGTAATTGAAAGGTTTGGTATTTTAGTTGCATTTATTTAAAAAATTTTTTATTTAAAGGGTTGTTACTCTATAATTGATCAAAATGTCAGAAACAAAACAAGAATGTTGTGCTTGTGGACCTGGCTATAAATCGCCTTTGGAGGCCTTCAAAAATGCTCCCCGCGAGAAAATTATTTTTGTGACCTGTCCTAATGTTGACCAAACTAAACCTGACATGTTGGCGACTGTTGATGTTGATCCAAAGAGTGAAGACTATTGCAAGGTTGGTTATATAAATTACACTAATAGACATTCGAATTCGATTAGAACTTAGAAATTGAGATTATAGTACAAATCTGACACGTTCTTCAAATTAAGTTGAATGGTTCTTTTTGCTCATCTTTTCGAGGGACCAATTAAAATAATACCAATAGGATTTTTCTTTAGATAATTGGCAAGATAGAGGTTCCAAATGCTTCAGATGAGGTTCACCATACTGGTTGGAATATCTGTTCTTCGTGCTATGAAGATGCTGGGCGTAAACGATCGCATTTGATTTTGCCGTGCTTAAACTCTTCTCGTATTTATATAATTGACGTTACAAAGGATCCGAAGAAGCCTGAAGTTACCAAGGTAAAATATTCTAATAAATAATTCAATGCCGAGTTTACGTTCTAAATTTTTCAGACAATTGAGCCAAAACAACTTTTTGATTTGGGGGTTGGTTTTCCACATACTGCACATTGCCTGGCTGATGGGACTATTATGATTAGCACATTGGGCGATGAGAAGGATTCTCCAAAAGGTTAATTTTCAAATTTTTGATGGTAAATTACGATATTTTCCATACAACTCAGTTCCTGCGGACGATTTATGCGCGCTTTATAATCTAAAGAATCCATTTTCAGGCGATTTTCTACTTGTCAACTCAGAAACCTTTGAGCCAATAAGTCGCTGGATTCCTGAGGGTCAAAATGCGTTATCTTATAATTATGACTTTTGGTATCAACCTCGTCGTGGATTGATGATTAGCACAGAATGGGGAAGCCCAAAAAGTATTAAACAAGGCTTTAATCCTGCAAATGTTGATAAGGGTTAGTTTTTAATTTTTTCTTTCTATGAAATTTTTGAATTAAAATTTAGACTATGGTCATTCTATACATGTTTGGGATTGGCAGAAACGTCAACTTATTCAAACAATTCCGCTTGAGCTTCCAGAAGGCAATATTCCTCTTGAAGTCCGTTTTCTTCATGAACCATCGCGAGCGAATGCTTTTGTGGGAACTGCTCTAGGTTCAGCTATCTTCCATTTTTGGCGTGATGAGGAAGGTCCGGTATGGATTTATTTTTAATTTTGTTTTCAATTCACATTTCTCTCAATTTAAGGGTCAGATGAACCACTCAATGGTTGTTGCTATTCCATCAAAAAAAGTAGAAGGATGGGCACTTGAATGGATACCTGCACTTATAACTGACATTCTTGTCTCAATGGATGATCGTTTTTTGTACATTTCTTGTTGGTTACATGGAGATATTCGTCAATATGACATTACAGACCCGGCATCCCCTAAACTTGTTGGACAGGTTTACTTTTTAATTTAAAAAGATTTGAATTATTTTCTTAACTTTTAGTGTTTTGTTGGCGGTTCGATACACAAAGAAAGTGGAGTGAAAGTTCTTGAAGACAAGGAATTGACGGTTAATGTTTTTATTTCAGGATTTTCTAATTTGATTAATTTTAGTCACAACCTGAACCTCTTTTTGTCAAAAACAAAGTTGTGCAAGGAGGACCTCAGATGTTACAATTGAGTTTGGATGGACGACGTCTTTATGTGACCAACTCTTTGTACTCTGTTTGGGATAAACAATTCTATCCAAAATTGTTGAGGTTAGCGAAGTTTTTTTTATTTTTTGAAGGGTGTGCGAAGTTTTATTTTGTTCTTTTTTGCTTGCATTTCTATTAATTTCATTGGGAGAGTTGAGTGTCAAAACGCGTTACCTTATAATTAGGGTTTAATTATTAGACCATCCTTCTAAATTTTATCTTTAATAATCTTATTTTCTACTTAATATCTCTTTACAAATGTATATTTTTTAATTAATTTTTATATATTCTCTTTTATTTCACAACTCTTTTTTGATCTTTTTCGAGTTTCCTGCAGCTTTTGGTGGGGGTGGAGGTTCATCATCGTCATCATCTAATTTTTTATTTGTCTATTTTCTAAAAATGCTAACTTACCATCTAGTGAGATTGTACCCTGAAAAGAGTTATCTTATTTTTTATAAATTTTAAAGTATCTAACCGCCATAATTTGATCTATCCAAAGCTGTAAAGCTTCAAGATTTGCGTCACAATGTTTTTTAGGGTCGTCTAAATTTAATTGGCTCATTTCAAACCAAATACCCTCGCGTTCTGAAATGTCAACAAGTCCGAGTTGTGGACTTTCTTCAATGTCAATACCAAACATTTCCTGTAAATAATCATGTTATCTTTGAAACAGGGGGTGTGCTGCTTTTTATTAACTCTCGCTATATTTAATTCTTCCCTTCATTCATTTTATTTTAAATTACCTCCCAAACATCAACCATCAATGGAAACTCATCTAAAAAATTTTTCAATAAATTTTCTTCTTGAAATTCCGACCTGGATCAATCAGAACAATCTCAAGTTTCCCTGCATGTTCTTGATTTTCATCTGCCAACTTCCTTAATAATTTAAACAATGCTCTTCCTTCTCGAGTTTCCTCATCACAAAAAGCTAAAACTAAACGTTCATCTTCCTCTGGATCTCTCCAAACATTAAAATAATTATCCAAACGAAGTTTTTGCATTACTGGTTCTCTATGTTTTTCTACCCAATCTTCAAATTCTTCTTCAGTGTCTACTGAGGCTGGTGCATATATTGGGTCATCTTCAAATGGATGAAGTAACTGTACTTCCCCAACACGCTTTAAGCCAACTTTCTTTGCCCAATAGCTGGTTACTACAGCAAAAAATTCTACTTCTCCCATAAATTCTTCTGCTGCTTCTTCAAATTCCTTAAGGGCTGCACTGCCAGGCTCTATTAGAGATTTATCTTTTATTTTTCAACCCCCTTTTTTACTAACCAAAATATCCAATAATTCTCACACATTCATCATCCATATCCTCAAACTCTTCCAGATCGAATTTATCGTTTATAATTGTAACGGGGTCATCAGGAACCTACAAATTTAGAAGTGAGGTCTTTTTAGTTTCTGAAATATTTTCAATATTTTCTTTACACAACTTACATCCATTAACCACGAAACAAATGTATCCGGATCTTAATTATAAAATTTTAGGATTATCCCTTTTAATCATTTATCTCTCCTTACCTCTAACTCCATTATATTCGATTTTGTAGCCATCTTTATAAACATGAATAGTATCCTCGCCTTTCTCGACCTCTTCTTGATTTCTTAATCTTATCTCTTTTGTTGTATTTACAGTGTAAAAATTATATCCTCTTTTTGTCATAATCTGTTTAGAATGAGAGAAATTTTTTTAAATAATAGCTGAATAATTCTCTGAAACATGCCTGGGCAGACAGCTGTGATAAGGGAATATTTTTATAGGTTAAAATAACATTTTTGATTACCTGAAGAAAACATTCGTACTGATCAAACTCACTGTCTATAATTTAAAAAAATTATTCAAAATCCTATTTTATCCCACCATCCTCTTCAACGTCATTGAAAAATACCACAGATTTAGCACCATCGGCAAAACATGTTTTGTTAAAGTTTTTCTCGGTTAATACCTTATAAATTTTTGTTTTATTTTTAAAGTGCGGCCAACCTCAGTTCGATCAAAGCCTTTAAAAATTTTTAAATTAGGATTGTTCTCTTTGTCTTTATCTCACTTAATCTTCTTAATCTTAAACTATTCTATTATTCTATTAACTAACCATCATATTCCAAATCCGGGTATCCAAGAAACATGCCTTTAAATTGAATTTTGGGAATATTTTGTAGAATTTTAGGATAATTTTTAAACCTACAATGCAAATCTGCCGTTTTTAAAACACATCTAACATTACTAAATGTTGCCAAAAAAGCAAGAAAATATATTAAACATAGCTGCATGAGTTAATTTAAGTGTTTTTTGAAATAAGAGATCAATTTAAGGATAATAACTGTCCAAAACTCAGGGGGATTTATTCCTTATAATTTTTTTATTCAAAGAAATTGTAAATATTTTTTGTATAAGTAACGAAGAAATGAGATTTGTAGAGAGAGGAAAGCGTTGGCGGGCAGATTTTAGGAGTAAAAAGAATGAGAGAGGGATAAAAAAGAGATCAAGTGTTTATCCTAACTTTGGCCTGGGAAAAATGGTGGTAAAAGGTCTTAAACAACTGGTAAAATTTTTTTTCATTTTTTCATGTGCTCTCATCCTCTGATTTTGTTTTCTCTTTTCATCTTTTCTATTATCATTTATTTTTGCGGCTGGCCTATTGCATTTTCAGATCAGATTTTTTAGTTTGAAGAACATTTTAAAATAGAGGGGGTTTAACATGGTGAGAGTTTAATAGGAGGTAGAAAGAGTAAAAAAGAACAAAATAAAAAAGGTTTAAGGAAGAATTAGGCTAAAGTTTAGGAACAGAAAAAGGTTAAACAGAGAATGATGATTTGAGTAATTAGTTATTGGCCCCAAATATTTGGTAAATTTTGGGGCATAGGTCGGTTGAATTCCGATTTTCAACTTTTGAGCTATTTCCGATTCCCAAGGGTTCCAATTTCCGTCGCCTTGGTCATTTCCGACCGACCTCTGATTAGTAGATAAATAAGGAAAATAAGTAAGGAGAACCATCAACAACGGAAAAAAATAACTGGGGAAATAAATAACCTGAATTTTAATAAAGTCATGACTATTTTTTATTAGTTTTATTACAAATTTTAATTAATAACAAAACAAATAATTAAAAAATGAACCTTTCTCCAATTTATTATTTTTCTCTTTAAAACTTGATTTAAAAAAATTAATTGTAATTTTAGAGAACCTCATGACATTCATATCAATCTCGCTTGATAAAAAACATTTTAAAAAAGACTATTTTTTCTCTTAAATTTAAAGAATAGTGGGCCAACTAGTTGGACTCTTAAATTAGTTAAAAACAATTGTTTAAAGTTTAAAAAACTAAATTTTCTTTTTCAATAAAATTGTGTATGGGGAAGGGTCCTTTGTTTGACCTTTTTTCTGATTTAATGAAGGGGGGCAATTAATTTTTATTTAAAAATTTTTATTTTTTAGCGAAGGCTCTACTATGCTTCAATTAGATGTTGATATTGACAATGGAGGTGGACTTTGTGTTAATAAGGAATTCCGTATAGATTTTGACAAATCAGAATATCTTCCTAACGGACCTTACTTGGCACACGAAATGCGTTATCCTGGCGGAGATTGTACTTCTGACATATGGCTTTGACTGAATGACTTTTAAATTAATTAATGATTTTTAAATTAAATTAATGATAATACATTTGTAAAATGTCCATTGAATAAATATTTTCTTATTTTAGAAAATCGACATTAATTAAAAAATTATTAAATTTCCACAAATTTCACAAATTCAAATTTTAACGGATAGGATTTATCAGATTTCCCACAAATTTTTACTAGGATTCCGCACAAAAAATTTAATTTTTTTTTGTGATTTAAACGGCTTTTGAAAGTTTATCAGGCTTTGAAAAATAAAATTTATACGAAGTATAAAACTACATATTAGATTTATCAAATTAATTTTCGAGTTTGTAAATATTTTCCGGAAAAATATAAACATTTTCCGGAAGGATATACTAAATTATTTCTCAAGTTTGTAAATACTTTCCGGAATAATACAAATATTTTCCGGAAGGATATAAATTATTTCTCAAGTTTTTAAATACTTTCCGGAATAATATAAATATTTTCCGGAAAGATATAAATTAATTTTCAAGTTTATAAATACTTTCCGGAAAAATATAAATATTCTCCGGAAAGATATAAATTAATTTTCAAGTCTGTAAATACTTTCCGGAAAAATATAAATATTCTCCGGAAAGATATAAATTAATTTTCAAGTTTGTAAATACTTTCCGGAAAAATATAAATATTCTCCGGAAAGATATAAATTAATTTTCAAGTTTGTAAATACTTTCCGGAAAAATATAAATATTTTCCGGAAAGATATAAATTAATTTTCAAGTTTATAAATACTTTCCGGAAAAATATAAATATTCTCCGGAAAGATATAAATTAATTTTCAAGTCTGTAAATACTTTCCGGAAAAATATAAATATTCTCCGGAAAGATATAAATTAATTTTCAAGTTTGTAAATACTTTCCGGAAAAATATAAATATTCTCCGGAAAGATATAAATTAATTTTCAAGTTTGTAAATACTTTCCGGAAAAATATAAATATTCTCCGGAAAGATATAAATTAATTTTCAAGTTTGTAAATACTTTCCGGAAAAATATAAATATTCTCCGGAAAGATATAAATTAATTTTCAAGTTTGTAAATACTTTCCGGAAAAATATAAACATTTTCCGGAAAGATATAAATTAATTTTCAAGTTTGTAAATACTTTCCGGAAAAATATAAATATTCTCCGGAAAGATATAAATTAATTTTCAAGTCTGTAAACGGTTAATTAAGTTTGTAATTTTTAAATTTAGCTTTTCAAATTAGAATTGACAAAAAATATCGTTCACGTTGTCAATATTGTTTTCAAAAATATTTGGATGTCTCTCATTCCTATTGAACCATGACCACCAGTTTGAAGTCTTCGACACCAGTTGAAAAAGCAGGAAGGGGGATTTGACAAATGTGATAAAACAGGAAAAATTTATTGTTTGATTAAGGAATAATAAAGAATAAAATTACTAAAAATGCTCGAGAATCCTCAGGCACAATACTAGATAAATCAATATTCTTTTAATTAAAGTTTCCCCTAATTATTCTTTCTAAATTTATTTTTATTATTAATTAGTGGTTGGTGAGAATTTTAAAGTCGATACATAAAACAGAAGGAAGAACAAGCATAGAATATACCATAAAATAAATAAAGTAAGCTTTTCATAACATTTTCATAAAAATTATTTAATATATTATTTAATATCATAAACATACTTAAAAGATTTCCCCATACTTATTAATGTATGTATCCTTGATTTCCTTAAATCTGCCTTAGAACTTTTTAATTTACATATACAAAATTAATAAATATTTAAAAGATTTTTGAACAAGTCTAGAGCTTACCATTAAATTGTACCATTAAATGTTTAATTAATCTTTTAAACCTTTAAAAACCTTCCTTATAATCCTTGTTAAACACTTTTTTTCTTGAAAAAGTTGCAAAGAAACAATTTTCCATTTATCTGGCACATGACCAAAAGATTCGCGTTTTTCTGACATTTTTAAAAATATTTATTAAAGCTGTTTAAGGTCTTCCAAAATGGCAAAAAAGGAGAGAAAGTGTATATAATTAAACGAAAAATCTTTATTTGAATAAGGGAGATTAAATTAATAAAAGAGGAAAAGGCCTCTTTAAAAAAGAAGATAAACACATAATTATTTCTATGTATTTACTTCCAAAAAAATTCCTTAAAAAATTCTTCTTAAAAAAATTCCTTAGAAAAATTAAATATTTGCTCTTAGAAACTAAAGCAACATTTGAACTAATTTTTTTAAATTTTTAAAGATATCTCCTTCCAATAAGCAAATATGTTGAAATTAATATTGCGCGTATTTTAATACATTTTTCTCTTAATTATTTTCTCAGGAAAGAGGATGTAAAATTTTCCAGACTAAAAATTTTAAAATAAAAATGCAAACAATTAAAAATTGCAGTTTGAGAATTATTTGAAGAAACCAAAAATCTAAAAAAAGCCAAATATATTTGATACATTCTTCACGGGAATAAGACGAGAATAACAATTTTCCACATGTTTTTTTTTATTTTTCCCAATTCCCCCATTTTACATCCGTTATTACAGCCCTACATTTTTGCAAATCATTCGTTACATTCTCTCTTTATTGAAAAGTTAAAAATGGTATTCCTCTATTTTTATTCACGCCTCTAAATTCTCTCCACAGCTTTACATTTTGCACAAATCATGTTTATCCGTTACGTTCTCTCTTTTTATTTATCCTCTCTTTAATAATCTCTCTCTTTAATAATATTTTTATCAAAAAAAAATAATATTTATACTTTTATCCCCTTATTAAGAAAATGTTAGAAAAGGAGACCAAATTCTCAAGATTAAAAAAAAACGAGGAAAAATGGAAAATGTGTTTGGACTTTTTTTCTTTTAACTTCCTTTCCCCTATCCAATTTCCTTTTGGCATTTAAAAAAATTTTTAACATCTCTTCTCCCCTTCATTTTTCTCATTATTTTTAATTTAAAAAATAATGTTGCGCTAATGTTATTTGGATTTTTTTCTTGTTTACTTTCTTTTTAATTAAATGAAAAAAAATTTTTTTTGAAAAATAACACATTTTCTTGCGCTTTACCAGTACATATCCCTTTCCCTCCCCTCCTAGAAAATATATCCGGAAATTGGATTTTTTCCACCTGTCTCATTTTCTTTTAAATTGTGCTACCATTGTGCAATGGGATAAGGAGCAACACCACCTATTTTTTTCGCGCACTTTTTCTTTAAAATATTTTTTCTACTTGTGGCGCCTATGTATACAATCAACTTTTAAAAAAAGAGAAAATAAATTTTTAAAAGCGGAGAAAAAAATTCTTAAAAAAAACAAGTAAATAATTAAAAAATGTGTCAATCACACACATGGTTGCTAATATTTTGAAATAAAAAAAGACACTTATTTACATACACATACTTTTTTCTTACTTAAAAATTACGTCTTTTGTGTTACATTTACATTTTTAATAAATAAAAATGTAATAAAAATGGTTTTAAAAAATTGCGCTAAAGAAGGTAAACTTGCCTGAAAAAATGCCTGAAAAAGTACTATGGGCTTCTATGGTTTCGAGCTATCCTACTGGTTTCGGGGGGATAATTAAATTATCCTATTTAAGATTTAAAAAATAAATTATCCTATTTTTCCTATTTTTTAACCAATGTAGACACGCAAGAAGTTATTCTTCTCTCATCAGTCCCGATATGTTCGCCCATCAGTCTGTCACCAAAAAATAATTTTATTGCATTTATAATTTCTTAGAATTTTTACCAACAAAATTTTGTTACTTTTAACCTCAGATTTTTTCACTAAAATTTTTTCATACTAAATTAACTTGACTGAAAAAGACTAAAAAAAGTTTCCCCTTCAAGTATTCTACAAAACCCCCTTCAATTTTTTTCCTTTTTTTACCAATAATAGAGTATCTCTTACAAATATTTCTAGTTCCTACGCTTTAGGCACTTTAATAGCTTTAAACTGATATATAAATAAAATATTTTCAAACACTCCCACACACAAAACCTCAACACATTTTTCTACGATTATTTTCTTCCGCTATGTTTTTTTAAAGAACAAAGATTTTTTACTGAATTTTTTAAAATTAAAAAAATCACACAACTTATACCCGTATTTTCTCGATTAATTCCTCTGGCGATTTAATATTTTAACCTATCAGTCGTGGGATGAGGAATTACTTAAAATTATTTGAGGGAGGTGAATTATTGAAATTAGAACGTAGAGGGTATTTATAGGTGGAGAATATTATTGTTTCAAATCCCATCCCTGGCATTGGGGAACTAATCAAAGGTGGGGGAATTATTCAAAGATTGGGGGGAATTATTCTAGAAAATACGGCAGCCATTTTTTTGTCTGAACTTTTTCTGACTTTGTATTCATCAGAAATTTATTTTTGTCTGTCCTTAATTATAATTACTTGTCACCCTAATTAAATTATACTTATTTAAAAACATAAGGCATATATGGATATTCTAATTTTAGAAAATAAAAAAATCTCTAGGCTTTAATATAAACAATCAATCAAAAATTCTCCATGACATTTACATTTAAAAGTAGGAAAAAAATTAAATTAATATTTTTATAGAAAATGAGGGAAAAAATAATTAAATTATACTTCTACATTTTTTTTGCTGACTGAAAAAACTTTAGGTATATTAAAAATAAAAAAATATTATTTTCTAAAAATGTTTTTAAAAAATATGTAATTTACTTTTTAATAAAAATATTTTAGACACATTTTTATATAAAAATCAGCTACATTATTATTAACAAACAGACATCATCATAATTTTTTCGTCTTTTGTCTTAAACACAGTCTCATTGTCTAAAATTTTTCTTTTGAACAATAAAAAACAAAAAAACGAAGTACCCTTTTTATTAAGTCTAGGTTTCCCAGAATTTCTTTTTTATATTCTTTCAACTTTTTTTTTTAATTTTTGATTTTACTCTTACTACTCCCTTAATTTTTCTCTTAATTTTATTTTCTAAAAAAAATTCTTTTCTGATATTTATTAAAATAATTTTAATATTCAAATCTCTAGAAATATTTAATAATGTCTGGGATGTTTTAATCCCTTTTCATTTAATCCCTTAAAATAATTTTTATTATTCCTAGTAAAATTATTTAAAATCTTTCCAACTTTTAAACTAATAAATCCTTTTAAACATTTAAACCTAAATGAATTAATGAATAAAAATTTAAACTAAAATAATCAGGCTTAAAACTTAAAGAAATACTTGTCTAATATAAGCCATAAAAACAGAAGCCAGGCATATCGTGACGGGCATATCAGGATATTTTAATTTACCTATGGCCTATGGTCAAGACCTATAGCACTGGAACTTTTATAAAATTATCCTATTGATGAAAAAAGTTTCCGTATTCTAGAACTAACATAAATAAGCAACAAGTTATTTTTGTTTCCGAAATTCCGATATATGCCTCCCTAGCCACATAAAAACTTCCGCAAACTTAAGAGTTTTTTTTGCCTTCTTAATTAGTATTTCCCTACAGCCAGCTGAAAAAATTCCTTTTTTATTTGTGTGGTCTCTTTCAAAATAACTTGTTTAAAAAATTAAAAGAATTTCTTTTAACTTATGACTTTATGTGACTACTACTAATCATTACTAATCATCGTCATCATCAGCGCGTACTTTCTTTGAACCGAGAAAAGAAAATTTTTTCTATTCTTTTGTTATTTTTTTCTTTCTACTCCATATGTGAAAATTTGTATAAATTAAATGTAGGAAAAAACACGCCAACTTAAAACCAGTTTTTCGTTGGCATTTTAAAAATGTAAAAATAAAGAAGTTTTTTAACGGAAAAAAATTTTTTAGAATGCAAAAATATGTCAAATTTATTTAATTTCTTTCCGATTAAACAGCACAAACTTTTGGCCTTTCCCCTTTACTTAATTACGCATTTTTATTTTTTATTTTTAAAATTCTATTTATAAAACTACAAAATTAAAATTTTATATATTTTTATTTTAAAAATTAGAATAACTCTTAAAAATAGTAATTGTAGTAAGGGTTGTTCAAAAAAATCGTTCGGGAACATGGTACGGGGTACAACTCTAATTTTACTAATATTTTTAAGAATATTTTTCCCACTTTTTAAAACAAATAATTTTATTCTCTTGTAATATTTAATATTTAAATCTTTCATACTTCATTTTTTCCCTCTAAAAACCACTTCAATCCTCTCCTATATTTTTGTTTATATGGCGGTACGATGCGGATGCGACGATTGCGGATATAAAATTTTTAAAAAGTTTAAGATTTTTTAACGTTTTCAGTGCCACATCTGTCTAAAAATGATTCGGAAACCGTCAGAAGTCTGAAACTGACAGCCGGGATATAAAAACGGAATATCATTTCAATCATTGTTAGAATTAAAAAAAATTTTAATCCGCAATTGTCGCATCCGCACGTGCGTATCCCCAATTGTCGTAACACCGTTTATATTTGTTATTGTCTCTTTTCTAAATACTTTTATCCCCATGGAGTTCTAATTTGCTATGACATGTCTCTATATTTTTTACAGATTTTTTATAGACTGTTGGTGGTATGGGCTGTTTTCATTAAATAAAAGAATTCTTTCACCCCATTGTTGTTAGTTTTTGAACTTTTATATAAACAAAAAATCTGGTACTTTTTATGGTTTTTGTCCAAACACTTTTTAGGCCTTAAAAAATGGCATTTTCAATTTAATTTACCAAAGATTAGGAAAAAATTTGGAAAAAGAAGAGAAGCTCTGATTTAGTTTATGGGTGGTCTTAATTTCCTGCTTCCTGCCTTAAACTTTAAAAATTCAGAAAAGCTTCCTTATTTTTACTTATTTAGTTAAATAGATAAAACCAAAATTTTAAAATATTTTATTTACTAAAATCCAGACATGTGCATGGACACGGGTTTTGGGATCGACATTCGGATATATCCGTGAGGTCCATATCCGTGTAACTTTTAGACTATACCCACCCCCTCGGATATCCGCGGATCTTGAGTTCATATCCGTATCCGTCTATTTTTTAAAAAAATTCTATCTACATCCATCCCTATCCTTGGATATCTGTTAATCTATATCATTTTAAAGTATACCTATATTTTTAAATTTAATTTTCCTACTAATTCCTCCATCTAAAAAACTAATTAGAAAACTCGATAAAAAAGTTTATTTTATCTTCCCCTTTTAGTTTTAAACAATTCCTATTTTACTAACTAAATAAAATACTAAAAAAAGTCCCTCAATACGTTCCCAGACACACAACGTTCCTCATTAACTTTTCTCCTTAAAATTATGCTGCATTTTCTCTCTCATTCAAAAATCCACTTTTTTTTTATCTATTAGAAAGAATACAATAACCAGACTAAATGAAGCGAATAAAGGGCAAGGGTTAAATGGGAGTAAAAAAATTTTTTAAGCCACCCACAGTTAAAATTTTTTAATAATTAGCGTCATTAAAGAGAGCATTTTTTAAAGTACCAATTAAAAAATAAAATGGATTTTCTTCTTCAATTCCCAAAATGATTCTTGATTATTGCTTCCTTGTTCTCCACAAAAGAATGAAAATTAACAAAATTGACAATTTAATTTGCATCCTTTTCCCCTATTGTTCTTCTAAGAGCTATCAATTTTTTGCGACGATAAAAAAAATTTTTTTCAATGCTTTACCAAGTATATAAATTTAATGAGCACATTTATTCATCTATTTAATGCCCAGTTATTTTTTTTTGTTTTCCCCTTTTTTACAAAAAAGCTGCTTAGCAGCGGAAATTAATAGGCAAAGAGCAGCATATTTTATAAATACATAGTTAATGAGTTCTTTAAAAAAAATTTTTTTGCTTGGTGACCTAGTAATTACTAGATTTATTTTTTAATATTGTTGGGGATAACTTGAAAAATTTGCTTAGAAATTTTTGCTGCAAAAATAAAGCAAAACCTAGACAAATTATATAGACATATGTATATATAATTATATTTATAAAATTAAATTTAAAAAAAACTTTAAAAAGTCTACACACCTTTACGAGATAATCCAGTCTTATTAAATTTGTATATAGTTTAATCTCTATATATTTTTATTCACTGACAGAACTCACAAAAAAATTTTCATCCTAAAATTCATCAGAACACACTAGAAAATCTTCTAAACTCCTTCAAAACTCTTCAAAACCCTCCAAACCCCTACTTGAAAATTTCCCCTTAAAAATCTCCCCTTAAAATCGCTTTCAAGTTATTCAATAAAAAATAATAATAAATATTCTAGTGGAAAAATAAAAATAAAAAAAAAGTTTTCGTTTAATGAAAAAAAATCCATTAGATTCAAAAAGCATAAAACCTATTTTTCAGACTTCCAAAAATCCATTTTACTAAAAATATTAATAAAATTTCACACGAAAAAAATCACAAAAAATATTTTTTTTGAAATTCAGTCTCTAACAAAAATTTTTTTATTTCCTAAGCATTAAACTTTTAATTAATAAAATCTTTAAAATTGTGAAAAAATAAAAATTAAAAGAACGCTTTTTTACATAATAAATTATTTTTTATATTAATTTTTACATTGCGTGTTATAACTGTTTTTAACATTCTCAAAGCATTATTATTTGTCCTTTTTGGAATAAACAAAAAAATTATTATTATTTTATGACTCGAATTTCAAGATTGTTTTGTCCGTTAAAAATGCTAAGCGTCCTTTTTGCTTTAAAAAATAAGGAAGTTTTTATTGGATTCGTAAAGCTTCTCATTGAACCCGTAAACTAGATACATAGCCTATTTCTTTTTAATTATTTCTCAGCTAATTAGTATTTTTTGAAAAAAAAATTATTAATAAAATTCTGCAAATTTATTTAAACATCTTTCTATAAATATCTTTATATTTCATCTGCCCTTCCTTTTCTAAACCTATTTTTAAAACAACATTTCCTTACAACATTTCTTTTTACAAGATAGCTTCTAAATTTAGTTACCCCCTAAAACAATTAAATTTTTGAAAGTAACACACACACACACACACACTTTTTTATTTATTCCAATGTATTTTGGATTATATTTTCTTTTCTTTTTTTTTAAATTCTTCTCTTAAATAACATAGAGATTTTTTTCCTTTTTGAGTTTTCCGGTTCTATTTATTTTTTTTATTTTTTATTTTCAATTTATTTTTCTGCTAAATTGTTTTTGACTTTGCTTTTTTTTGTCCTTAATTTTTTGGTAGGGTGACGTTTTCCATATAATTTATTTTGGTGTTTTTTGTTTTTTAAAGGTAAGTAAAAAATATAATCCAAAAGAAAGATTAAATTTTACAATTTCTAAAAATTGGAACACACTTAAAGTGACATAAAATCCCAAAAATTATAATTCCCGTATGCTTAATTAACTTGTTCATTAAATTTTAAATATCAACAGTTATATTAGCTATTAAAATATTAAAAAATAAAAGACTGTCATTTCCTCTTAATAGTTACTTAGAACATACCTAATTTAAAAATTTTTTAATCCTTTAAAATTTACTAAATCTCTTTAATTTACCAAATCTATGTGCATTAATTAACTAATAAATTAAAATATTTTTAGGATTATTTTCAACCAACTTTTTAACATCACTTCCAATATTCCTTTTAATGTTTGTATTTTTAATGTTTTAATATTTTTAATGAAGCTTAAGTAACTGAGGGGATAATCTTTTGAATATCTCATCTAAATTATCCAACTACTAATTTCCTTTTTGGGTTCTCTTTAAGATTACAAAATGGTCCGGAAAAGTTTTTACAATTTGTAAAATATATTATTAAATTACGGAAAAGTTTTTACAGTTTGTAAAATATTTTATTACATTCCGGAAAAGTTTTTACAATTTGTAAACTAGTTTATTAAATTCCGGAAAAGTTTTTACAATTTGTAAAATATATTATTAAATTCCGGAAAAGTTTTTACAGTTTGTAAAATATATTATTAAATTACGGAAAAGTTTTTACAATTTGTAAAATATTTTATTACATTCCGGAAAAGTTTTTACAATTTGTAAACTAGTTTATTAAATTCCGGAAAAGTTCTTACAATTTGTAAAATATATTATTAAATTCCGGAAAAGTTTTTACAATTTGTAAAATATATTATTAAATTCCGGAAAAGTTTTTACAATTTGTAAAATATTTTATTACATTCCGGAAAAGTTTTTACAATTTGTAAACTAGTTTATTAAATTCCGGAAAAGTTTTTACAATTTATAAAATATTTTATTATATTCCGGAAAGCTTCTCAAACTTGACTAAACCACCTGATACTTATTTTTTAATGCAAAAAAAATTAATTTAATTTGTTTACAATTTTTTTTAACTTTTTAAACAATTTTCTCACAAAAAAGGAGATATTAAAAAACATTTCTTAGAAATTAACAGTTAGTTATACTTTAAAGGAAATTGAGAAAAAAATAAAATAATTTAAAAATAAGAAAAATAATACTTTAATGCCTATATTTAATTTCATTTCCCGTGTCAAAAACAAAAATAAAAGTACAAAAAATATAAATAAAAAAGTATAAATAAATGCTTATGTTACTGTTAAAAGCTTTCTATTTATTTGTTTAATAATAATTCCCTTTATTGGGAGCAGGCCGATATACCGCAAGTCCAGTATACCGCCTATTTATAACTTCGTCCAAACTTGTCAAATCCAGGAAGCTCAGGTATGGTTCGATGTGGCTCGAGGAGCTGAAACAAAATAACCAGGGCCTCCCGGATTCGACAATTTTGGACGAAGTTATAGCTAGTCGGAACATTGGCCTCGCGGTATATCGGGGTGTACCCCCCCCCCCTTTATTAACAATAAATAAATAAAATTTGCGTGTTTTTATAAATATATCTATTAGTCCCCCTTTATTTTAATCAACATCACCTTCCATAAATATACACAAATATTTAAATATGCTATAAAGAAGCATAATATTTATATAAATAATTTTTTTAGCTGCCAAAGACAACAAGCATATTTAAAATTAAGCGGCTATTTTTTATCTTGTTCCCATGGGGGAAGACGTTGTTTTACTCCTTATTTTGTACTCCCAACACTCCCCGTACATTTTTCTCCTCTCTCATAAACGTCACTCAAAACAAATAATATTAATAGACAATAAATATTAAAAATAAAAATTAAAAAAAAACAATCTCAAACATAGAAAAATTAGATAAAAATGCGTCCTAAAACCTTACAATCATTTAATACATAACTTATTGTTAGGTTTTAATTAGGGTTGGACACAGCCGGTTAATAACCGGTACCCTCAGTTTTCAGTTAAAAAGCCTTCGGTTTTGAATTTCAGTCATTGAACTGGTCATGTCCAACCCAGGATAAAACAGTTCATTCCAATTCATGATTTTTTCTTTGATTTTTTAGAAATGCGTTAATTAAAAATACACCAACTTTAGATCTTCCACAAATTTTAAAAGCATTCAATCTTTTATTTATCGAAACATTCAACTTCCTCAAAAACAAAAATATTTATTTTTTCTGTTCAAAAGCTCATATATTTGTTCAAAAGCTTTTAAAATTTTATGTTGTTTTTTCCCACAAAATTGTTTAAAAAAACTCAAGTCATTTTTTTCTTACTTAAAGCTTTTTGCTTTTAAATATTTCCATATTATTTCCTTGGATTATGCGGTAGGAAATGACCAACTTTTTAAGGAGTTCTCTCGTTGGAAAGTGTTTGGCGGGAACATAAAAAACATTAACTTATAATAATGGAAAATATGCTTTTTAATGAATCGATGGCGCCATTCTTCCAGAAAAATGTCAAGAAAATTTTTTATTTGGAAACTTATTTTGCACTTTGCTCTAAATATTCTTTTTGGTTTTTGCCTTAACTTAAATTGAGTTCGACTGAAATTGAGTTCAAAATTGAGCATGATTTTTCATTTAATTTTCCTTCAAAATTCGCCTAATCTCGTCTCGCGCATTTTAAACTTTATCAAATTACTTGTTTTTTTTCCTAATCGTTAGTCTTTCTATTTATATTTTATTATTAATGTGCAAAAAATTATTTTTTTTCGAATATTATTCTCCATACTCCCTTGAGGCTTAAAAATATGCCAAAAATGGGAACCAGGTTTTTTATTATTATCCTTATTTTTCTCCCTTTTTTACCTCTCCTTACGATTTGTAACGGATGAGGCTTAATATTTTTGTCCAAAAATGTATTCTCGTTATTTGTAAATTTCCCCTCGTTTTTATCCTAATTTTTAGCCTAAGTATTCAAGAAACAATTAAAATAACTTTTTCAAAAAATTTAAATTTCTAAGTGCAAAATTTGAAACTTAATCCCAATGACAAATAAACATGTTTTAGCTTACTTATTTTTTATATTACCTCATAAAACGCAATTTAAATCAAAGTACACATTTAAATTCCAACCACTCAAAATCCTTTGGGATTTTAAATAAAAGGAAGTAATTAATAGAGTAAGAGCAATTAAGCTTTACCAATTCTGTTCTTCCCCTACTATTATTTTAGCAAAAAAGGACTTCCTTGTTTCTTTTGTTTTTAAAAATACTTAAAAGTGTGGCCATATTTTATTTTTAATAACCCAAAAATTGCGAAAAAATGTTACTTAGAAAACAGCTTCAAAAAATTTTTTTAATCTTTAGATTTGCCATTCCAATAGTAACATTAAAACCATTTCACTCTTTTAACTTTAATATCCCTTCTATTAAAATACAAAACATCAAGAACAACAACGAACAATTGAACAACACTAAATTAACTACAAACCACCTATGGAGAAACAAACACAAAGTGGTTGGCCTGAATGCTTGCTTCAACATCCTCAACAATGCCGAGAAATCAAAATTAATGCAAAGGCAGAATTTTTAAAAATTCGAAGCCTATTTTCAAAAATTTTTTACAGGTTCCATTGGACTGGGCTCTTCCACTTTATGGCTTTTTAATGCCCCTCGTTGTAGCTATAACAGTACTTACAAATTCATTCATTGTAATTGTTCTTTCACATCGTTCATTACGAACACCTACAAATTTTGTACTCGGCGCTATGGCCATTAGTGAGGTTCCTTACAAATACAATAAGCTCAACTTAAAAATCCTTTTTTAGCTTTTAACAGCACTCGTATGCCTTCCATGGCTCTTATATTATTATACATTCCAAGGGTTTGAAACAGATGAACATCAAGGCCTCCCAGCTTTTTGGTGTTGGCTTTTTCCCTATTTAGCGACTATTTTACCATCAATGTTTCATACCTCTGCGATTTGGTTAACAGTCTATTTAGCTATTCAAAGGTAGAATTCTTTTAAAAATCATTCTTTTAAGTACCTAATTTTAAAGGTTTATCTATATTTGTATGCCCAAGCTAGTCCAGAAACAATGTACTATGCAAAGAAGCAAACAGGTAAATCAAGAAGGATTTAAAAACTATCAAGTCTATTTTTTAAGATTGTTATTTGCATCTCTATAGCTTCTATTTGGATTTACGCCCCAGAACTTTTCGCAAACTACAACCAATCCTACAACATTTTTAATTCTCAAACAAATAGTAAAAATAACTAAAAATTTCCAATCAAAAAAAATTTTTTTTTCAGAAACCCGTTCCATTTGTGTCATGTCACAAACTGCTCTTATTCATTTAGTTGGAAACAATTTTTATCATTTGTTGTTGTACGGACTACACACAATACTTGTTCACACATTACCATGCATCCTACTCGTATTTTTTACGTGGAAATTGCTTACAGCAATAAGAGAAGCAGACAAAAAACATGCTATATTAATTGGAAGAGCACCAACAAAACAACAACAACCCCATAGAAAATATTCAGAATCACCAGAAAAATCTCCAAACTCAATGCCTTTTATTAATAAAGATGTTCGCTATTCTTTTGATGAAAGTGGATTTAGTTTTAATAACAATTTTCCTAAAACATCGAATGCACCAAGATACAGCATTTCTGACACAAAACGTGTTCATGGATTAAGACAAAATACGAGGGTAAATTTTTTTTACTTACTGAAAAATCCAATAATTAAAACCCAAAAATCAACCATTTTCCAACCTTTAAACTAAAAAACAAAATTTATAGATGTTACTCGCCATTATTTTACTTTTCCTACTTACTGAAATACCAGCAGCACTTATTTTTTCTGTTCATGTTGGCTCAGTTGTATTTAAATTAACCTTCATTCTAACCCATTATGCAACACTTAATAAACTCTTAATTATTAGGTAGACCCTTTTCACCTTTAAAATTTTAATCCTTATATTTTTACACAGAAATGTTCTCATTGTAATTTCATATCCATTACGATTCGCAATCTATTGTGGAATGTCTGCACAATTTAGAGAAGTAAACTAAACTTTTCATCTTTCATTTCTAATTATTAACTTTAAAGGTTGTTCAACAAATGCTCAATACAAAAAGACGTAAATTCCTTCTTCTAATAGTACACTCCCCATACTGGAAACTTCACGCAAAAAATTCAAAAACTGATGGTAAAAGCGACTCAACAATAGTAAATGAAAAATGTGCTGTAGTACAAGATTCTTTATCATCAACAACAGTTTTATTGTGGAGGGAAAGACAAGCAAAAACGATGACGACAAATCATCCAAAAATTATAAATGAAACAGAAATAATGACAAATGGAAGTACAACACCAATGTTGTTGGAACCAAGTAGAAAAGAAAATGATGGACATAACTGCTTCAACAACAATAGCAGAAATAATAATAATGAAGAAGATGAAGATAGAGAATATGAGAATGAGTATAGATTATAAAAAAAAAATTTTTTTAGTTAAGACCAGTGTGCGGAAAAATCGCTTTTACTGGATTCCGTAAGGGGATTTTTTCAAAAGGTCGAAGGTGCCGCACTCTAGTTAAAACATTACTTATATTACCCCTATGTTTTTGTACTATATGTTTGTTTCTAATTTAAATTTACAAAATTTATATAAAATTTTACAAACAAGAAAATAACAGGTAAACAGGTTCAAAAAACATAAAATGTCCAGAAAAAAAAATACTAAAATTAACACAGAACAAAATTCTGATAAAAATTAGATAAGTATATAAAAGTAGAATCAAAAAAACACAAAAATATCTAGAAAAAAATACTACTGGAAAATTAAAAAAAAAATTAGTCTTTGGAATGTCTAGAATATGTGGCTTAAAATACTTATAGAAAAATATTAAAAAAATTTACAAAAGACTTAGTTAAAAGCAAGAAAAAAAAATTAAAAAAAAATCTTTTAGAATCACATTTTAAAAATCTTATGGCCGCTGAAATAATGGTGGGTGATGGATGATCATTTCACACTCATCCCAGTGAAATGAGTTGCTTAAAAATAAGAAAAATAAATTCTCATTACCCCAGCTTTTTTAAAAATAATTTTTAAAAAATTAATAAACCAACCCCATCATCTGTGGCATTATCTTGTCCAACAACAGCACCATTTTCTTCTCCATTATCCAATTTATTGTTAGTAGTCGTCAACTTCTTCCGTTGTTTATCTTTTTGAACATTCTTCTTGCTTACCTTTTTCTTTTTTAATTTTTTCTTCTTTTCCGACGTTGTTTCTGTTGTTATATTTTCATCATCTTCAAAACCTTCTTTATTAATTGTTGCTTCTTTAATTTTCCGTCTTCGTTTATTAGGATTACTTTTAATTGTTGTAATGCTGCTTCTTTTATTGTTGTCAACATCCTCATTTTCAACGTCGACTAGTTGGATATTTAAAAAATTGTCGTTTAACTAAAAAAATAAAATTAGTAGAAAATAGAAAATTTTTCGGTATTCTTGGGTTATCTCCCGACTTTTCACTCTCCTTTTTTTCTTCCTCTACAAAAGTACAATCAAAATTAAATAATGTTAGAGGATTATGGAGATAACCAATTTTGTCCGGTACTCACTCTGTCACGTGTGTAGTTTCTTGGAGAAAGGAAAAAGAAATTGGGAGGAGATAACCCAATAATACCAAATTTCCATCAAAAAACCTCATTCTCCTCAGAACTTGAAAGTGCTCCTTCTGGCATTTCACCATCCCCTTTGTATATTGCATTTTTATTATTTTCTTCAAGGTTTTGTTCTGCTTTATTATTATCTTCTGTCTCATCATCACTTGTTTTGAACAATTTTCCATTTTGATTTTTACTTGATTTTGTATTCTTCTTTATCTTCTTGTCATTTTTCTTCTTATCCAAATTCTTCCAATGAATAGTAGAATCTTTTTGCTTCAAAAATTTGTCCAAACCAACAACACCATCAATTTCCAGAGGATTTTGTATTTTTCGGATTTCCTAAAATTTACACACGTATTACTTTTAATTGTAAGTTAGAAAAATAAACCGCTTGAGTCCGCACAGAGTTATTAGCTGAATCAACATTTTTAGAAATCCTTTTCTGCTTCGGATTATCTTTGACATAGAAAGGGTTGTTCAACTGCTCGACTTGACGACGTTTTTGTTCTGATTCTTTTTGAATTTTACTTTGGGAAGTTGAAGCAATTCCATTAGTAGAAATATCAATATCATAAGACTGGTGTTTTATTTCATATATTTTAGATGTTGAATGTTTTGCCTGTCGACCATGTTGTGGAAGATTTTCACGTTCATAATGCGAGGTATTGATCTGGGAAATTTCAGAGTAAAATTTTTCTACTATCTTAAATCAAACCTCATTATCAGACTCAATGCTAGAAACCTCTTCTTCTTCATCTTTATTATTATCCGAAGTATTAGGTTCGTTTATCCATTCATCCAAGTTTAAGCTGTAGAATTATATTAGAAAAACAGAACATATTCCTAAAAAAATACCCTTCAGGTAAAGGAACTCGTCGTTGTGCTTTTGGTGCAACTGGATTAAGTTCATCCTCAAAACATCTGGCAAGACTAGCACCTATTTTTATTCTTTCAGCGTGTTTTGTTGAAGCATATTTGAGCAAAGCAAGAAAATTACATGACTGAAAAATGATTTTATAATTTAATTTTTGGTAAATTCCTCACCCTTTCCTGAGCTTCTAAATGATCCATATATTGAAACTCTGGTAGTTTAGAGCAGAATAAATTGTCCAATGAGTCAACACCATCCCAATCTTCATCTGCTTCCAGTTTGCATAATTGTAGAGCATAAAGTTTAAGCATATTTTGAATAAAGACACTGAGCAAAGCACCAGGTATCATTGACAATTTGACTCTAATCATCGCTTCTAATAAACTATCAACATTGTTTACATGCTGGGCATATTCTCCACAAATCCAAGCAGCAGCTAGTAATACTTCTGCTATATTTGCACGTTGGGTGGGACTGTTTCCCTAAAATAAAGAAAGATGCAAAAACATCAAAATTTAAAAACCTGTAACAAAGGCTGAACATTTTGAACTAGAAGAACCATTTGAGAAACAGCAAAATGTCTGACAGATTGAACACGAACTGCAACATCCTGGAGTTGTTCGGCAATAAGTACTCCATATTTAGTACCCTCAACTTTGGTTAGTTCAACGAGAACGGATATATACCTAAAAATAATTGCTCGTGTCAGAAAGGAAAAAAGCTAAAAATAAACCATTCAAAATTTGTAATATATTTGTAATTATCATGAGAACATATTGCAACAATTTGTCGAAGTAACTCATCTCGATAGAAAGAACCCTAAATTTGAAAATATTTAAAATTTATTTAGAAAAAATGACTAATGCTAAGTTCACATAAGAGTCTCGCGCGTTTTGCAACAGATGCCGGAGACACACAGACCTTATTGTGAAAATGTAAAAAATCACTTTTTTAAAATAATATTATTTAATATTATTAAAGTCAAAAACAGTAGTATTATTAAATACTACTGTATTTGTTATTTTTAAATTAAGTTAATCTTTAGTTTCAAAATTTTTTCTTTAATTATTCAAAAAACTATTCTTTTTATTTTTAGTAAACAACTCTACAAAATCCTTTGGACAGAAAAAGAATAAAAGAAATTTTGACAGATGTGTAAAAATTTTTATTTTTTCTTTGATTTAAAAATTTCCTTAATTCATTCTATATATTTTCTACCAACTAAAAATAAATAAATATTTTCTTTAAATAAAATTGTTTTTAATTTTTTATTGAAGAATTATTATTAAGTTTGCTAAGTCCGGTGGAGTTTGAGATTTTACTTAGTTTCAATCAACTAAACTAAAATCCCGAATTTTTCAGTGACATTCACCGATTGCAATTTGTTTTAGTGGCGAGCACGCTTTGACAAAAGAATCTGCCTTCTAGTGAAATTGGAAAATACCGTTGGAATTGAAGAAAAAACTGTTGGAAAAATTGCACTTGGATAACGTAAATTCAATTTTTAAAAAATAAAAATTTCAAAAAGAAATATAAAAATATAATTTTCAAAAATCTAAATTTAAAAAATAAAATTAAAATAAACATTAAACATAAATTTTGTAAAATTTTGAATTATTTTCAGGCAAATTCCCTTTAAATTTTTTAAATTATTTTAACAACAAAATTATTAAATTTAATCTCCTCTCTCCTTTTTAATAAATATAATTTCTTAATTTTTCTTTCCCTAAAAAATTTTTTTTCTTTCTCTTCTTTCTCTTCAATTTACTGTAACTCTCCCTAAAATTCCTTTTTTTTGTTGTTCTCCTTAGCTTACTGGAATATTTTTAGAAAATTTTCTACTTTTTACTCAATTTTTTCTAAAAAACAATTTTTCTTAAAATAAATATTTTTATTACTATTCTTTAATTTTCTGGTAATTTTATTTAAATTCTTTCGGCTTGCTTTTTCTACTATTATTTTTTCTTGTTTCTCCTCAACTTAATTTAAATATTTGTAACCAGTAAATTAATATAGATATTTAAATTATTAAATTTAAATTATTAATTTACAAAGCAAAATACTTTTAATATTATCTAATTTTAAATCGTTTATTTCTTTGTTTTTTTTTACGAAAAAATATTAGAAATACTGCTCTTTTGTTCTGTTAAAAATAAATATAAAAGAAAATTTGTTTTAAAACAAGTCTAAAAACTATAAATATATTTTTGTCTGAAAAAACTTAAATTATTGAATTTAAATTTAACAGAAGCAAGTATTTTTACGGAAAAACTGAATTAATCAAGAACCACTCGGAAAAAATTCAAACAAATTTTTTTTTGGCAATTTTAAATTATTGAATTTAAATTTATTAGAATCTTATCTAATATTCCTTTGTTGCAAATATTAATTAAATCAAAAATAATTAATTTCTCAAAAAATATTAAAAAAGTAAAATCTATCTAAAAAATAATTATTTAAAATTTAAATTAAATCTTTTTTGAGTTCTAAAATTCTTTTTCTGAAAATTGAGTAGCTAACCGACAATCACTACAGTACCCAAAATACAAAAAGGGGACTGCTCAAATAAAAATAAACCAATCAAAAATCCAATAAAAATATTTTTCTTTTATATCGTCAAAAAATAGTTCAATTAAAAATAAACAACTCCAAATTGAACTGAGCTTTAGTTTTAATTTGGAAAATTAAGAGAATATATATTAATATATTTCGAAATTTCCAAATTCATACTTTATCAAAAACAATTATCTCAATAACTCCAAAAAATTTTTAGAAAAATTAATTTTCAAAAATTCTTTAAAAGAAAAATTAAAAGAAAAACTAATTTTATAGTAGTATATACACCCGAGAAAAGAATTAGAAATATTTTAATAAAAAATACAATAAACTTAATAAAAATTAATAAAATTGTGTGAGTTTTTGTTTGTCCTACAACTTTTAAAATATATATTAATATATTTTAAAATTTGAAACTTTTCTGTTAAATTTTTATAATAAAAAACACTGAGTTTTTGTTTGTCCCACCCGACCCCCATCCTGTTAAACGCAAAATAATATGGCACAGAGTTTATACATCGATAAAATTGAAACAGCGCGAACCGTGCTGGAGTTATATATCAATAAGCCTCTGATGGAAGTTCCGGCGCAGATAACATCTAGTACACAAAGGCACGCGCTAACCTGCCAGTTAGAGTTATTAAAAGAATGGTATGATGAAATTGTAATACAAATTGATGAAATACGCTCAAGTAAAACCAGAATAGCAGAAATTATGCAGCACGCGGCGCCAGCAGATAGATTGATAATAAATAACGAATATTTACAAAGTATAAATACAATTGAACTCCAAGAATTTCAGAATAGTTGTAACATCCGACTCGAAAAAATAAGAGACAGAAAATACCAAATTCAAATGTTATTAGATACAAACTCGACAAATAGGCAAACCCGAAGAAATATTGCATTACCAGCGTTAACTCTTCATGAGTTCAACGGGTCTGATTGGGAAAATTTTTGGCCATTATTCGAATCCACAATACATTTAGATGTCAGTCTAGACCCCGTCCAAAAAATGACGTATCTCGATTCCCTATTAAGGGACGAAGCGAAAAAGGCTATACAAGGTCTAGTTCCTTTCTCTTCGAATAACTATGATACTGCTATTGAGCTGTTAAAAAATAAATATGGAAGGCAAGAAAACTTGATTAGAGATTTGCATAACAAGCTTTCGCGATTACCCGCATCTCGAAATACTCATGATGACGAAAGTCTGCAGATAGAAATTGAAAGAATCTGTAGGCAGTTGGAAAATTATAGTCAAGATCTAAGCACGCCTCAAATTTATTTAAATTTAGAGCAAAAAATATCTAAGAAAGTCCTGCAAAAATATATTGAGAAAAAATTAGCAAATCCTCTAAAAAATTCATGGTCAACCACATTATTTAGGCAAACCTTTCAGGAAGCTATTGAGCAAATAAAGCAAGTAGATGAAATTTATGAAAGAGGTAATCGGGAGAAAAATGATTATAAAAGTCGAAATGAAAATGAGAAATACTCAACAATGAATTTAGCAGTAAAATATAAAAATGCCAAACAGAATAAGGACAATAACAGCTCAAATAAACGATACCCAAATAATTTAAGAAATATGAGTTCAAGTAGTAAATCCTCACAATCCTCTTTTAATAGTCAAAGTCCACAAAGACGCAGCTCACCTTGGCCAACTAAGGATCAAAAAGGGTCAGACACAGAAAGCCAAAAATACAATAATAGAAACAGAGACTATAATAAATACAGAGATAGAAATAGGGGCTACGGTAGAGAAGCAAGGTACCGAGATAGAAAATCTGACGTTAGAGAGAGGCGATACAGATATGGGAGCTCTAGTAGAAGCCAAAGTATATCAAGTTCAAGTCGAAGTCCAGCCAGATATCCCTGTGCATTCTGCGATAGGCAACATTTTCCATTAGATTGCAGAAAATACAAAAATGTAGCAGAGCGTACTGAACGATGTAAAACAAGAGAATTATGTATAATTTGTTTAAAAAAGGGGCATAATATTCAGAAATGCATGAATTATTACAGAAAATGTTTTTTGTGTAAATCAATAGGACATAACCCAGCGCTGTGTGACAGAAGACGAAAATACGTACAATCTAGTGCAACAACAACGGAAGATGAAAAAGATCCAGATAAACCCATTACTTCAATTTCTACTTCACTGAGAAGTTGTCAAAAGGACCCAGGGGAAATTCAATCTTTATTAAGATGTATTGAAGTTTGTATTTACAACCCATTAAAACCTCACAGAAAAGCATCTATTATTGCATTCTTAGATGATGGCAGTGAAAAAAGTTATATCTCAAGCACTCTTATTAAAGAGCTGCATTTGCCAACAATTGAGAAAATCGATTTTGATGTTAAAGGACTAGGGGGAGCAAAACTAGGAAATTATAAATCGAATATAGTAGAATTTGGACTAAAAGGAGAAAAATTAGATATGTTATTAAAAGGTCGTGGACTAGACCAAGTAATGCCAAAATTATTAATGATTGAATTTAATCGAAATGATATGTCAAAAATTACTACTAATAAAATTCAAATAAAACCGAAATTATTAAAACCACAATTATTAATTGGAAGCGATTATTACAATTATTTAGGAGTAAAACCAATTGAACAATTAGCTAATGGGTTTTGGATTAGCAAAACAAAATTGGGATATATAATTTCCGGAGAAGGTAAAATTAAAAAAGAAAAGCCTAAAAATAAATGTAATATCACAACTGCTTCCACAAATAATAAGTCCGTCGAATTTTGTAGAAATAATCACGAATTTAATTTTGAAGATGATGAACTTTCAAAAATAGTAGAGAGACATAACCAATTAGAGACAATAGGATTAGGAGACACAGAAATCGATGAAAATGAAAAATGGATGGAAGAATTCGAGAAAAATCTTAGATTTAATGGTGAAAGATATGAAGTCAAATTAAGTTGGAATAATGAAGTAAAATATCTAACTGACAATTATTATCTTGCAATGGGACGTTTAAAAGCCACCAAGAAAAAATTAATCGAGAAACCAGGATTATTAAATCAATATCATGAAATAATGAAAGACCAATTAGAAAAAGGAATTATTGAGGTAGCACCCCCTATTAAGGGCGAAGTTACTCATTATCTCCCCCATCATTTCGTTGAAAGACAAGATAAACAGTTCACAAAAATTCGAATAGTTTTTGATGCTAGTGCAAGATTAAGAAAGGATCTACCGAGTCTTAATCAATGTCTGAACAAAGGACCAAAACTCTATAATGATTTAACAGGAATCCTATTAAGGGCTCGAATTAAAAAATATATATTAACCTGTGACATAGAAAAAGCTTTTTTGCAAATTGGAATTAATCAAAAGGACAGAGACGCTTTAAGGTTCCTCTGGTATGAAAATCCTGAAAATGAAAATAGTAATATTAAAGAGTATAGATTTTGTCGAGTAACGTTTGGGGTAATCTGTAGTCCAACACACCTAGCCATTGTTTTAAAAAATCATTATAAAAATTACAACAATGAAATAATTCAAGAATTAGAAGTTGACACGTATGTTGACAATTTATTGACCGAAATTAAAGACCCCTCACAGTTAACGAACAGGTATAAACAAATTAAGAAAATATTTAGCGACGCAAATATGAATGTAAGAGAATTCATTTCAAACGCGTGGCAAGAGTGCGCAAAAATACCAATGGAAGATAAAGGCGAATTAAACGGAACAAAACTTTTAGGCATTAATTGGGACATTAAAAAAGATGAACTTGCTATTAAGCTGTCAAAATTTCCCGCGGAAAATAAAGTCACGAGACGAAACGTACTTTCGACAATTGCAAAACCTTTTGATCCACTAGGACTAATAAGTCCAGTAATTTTACCCGGTAAATTAATTAGACAAGAGCTAGAATTAAATAAAAAATTAAAATGGGATACAGAAGCAGATGAAAAAATTTCAGAAAAATGGAAAAGTTTAATGAAATTATGGAACGACGAAATTATTAAATTTCCTAGACGTTGTCACAATATTAATAATAACGAAATAATTTATGAAATACACGGATTTTCTGACGCTTCTTATTTTGGATTAGGTTGTGCGTTATATCTGAGGTCAAAATGTTTAGAGGATAAAATCGACTCTGAATTAATATTTGCCAAAAGTTTAGTGATACCCACCCAAATGAACCCAAAGAAAAGAACAATACCACGACTAGAGTTACATTCCACGAAACTTTGTTGTACTTATATAAAATTTATTAAAAAAGAATTAGAG
Source organism: Meloidogyne arenaria (assembly GCA_036172955.1). Classification (NCBI taxonomy): domain Eukaryota; kingdom Metazoa; phylum Nematoda; class Chromadorea; order Rhabditida; family Meloidogynidae; genus Meloidogyne; species Meloidogyne arenaria. The sequence goes on from JARQAB010000010.1 coordinate 73,011, forward strand.
AAATATATTAAAATCAATAAAGTAAGGATTTGGACTGATTCTACTGATGTTGTCGATTTTTTAAATTCTTCGAAGGAAAAAGATAGATTTATAAAAAACAGGGTAAAAGAAATACGTAACTTTTATGTTTCTCATATTAATGGGAAACAAAATCCCGCAGACATTGCCTCTAGGGGATGCACCCCGGCACAGTTAAAAAATAATGAACTTTGGTTCAAAGGACCCAAATGGTTATCTCAACCCGATAAATCTTGGCCCAATAGTTTAAAAGAATTTGATCCCGAAACATTTGTATTAACAGAAAGTAATCAACCAACCTTAGAAATGTCGATGTCAATAATTCAGGATAAAATTCCTACAATCGAATATGACAGATTCTCTCAATATAAAAGATTAAAAAACACAGTAGCCTATGTTTTAAGAGCTGTAAAAATTTTCAAAACAAGAATTATGAATAAAAAAGCTCCGATAGATAAAAATTTAGCTAAAAGAATATTGGCAGAAATAAAAATAAATAACGTTCCCCCTCTTAAATCTGATGAAATAAAAAATGCGGAGACTTTTCTTATTAAAGAAGCTCAACATTTATATCCACCCGAACAAGAAACGATTAAAAATCTAAAACTTTTTAAAGATAATGAGATCTGGAAGGTGGAAGGTCGAATCCAAAAAAGTGGATTAGGTCCGGATACAATTCACCCAGTTTTATTACCAAACAAAAGTAAAATTACAGATCTAATTATTATGGATTTACATAAAGAAAGAAAACATTCGGGTACCGAAGACCTAGCCATGACGATTCGGCAAAAATTTTGGATACCCAAGTGTAAAACGAAAATAAATTCAGTAATAAAAAAGAATAAATCTACAAGATGTTGGGTGTGCGCAAGATTTTACGCCAAAGCATATCAATACCCCGAGGCCCCTCCGCTGCCTGATTATAGAGTAGCAGGCCAGCAAGTATGGGAAACAATTGGGATTGATTATTTTGGACCCATGATGGTTAAAATAAATGAAAGAAGTGAAAAGCAAAAGGTTTGGGGCGCAATTTTTGTTTGTGCTCTTGCTCGGACAATACACCTCGAATTAGTAACCGAAGCTTCAGCCGAAAAATTTCTTTTAGCATTCACTAGATTTTGTCGTAGATGGCGCGTACCCAAACGAATTATATCAGATAATGGGACCAATTTCGTTTTAGGGAGCAAAGTTATTAAACAATTAACTAAAGAAAATTATGAAATTAAAAACAAATGGTTAGAAATTTACCAAGACCAAAAAGTCAAAAATTATTCAACACAAAACCAAATAGAGTGGATTTTTATTACCCCATACGCTCCCTGGAAAGGCGCATTATATGAAAGAATGATTAGATCAGTAAAACATCACTTAAAAAGGGAAATTCGAAACAAGCTATTAAGCTTTGAGGAACTTTTAACATTACTTATTGAAGTTGAAAGGATTGTTAATGAAAGGCCTATGTCTTATATAAGCGACGCAGAAAATATTACACCTCTTCGTCCAATTGACTTAGCTATTCCTGGTCTCAAAAATCAAAATTTGGATATTAATCCCCGTGAATTTGATAAGGAAGACCCTACATATTTTGAAAATGATAATCGTGAAACGTTAATAGAAAAATATTCGCGTGCTTTAAGTATATCACAAAAATTTTGGGAAACCTGGAAAAGCACGTATCTGCTTGATTTAAGGGAAAAATATAATAACTGTCGAACTGAAAAAAGTGGTAAATTTCCTGAGGCTAACGAAGTGGTAATAGTAGAAGAAGTGAATGTTCCGAGATCCAGTTGGAGACTAGGGAAAATACAAAAATTACTCTCCCCAAGAACCGCCATTGTAAAAGTAGGAAATAAAACATTCGAAAGAGCTATTAAGCATTTATTCCCTCTAGAATTAACAAACAAAAACTCACAAAAAGGTCAAATAAAAGATAATTCACAAAATGATATTGATTCCACAAACAAAAACTCACAACACAATAAAATAATAAATAACATTAATCAACCAAATAATAAAAATATAAATAATCGATTAAATAATCAAACAAATAATCAAATAAGTAATGATAAAAATATAAATAAAAGTACGGAAAAATTTAAATTTAAAAATCAAACTATCGTTTCAGCAATAATGGACGATTTTGAACCGGATTATGAAGAAGATGTTGTGTCCTTGGGAGAAATTGAAGAAGAAGAAGATAAAAGGGAGGAGGAAGAAGAAGAAATTAAAATTCCTGAATCAAAGATGACTATTAAGTCACAATCGTTAAATAAGCCGTTTATGGTAGTGTGTTCTGTGCTTCTGATCGGGGACTTTGTAATTCAAAAATTGGCTTCTTGGATAATTCACAATCGATCTAGAGCTTTTATTATTGAAAAAGATTTGGACGATCAGTGGTGGATCTCTATTGAGAGATTAATGTTTTTCCAGCCCAGATGCAGGACCGTTCTTTTATTCACCAGTAAAATAGCAAGATGGTATCATCAGGTTACAAGATTTCTTGCAGGTCAAAAAAGAAGATTAATAGTTATTGGGAAAAAATTTGAAAATTATGAATATATAGCAACATCTAACAACGCTGAAATTATTGATATATTAATGAGTAAAAACGTGAAGTTTGACGTGCAAATGAGAGGAAGTTCAGTAGCAAAACGGACGTTCATGGAAGTGGAAGAAGCTTCTAGTTCTTCAGAACCAATAAAGAAGATTAGTCGAAATAATTTAAACCAATTACCAACAACAAGTTCGAACAACGGCTCTATTAAGAGTCCATCAACAAGCACCAATAAAGACTCTACTAAGAGTCAAAACACTTCGAATTTTGACTACCGGAAAATGGAAATTTTTCCCTCAATCCCATCATACTATCGTGAAACACAAACCGGTCCCAGAATTGTCAACACAGAAAAGGGTCCAGCATTAGCATTCTTCGGCTATTATTTCTTGTTTTCAAACTTCAATCGACAGTTACGTTTTATAATCGATGGAAACACCTACGACTGTGTTGAAAGATACTACACTTATCAAAAAGCATTATTCAACAACAATCATCAATTAGCAAATGAAATACTGGATAATTGGCATCTATCACCAGCGGAATTAAAGAGGATGGCAAAATTTAAAGAAATTAACAACATAAAATATCAGCAATGGAGAATCATAAAATTCGATATAATGAGAACTGCGTTATTTGCCAAATTCACTCAGAACCCAAAAGCAAAAAACATGTTGTTGGAAACTGGAACTAGCTTGCTTATTGAAGCAAGTTACGATGTAACATGGGGAATTGGTTGTAACTCAGAATTAATAAAGGAAAGGCAACCAACTGACAATACAAATAACTGGATTGGACAGAACAAGCTCGGATTATTGTTAATGGAACTTAGAAAACAATTAAATAGTAAGCAAGGGGATTATAATATAAAATTAAGGTCGGATGCTATTGAGCAGTCTGAAAAAATAAATGTTATTAAACATTCGAAAACTAATGAAATTGAGATTAATATACAGAATGAGGAAAATGCTATTGATTTATTAAATAAGCAATTAGAAGCACATTTTGTAAAAATAGTAGAGAAAGAAAATGAAATAGACAGAAAAGTGCGAATTTGTAATGAAATTGAAAACGTATTAAATAAATCTTGGAGTAAATGCAATGTGGCAGTTTTCGGGTCCACAGTTGCGTTAACAGCTTTGTCTGGTTCTGATCTCGATTTAGTAGTTTATAAATTTAAAGAAGATGGTAAAAGTGTCCAAGAAGATTTAAAAGTAATAAAGCATATTCTTCAAATGAGCTTCGAAATAAAGGATTTATTATTTATTAAATTTAGCAAAGTCCCATGTATCAAATTTCGGTTATTAAACCAGAAAATAGATATAACAATGGGAGGTCCTGAAAATCTTGGAGGTTTGTTAAATGGAATCTGGCTGAACACATTGAATAAAATAAATCCTATGTTCAGAAAAATGTGTGTTTTGATAAAAAATTGGGCAAGTGAAATTAATGATGCCACAAAAGGAGGAATAAATTCAGTCTCATTAATTATGTTTATTGAAACATTTTTAATTCAGAAAAAATTTCTTCCAAACTTGTTTAAACTTAAACCCGAAATATATGAAGGAAATAATATTAATAATTATTTAAATAATGAATTACAAAAAGAGATAGTCGAGCGAATGAAGACGAGCAAGAATTTACTAAATATGCCCTCCTTACTAGAAAATTTAAAATCATTTTTTGTTTGGCTAAAAAATCAAAATTGTAAAAATTATAAATTTAACCCGAAGAATGGGGAATTAATTCCGAGAGAAGAAAAAGATATAGGAATTATTTATATTATGGATCCATTTAAAATAGATGGAAACACAGCAAGGGCCATTAATATTGAAGGAAAAAGAGAAATTGATTGTCTATTGAGACAAACAATTGACTCTATTGAGAGAAATGATTTAGAAAAATTTAAAATTTTGATGAAGTTAACCGAATCAGGGAAAACAAAAAATGAAGAAACGAACGAATATATAAATAAAAATATAACAAAAAGGATTACTGAATTATTAACTTTACGGACTCATATTAATGAGCGTATAACAAAGATACCAAGCATTCAAGAAAGAGTGACCCTATTAAGGGAAGAACCGACTTCAAGCAAGGAAGAAAATCAAAATAAAGGTAATAAAATTATTTATCAAAGAAAAAGGGAGTATTTTAATTCGAAATATTTTTTAGGAGTTTTGACAGTTATATCACTATTTAGTGTAGGTTTAAGTCAAAGCCCAATGATTTGCCACAGAAATTCAGAGTCAAAATACGTAAAGATAATAAATGACAAATCCTCATGCTTAGGCCTAGGGAAAATTTTTGAAAGTGTACCTGAAAATATAGGATTAACTATTTACAGACCCGACCAGAAGGAATATTCATTCCAAGCAATAATGTGTTCAATGATAAAGCATAAAGTAATATACTGGACAAATATTCTGAATGACCCCTTCACAGAACTAAGTCAAGAAACAATAAAATTGTCCAAGGAAGATTGTTTTGAAATGGAACAAACGAAAAGTTGTCAAGTCGGGAAATTATATGGGGAAGAGGATGGAACAATGAGCACTGGAAATAAATTAAAATATGAACATAGTTATTGGTCTATAGGAAAAAATACAGCTGAAACAGTGAATTGCATTTTGAAAAAAGTCCCGGTTATTACTCAACCAGGAAAAGAAAAAATATACACACCCATTGACGATATTAATCATTGTAGTTATTCCGATGGGAGTTGTCGTCTTGGAAATGAAGCTATAATTGTTTGGAAAGTTAAAAATGGAGAAACAAATACAGACGAAAAAAGATGCTTGTTTAAAAAATTTACATATCGAAATGGAACTATATATAAGAATGGATGGTTAAGCGATCCACCAGATTTAGCACTTACATTTAATAAGCCTGAGTATATTAATACCTGTGGAAAAAATTTTGTCGTCTCTCAGCAAGGGTATGCAATCGAAGAGAGAGTATTTCAAAATATAAATAGGCTATTAAGCTCAAGAGTAAAAAGAGAAATAAAAGAAAAACCATTAGATGGGGAAGTGAGAACTAGTCAACTCGAAGCACAATTACAAGCTCGCGCAATTTTCGCAGATAAAGAAATGCAAAAAGCTCTTCAAGCATATTCAAAATCGATATGTGATTATATAAGTAGTGCCACAATAAGCATAACTGAAACAAACATAAATCCGACACTTTTAATTAGGAAGTTATCAAACTCCCAGTTACTCGAAGGAAAATGGGTAGCAAAAGACATTATCGAGTTTTGGCCTTGCTCTTTGATATCCGACTATCAATTTATCCCATCAAAAGAATGTTATAAAGAACCCAGAATGAACATCACAATAGCTCGAGAGTTTCAACCTATAAGTATGCACATTAATCCTCTGACGTTAATAGTAAATAAAAATTCAGAAAAAAGGTCTTGTGAAACAAATCAATTCACTTCAATATTAATCGAAGACAAATTGATAAAAATAAATCAGTTAACAGGGGAATCTATTCCTATTAAGGAAATAGAACAATTAGACATACAATCAAAATTTTGGTCACCACAAAAATTTGAAACAGAATTGCAAATATTTAGGAAATTAATAGTAACTAACTTGTCAGAGCCCCAAATAGAAATGATGAAGATTTTTAAAGCATATAAAACAAACACTCATATTTTTGGGAAACTCGAAAGTAAGAACTCATTTCTGGGGGGAGGGTTGAAGGTAGAGACACCTTCAATTTTGCAAATGATAATAGGGACAATAGATGGGTGGAAAGTACTGACTAGAATTGTAGTAATTATTATAATAAGTAAATGGATATATCAGATATATGATAAAGTTACAAGTTTTAAAGTACGAAAGTTAGTAAAAAAGCAAATAGAAAGAAAGACGGTTAAAGCCGAGCGCCCGCAAACTCCGAAAATTGAATTTGAGTTGGAAGAAATCCCAGTTGAAATAGAGGAAAGAATAGGGGAGATTAAAAAAGAAAATTTTAGAAATTTGAGAAGGTCAATAAAAAGGGGAAGGCGAGGGTATTAGACAGGATAGAAAAATAAATAAAAATAAATTATTAAATTTATAAAGTTTTTTCCAGATCAACAATATCAACAACAAAAACAATATCCATAAACTTTTCCTTTGTTTGTGGTGAATGTAAAAAATCACTTTTTTAAAATAATATTATTTAATATTATTAAAGTCAAAAACAGTAGTATTATTAAATACTACTGTATTTGTTATTTTTAAATTAAGTTAATCTTTAGTTTCAAAATTTTTTCTTTAATTATTCAAAAAACTATTCTTTTTATTTTTAGTAAACAACTCTACAAAATCCTTTGGACAGAAAAAGAATAAAAGAAATTTTGACAGATGTGTAAAAATTTTTATTTTTTCTTTGATTTAAAAATTTCCTTAATTCATTCTATATATTTTCTACCAACTAAAAATAAATAAATATTTTCTTTAAATAAAATTGTTTTTAATTTTTTATTGAAGAATTATTATTAAGTTTGCTAAGTCCGGTGGAGTTTGAGATTTTACTTAGTTTCAATCAACTAAACTAAAATCCCGAATTTTTCAGTGACATTCACCGATTGCAATTTGTTTTAAAAACCTGCGACTTCCGCTAGATGAACCGACAAAACGCTTATATGAACATAGCATAAAATTCATATTTTGATAAATAAAAAACCTCAGCACATTCCAAATGTTCCATTAATCTCCTAACAATTTCCATAATATTCTTTTTTGAAATCATTCCATATAATAAATCCAATGCTCGTAAACGTATACTTTCATCTTTATCATCCAAACACCTCAAAACAATATCTTTATGTGCTTGTACTGCTTTTGGATGAGTTTGAAGTATTCTTCCCATTGCTAAAAGACCCAAGTATTTCTGAAAGTTAAAAATTCTTTTTAAATAAGAAATTTTTTTTACCAAATTCTGATCAGAATCCTCAATTAAAACACCCAATTTTTGAACGCAGAGCTAAAAATAAAATATTAAAAACAATTCCTCAACAAGAGAACATGCCTGAATACTTGGAGTGTAATCGCCTGGGCCTTCAGATGATATGCTTATTAAAATTGCAATAACAGTATTTATACACTAGATACATAAAATAATTATGGGACAAAATTTAAAAAAACTTCATATAACAGCGACATGGCTGATGTCGAATTTATCAAGCTTGTTAAAGGCTCAAGCAATCTTCTTCCCAATTTTGGTTCAAACGGTACCTTAATATTGTTAAATATTTGAAAAATTTTAAAATAAAATTACCAAAGATCCAAACAATTTAATTATTTTAATAAGCATCCAATTATTCGAAGAGGTATTTAATAACTTGAAAAAGACATTTTGTAGAGGCAAATAATTCCTTGGATTTTTTCGAGCAAGTTCACAAACAACGTTTACTGCAGCACTTTGAACGCCTTAAATTCAAAAGATCTTCGAACTAAAATTTAAAAAAATTTGTTGCCTGGATCTTGATCCTCCAACCTCTCTTTCAGCTTTGGAAACATCGTTCTTAAAGTATCAGGATATTTTAAAAACATTTTGAAGAGAAGCAAAAGAGCTTTTTTACGAACATAGGGACGACTTGAAGAAAGCTTTAAAAATAATTTGAAATTTAAAAAATTTATAAAAAATTGGCAAAATTGTCGTTTACGGGCCTCACTTTTATCAACCCAGCCCCATCCCCCTCTCAAGTTTTTTCCTTTGCGCTTTGAAGGAAATATTTGGGCCATAAGAAAGGGGCCCTAAAAGGATTATCTAAAAAAAACTAACCAAATTAATAACATCCTTTTCAAGATCTTGAGCCAAATCTGTAGTAACAAAACAAGAAAGACCACTTAAAGCAACTCCAACATCGTAAATATTTGAACTTTGCAAATCCTTTCTAATTAAATTTGTAGTAAGCATTAAAACATCTGTTTCATCATTAAAGGCTTGTGTAGCAGAAAAATATCCAATCCGTTTTTCATTAAACTTGGTACTGGCCATCACTTCAATAATATTAAAAGAAGCCCAAGAAATGTCATAACCGAGCATTTGGAGCTGAAATGATAATTGTGTAGTTTCCACCCCATAAGCCACGCCCCTTTTTGCCCTTATAAAATAACATTTAGGCTAATATTCTTATTTCTCTGTCGCTTATCCCTGCAATAAATAAATGACGTAAAAATACTGATTCAGGACAGGTGGGGTTTATAATAAAGGAGCGAGGTTTATGGGATGGAAACTACACAAGTTTAATTAAATAATTAAATCAACCTAAAATAAACCAAAAAATAATTTCAAAATTATAATAAAAAGAAAAATCATACATAAGCTAATTTCTCGATTGCATTAGCTTTAACAAAATTTGAATCTTGCCGCAATTCTGATTTTATATCTTCAATACAAGCGCCGATATATCTAGACTAAAAGAAATTTTTACTTAAAATTTCTAAAAATAAAAGTAAAAAACCTCATTTTCCTTGTTATTTCTAATTCCTCTAATCAAATCAGCTAAATTCTTGTCAAATAATCTGTCGATGTTGTTACGTACTTTGCGTAAAGTACCATCAGGAACGAGATTTTGTATTTGCATTGTTGAAATAAAGCTTTAAATATTCGATAAATGCTTCTGAAATAGAGAATAAATGATAGTTAACAAACAATAAACAAGATTACTAATCCGAATTACGAGAAAATCCCCGGATTCAGAAAAATATCCCAAAAAGCATGGCTACAAAAATCTGGCATATCGACAACACTGAATCGACCTTTAACAAACGGGACACTTCAGTCCAGCTTTTTTAACTCTGCTATTAGAGTCCCATGGTCCTATTACAGTAGAAGAATCGATAATTAGGAAAATTGGATAAGATCTACTGTCTATCAGGGATCGGACTTGTTATCCGAAGCTCGGTCTTTTTCGACCCGGAACCTGATTTCAAAACCCAGACCCGGCTTTTGAGAACCCGGCCTATCTTTCTATTTTCATTTTCATGATTAATAAAGCACATTCTTTAGATCTCTTCTTAGCATATTTTAAATATCTTAATTCAAAAAATAATTAATTAAGCTTCAAGATGACTGGAACAGAGCGGAAAGTTTTTCAGGTTTTAACTTTTTTTTAATTTCCTAGATTTTGATAACTCAATCTTTTTATTTAGAAATACTACCCTCCCGACTTTGACCCATCAAAAATCCCAAAAGCTTCTGGTGGACGAAACAGACAATTTATCCAACGTGTAATGACTCCATTCAATATGCGATGCAATACTTGTAGTGAATATATTTATAAAGGAAAGAAGTTTAATATGAGAAGAGAAACGGCTGAGGGAGAAAGCTATCTTGGTTTGAGGATTTTTCGATTCTATTTTCGGTATTTTTTAAACTTAGTTTGCAGATTATTGGCTCCACAAAAGTCTCAGGAGATTCCCTCATATGTTGTGTAATCCCCTCTCCTACTTGCCCTGACATACATGAAATTGAGAGGTGCTGGGTAGTGGAATAATTGGCTTCACTCATGACTTAAATATAGTACTACTACCGCCCTTCTTTTTCAGTTGTCCAAATTGTCTGGCCGAAATCACCTTCAAAACAGATATTCAAAATGTGGACTATCAAGCTGAAAATGGTGCAACACGTTTATTCGATGTATACAAATTTTGGCAAGAACAGGAACAAAAGGTGGAGGAAAAAGAGAAAGAAGAAAAAGAGGATGCAATGAAAATGCTTGAGAAACGAACAAAGATGAGCAAATTGGAAATGGAAGCATTAGGTTACTTTATTATTTTGAGGAGGTCAATCCTGGAGGCCAATTGACTCTGAAGGCCTACAATCTTTGAATGGTACTACAATCTTTGAACCCCGAGCGTCTGTATGTCTACTCTGAATCAGTAGAGTGTCTCTATCCCCTTCACTCACCCCAGATCTCTCGGATATTCCCTTTCAAAACTTGTAGGTCTTCAGAGTCAATAGGCATTTAGAGTGTAGGGTGGCCCATCTTAAGAAATGTTTTAGTTACCTTAAAAATCATTTTTAAGGTCACATTGAGGAATTACAAGAAATTAATAGACGTCAAGAAAGCATTGATACAATTGGTTATTTAAATCAACTTGAACAGAAAAATGCGCTTACCTTTGCTGAAAGGTTGAAGCGACAAGAAGAAGAGGACGAAAGAGAAGTTGAAAGGCTTGTAGAAAAAACTGGAGGAAAATATACAAAAAGAATAAAAGAAGAAGATGAAGAAGATTTATTAAATGGTCCAAGTACAAGTTCTTCAATATTATTAAAAAATGAAGTTGAAGAATTTGTTGGGACAAAGTTGAATAATTTGAAGGAAGAAAATAATTTAAAATCGAATATTAAACCTTCAATGGATTTGGCGTTCAAAAGAACATCAAATCAAGCAAATTTACTAAATTCAATTGTAAAAAAGAAGAAAAATAAATAATTTATAAAAATTTATGAATAAAAAATTTCTTTTGCCTGTTTTCCAATTTTGTTAAATTTACAATTTTTATTTTTTTAATTTAATCACGACTCCTTTAAATAATGATATTTTTAGGTCTTTAATTTATAAACACCATTCTTAAAAATGATGGATACAAGTGAACCAGTTCAAAACGTTGAGGCAATGAAGACAGGTCGCCGTCGTCCTGGGCCAAAACGCGCTCGTCGACTTTATGTTAAAGTATCTTTTTATAGAAACCTTGGCTTAAAATAAATTTATAAAAATTCACAGGCAATCTTTACTGGCTACAAACGAGGTCAACGCAATCAATATGAAAACACCTCGCTTCTAAAATTGGATGGAGTGAATGATAAGGTTATTTATAATTCTTGAATCTAGGACTGTCGGTTCGGAATTTAGCCGATGGGGGCTGTGGTTACTTTGTCCATTTCTTCGGTCGGCACTTTGTTCATTTCTTCGGTTTCCCAGGACTGATAAGACTACTTGAATCTTCTAATTTTAAGCTTCTTTATTTTGTAGGAGGGGGCAAATTTCTATCTTGGAAAGCGTGCCGTTTACGTCTACAAAGGCCACAAGAAAATTGCTCGTGGTGGTGGACCAAAGACGCGAATTCGTGCAATTTGGGGACGTGTTACTCGTACACATGGAAATTCTGGAATGGTCCGTGCAAAGTTTCGACACAATTTGCCACCAAAAGCTATGGGTAAACGAATCCGTGTAATGTTGTATCCGAGTAATATTTAAAAGAAAAGTGAAAGATTGTTGTGTTATAATTGAAATTTGGTTGATAAGGAAAAGTTGTTTTATTTTAAGAGCGAATAAAAATATTTGTTGTTTTTGCGTGATTTTAGGAATATTTTTGTTATTTTTACTATGAGGTCTAAGAAGATTACTATATTATTCAGCTTCGGCCAGTTCTCTAAAAAAATATTGGGAGAACTTTCCCGTTATCTTTCCCTATTTCCTTTCTTTCTCAAAAAATTAAGAAATGTCAATTTGAGCATCTCCTTTGATTATACACTTAGTCAGTTTGCAGCTTTACGAGTTTAGAGAGACTTCCGCTCCTCCAAAGAGATTATCTAACTTCTCCATAAAGCTTAGGACCCCATAGTTTTAGTGCAACATTGACTTAAGTTCTGTACTAGTTCAGAATGTTGAGGATATTAAAATTAAAATTTTCGGAATATTTGTAGAGTGTTAAACACAAATATTTATAAATTATCATTATCAAACCGAACCTTAGGTGCTTAAATGAAAACTTTAAAAATTCTAAAATAAAATACACTCCCAAAAGGAGGATTATTGTTCATGTCATACCCCCTCATTTATTGAAAGTTTTGGAATTCTTTCCATGTTCTTCCATAATTTGTTCTCTTGTAAGTTTATATTTCTTGTGTAAATGATCAAATGCCTATAATTTGTAAAAACTAAGAAAAAAAATTTTTAACACGAAAAACCTTTTTATGTATTTCTCCATCATCCATTGAAATCACTGGAGCTATAAAAGCCAAAATAAATTGCACTTTAGCTTCATCAGGTCTATTCATTTGTTCTAATGTCAATCCCATATAGTAATTATTGGCAGAATAAAAACCAGGCTAGAAAAAATAAAAAAAAATAATTTTAAAATTCAAATAACTTTGATCGCTTCAGCATTTTCAAAATGTCGTAATGCCTCAACATAAGTACTATTTGGAGGTCTTGAATAAAAAATTCCAGCAAGAAAGCGTTGACTTGTTGAAAGATTAGCAAAAGAATAATGCCAAACACCTAAAATGGAATTGTTTAAAAAATTTAAAAAATAAATTTCAAAACCAAGTGAATGCCAAGTAGTCGCGTCCTGTGAATAAAAGAAAAAAATTAGAAAAGTAGAATTTCAAACTAAAGACTTTTTCATGACATTTTGTCCCTATGCTCTCCTAGGCCTCAATTCTATTCTTTAATCCTTAACGGAAATTTTTTTAAAAATAGAAGCATACCAATGGGTCGAGTTCCAAGGCTCTTTCAAAATGATTGCGAACTTCCACAGCTTTCGATAATTGTGCTTTGTCACCATCAAGTTCAGAAACTATATTGAGCAGAATTGCATACCTTAATAGGCAAGAAAATATTCTTCAACCGAAAATTTAAACAATTTATTTACCATTTATGAGTACCAAAAGAGCCTTTAGCTGGTTCACACTTTAGCGCCTTCTCAATAATTTCAAAAGCTTCGCGAAACAAGCGATTCTTCTCCTCAACATTTTTGGATTGCTTGCCTTGCTCACAAATAACTCTAGCGAGGCGCCATAACAATTCAGAATTTTCCGAAGAACGATAACTGAAAAATTAGACTTGTCTCTCAAATAAATTATAAAAAACTGTTAAATGTGGAGTTTACTGATCCATTGAAAAAATGAGGAAAAAGGGGTTTTCTGTATTTTTGAAGGTTTTTGACCACCAGAAAAGCGAAAAAGCACCTCTTCCTCGTTTTCTCTATGTACCAGTAAACCCCAAATTTACAAAAAATTGAAAAAACCGTCTCAATATTCCATAAGCATTATCAATCAAATAAGCATTATAAAGTATATCTGCGTCTCTAATTATTTTGTCAACATTTGCATCATTCTTTTCATCATTCTCTTTCTTTGATGAAGTAAACCAAGAAATTGAAAGCAAACCAGTTCCGCCAAATCCCAGAAAAATGTTTGAAAATTTCCATTGATTCTGTTGTTGTTGATAATATTTAAAGAAAGCAGGTCGAGCAAATGAATGAAATCGAAGTTTGTGAGGAGCAAAATTATTAAAAAGCAAAATTTTGTGGAAAATACGCATTCTTTTTAAATTCTATGGTTAAAGATTAAAAAATAAATCTAACAACAAAGTACTGGTTTGGGATAACCCGCAAGTACCAAATAATTATAAAAGTAAAAAACTTTGCAAAAATAAATCATCTACTAAAATTAAAATTTAATAAAAATTAAATAACAATAAAAAAACAAAAATACTTAACGAATATTAATCTCTATTAACCTTCAAATTTTAATTTTCTTCTCTTTTTTGAATTGTTTTCAAAGCTAACATTCTTCCTCTTTCCATTTGAATTTTCAACTTGAACTTCATTTATTTCTTCAATTTCATCAGTATCAGATGGCAATATATCACAATTATTTTCTTCTACTTTATTTAATTCAACAAGTAATTTCTTAGCACCTTGCAATGAAGAATTCTATAAGAAAATGATAAAGACAAAAAATTTTGGTTAAGGGAAAATGAAGCCGCAATACCATCCCACAAAAGCTATCGAAATACCAAACTGTGGGTTAAACAGAACTCTGGAAAGTTTGTTCCATCATCGGGAAATGTTCAAAACGGGGGAAATGATTAACAAAATGTTGGTATTTATTTGCTTGGTATTACAGCTACATTTCCATGGTTTGATATTTCGGCAGCTTTTGGCGGGTTTGGTATTACGGCCTCATAACGAAAATTGATTAAAAATCGATTCGTTGTTAAATAGCTACCCAAAAACCAGAAGTAACCCCAGAAAAATTGAAAAAAAACCTTTAAATTATTATTTCCATCCAAAGCTAACTTTAACGTTTTTCTAGCATAATCAGAGCCGCTTTCAATTATTTCAATTAACGTATAACATCCACAATCCATTCCAGTCCAAGATTGTAAATTTTCTCTTTTCAATATTGACATTAAATAAAAACTTAATTTTTCTTCTTCCTTCTCTCTCAATCGATCATTTTTTAAAAGTTTTCGAAAAACAAAACGAGCACAACCACCAGCTATTATATGTAATGGACGTTCTTTATCTACACAATGTGGAATAAATTCATCTGTTGCAATTTGTGCAATTTCTTTGAAGCAAGAGGATAAATCATTAATGTCGATATTACGTTTAAAAGGTGATGAAGGAGCTAAAAAAAATAAAAAAGAAAATCTTTGTTAAAGTTTAATCAAACAAGTCCATTGGTTCACCGAACAAGCCACGAAGGTGCCGCGAACAAGTACCCGAAGGGTTCCACGAAAAACACCCCGTTGTTTTCTCCGAACACCTCCTAAAATCCGAAAAATAAACTTACAATTAACATCCAAAGTATCCAAAATTAATACAGCAGAAATTTTATTTGTTATCATTTCTCGCATATTTGCCTTCATAAATGTAAGTAGAGCTGGTTTGACACATTCAAATAGATTTAAATAACGAGAGGCCTTATCCAATTTAGTATGCGGGTTTAAATCACCCTTCAAAAATTATTAGAAAAATTATTTCTTAGAAAAAACCTGTTGTAAAATATTTTAAAGACTTTTAGCAATTACATGAGGATCACGTGGATGGACCAAATAATGGAGAACAATAACTCCTAAAATTAAAAAAATTGAAATGAAAAAATTGGCGAGCGGACATATCGTGACAGACATATCGGGACTGCTGTGAGAAAAATAGCCTCTTGAGGGTTTACGTTGGTTCTGAAACAGAAAAAAAAATTTTTCAATAGGATTATTTATTCTCCAAGATTAAAAAGTGGCCGTAGACCCGAAATCAGTAGGGTAACCGTCCGTATGCTGAAATATCAATCCCGATTATGTCTGTCCCGATATGTCAGCAAATCAAAAATTTTATAAAAAGAGACCGTGTTTATCATAAATTAAATCTGCAATATTGTTGGAAATTTCCTTCAAAATATAATAATTTTTAAATATTGAGAAAAATTCCTCTTACCTTAACTATAATTTTATTAACCAAATTTGTATCATCAACACAATCAAATATTCCAAAAAGCACTCTTTGAACAAAATTGTCTTTACACGCTGAAATTGCTAATCCAGTAAAACTTTTAACAATAGATGTTCTTTGTTCAGGAGTAGAATTCCAAACACAAAGTAAAGCAGCATAAGAGCCTAAAATGTTAAATAAGAGACGAGATAGAGCTTAAAAATTATAAAAACAAACCTTCGTGTGTGTGACAAATTTCAGGCAAAAAATCCTTAAGACTTTCAATTAGAGAATTTCTTTGTTCATCAGAACAATATCTAAGAAAATCATAAAGTAATTTGTGTGTTATTGAAAGTTTTAACATTGGCACTCTAAAAATATTAGAAAATATAAAAAAACTTAAACAAAAATTTATACTTTAGAACAGCTCTATCTAACAATTTCTCCAAATTTTGTAAAATCCCAGCCATTTTGTCGGGGGTTTGTGTCGACATTTCGTCAATAGAGGGCGGAGATAAATTGTCTGAATTCTCCTAAAATTGATTTAAAAACATTTTTTACTGTGAAAATTCTAAAAACTTGTAAGATGGCAAATTCAGGTCCATAAAACTCACTGACAAGTTGTCGGTATTGTTTAGCATTTCCCCATTCAGAATATATTTCATTAACCAAAGAAGCAGAAAATAAAGATTTATATAAACGAACATAATTTCCTTTAAGAGATGAAATTATATGAACACGCTGCTCTTTTGTACTTGAAAAAATAAACAAAATTATAAAAGAAAATGTCCTATAAATCTTATTTACCCATATTTAAGCAATTTCAAAACAAGAAATTTTCCAAATTGTGACATTGCTAATTGCACAAATTGAGTCTTCAATTCTTCGAATATTTGATCACGTATATCTGACTTTTTCAATTTTAAAAGGCATTGAACCACTCTGGAAGTTGCATGGGAAAATGCTAAAGCCGCAAATTTGCCTTTGCACAAATCCATTAATTCTGATATGCAATGAGAACGTTTTTCTTTTGAAACTTTTGTACTAAAAAATGAAACAAGAATCAAGAGAAATAAAGTAAAAAACCTTCTTATCGTCTCCCACAAAAGTTTTGCCTTCATCATAAGTTCATAATTGGGTTTATTTTTCTTTTCAAGTTCTCGAATAAATTGTTTCCTCTCCTTCTTAGTCATCTTCATAAGAATTTCTTTTGTGGATTGTTTAACTTTTATAACTCTCTTATAACGGAATTTGTTGTTAGATGCTTTATGAGGTTGAAGACGTCTCTAAAATTAAAGGAAATATCTTTAAAAGGAACATAAAGCTAACCTTTCTAATGCTCACATTCCTCTTCCCTTCAAAGTTATTCAATTCTTGTCCATCTTTACTATCCAAAACATCATCTTCCAGAAAATCTGAACTTTTTTCTTTAATTTGTAAACATCCATTAGCATTTGCAAGCACTTTTTTCTTCAAAATTCCTTTTTTAGGCTTTGGGACCAAACGTCCATTCACAGATAAATCTTCATCTCTCGCTTGTTTTTCGGTAGTTTCAACATTCTTCGAAAAAGAAACTCGCTTTCGTTTCTTCACAGCTTCATTGTCATCCGAAGAAGGGCGTTTAACACCTAATGTTCTGATGGCCATCACAACGTTATAAAATTCAAAGAAAATATAAAAAAAATCGCCTATAGGAGATAAAAAATGCCTTTAACATGATACAAAACAAAATTCAAGTCCAACAAATAACATTTTTATTTTTCATTTAAATAAGCAACAGTAATTTATACTTAAAGAAAATTTTTTGTCTCTTAACAATCATAGAAGAATTCTCTTCACAAATCCATCCATTTCTTTCCTCTCAATCCAATTTCTTAAATCCAATATCAGCGGAGTACTCACGGAAACAGCGACGACAAATGTTTAATGAATACTTGCGGATCAGTCTATAAAAAATTAATTTTTAAAAAATTTCAAAATAAAAATTCAAACCCATGATGATTTGAACAAACTCGGCAAGAGCGAGAGCCTGGACCATACTTGCGTGGACGAGACCAATGAATATTTTCGTGAACCATGACGATTTAAACGTTGAATATTAACAGATTTTACTAAAAACAAAAGAATTAAATTAAACGACTTGAAAAATTAGAAAAACTAAAAAAAACCGAAACGTAAACCCGAAAAACTAAACCGTACGCGTACGGGCTACTTGGTCGCGGCCCATTTGGTCACAGTGACACTTGGTCGTAACACCATCTGGTCGCAATGACATTTGGACACAACGACATTTAGTCGAGGACCATTTGTCACAAACCTTTAAGATAAAATGGACAAAAGAGCGCGAGACTTGACTCGAGGTGTCGATTAGGTGTCGAGTGCAGAATTTTTCTACAAAAAATTTCTTTAGCAAAATAATTTTATTTTTAGATATTTGTTTTATTCTTTACAACAACAAACTAGTCTCTATCATGGAAAATGTGGATCAAATGATTATTGATTCGTTTGCAAATGAATTAAATTGGTATGAAATTTTCTAAATTTTTTTTAAAAATTTCCCTTTTTTAGTTCTTTTTCAACCAACAAAGAATTTCAAAATTTGTCAGATTTGGGGCCAAATCAAATAATTGAAGGAGTAATTCGCTGCCTTTGGAAATGCAATCCAAGTACAATAACATCAATTCCAAGTTATAAAATGCCTGGAAATGCTGTAGATCGATTCAAGATTGCTACAAAAATAGCTCAAGAAATTAAGGTTTCTTTAAAAAAATTTTAAAATAAATTTTTAAAAAATAGTTGCTTGGAATTAATGATTCACAAATTGGTTATCAAACACTGTTATATCCAAATGTTTTTGAAAGCAGACGTATTTTTCTTTCATTATTCGAACGTTTACCAAAAGAGAAGGTTGTGGTTGATGAACTGAAACGAAGTAAGTTTTTGGATTTATTGTCCTATTTTTTGATATTTTTTTTATTTTGTTTCCCTTCCCTACTCAATTTTCTCTTATGACTTTATATATAAAGTGTTAAAAATGTTAGGAAAATTGACTGATTAAGTAATTCTACAAGGGAGATAAAGTGAATTTATGGAAAGAAAAATTCTGACTGTTATTTACCTTGCGGAAAAGTTGTGTATGGGAGGGAAACGACATAGGTACCGATTTTTGTTTGTTAAAATTCAATTCCAAAACTTTTAGTCTAATCGTTTCTCTCCTCTCTTACAGACAAATCCAAAGCCTAATCTCTTAATTTAAAAAATTATTTCATTCCTTTTTTAGCCCCATTGGAGCAGTTAAAATTTAATGTTGGTGAAGTTATTGCTAAACAACTATCTGAACATTGGACACCCGAATTTTGTCGATTTTATGATCTTAAAAGGATTGGAAGGTTTTGGCATACAAGAGAAGAGGATACTTTTGGGAGGAGTGAAGAAAAATTTAATAAAGAAGGAAATATAGAAAAAGAAGAAAAATCAGTTTTGGAGAATTTGGAGTTTCCAAAAATTGGGTAAATTTTTAATTTGAAAATTTTTTCATTTTATTTTAAATTTTAGAGAGAAACCAAAATTGCCCCCTAAACCTAAATTTACCGCCAAACCTACTACAAGTGAGGAACAAAAGGAAGTATTCTCCTCAGCAACTCCATCAACTTCTGATCAAGTTTTTATTGACAACGAAAATTTGGCTGAACAAATTTCTCATAAACGTTCAAATTTATTGGAAAGTCAAAATGTTCTTCTGAGGGTATTTCTTTATTAAAATAATTTTTTAATTAAAAAAATTTTTTTAGCTTCAACAACAAATTGCTCAATTAACCGAGCAAATCCAAAATAATCAAGAAACAGCCAACTTACACGATAAACGACTTTTAGCTCTTTTGGAAGAAGGTGATGCTGAGGAGAACTTGGAAAAATTGAGGGTATATAAATATTTTCTGCTATAAATTTTGGGAATGTTTATAGTATTCTATGAAAGATTATATCTTATAGAAATTAGGAAATTTTAAGGTTTTGATTCTTGATTTTGGTTAAGGACCTTAACCAGATTCCTGACCTTGAGTAAAGGGAAGGAATTGCTTTTCAAAAACGCAAATTTTCTCTTTTTAAGAATTTTGTAGCAACAGCAGAAGAACGACGTTTATCATTGGAAGAAAAATTTATGGAAGCAAAAGCTGAACTTCTTGAGCGATTAGAAAATGCTAAAAGTGTTACAAAGGACAATTATCCCGAACCTTTTGATCAAAATATTATTAATGAACTTGAGGAAAAATTTGAAGGAAAGAAAAGAATTAAGGCAAAATTGGTATGATTTTTCGAATTTTTTCTGAAATTTATTATTTTTATAGTTAAAAGAATTACAAAAATCTTCAGCATCAGAAAATAATGGAATTAAATCAGAAAATCGTAAAAAGATGTTGGATAAAATTTTGGAGATTAATGCAATGGTTGTTAAACAAAATGAGCAAATAAGAAAGGTTTTTAAAAAATTTTGGATACCACTCTCCCTCCCTTAGTTTGTCTGGATTCCTTAAGATGTACATAATAATCGGACTTCCTTCCTTTTTATTAATGCCCCTTATTTGAATATGCCACGTGAAAATTGAGGATGTCTGACCAAAGGTCAACTAAGTTGAAGGTGTGGGGACGGAATATTCAAAAGGAACCGTTTTTAAAATTATTTTTTAAATTCTTTTTTAGACAGCCTCTTCTGTTCAACAAATTCGCCGAGAAATAGTTCAACTTGATGGAATACTTGATCGAACATTTACTGCTGTTGACAGATGGATTGGTGCAAGTGGAAATGTTTATGGTAGTGGAATATCCTCTTCAATGACTTTAACACAAAAAGAAAATAAACAAATGGTTATAATTAGAAGACAAAGAGCTTATAAATTGCTTGGTAAATTTAAAATTTAATGAAGAATTAATTGGTACACCTCACATCAGTTCAGTATCACATTAGCACAGTTCAGACCCTATAACACAATAAGGGATGGTCACTTCTTCGTGTTCTTGGTATCATTGGGTGGGAACTGTGCCGGGACTGATGCCCCGAAGAAAAATTTTCTTTTAAAAATTTCCTTTTTAAGTAAAAACTCATGAACAATGTGCCCTTATTACCAGTGCAATACAAACCCAAGGAGAAATGGAATGCCAATTAGATGAATTGACAAATAAAATAGAATTGGAAACTCAAAAAGGAGTGGATGGACAACTTGAAAGATTATTAGATGATTTAATGGTTATTCGTGCAGAAAATAGGGAATTGGAAAGAATAGAAAATGAAGAGGGAGAAAATGGAGATGAACAGGAAGAATAAAAAGGTTTTTAAATGTAAATATGGTAGGATCTCATTTAAAGATACCTGTATTAGATACACTCGACTCTATCTCATCAATGGCCTACCCACGGTTGATATACCCCTCAATATAAGACACGGTTTTTCAGCCCCAGCCCCTGGCTACGCCCTTGCTTTCTCTTTATTTTATTATTTTTATTTCCCTGCATTAAACACTCCTCAATTTGAAATACTCTTTTAGAATCCCCTATCTAACATCAGTGGCCAACCCCCTTCTCTCCCTGATTAATATATAGGTATCGTATAATCAGATTCTACTGTTCAACTAATTTATAATAATATAGAATATTTAATATTTATTAAAAAATTTTTTTATCTTTCTGGGAAATTGAAATGTTCTGGGGAAAAATTATTAAATCTTCCTTTATGTTATTGGTGTAATAGGCTCTCCACTAGGTGCCACTCTTGCACCCTTTTGAGAACTTTGTTGATTTCTATTAGCACTTTGTGACATTACAAGTGTTGTGTCACTCGCTATAGATCCTGCATTAGTCAACAAATTTATCCATTTTCTCCAAAAATCATCGATCATTTTCTTTCTAAGTTTATCACTAGCCCAAAAAAGAAGCCAACTTGGCACTATCACAGACCCTCGAGATTGGGTGTAAATGGCATTAAGATCAAATCCTTGTGTGTTAGCTATTAAGAATATTATAACCTTTAAAATTTTTGAATATTTTCAATTTTCCTTTTAAGTCTTACTTGATTAAGGGCCAAAACAACATGCCCTAAAAATGTAAGAATTGCATAGAGTAGCAATTTAAACTCCACTCTTTCATGATTTATTTGTTGCGTGCTCTTACTTGCTACGCTTCTGTTTCTTTGACGTCTATATGAGATAAAGGTGCCAATATTTATGATAAAACAAATTATCATAAAAATAACACAGAAGCTAAAGTTTAATGGAAATGCGTCGTAGATTGGCTATAAAAAATAAGAATTTTTTGTGGGAGGATTCATTTTTTTCTACCCTATCGGGGGAAGGAATGTCACGGGTTACCCGAAACACGACCAGTTTTTTTCTCACCCGTGACATCTCTGATCGGGAGAACTTACATTAAATCCTTGTGCAAGATAAAAAGCAAATTTAGTTGGATCACTTGTATCATTTTTTAAATAGCTTTTAATTGTGAGTACTTGTGCATACAATAAAGTGGGAATCCCATAAATTATTATAGCTGATGGAAGTAACAATTTCTTCCAAAACTGGAATTTTTAAAAATTTTAAAGAAATCTGGGTTAATCTGCTAACCCTATCATATTTCAATGCCATTTCTACAGCTGTCCAACGATTTATAAGAATAATAATTGTTGCCAAAAAATCAGACATCATCGTATAGTAAGTTATAAAGAAGGATATACGAAACATCCATTCGGGCAAGTTGGAGTAAAAAGGATAAAGCCAAGATCCAAAAAGGATTGTAAGTCGATTAGCATAGTAGGTGTCAAACGAGTAAATAATGTTCTGAAATTAAAAAGTAAAAACTATTAATTTGGTGAAAGGAAGATGCTTAGGCGGGGGGTTTGAATTCTACTCGAGAAAGTAGAAGCTCTGTAAGTAGGGCATTCAAACGTTGTGTTAGCAAAGCTCCTAGTAAAATCTTCCTGCCTGATTACTGAATTTTTTTTAACTCTTACTGGAATAAAGGACCGAAAATAATAATTTGTAAATGTTTACCGGAATCGCACGTATTAAAACAAGTTTGTAGAATGGATTATGAAACTGTTTATGTCGTAAAATTGTAATTATTTCAATAATGTAAAGGATTAATGATGGAATATTGGCGGCTATGGATAAGTAAAGAAATTGTTTACTTAGAGAAGAAAGCCAATCAAATATACCCATTTTTTGAATTTTCTAGAATTTTATTTTTTTTGCAGAAATTTTTATAATTTGACGAGAATGAAATCTAAAATGGGCTAAAAACTGTTCGTAGATTATATGAGAATGGCAATTATAAATATTTTTAGCTCATAGCTTAATAATTTTAAAAGTAGCATTTATAAAATAAATTTAATTTCAAAGTCTATGTGTTCGATAATTAAATCATAAAATGCATTTAATTTTTTTTATTTAATTATGGGACTAGTACACATTAACAACAGGTGCATTTAAAATAAATTAAATTTAATTATTTAATTTAAAAATCAAATTTGAATTAAAAAATTTGTTTTGAAAATATTTTTGAAAATTTAAAAGAATCGTAAAGCATATAACTATTTAATTCCTAAAGCAATGCAGGGAGCGGGGTGTGGTGTAATGGAGATAACGGATTAGTCCGGTCAACTGAAGATGCTGATTTGCTCCCAGCCGCAGAATAACCTTTTGCATTAGCTGAAGGAGAGAAATAGCTTTACGATTTTTTTGACTAAATTGAAATGAAATTTAAACTTTTTTTGTATGTATGTTCGTAGGTTTAAAATATGTTTGTAAAATCTGCACTTATGGAAATAAATAAGACGTTAACAATAATGGGACATTTGAGATTAATCAACCATAAGAAATTAATATTTAGAAAAGTTTACTTCCTTTATACAAAGCCTTCTTTTGTTTTAAAAGTGTACATTTTAATTAATATTTAGTTAAAAATAATTGGGGAAGAAAGGCGTTTTTCATTTAAGCATAAAATTGTTATATAAAGTTTAGTGTGTCACGAAAGTTTTCAAAAATGTACTTTTTGTTAGTTTTTTAAAAGTTACTAATTAGAATAAAAATGCGATTTTCATAAATATTTTTGTATAAAAAAGTTAATTATAAATTATGAATTGTTGCGAAGTATTACCATAGTAAAATTTTAATTAGTACCTTTATTTGTGTCCAAATGTCGTGAGTCCTTTTGTCTTAAAATCATTTTGTCCAAAATGTCTTTTGTCGTTTTACACAAATGTCCTCTGTCCGGTTGTCGTGAAATCTATTATTGCCCTGGATATCAAATCCCGGCATTATATTAAAGTTATATCTGATTTTACTTGATTATTTTTATTTCTTAGATATTTAAAATGGATTTGAATCAAAAACAACAATTATTTACGTCAAAAACTATTTTGGCACCAATGGTAAAGGCTGGAAGAACACCTCTACGAGTTCTTGCATTAGAATATGGGGCTGATCTTGTTTATACGGAGGTTTATTTATTAGATAACATTTGTTAAACTGTTTTAGAGGTTGGGTCTGTGTAGTTAAGTGGAAATTTTGTGTTTTGAGGGTCGTGGGTTCGAACCCGTTTGGGTCTCAATATTTTTTAAAATGAGTTTTTCGTTGTTTTTAATTATTTTTCGAACCTTTAAGACTTGTTTTATATTTATTTTTTCAGGAAATTGTTGATCAACGACTTTTGAGCTGCAAACGAATCGAAAATGGTTAGAAAACATAAATTTTGAATTTAAATTTTTTGGATTTTTAGCTTCCCTCGATACAATTGATTATATGAATGGGGATGATGTTGTTTTAAGAATTGCTTCAATTGAAGAAGAAAAATGTGTTCTACAAATTGTAAAATTTTTTTACTTAAATTTCTTTTAATTAAAAGATTTAGGGTTCAAATTCCCCAGAAAATGCAGCTGAAATTTGTCGAAGATTTTCTAATGAATGTATGGCAATTGATTTAAATATGGGATGCCCAAAACCTTTCTCTGTTCATTCTGGAATGGGTGCTGCTTTGTTAAGTGATCCTGTTAGAGCTAAAGAGGTTTTAATATAGTTTTGTCCTTTGAACAATTTTGGAAAACATCCACCCAAAATTTCTGTAATTAATTTTTCCGGATTTTTGAAATTAATTTTTCTCCTAATTTGTAAAGTTTCCCTTCTATATTTTATTTTCTGGACTTTGTTTCTTAAAAAAATTTTTTTTGTTAATTTTGCTTTCTTAAAGATTTTAACTACAATGGTTGTTGCTGCTCCTTCTATACCTATTACTTGCAAAATTCGTCTTTTAGATTCGGTCAGTTTATTTTTTTCTTCAATTAATAACTTTATTTTAAGCCTGACAAAACAATGGAATTTGTCAAAATGCTCGAAAATTGTGGACTTTCAGCAATTGCCATTCATGGCCGTCAACGCAATGAACGCCCAAATCATGAATGTCGTTATAATGAATTGAGGGATATTTCTCGTTATTGTTCAACTCCAATAATTGCAAATGGAGGCTCTTCAGATATTCAAACATTTAAAAATATTCAAGAATTCAAAGAATTAACAGAAGCAAAAAGTGTAATGATTGCAAGGTCAGCATTTACAAATCCTTCAATATTTTGTGAAAATGGATTGAATTCAATGCCTGTTGAAATTTCAAAATTTCTAGAAAAGGTTTTTGTTTACATTTTTATTTTTAAGTGTTTTTTATGTTTTAGGCCAGCCAGTTTGACGAAAACTATACTGCTGCAAAATATGTTGTGCAAAGGATATTGGGCAGTCAGCAAGTAATTTAAATTTTAAAATTTTTAAAAAAAATTTAAGCAGAAAGTTATTGAAGGATTCTTGCTTGCTAAACGTAGAAATAATTTCCCTTGACTTGAGGCGTTTGAACCAAGGATGGGACGGGTTTACGAAACAATAATTTTTCTCGACCCGGAAACCGAGCCGAAAAATTTTTCAAACTTGAAACCCTATCCTCATAAAATTTCGAAAAACCCGCTCGTCCCATCCATGATTCGCGAACCCTTGCCATTTACAGTCCTAACATCTCTCGCAACAAAACTGACTTTTTTCAGGAATTTGATCCAAAAGGAAAGGCAACAGTTAATGCAGCAACTTTAAATGAAATCTGCTCAATTTGGGGTGTTACTGATCAAAGGAAAAGAATAAATGAACAACAATTACCTCAAGAAAATAAAATTGAAATTATTGAAAAAGTTGGTGGTGGATTAATTACTTTTGTTCTTTCGAATGATGTTTGGATGGCAAATCTGAGTTTTGCTCCGTTAGTTGATTTTTTAAATTTTTTTAGAATTAGGAGATTGATTATTCAATTGGTGATTAATTATGTGAGGGAAAGGGCAAATGAACTTTTTAAATTTTTTCCAATCATTTGGGATCAATTGTAATTTTTATAGGTAGAATTCGAAAGATACTCTAGAGTGTGGCAAAATCATCAGGGACTCTATAACTGGATGGATATTTTTTAGAGTTCGAACAGGCTAGGATTCTGCGGGATTAATCCTATACGTGATCCTGTCCCGTGCCGCGTTCTAATTTCCTCCCTGAAAAATTTTTACAGAAAAATTTTTATTGTGAATAAAATTATTAATCCTTTCAATTTTCAGTGCAAGACTAAAACGAGGAGTTGAAGGCGCATCAACACCCAAATGTATTCTACACAATTATTGTCGAGAGAAGTTACTAGCAGAGCCTTTATATCATTCGGTTTAATTTTAAATTTTAAGATTAAGAAAAATTTTTTAAATTTAGACAAAAAGAAGAGAAGATGGACGTTTTACAGCAATTTGTTCTGTGGCAAATAAAAAATTTTCTTCTCCAATATCACAACCAAATATTCGGATGGCTGAACAGGTATTTTATTTTTTTGAATTAACTTGTAGGGTTTAGAATAGTTTTTTGACCCCCCTTCCCAAAAAAAGATTATTTATTTTTTTCTTAAGGTCTCAGCATTAGTCGCGCTTTATGGTCTAAAAAGTAGGCATAAATTAAAGGGGAATTGGGACGATTAAAAATTTTTTGAAAAATATTTTTTGATAATTTTTGTTGATTTTTTTAATGTTTTCGTCCTTTTCGTTCTTTTTGTACATCAGAAAAATTTTTAAAAATTTTTATAAAAATTATTCTTAAGAAAAGGGTTCTTTTTTATTGTTTTTGGCATTAAAAATTCTTGCTAGATATCAATTTTCGGTATATCCTTTTTCTTAAATGCGTTAAAAAAGGATTAATAAATCCTATTAAGTGAGTTATAAAAATATATCTTTCCTTCCTTTTCATCTTTAAAGCGCTAAAAGAAAATGTTTTTAAAGAGAAGGGGTTTTATGGATGTTTTAGGTTTTATTATAATAGAATTATTACGCAACATAAAGGGGATGAGGGGAGATGAGCGGTAGAGGAATACTAAAAATAAATAAACCGACCGTTACCCCTGAACGGGATCACAAAAATTCTAGCCAAAGCCCGCGCGTTTCATATCCTTCCCCCCTCTTCCGCAATTGAAATTTTAGTTTAGTGATATCAAAAAATTTCTTGAAGCAGTCAAAACATTAAAAAACATTTTCCGGAAAATTTCTGTTTATAAAACATAAAATATATTTTTTATCCCTTCTCTTTAAATACATGCACACACATTTTTTACGCTTTAATCTATCAGACAACAACTTTTTTCTCATTTATATCCTATAAAAGTAATTAATTTTATACCTTTCTCTTTAAAAATATATAGCCCTAAAAAATTTGTTTCTCCTTCATTTTTTGTTGTTGTTCATCGTCTCGCTTCACTTACAGCGTTTTTGTTGGTTCCTTTCCACCAAAAAATTTTTAGTAAAAAGGGGAGAGCCGCCAATTTTTCCTCCCTTTCCTTCCCTCTACCAACCAACAACAATATCGGCAGCAGTCCAATCGGCGTCTTTTGTTGCAATTTACAAAAAATGAATGCGTGATTAATGTTGAGAAAGGGCGGAGAAATGGAGGGGAGGAAAGGGGTTTTTAAAAGTATTTTTTATATATCGGCTGTTATATTGTTGCTCTGCCGATATTTGATAAATGGAGAAAGAGGGGGGAAAGGTGGCGGTAAAAGTGTGGATTGAGAATTGTGAAAAAATTAGTATTTAGGGGTTTTCCGTTTACTTATATGTAGGACTTCCTTTTGGCGATCTAAGTAGATGGAACCACTCTCTAGTATCGGAAATGCTTACAGACCGAGATGACTCCGGAAATTGAAAACTTATAGGAGCTCATTTTTAGGGTCAAAATTTGATTATACAAACCTAAATTACAAAACCTTTAAAGCCCCATTAAAAACGGGAATTTTCGGCGGAAAAAATAATTTTATGTGGCCCTAGTTTAACCTTATTTTTTACACACTTATTTTAACATCAATAAAAACTATATTCGCATTTTTAGCACCGGATATACTCTTTAATTTTTATTATTTTTTCCTTCCGTCCCTTTGACAAGAAATCAACTATTAAATAAAAAATAGAAAGATGACAATAATGAATTTTTTGGGGTAAATATTTTGTAATAAATATAACGGAAGTATTTATTCTTTCTATTTTTGATCACTTTTTTTTATTTTTTTACCATTTTTGGAACAAATGCCAGCCTTAAATTAATCGTTTCTTGAGGGCGTTATTAATGCGAAACGTCAGAGCCCTAGTATACCTATACTCCAAAATTTCTAATATGTAGAATTTCTTGCCATTTTTAAGGCGTTTTGTTATTTTTACACTATATCCTCCAAAAAATTATTTTTTAATTTCTTGTGATTTTTTAGGAATATTTTTTTCCTAATTTTCCTCTAAAATTATTTTTAAACATTTTTCACATTCAAAAAAAATTTTTTTTATTACATTTTCCGTCCTTAAATGTTGCAATTTATTTATTTATGTTTATTCCAATACATCTCTTTACAAATTAAAAACCATTTTTTCCTTTAAAAATATTTTTATAGGTTTTAAATTTTAATTAATTTTAAATCTTTAATTTTTCTATTAGACCTATATTTCATTAGTTTTTTAAACATTTCCGGTGCTTTTAAACTTTAAATTAATTTTTTGAAAATATTCCATACACAGACCTTTTTTGAAGATTATTTAAAGAAAATTTTATATTTTATTTTCCCATAAATTTTATAATTTTTTGACCTCTTTATTTTCATTAATTTTTTCTTGTTTACTATAAGATTAGGGTTGCCGTATTCGAGTCGAGCTGATGCTCATGGCCACAACAACCTCCCACCAAACCTCTTCCTACTTTCTACATATTTCTTCTCTAAAATTGGATAAAACTAAAAGAAAGCCTATCCCAAAAGGACAGTATAAAAACACACAAAAGTGCCAAAACAATAAATAAATTTGACAGCCACCGTCATCAATCTTTTATGGCAAAAAATAAGAAGAAAATTTTGGCACTTTTACTCCTTATATTTAATTTTTCCCTCTTTCCTTTGGACATCTGCTATAAGAAAACTATTAATTCTATTTTACTATATACAAACTCAATTTATTTGTATATCCCTTTAAGTTTAATATCTTTTGTTGGCATCAGTGAAAAGAAAGGGGACTTAAATTTATGACAATGATTAATGATTAAAACAAATAAATTTGGGAATATTTTTGGGCATTTTTGGGGGTATATCTATATTCGGATCTTTATTTGATTGTCTAATTATTCCTCCTAGTCTTTTTAAAATTTATTCTAGCCTTCCCTTTGTAGGCCAGAATTTAAATATTATTTTTAGATGAATCCAATAATGATTTTGAGGATTTGGATCCAGATTTGATCAATAAAGAAATTTTTTTATTTCCTATTTCTAACATTTAAATATTCATTTTATTTCCCAATCAAAGTCCCCCCATATCTCATTTTATATTGGTGAGGCTGTCCATCCATAAATTTTATATTTCTTATTTACCTTTCCCACCTAAAAAATTGTTCCTGTTGGAAGCACCTTAAAGTGTGTGTATTTTATGTTTGCTTTAAAAATTAGCATTTTTACTATCCTATGCATATTCAAAATCCTTTTTGAAGGCTTTTCTAAAAGTTCTTTCGAAAAAAAACCTTTAAATGCCCTTATAAGTTTATATTTTATTTCCCTCAAAATTCTTTAAAACGTTGATCCTTTGATCCTTCTCAAAAATTATCTTTTTTAAATAATACCGCCAAGGAATGTCATTTTCAAGGCCCAACCAACACCTTTCTTGTCATTGTTAAAGGCGTCAATCGCCCAAAAAACTGCAAACAAAAATTTTTCCCCCAAAAAACAACAGTCATCATCATTCCCCCCTCTGTCACAATCCTTCAACCCCCTCATACACAATTCCTTCTTTTCCCCCATCATTGTTCACATTTTTAGTAAAAGCCTCGACACTTTTCTCACATTAATCAAATTCATTTTGCCGCCACCGCCCCCCCCCCCCCGATCAATTGCTGTTTTGTCTATACGTGCTCCCCCCTTTTTATCTGGATTGTTGAAAATATATCAAACAACAAACACAATCATATTCAAATAAACTTTTAATAACTTTTAATAATATAGTGTTTTTTCAGTCTCAAATTATTCTTTTCTAATTTTCCGGAAGATTATAAATTTCCTCGTTGTTCTTATTATTTTCTAACCATCCTTTCTTTCAACAAATTTTTATTCTTTCAAAAATATTTTTTCAACTAAGGAATCACCCCTTTTTTAATTTTTTTCTTAATTTGTTTTTATTCAATTTTCCTCCCCACAACCCTTCCTTGTTCATATTTTTTGCCCCCTTTATCTTCCACCCATTTATTTCCCTTTTATTTTTTGTCCAAAAAAATTTTTTTTCGGACAATTAGCAGCCGATCATCTATTTTTTACCTTTGTTGTACTTCTTTGCAACGGCCGAACAACAAAAATGTTTTTCTTCCGTTTCCGACGCTTATAACCGCATTTTAAATATTTAGAGATATCTTTTTCTGCCACCCGCCAATTTTTTCCGCCTCCACGATTTTGTATAACTGAGCATCTTTTTGTGTCCGTTTAGTGTTGAATTAATTGTGTGTGGAATATTTTACTTAAAAAACTTTTAGTTCCGGAAGGAATACACAGTAATTATAATTAAGGAGGGACCTAGTAAGGAGTGGGTTCTTTGGTTCGTAGATGAAACGAATCGAAGAACCGAGGATTTTGCGGTTCGGTTCCTCAATACTAGCAAACTTTTTCACTTACGACAACATTAAGAGTTTCCTCCTTACGACAACCCTATTAACCAGAGGGGGTCTATTTCTGGAGGAATCCCTAAATGTTTAATTAATTCCGGACACCCTAAATTAGATTTAAATTGAATAGTCTTTAATAAATTTAATTTTGTTTAAACAAATTTCCATCGAAACACCAATCATCATTTTATTTTATTAGATTACTGTGGGTAAGAATAATTCTTTATTTTTATTTTCCCTCATCTCTCGCCCTTTTCTATTTGCGCCTTCTTTTCGCTTGCCAAATAAGGAATAAAATGAATTATTCTTGGATGGTTATAAAATTTATTTTTTAATTTTTAGGATTTAATTTAAATTCCTTCAACAGTAAAATTAATTAATAATGACAACAGCTACAATGTCACCACTTTTGGCTTCACCTAAAACAAAAACAGCTTCTTTGGTAGAGGAGAATGAAAATGGTATTTATTTTTTGAATTTCCATAAAAGAAATTCAACTTCTTTTTAAAGATGTGGTTGAACAGTTGTTGCGTGTTGCTGAAGCAAGGTGAATATTTTTTTAAGAAGGCTTTTATGTAACTTTTTACAAATGTTTCTCAATTGCTCCCAGATTTTATGAGCCGATAATTGAACCTAAAAATAGCCGAACCTTTATCGGCTCTAGAATAGAATTTAAAAAAAAAGAAGATAGAATTTTTCTTGGATCAAATGAGGGAAATGAAGGTTCATACCCTCAGTACTTGACTTTTCTCGGCTTTAGATACCCTGGAACTTCCATATCCGGAACTCTAATCTGTTCCTGAATTTTTCAAAATAAATTTAAAAATAAGTAAAAAATTCTATTTTGGTTATTGCTTCCCCGTTAAAGTAATAAATTATCAAAAATGAATGAAAAAATATAAATATTTAGTAAACTATTTAAATGAGCACCAGACAGCAAACAAACAATTCAGCGACCAATACATAAAAAAATATTAGGGGAGCGAATAAAAATGCGCAGAAAAAAATGGGTGAATATTTTTGGGGGAAGTTAATTTATGCGCAATGGAAAGGGGGGAATAAATAATAAAAAAAATTAAAAAACATAAATAAATGTTGCCAAAAATGTTGAGAGAAAATAAAAGAAAATTGGCTTCAAAATTAATTAAAAAAAATATATTTTCTTTAGGGAAGCTGTTGAACGATTAGAAAACGAACAACGTGAAGTGCTTGAAGGATTAAAAGAAATTGAGGAAGATGAAAACTTTTTGATGAGGTTTTTTTCTTATTTTTTGCGAAATTTCGCTTTGAAGGTTTACGAAATTTCGGAATTTATCGAAATTAAAAATTAATTTCGTTTTAGAGCCAAACAAACATTGGCTGACTTGGCAACAGAAAAGCGTATCCACACGGACGCTATTCGACAAATTGATGAAGACCGACAAGAACTTTCTCCAGCATTAGAAGAAATGCGCCTAAAACGCCGTCGTACAGAAGCAGATTTAAGTGAAAGATGTTCTCACGTTCCGTTGCTGTTGGCACAACTACAACAACGTGCTAAGCTTCTGGAATTGGCATGCCCTTTAATTGATGATTTGCTGCCTTCTGGGTTAACTGCTGCAGCTTTTAATAGGTTATTTTGAAATTTTTATAAATTTCTCGAAATTTCGTATTTTTTCGAAAAATTCTCCCTAAAAATTCAAGAAAATCTTTTCCAAAATTTTTAGTCGTGATCCAGTCTCTCAACGTTTATCAGACGATTCTCCTTCAATTTATTCAACTTCACTTCCCACACAAACAACAACACCAAATACAGCCAATATACCCTCAATCCTTCAATCACCACCTTCTTCATTAATGCTTAATTTTCCACAAACAAATAATAATAATGTTGATTCTTCAATGCAACAAATAAATTTGGTTTGGAAATAATTTTTAGAAATCCCCCAGTGTTAAAGCACCACCCTGAGATAGGGCCCCCCATCTTGGAGGCTAGTCGAAAAATAAAGTGCCCCTGAATTAGAACCCGTTCAGTAATAGGGTCCCACTTTGAGCGAGTTCACCCTGAAATAGGTGAGGGGCCTCATCCTGAATTTTAGAGCCTCACCTTGGAGGCTAGTTGAACTATAGAGACCCCTTGGGGCTTTATTATAGCAAATACACTATCTATATTACAGCACGGAATAGCTGCTCTATTTATGTTACAACATGCAGCAACTACACATCAATTTGTTACGGCTGCTGCTGCTGCAGCAAACAACAATCAACAACAACAAAATAACAATTTAAATTTTAATAATTCACAACAACCTAACCATCATCATTTTTTGTCTCAAGCAATTCGACATAATAATTTTATTAGACAACAACAACAACAACAAATTGGAGGAGGAAATCAATTTCCAATGAGAGCATTAGAAGAATTGTATAAAAATAATTTAAAATAATTTTTTTTAATTTAATTTTTTTAAAGAAGCCGTGCACGAGAACAACAAGCAAGAAAAGTGCCTAATGCTGCTCAAAGAAGTGCTGCTGCAGCTCTTGAAACTACACATCAATCACCTCCAATGAAGGTTTGTTTTCTTTATTTTTTTTAGTTGGGGGAAATTACAAAATTCGTCGACTTGGGTTTTTGACATTTTGAAATATTGACCATTTTAAAATTTATTTTGAAATTTTTCCGTCTTTTAAAAATTTTTTCCGTTTCAGACTTGTGCCTCATGTCAAGACCAAATCCATCGAAATGCTCCAGTCTGCCCTAATTGTAAATGCAAAAGTAGATCAAAAAACCCAAAGAAACCACGAAAAAAGCTGGCAGAACGTTGAAAAATTTTTTTTTTAATTTTGAAGGATAAGCCAAAGAAATATAAAAATCTAAAAAAATGTTAAAAATAATTAATTCTTGTTGTAAATATTTTTTTTAAATGTGTATTTTTAAAAATTATTTTGTAGTTTATTTTTTGTATTTGTGTGAATTAGTTGAATAAATTAAAATTTTTTAAATAATTTTTTAAATCATTTAAAAAGGGTTTTTATAATCCTCTGTATTTTACGAAGAAAAGTTAGGTCTTCTGCTGGTGGACTCAATGGCCGTAGGGCCTGAAATCAGAATGGTAACTGTGTGGGGCGATTTCTGGAAGTCCCCTTGACGCTTGGAATGCCTGTGTTTGTTCTGTGTTACAACAAAGGTTTGCTTAGTTTCTTGACTGTTTATAGCTTTAGAATTCAACTTATTATATTTTTCCAGATTCTAGATGAGTGGTTGAACGATTGTTAACGTTCTGGATGGCTTTATGGAAGCAAAAAAGGTTTGTGGACGTTGGGGAAAATTTTAAATTTTTTTTTGTACTTTCTTCCAGTTTGTTTTTTATTATTTAACTTTTTTATTCAACCTCCTCTACTTTTAACCGCTTCTAAACATCCATTAAAAATATAAAAATAAGAGGTGAATAAAAAATGTAAATGAATGGCCTTCCCTCATAAAAATAAATAAAAATATATACATTATTACCCTATTACAGGCATTTTGTGTCAGCCGATTTATTCAACAAAAATACCATTTTTATTTGTCGCTCCGTTGGTTTTTTAAAGAAGAGGAAATAATGATGAGCTCATCAAAAGAGAATCATTCTCAATATATCCTCAACAACAAAAAAGGTTTTTTTCTTCTTCATTCACCTTCTTGATTATTTTTGCTTCTTCTTTTAAACGTCCTCATCAATTTAGCTTGGTTTTTAAAAAGGTGAGAGAAAAAAGTTTTTTTATAATTTTTTCTGGGTTTAATGGTGGGGGAGACATATCGGAATTGCACTAACCTTAATAACGTCTTGCCTTTTTACGTTGATTCAAAAACATAAATTAAACACTGGCCCGTTGGTCTTTGTTCCATTGGCATAGCCTAGTGGCCGTAAATCTCGAGATTAGAGGGAAAATATCCCGATATGTATGTCCCAGATATGTATAACTTCGATTTTCAGTGACTCTAAATGGAGCGAAATGAAAACGAAGTAGTTCAACAGGACATAGAAAACGAAAATGGGGAGAAATGCAAAATTGAAGAAGTTGAAAAAAATGAAGAAGAAAATCAAGATCAAAAAGAGGAAAATGAGGATCAAAAAATAACAAATAATTTATTTTTAATTAAAGAAGCTTGGTTAAAATTAAAAGAAATTGAAGACAATTTAGAAGGAGTTGATTTGTCAAAAAATAAAATTAATTTAATAAATGAAGAATCAAAAGAATATTTTGAATTGGATGGGCAATTGAAAGAAGAAAGAGAAAATCATGAGAAAAAAATTAAATTAATTGAAGAGGTTAGTTGGGGGAGAGGTTTTTGGTAATTTTTTAGTTTATTGGTCCCTAGTTTTTTTACTGGCCCCTAGAAAAATGAACAAGTGCTCTTTAGATATTTTTGAGGGTTGCCGGTCAGGTTTGCCAGTCAAATTTAATTTCGAATCTAGGCCCGAATTCGACCAGATCGAATTCGGAATGAAAAATTGAAGATTCTCGGACTCCTCACAATCACCACACTCACTTTCCTGATGGCAATCTCAAAAAAGTATCGAAAAGCACTTCCTGTTCATGATTTCTAGGGGCTAGTAAACTATATTTTTATAATTTTTATTTTTTTTTAAATTTTATTTAAAGGATACAACAGCATTAACGAAATGTTTTTCAATTTCGCAGCAAAAATGCAATGTTCAAAGAAAAGAATTAAAAAAGAAGGAGAATGAAATTTTAAAGAATTTGAGAGAAATTGAAGAAAAAGTTATTTACTCTCCCTCAACTCCAATAAGACAAACAACACAACAAATAAGACCGCCAGCAATGCTTCCAACAACGCCTTTTCTGCTACAAGCTATTAATGCTACAATACAACAAGTAAATTTTTGTTTTTCTACTTTTTTTATTCTTAAAACTTATGTTAACAAGTTGTGTTTTTCGGAAACTTTTTCTTTCCAACTTGTTTATAAATCTTCTGTTAAAACATTTCCCAACATGTTTTTTTAATTAAAAACATTTAGTTTCCAACGTGTTTTCAGAAAAACAATTTTCTTGTTTTAACATTTTCTTTCAAACTTGTTTTTTCAACTTTTCTATTAAAATATTTCCCAACTTGTTTTACGGAAAATTTGTTTTTCCTTGTTTTAACCAACTTGTTTTCAAACTTGTTTTTCCTATCCTTTTCATTCCAACATTTTTCCTATCCTTTTTTTAATTAAAAACAATTTAATTTCCAACAAGTTTCTAATTTATAGCAATTCCAGCAAGGACTTCAACAATTACAACAACAAACTTCCCAACATCACAATGCTTTAAATTTACAACAACAACAAAGTTTGCAAAACATGCAAAAATTGAAGGTAATTTAATTTTGTTTAAATAAATAAAAAATGTTTTTCTATAGAAATGTCAACATTGCCCGAGTTATATACATCGAAACGCGCCTACTTGTCCCAATTGTAAACAAAAAATTGTTTCTAAAACAACAAAAAGAGTTCGAAAAAATTAAATATTTTTTAAATAATTTTTTTATTCAAAAAAATTTTTAAAAAATTGAAAAAAATTTTTTGGTTATGAACATATTTGTTTATCAGCCCTACAATCAGCCCTTTCATTCGCAAGAAATAAGCGCCCATTTTGACAAACACATAATTGGTATTGTGAAGCACCTCCAACTCCCATACTTTTTTCTAGACCAGACATGAATATATTGCTGGATTCTAGACGAATATTTCCCTGGAAATTTTATCGTTCCTATAGAGAATAAACGATCAAATAATTGACCTGTTTTGCTCTTAATTGAATATCGAACAAGGAGTTTATATGTATTTCTCCAGCACTGCTTAACATTTCTATATCTTGACCTGCTTCAACAATTAAACTGCGCGTTGGAGATTCGATTCTTTTTTAAATTTAATTTTTTCGAAAATTCGTTTTTGATACCTGAGAGGACTGTCAGGTTCAGGACGTATAATTGCTATAAAATTTTGATTCATTAATTGTTTATATTTTTATTTTTCGGTTTCTAACGAAAAATAATTTTTTTCTGGCGTATTGTTTTTTTTATTTTTACCTGTTTGTATTGCGCCTTCAAAAACACTGCCTCCATCATCTTAAAATTAATTTTTAAAATTTTTTTATATTTCAGATAAAAATAAAAATTAAAGATGATTCGTTCTATTCGATCAAACAATTTATTATTCGCTTGCAGAGCTATTTTAAACTTAAATTTTGGACAAAATCTCAATCAAAATCAATTAATTATTTTGAAGAATTATGGAACTAAATTTAATCAATCGTCAAAATCAAAACAAAAAATGAATACTCCAAGGTTTAGTTAATTCAAAATTATTTTTAAATTTATTATTTTAATTTCTAGAGAGATGGACGACGTGAAAGAAGAAGTAGTCAAAGAGGGGTAATTAATTTTACTTTAAAAATTTATGTTAAAATAGGGCAAAAATTGGGGATTTCAACTATTTACTCATGTTATCAAATATTTGTTGCGATAACATGGTTCTTTACAAGAAAAAAATTACCCTGAACGAGTTCGAACCTTCCCCTATTTTTAAAAATTATCCCACTTAACCAATGTGAATGAAATTTTTGATTTGTCTTTTTTCAGTAAACTTTCAACTATTGGACTGGCACAGAAGGCAGCTAAAGAATTAAAGGATTGTTATCAACTTTTACAAGACAATATTACAAAGCATTTGACTCTTGAAGTGAATTTGAAGACTTATGAAGATATTCCTGTTACTTTGCAAAATGGGGAGGTTTGGATTTTTTAGTTTTTAAGGGAAGTAAGGCAAGTAGGACAAATCTAGGAAATTTTTTCCATACCCGTTATAAATTTAAAAAAATATTTTAAAATTTCTTTTCCCATTTTCGATTAGACCCACAAACTCTTCAAATTTGCTCGAATAACTATGCGCAATCCAACAACAATAGCTATTAATTTTGTTGATAATTTGGAAGCTATGAAATCGGCACGTGCTGCTCTTCAAACAACTGTCGGTCAAAATGTGAATATCCAAGCAGATGGATTTATGCTGTATGTACCGGTGCCAAAAATTACTAGAGGTTTATTTAATTTTTAAAGAAATAAGTTGAGGACTGAGGGAATGGTGAATTTTAAAGATGATTTCTCTCTGGATAAGTCTAAATAGGAGTGATGAAGTTTAGAGGAATGGAGTCGACCTCCCTTGTGTTTTTTCCTTTATTTCTTTTAATTTTGGCATTAGAGAAAATTGAGTAATCTAATTTTTAAAATTAAGAACGTCGTGAGGAAATTGCGAATAAAGTTGGAGCTGCTTTAATAAAAGAATATAAACAGGCATTGCAACAGGTTTTTTAATTAAGTTACACCTTAAAATCTTATAATTCCAATTCTTAGATTTACAGCAAATATAGCAGGCTCATTACCGACTCAACAAAAAAGCAGGATTTACCTATTCGATTAAACAACGGCTTACTGGCAGAAATGCGTAAACTCTCTCAAGAAGGCGAAAAACGTTGTAAAGAAAGGTCAAAGGCTTTGCTCAGTGAAATTTTATAATTTTTGGACAGGTTTTTGTTTTTTGATATTTTTGTTTTTTATTAAAATTGTTTTTGCTCACTGATCGTGAGAGGACTCGATCCCATGACCCTTCCTGGGGGAGAACTGGGACTAACTTAGCCAACGAAATATGGTTATTTTCACTCGATAGTTCCCTCTCCTCCTCCAAATTTACTTACCTAATATCCGAAGATTTTCGAGCTTCAATCCAATCTCATTCGAGTCAACAAAAAAGAGTGACTTTTTCTGTTCATCTAGCACCTCAAAACGGTCACAAATCATTTGTGCTTTCCCATCGGGCTGTAAATGTAATGCGGCTGTTGAATGCCCAGTGTGGTTATGAGCGCTAATAGAAACTCCTAAAGCTGAATCTATGGAGAGAGCTTGATCCTTTAAAGATTAAAATTGAATGTTTTAATTAAGAAAAGTGTTCTAACGTCAGCGCTACTCAATTGAGAGAATTGTACAGGTTTTTCAAACTCCGATCGTCCAACCACTTTTCTTTGTAAAATTTTGATATTATTTGATGAATAAGTGTTTTTAATACCTCTTATATGATCCTCTTCAATCTTCAAAGCACCCATTCCTCCCTATAATTTTAAATGTTTTCCCTCGATGGGTTTGAGAATAATTTGAATACCAATGAAAAATCGAGTACAGTCATAATCCAAAATGTAAAAGCCAAGTTTATAAAAACAACAAGAGTTAAGGCAAGAATGAATGCATACAAACAACGCTTTCTCCAACCATAAATCCCAACCCTTTAATTTTAAATTTTTTTCTAAGAAAGTCTTCGATTAAAATACCTATAAATATCAGAATCTGGTACAGGTTTAGCACTCGAATGTACTACAGTCATTTGTTGGGGTGTTGCCCCACGGACTGAAGGGGGTTGATATCCATGGGGAGGAGGACTTCTTTGTCTAGGATTTATTGTATCTGCTCTAGCCCACACTGGTTCATCATCCAAAATTGTACTAGTGGCATAATGATGGGACTGGGGAGAGGAAGAAGAAAGTGGGGGAAGTGTTCCAAATCTTGGTTGTTGGTAATAATAGGCACTTCCACCGTTTGCATGCATTTTAAGGGATTTAATAATTGTTGGAAATTATGTTTTTAAAATTAATTTTGAGGAGAGAAACGTAAAAAAGAGCAAAAGAACGTTTTACTTCCGCCTATCGATAGAATGTGAAAGTAGTCCTCGTGTAGAACAACTGTTTAATCCGTTGATCCTTATTGTTAAATTAGTTGAAAAGGAAGGGTTTGAGTAATAAATAAATAAAACTAACAATTAAAAGTTTAATAATTGCCAATTTTTAATAAATTGGGCATTTTGGAACAGGGACATTTTGAAATTGAAAATTCTCTTTATTCGTGGTTATCCCTTTCTCAATTAATCCTTAATTGGATTTTTGTAATTTTTATTCACTTTCATTGGATAAGAAAATAAATCCATTTCCGTTATTTTCTCTCAATTAGGTCAATATAAAAATTCCACTTTTATTTCTTTGTTTTTTATCAAACAAAAGTATTCAGACAAAGATTTAGAAAATAAAGGATATTAAATTGTTTGATTGATATAATTGCATAATTAAAAGTAAATCTCATCTAAAAAAGGAAGGCGGGGTTTTGGGGGGTTGTGAAAGGATGTTGGAGGGTTTGTGAAGTTGATTAGTATTTAAAAGAGAACAGAAGCTAAGAGATATTTCATGTCGACAAGTTGAAATTTTTAAACTCCAATAGTCAGCAACATGAACAACAACGACAAAGAGAAATATTCGGATACTTCTCCAAATTTGCTTAATTTAATAGCCAAAGTAGGCATTCTAGCTAGTACATTAACACTTGTTTGTATTGTACTAATAGTTCCAATGATACTGTTCCAAGCTAATCAGCTGAGATCGAATATAGAGAGAAGAGCCATTCAATTTAAGGTGAGAGATTGAAGATGTTTTGAAGATGGTTATTTTGAAAATATTTTAAAGCAAAATTCGGATCGAGCCTGGAAGCTAATGATAAATGAAAAGATGATGATTCAAAGTGAAGCTGGAAAAGAAGACGAAACTTCAAGCAGGTCCTTCAGATCACCGCGGCATCAACAAAGTTGTCAAGGTTCTGAATTCGTCAATTCGTTGAATTAGAACCAATCCTCAAACGTTTCAGGCTGCCACTCATTGACATGTCAGACTGGCTTGCCAGGACCGAGTGGACCCGCAGGGACTGATGGATCACCGGGAGATGTAAAATATTTCAAAAAACTATTTTAAATATTTTTAAAGACAGGAAAACAAGGTCCAACGGGAGATGATGGTTTTGATGTTCAATTACAATCAGAAGCAGATATGCCTTGTGTGATCTGCCCTGCTGGACCACCTGGGCAAAGGTTGAAAGTGAATTATGGATAGTTTTTAAAAATCATTTTCAGAGGCCCTCAAGGCGAAAGAGGGATGAGTGGAGAGCCAGGCACTTATGGCGAACAAGGTCCACCTGGCAAAAGTGGAATTGATGGTCCTCATGGAAGGGTAGGAATTTTTAAGCTAAAATTTTTTATCAATTTTTTAAAGGAAGGACCTCCAGGCAATGTTGGAATAAAAGGCCCATGTGGAAGGAAAGGGCCAATTGGTGACCAAGTTATTTCGGGTATCTTTTAAACTTTTGTTTTCCAAAATACTCTATTTTTTCAGGAATCGGCATTAAGGGTCCTCAGGGCCCTCCTGGGCCTTCTGGAATTAAAGGACCTCTTGGAAGTCAGGGGAAAGCAAGCAGGCATTTTTTAAAGATTATTTTATAACCATTAATATTTAAAATTTCTAGAGATACTGGTCTGCCTGGAAAACCGGGACCTGTTGGTCCGCCTGGACCCCCGGGAGCAAATGGAATTATGGGAGAAAATGGAATGGTTGGAACGCCTGGAGAACCGGGAGAGCCAGCAAGTTATTGCCCTTCGGTAAATCTTTAATTATCATTTTGAATGAATTCCAAAAAATTTTCTTTTCTTAGGACTGTGGAGTCTCACACATAAAGGCGCCGAATTTTGCAATGGAAATGAGCGAACCGCCATCACCTCCTTCCTATAGCAATCGAGAAAAGCCCGCAACAGAAGTGCTGTTCCGACGTCGTAAAAAGAAGCAATAAAAGAAATGATTTTAAAAAATTTAAATTTTAATTCTGAATTTTTTAAACGAAATAAAATATTTTTTTAAATTTTGATCTTATTTTGATAATCATGTTGTTCTTTACAACTATTTATTTTTTCTCTATTTGCAATTTCTTCAATAAACTCGACTCTAGTTATCAGTTGAGTTTATTTAATTCAAACAAATTAGTTTTGCGAAAATTATTTTGATGTGCATTAATTTCGAAACGAAAAGTATTTTGATGTGGAGGTAGAGAAAGAGAGAAGAAAGTGACGTCATATTTTTGCAAGAAAATAGAAAACGAGAAAAATTACTGTATTTTTAATAATTTTCTCGAGCATTCTATGTACTATTTTTTTTGTTCTGGATATTGATTTTTGCTCTAGATGACGTCACTTTTCTGACGGTTCATTTTCTACATTGTTTTTTTTGCTTTTGTTCAAAGAGGCAAATCTCAATGAATTTGAAGCAGACAAGAATGTTGGTTGTTGATAGGCTCGCGATTATGTTTTCGTTTCCCGATTTTTTAGTGTTATTTTTTTATTTATAATTTTCAATATCTAATTAGAAAATTTTTTTGTTTTTTAGATATCTCTATTCCTTATATTTTGCAATTTTTTTTATTTTCGTCAATCGTTAATTGGATTCAATATGAGTGGCTGGGTTGCTTACATCCAATCTTTGACTGACAGCTGCAATGTTATCTGCAGAGCGGCTATTGTTGGACTTAATGATGGCGGGAGTGTTTGGGCTAGAACGGAAGGCGACAAAGAATTTAAGGTTTTTTGAGTTTGTATATATTTAATTCTTTTTTGTTTTATAGGCTACTGACTCGGAACTCAAGAAGTTTGTTGGACTCTTTGACAATCTTGATAGTGTTCCAGGAACTGGCGCAGATCTAGAAGGTTTTTCTAGTAAAATTTTAGTTCGTCTCCAGCCCTTCCTTCTTTAAAGTAGCAAAAAAGGTAGAATTTGCTCGCTTCCTTAATTCACTATTTCCCTATGGCGGACAATTTTATCGTGATGTTGACATGAGGAAGAAAGTAAAGCCTGGCCATTTTTTGTACTTTGAGGAAGAAAGGGGGTACGTACTTGGATTTTACCGGTTTCTTAGTTGTTGATGTTTGACTTTATTATTTTAGGTGTTCACTACATTGTACCGAGAACTGATGAGAACCTTATTTTCGGCAAGAAGGATAAGACTGGGTTTGTCTTCAGTTTACAATCTATTCATTTTTCAAATCCTAGATTCTTTGCTGCTAAAACGAAGTCAGCAGTGTTGATTGCTATTTATGAGGGTGAAGCGGCTGCTGGTGCTGATGTTCGTGGAGCTATCGAATCTTTGGCAGATTTCTTAGAGAAAGCAGGGTACTGATGTGCGATGACTCTTTATTCGACCAGAATTGCTTCTCTGCTATTATTATAATATGCTTTAGCCTCTATTTGTTTGACGGGTTATCAACTCAATTTTCACTTAAAAAAGGCTTTATTTCGACGATTGTATTTGAAAATAGATAAAGACTTGAAAAGAGGATTATATCGAAAGTATTTTTGTTTAATTTAAATATAGGATTATAATTGTTTTGTTATTCTGTTCATTCTTTTTCTATCCTTCCCTTAAAGAAGTTGTTGGGGATATCGACAGCTCGAAGAGGGGCGGTTGAATTTTCTCGGATAAGTAGAATACTTTTTATTTCTTTTAATTTTTCAGTCCAATTCACTTCCTGATACATCATTCCACCACCAAATTTATTTGTAGAAACTTCAAGGCCGCATTCCTCGCCTTCTGATCCAGATTTGTCAATTAATCGGCTTTCACAAGTTGCTCTACTATCAACTTTAGCTTCATTTTTTCTGTCCCACTGCCACAAATTATAAAACAACTTGAACAGCAACAACAGCCAATTCCTGTTGCTTCTACTATAACAACAACATCAGCTGTTATTCCTTCTTTGCTTAGGTTTTTAACAAAATTTTTTTTTAAATATTTTTTTAATAGTAAAAGCATTTGTCGTTCCTAGTCACCCACCTTTTTTTTTAATATTTTGGAAAAATTTACCCCGAGCGGGTTCGAACCTTTCCCCTATTTTTAAATATTTTCCCACTTAACCAAAGTGCATGAAGGAAATTTTTTTCCTAATAAGTCGTCCCAACTTCTGTTGTAGATGTTCAACAAATTTTCTCTTTCAGAACCTCAATATTTTTCTAATTTTTCAGTTTAATACCTCCACCACAAATTATGGTTAATTCTTGTACTACATCAAGTCCATTAAAACAACAAGTTTTGGAACAACAACAGCAACAATCAACTATTGTTACTTCTACATGTATTCCTTCTTTGCTAAGGTTTGAAATAAATTTTTTTTTGAATTTTCTCAACTACCCCATAGAGGGCCTTTCTCCTTCCATTTGGGGTATTTATTAAAACTTATTTCCGGGATACCCATATTTTTAATTGTTAAATCTCTGAGGCTTTCCGAGTCATAGATGTCATCCTTAATATTTCTTGTCATTATTTTTATAAATGTTTTTATAGTTTTTTTGTTTTTCAGTTTGCCTCCTCCACAAATGATGATTACTTCTGGAAATATTTCTGCTGTCTCATCTACATCAACACCACCACGTCAACAACAGCAAGAAAATCTTCATCAAAATAAACAAGATTAAAAAATTTTTAAAAATAATATTTTTATTTTTGTGTAAAAAATTGTTTGTTTAATTTTTCTGATTTTTAAATATTTAATGATTTTTTGAATAAGTTTTTTTTAAATCTGTTTACATTTTTTTGTTAATATCCGTTTAAGAACGGGGAATATTTTTAACAAATTTAATTTCTTATTAAATAAAATTTATTTAGACTTAATCAAAAATTTCAAAAAAAAATTTCTATAAAAAATGGCTTCAGGAGAATCAACATCTTTAAATATTGAAAAAACTTCAAATAATATTGACAATCTTCAAAAAAATTCGGAGCAGGTTTTTTTTAATTTTACAAAGAACGGCTGAAGTGTAGTATACCTGAGGTAAAATTTCGATACGAAACACATCATTGGATTCGAATGAGCTCGTCCTGCGTCGAATGACCCCAAATCTTCTTGATTGAACAAGATTGGGCAGAGTTAGGATACAAAGAACAAAATAACGTAAACCTATGTCGGTGAGGTGTTTTGTATCGAATTTTGCTTTCGATATACTGCACTACATCCCAAAGAATTAAAATTTT
This sequence comes from Meloidogyne arenaria, assembly GCA_036172955.1. Lineage (NCBI taxonomy): Eukaryota > Metazoa > Nematoda > Chromadorea > Rhabditida > Meloidogynidae > Meloidogyne > Meloidogyne arenaria. The sequence continues at coordinate 117,855 of JARQAB010000010.1, forward strand.
TTATTCATTTTTCTTTATTTCAGCCAACCAAAAAGAAGACGGTGAGGAAATTTTTAAAATTCAAGTTAACTATTTAATTTAATAAATTCTAGAAGCCCAACCAGCATCAGAGAAAAAAGAGGAGAGAAGCTAAAATGAGGAGAGAAGCTAATGAACCTCCACCAAGTATTGATCCTCAAGTTGCATTGGTCAGTCAAGTTTGATTTTTTATACTTATGTTTATTTGGGTTCAGAAAAATAGTCGGGTCGGTCTTTGAACAATTCCCTGAGCCGAAAAACCCCGAGTTTCGTGTTCTTGGGTAGAGTAATATTTTCATTATTATATTTTCATTAAAAAATTAATGTTTTCATTATATCAAAATTTTTCAAATTTCTTTTCATTTATTTTTTATTTCAGCCGTCCAAAAAGAAGAGGAAGCGTAATGGGCCGGTGGGCAAATTTTTAAAAATTCAAGCTAATTAATTTAATAAATTCTAGAAGCTCAACCAGCATCAGAGAAAAAAGAGGAGAGAAGCTAAAATATCAATTAATGCTAATGAACCTCCACCATCTGATGATTCTGATAATGAATTGACTCAAAGTACAAGCAATGCGGTTGAAGTTGAGAATAATAACTTGAATTTTCCAGTTAGTTTATAATTAAAATTATTATAATTATTAAATAATTTTTAAAGAAATTTGTTCAATCTAAAAATGAATGGAGCAAAACTAGTTTGAAATTTTCATGTTGTTCCAATGATTGTATAAAAACAAACAATCCAATTGGTAATTGTATTGAACGAAATGGATTTGGAAAAATAATTAACGATGAAGATATTGAATATACGAATTGCTTGGAGGAGGAACGAGGTGAAAATGGAGGAAAACGAGGTAAAACTTTTTTCAAGTTATGGTTGATAGATTTCAACTAATTAGGCTTTTCGGAGAATCAACATTTTTGGCGATAATTTCTGAAATTATAGCTCAAAAATTCTGGAATTTTTGGAGAATTTAGATAATCATACGAGTGTTATTATCGCCAAAATTTTAGCCTTGTAGCAAAGTCCCGTAAAAATTATATTGAATTTTAATTCTTTGTAAATATTTTTAGGTATTGACCGCTTTTTTTGGGTTATAGCTGAAAATCCATTCAAAAAACCACAAAATTGTTTTAATTATTCTTTGTTTTATTTTGAAATTACATGTATATTTGAAGATGAGAAAGAAAAATGTGTTGTGATTTGTCTTAATGCTTTTATGGCAAAAGATTCTATTAGATTATATGCACAAAATGGAAGAATTGCAAAGGAAGGATCTGAAGGACTTTTTAAAATTGACAATTTTTCCTTTAAAAACAACGACGTTTTTGGGTGTGGAATTGTTTATCCACCAAATAATAAACTAAATGAATTTCCTTATGTTTTCTTTACACAAAATGGAAAAGAAATTGGTAAATATCTGATAAGAAAATATTTTTACAGAAATTGTTTTTAAGGCAAAGCGGCATTGTTAACACGTAATGGCGACTCATATAGGCCATGTATTGGATTACAAAGATGTTCAATTAAAGCAAACTTTGGAAATAATTTGGAAACTAAACCTTTTATTTATGACATTTCAAAACAATCTCTTCCTAAAGAATTTTATAGAACTTCAAGCCTACTGAACAAACGTTTTTTTGACACAATTTTTTAAATTTTATTTTTAATTAAATACATAGTTATAATTTATTAAAAAAAATTTTTCATATATTTTAATAAATAAATATTTTCATATATCTTAAGTACATACCATCCGTTTAATGACGGTGAATATTTTTTTTAATTTTGAAAAATAAAATGTGTTTATTTTTTATTTCAACTAATAGAACAAATGATTTTAAAAGGGTGGAACACAGATATATGATTTGGATTTTTCTACAAGGAATGAGATAGGCCTTGGAAAAAGCCTGGAGCTGATCCCGATTATTTTAATAGTGGATTTAATGAAGGTTTTCTTTAAATTTTTTTTGGGAATTTTTAACAGTTTGATTTCCTATTTTCCCTTGTCCTCCCTCTAGCGAAGGTTTAAGTTTAGTTATATAATTGGAAAACCTTGTAAGATCGATTCGGAATCGAACTGAAAAACCGATGATTTCCGGTTTTGTTTTTTAAATCAATCAAGCGTTTATTTTTGGGTATAGTTTTTGGCTAGACCCACCTTTATCTCTCCGTTTCGGAACGGAGAATAAACGGAGATAATCATCATTAAATGTTGAAGATCATAAATAAAACCAAGGCCTTTCGAATGATATATAAATTTCTTTTCAATACTAAAATTAGAAAAAATTATGACGATACTCAAGCGTTCCTTTATGGGATTAAAAGTAAAAGACACTTACAAAGATAGAGAAAAAATAAGTAACTAATAGTGAGTTAGACAACAAAATTAAATAGTAAAAATAGTGGTTAGAGAATATAAATAAATGCGTTCGTTTACGGCCGTTTCTGTGCCCCAGTTCAGAGCGAAATGGTTACTGTACTAGAAGGGGAAACACAATTTTCAGAATTTAAAATCAGAATAATAAACCAGAATTAATTTAAAAAGAATTAATAAATCAGAATGAACTTTTCAATAAATATATTCTATTTTTAATATATTTTATTTTAAATCAGAATTAATTTAACTTTCTGAAGAATGGGGGGATTACTCCCTAAGTTGTAGCTGCGCAGCACGCTCAGAAAATATGGTCATAACTTCTTATTTTTCATTCTCTTCAAATAATCTCATGTCGTTCGAAAGCTCTCAAGATTCTACACCTTTTTTATAACTGGACCAATCTAATCTGAACATCCAAAAGGAAGTTACAGCTATAAAGTTGCTTTCTTATGCCTGAAATATGGTATATCACCTATAACTTTCTGTAGGACGTTTAGATCGGACTAATCTAAGTATAAAAAAGACGCGGCATCTTGAGACCTTTCGAATGATATATAAAATTCTTTCCATTATTGATATTACAAAAAGTTATGGCCATAAAACGCAATTCCGAAGACGATACTCAAATTCCCATTATGGGATTCAAAGTAAATGACACCTACAAAGATAGAGAAAAAATAAGTAAAAAATAGCGTGTTAGACAACAAAATTAAATAGTAAAAATAATGGTTAGAGAACATAAATAAATGCGTTCGTTTACGGCCGTTTCATTGCCCCAATTCAGAGCGAAAAGGTTACTGTACTAAAAGGGGGAAACACACTTATCAGAATTTAAAAGCAGAATACTAAATCAGAATTAATTTAGAAATCAGAATGAACATTTTAATAAATATATTCTGTTTTTTATAGTCAGTATCAGAATATAACTCTTCAATGCATTCCCTCGTGGTAAAAGAGTATTAGCAACAATATTGCCTTCCTTCGTTACTTCATCCTCTTCCAATAATTCCTCAAATACTTTACTTTTTGGTTCTTCATCAACTTCAGGAACATCAACAACAACACATTAACTTTTTAAGTTTGTTATTTTGTAAAATTTCAGTTATTTAAAATCACGATAAATACTTTATAGTTCTTGTTTTATGAAATTTTTCTCTTCAAAATTATGATAAACATCCAAAAAATTGTTTTGTTTAATCGCAAAAAAACACAAAATTAATTTTTTTGTGTTATCATTTTATTCAATTTAAAAATTAGCCAAAATTTGGTGTAATGACTCATACGCCAAATGACAGTTTATCCCAAAAATTAATTCTGTCTAGTTAATTTGGACGGTTGGGTGCGACAGTTGAGTGTGATGAGGGAAATCCATAAAATTGTTTAAAAATCGATATAAATTGATAATTATTTTATATATAATTTATAAATATGCAAGACTCAAAGAGAGCCGTAATTTTCAGATATATTTTAAAAAATTTTTCATTTTTCTGAAAATCGGTACGGTATATATGCTCTCAAATTGAGCACCGAACTGGCTATAATTACTAATATTTGTTTTTTTTCTCCAAGTACACTATTTTCTATTATTTCTCTAAATAACACGAAAAGGTATATCTATTCCTCGGTCACCTCATTTCAGTCTGCACGGTACAGTCTTCCTTGTATGTACCTCAGTTCAGACTCAATAGTTTAATGAGATTTAAAGGGATTAAGAGGGATAGAGGGGGACTCAACAAAAATTTAAAGCCGGAAAACATAATGTTTTCTACCTTGTTAAGTTCCTACATATTCTTTCCTTCCTAAAATTTTAATTCTGGTGAGTACAGGACAGTTGAGTCTGACTGCTGAAACTCAAGAGATTAAATAGGACGGTTGGACCTTCGGATTAAGTTGGCCCAAATTCAGCAGTCCAAATCCTGTGATACCCTCGAAGATAAAATAAAAGAAAACGCTTTAAATAAAGATTTATCATAAAAACAAATAAAAATCAATGTTTTTATCCACTTATTAGATTTGTGGCCGAAAGAGGGCCGTATGGGTTTGTTTTTTAAGTCACAGCAATTTTCCACCTTGTTAAGTTCCTCGTCAATTCGGATAGCAAGTTGTGAATGCCGCGGATCTTCTTGGCTGCGTGAGCAGCACTACTTGCCAATTCGAGAACCTCAGTGGCTACGTATTCAAGAACGGCTGCCATGTTTAAAATTCCTTCGATTTAGACGAATTAAAAAAAAACTTAAAACTTAATAAATTTAAAAAATGCATGACGAGAAAATTTTAGTTAACTTTAAAAAACGAATAAAAAATTTAGTAAATAATATTTAAAAAAAATTTAAATATCGAAAATTTTTAAAATTCATAAAATAAAAAAACCTGCTTGAACCTAATGCTTTTCAAAAACCAAATCGGCGTTAAGTGTATGTGTACCGTCTCTATTTGTAATCTGCTCACAGTGCTCCAATAAAATCTATAGGAAAAAGAGGGCCCGGCCCAATAAACAAATGAGTACAAACAATTCAGGGTTAACTTTAGGAACATAAACTTGCGGACAAAGTAAGATTCAGAAACCTCAAGAGTCAGAAACCCTCCTTTGATGTATCAAAAAATTCAAAAGAAATGTGAGAATCGGAGTGAGGTTGAAGTAGGTTGCTACCTGAACGATCGGGGTGTCGGGCAAGTGTGTGTGAAAAAAACTCTCCGCAAGAAACTCTCCGCAAAGCCAACTCCGCATTAAGAAACTCTCCGCAAAGCCAACTCCGCATTAAGAAACTCTCCGCAAAGCCAACTCCGCATTAAGAAACTCTCCGCAAAGCCAACTCCGCATTAAGAAACTCTCCGCAAAGCCAACTCCGCATTAAGAAACTCTCCGCAAAGCCAACTCCGCATTAAGAAACTCTCTGCAAAGCCAACTCCGCATTAAGAAACTCTCTGCAAAGCCAACTCCGCATTAAGAAACTCTCCGCAAAGCCAACTCCGCATTAAGAAACTCTCTGCAAAGCCAACTCCGCATTAAGAAACTCTCTGCAAAGCCAACTCCGCATTAAGAAACTCTCCGCAAAGCCAACTCCGCATTAAGAAACTCTCTGCAAAGCCAACTCCGCATTAAGAAACTCTCCGCAAAGCCAACTCCGCATTAAGAAACTCTCTGCAAAGCCAACTCCGCATTAAGAAACTCTCTGCAAAGCCAACTCCGCATTAAGAAACTCTCCGCAAAGCCAACTCCGCATTAAGAAACTCTCTGCAAAGCCAACTCCGCATTAAGAAACTCTCTGCAAAGCCAACTCCGCATTAAGAAACTCTCCGCAAAGCCAACTCCGCATTAAGAAACTCTCTGCAAAGCCAACTCCGCATTAAGAAACTCTCTGCAAAGCCAACTCCGCATTAAGAAACTCTCCGCAAAGCCAACTCCGCATTAAGAAACTCTCTGCAAAGCCAACTCCGCATTAAGAAACTCTCTGCAAAGCCAACTCCGCATTAAGAAACTCTCCGCAAAGCCAACTCCGCATTAAGAAACTCTCCGCAAAGCCAACTCCGCATTAAGAAACTCTCCGCAAAGCCAAATCCGCATTAAGAAACTCTCCGCAAAGCCAACTCCGCTAGAAAAGTGAAATTTTTATAGTTTTCGCCTGCGGCACTGAAAAAAGATTTATGGCCTATCATCAAGGGATTTGTAAGATAGCGGATGATTAATTGGATTTGAAGGAACTAGGCTAATTTAATGGATATCGAGACAAAGACCCCGATCGTTCGGATCGCAACATACCTAAACCCCACTCCGATTTTCCCATTTCTCTTGAATTCTGATACAAAGGAGGATTTCTGATGAACATTAAACAACCAAATACATTTTTGCACAAAAATAAAAATATTTTTAAAATTTTTTAATCTGGTTTATTTTGATGATTTTCTTTTTGTTGTTGACGTGGTGGTGTTGATGTAGAAGAGACAAGAGCAGCATTTCCAGAAGTAATCATTAATTGTGGAGGAGGCAAACTGAAAAAACAAAAAATTATAAAGACTTTTATAAAAATAAGGACAAAAAATAAAACAAAATATTAAGGACGGTATCTAGGACTCGAAAAGCCTCAAAGATTTAACAATTAAAAATATGGGTATCCCTGACTTAAGTTTCATTAAATACCCCAAATGGAAGGAGAAAGGCCCTCTATGGGGTAGTTGAGAAAATTCAAAAAAAAATTTATTTCAAACCTTAGCAAAGAAGGAATACATGAAGAAGTAACAATAGTTGATTGTTGCTGTTGTTGTTCCAAAACTTGTTGTTTTAAAGGGCTGGATGTAGTACATGAGACAATATTAGAAGAATTAACCATAATTTGTGGTGGAGGTATTAAACTGAAAAATTAGAAAAATATTAAAGTTATGAAAGAGAAAATTTGTTGAACATTTCCAACAGAGGTTTTCTGTTGGAACATTTCCAACAGACGACTTATTAGGAAAAAACCTTCCTTCATGTACTTTGGTTAAGTGGGAAAATTTTTTAAAAATAGGAGAAAGGTTCGAACCCGCTCGGGGTAAAAATTTTTTCCCAGATATTAAAAAAAGTGGGTGAATAGGAACGATAAATGCCTTTACTAGTAGAAAATATTAAAAAAAATTTTTTTGTTAAAAACCTAAGCAAAGACGGAATAACAGTTGATGTTGTTGTTGTAGTAGTAGCAACAGGAATTGGCTGTTGTTGTTGTTCTAGTTGTTTTATAATTTGTGGTGGTGGAACAGAAAAAAATGAAGCCAAAGTTGATGGAGGAGCAATCTGTGAAAGTCGATTAATTGACAAATCTGGATTTGAAGAAGGCGAGGAATGTGGCCTTGAAACTTCTACTAATAAATTTGGAGGCGGAATTGATGTATCGGGAAGTGAATTGGACTGAAAAATTGGAAAAATTAAAAATTATTTGTAGGTTAGGGAAAAATGAATTGAAAGATAAAATCAAAGATGGGGACTGCCTCCTTTTAAAAAGCTAAGGGGAAAAAGAATAAATAAACCCAAAAGCTTTCGATTGGCTGAACTGAACCTTCAAGCAAAAACCTTGAAACTAAAAATTTCTTAAACAGGATTCTCTACCCGGGTCTTAACTAATCTAGATTCTAATTAAAATAAAAAAAACCGTTTTAATCTGTTCCGTATTTGCATTAATTAATGAACTAGCAATAGAGTTGGCAATTGAATTTGAAATTGCAACATTCTGTTGTTGTTGTAATAATTTTGAAGGTGAAGAGTAAAGCAAAGATTGTGTTTGGCTAAAATGTGAAAATGAATTTGTTGTTGATGTTGATTGTTGTTGGGAAGATGGTGAGGAAAATATTGTTGTTTGTGAATTACTTAATAAAGAAGAAGAAATTGATGATGATGATAATGGCGGGGGTTGTTGTTGAATGTTGTTTAGAGGAAAGTTTGGTGGTGGAGTTGAAAATCTTTGAAAAAAATTTAATTAAAATATTTGTTGGAAAATGCTTTAAAATGAAATAGAAAAGGAGGAATGTGAAGAGAAACAAATTTTAAAAAATTCTAAAAATACCCTAACACGACTAAAAATAAATTTACTTTCCACAGAAAATTCAACAGCCATTCTTTGGGCTATCGTTATCCACAACAACTTCTTTGAGAGGAGAAGATAATCAAAAGGTTTGAGACCCAAAAATCAAAAAAAATTGAAAGAAAAACTAACTCGGTTTTTATTAATCCGCTTCCACCACCACCAGGTACTAAACCACCTGAAATATTTGTAGCTGTTGCTCCTCCAATAATATTTGGTGGGGGTACAGAAAAATCAACCACTTTTTGTTGTTGTTGTTGAGGCTCTAAATTTGTCTGCTGTTGTTTCTGTTCAATAATCTGTTGTTGTTGGGGAAGCTCTGGAGGGCGATAGGACGGTGGTGGTGCTTCTTTTGAAAGACGATCAATTTCTTCTCTTTCACGAGATATTATTTTGTCTAATTCACTAGAAAATAGAAAAATATAAAAAATTCCCCGCAGTTTTTTCAAAAAAATCAAAAAATTTAAAATTTTGGGACAAAATGTCTCACACAAAATTAGGAGTGGACCCCGACCCTTCGGAGTCCAAAAGCCCGAAGGTGTGGTTTGTTGAAGTTATAGAAGTCGGAGCTTGTTCGGGTTCGGTCAAAAAGGCCGGGATCAAAGTCCACACCCAATTAAAAAATTAGAAAAATTCAAACCTCAACATTCCCCTCTTTGCATTCAAAAAATGGTTTTGTTCTCTATATAATTCAACTCCTTGCAATATTAAAGCTCTCAAATCATTTAAAGGCATTGCCAAAACTTCATAATCAGGTCTAGCTAGAAGAGCCTCAATTCTTTCTTGGATTGGTTTTGAAGGTAAAGAACGAGTCATTTGTTGTTGCTGCTGTTTTTGTTGTGAATTAAATTTTGATTTTTGTTGTTGTTGATCTTTTTGAAGAAAATACATTGTAGAACGCTGATGACGAGATTCTATTACTTTATCGATTGAAGAAGATTCTCCTCTAGAAAATTAAATTAATGAATTACTTTTCTTTAATCCAGGGGGAAAGGACAGGAATGAAGAAACAAATCCATTCCTCTTTGAAAGAGAGATTCCCCATTGCCATTGGGTAATCAGGTAAGATTGTACTCAAAAAAACTTGTCAGGGATGTCCACTTTATATTTTGGCAGCGAAGGGGCTAAAAGAGCATTTTTAAAGCCCCCTCTGAACTCTTTCTTTTCTAATTTCGAAGAAAAAAGTCATTCCTCGGAAAACCTTTCATTGAAGAGATTCCCGATTTAGACAATCCCCACTATAACAGTCAAGCAAACCTATTGTTATTATGACGATCATTATTTCTAGAACGCGAACGGCGATGTCGACGAGAAGAACGATAGGATGACGAATCTTCATTTCTGCTGTTTCTGCGAGTTGATGATGTTGTTTTTGACAATTCTTCTTCATTTAAAGTTGTTGAGGATTTCCTTGAATGCTTGGTAGATCGAATAAATGTTGGACGTTCTTTGGGACTGAAATAAAAAAAAGTTAGTTAAAATTCTGATAAAAGTTGTGGGTTATGGAAAAGTAATCGATTATAAAGACAAGGAAGACAAGAGAAACCTTTCAGAGACAAGATCTTTACGAAAACTGAAGGGTCATTTCTAGGCCAGTAAGATTAAAAGAAACAGGGAGAAAGCCCCTATCCGAGTCTTAAAGACCTCCGCAACATAGACCGGTCGGGATTGGATCCAGACTTCAATTTTTACTGAATCCAGTACCAAGAACAAGAAGGTATTCTTTAGTGTTCCTTGATTCTTCCTTGAATCAACGTCAAATCAAAAAAGCATACGGATTATCTTTGAAGGGATCTTTCACAGCAAATTTCATATTTCTTAGCCTTTCCAATGCTGCCTTCTTTGTTTTGGGTTCCTCAACAACGGCATTATCATTAGTTGTAGTATCAGCTTGCTGTTGTTGTTGCTCTTCATGCTCTTCTTCCTCCTCTTCCTCACCTCCCACCTCCTCCTCTTCTTCAAATTTTCGTTTTCGACTTTTATTGTCTTCAGAAATATTTTCTACATTCTCTTCATTATTTTCACATTTTGTAGTTTTAATTAAAGCTTCATTATCGCTGAGCACAATTTCTCCCTCATCATCTTTTGCTGGAGTTTCCAAAATTATTTGTTCATCGCTTTGATTTAATTCATCAATTTCAAGATTATTTTCTTCAGTCATTTTTTGCAGAATAAATTAATTTATTAAATTGTCTAGAGGAATATCTAAAAATATATATAGAAAATTTAAAAAAAACAATCAAAAAAAAAGAAAAACAACGAAAAAAACAACGAAAAACAATGAAAAACAAAAATTTCCCCTGTGCAAGCAAATTTCTCTAACGCTCTCCACTTTTTACGTTCTCTCTAATTAAATTGACGTTTTAAAAATTTTTGAACAAGTTTACATTTTGACATTCGACAAAAATACAGACTACACAGATATTTTGTCGCGAGAGCGCTTTATAGAGAAAAACAGTAATACTTCTCTTCTTCACTCTCAAATTATTTTCTCACCATTTTCTCTCTAATTACATCGATCTATTTTGTTTTTTAGCTGATCAGCTATAGAGCAAATGATCAATCTTATATCTGCTGACTTTTTTCTTAATGTTTGCTTAGAAAAATAACAGACTTAAGTAGAAAAAAATATTTTTTATTTATTGTTTTTAAGCGTAGACAGTCAACAACAAAAGGCTTTTTGCACTTGACTCTGTCATTCTTTTTTCCTCAAGAAGTAAAACAAAAATAATATTTACACCAGAAATTAGCCCAATAAAATTCCAGAACTTTTCAGAATCACCCTCAAGAAATGCCACGCACACTCTTCGACATTTGTCTCTCTGCTGTATGCCAAAGAAGTACCTGTTATGATGAGGGTGATTTGGCTTTATTGCCCTGTGATTGTAAATTGCGACTGCTAGAATATTTTGTTTCACACGATTTGGTATTTTAAAAATAACTCTAAACTGGACACTTCCCCAGCTAATACAAAAACCCCGGCTAGCGCTGAGATCGAACCGGCACCCCTTCAGTTGACTAGGCCGAAGTACTATCCATTACACCACGCCGTCTTCTGTTTAGTCTTAAACAAAAAAATAACTATACGCCTTACAATTCCGGAAAGATTTATTTTTTCTTTAGATAACGAGCGAGCACTGTCTAAGACTTATTTCTCGCCCAATGTTTGGACACAATTTAGTAGGATTTTAAAAAATAAATTGTAAAATATCCCATTTATTTTTTAGACCAAGATATGTTTGTACTTAAGCGATCATCTTGATGACAATACTTTGGGAATTTTAGCAGAGTAAGGGAAAATTCTTTAAAAAATTTCTCAAAAATTTCCCAAAAAATTCCCTAAAAATTTCTCAGGCATTGTAACAATCTTCGCTACATTTCCCTCATTGAATGTTCAAATATTACTGACATTGGAATAATTAATTTAACCAAGAATCAAACAAAACTTGAACGGCTTGAACTTGTTGGACTATCAAAAATTACCTCAACAGCCTTTGCTTTTGTAAAATCTAAAAAGCTTTCAAATGTGGATTTAAGTGGATGTTCTAAAATAAGCTCTGAAGGAATATTTAATTTGGTATATAACAATCCTTCAATTATTAGCCTTTGTTTAAATGGATGTAGTGGATTGGATGAAGTAAGAATTAAATTAAAATTAATTTTTTCTAAAATTTAATTTGTAGCAAGCCCTTTATGACATCGCTCATTGTATTGGAGAGAGGCTTTGCCGTTTGGAACTGGATAATTTACACAATTCTAATATTATTGAAAGGGTACAAGCAATACATAGTCTTTCTCAAAAGGTTTTTAAAAAATTTCTAAAAAATTTTTTTGGAATCCCAAAATTTTTATAATTCATTTTTAGTGCCCAAATATTGCAAGATTATCGCTTTGTCAGTTCTTCCCGGTATTTTAATTAAATATACCCAATTTAAATTCTAAAAATTTATAAAGGAGGAAGAAGCAACAGAACAGCAATGCTTAATTGAAGGAAGTGGCTTGAGAGATATTGACCTCTATGGTATTTTTTAAAAATTAAATTTAAATCCCCTCTCAATTTTTCTATTAGGAAATTATTTTTGGCAACCCCCAACACTTCCTTTAACCTTGTGCTCTTTACGCCTTTCTGTTACGGGTCAAGAAAATGTCCATCAACTTCTTACAAGTTTACAACAACAAACTAAATTGGTTAATATACATTTACAATTACAATGTTTTGAAGAAGATGCGGTAAAAAATATAAAAATAATCTCAAAAGAGGGATGGCTACGGAATGAGAGAAGAAAGTCCAGTCGGGTTTTGGAATTTTCTTTGGATAGTCTTTCGGGTCAAAAGTCCAAGGTTTGGATTTTTTCATGACTTTGGGTCGGGGTTTGAAAATTTCTCAGATATGGTTTTGGGTCAAAAAACATCCCTTGAATCTCAATCTGAAAAATTTTCCCCAAAAATATTTTCCCTTTAAAAAATCAAAAATCTTCTTTACAGCATTCAATAGAAAACGCGAACACATTCCTCTACAAATTTTTGCGTATAATGGGAACTAAAATCACTCGCCTTCACGTAAAATATTTTTTTTACATTAAAAAAACTCACAATATTTCACAGATTGCTGTTCAACGCCTTTGCGGTTCTGTTATGTTACTTATTGCCTCACAACTCCCAAATTTAAGCCATCTAGCGTTGGATGTTTATTACTTAAATTCGAATACATTAAAACGTCTTTTTGCCGGTGGACTTCACTCTCAAGGGGCTAAATTGCGTTCACTACGTCTTTGCCGTTTAAAAATTACATATCGAGCACTATTTTCTATTGGGCGTTGGGTAAGGAAAATTTCCTAAATTTTTTAAAAATTTTTCTAAAAATTTTCAAAAAATTTTAGGCCCGTTCCCTTGTCGACTTGGAAACCTCTCATATGTCTTCCTCTGTCGACGATCGTTTTCTTGTCCTTTTGGCTAAAAATTGTAAACTTTTGCAAACGGTAAGGCTTGGAATAAATTTAAAAAAATATAAATATGAAGGCGAGTGATTTTTTAAAATTAAATTTTAAGGTCAATTTTAATGGATGTAAATGGGTTACAGATAAAGGACTTGCTGGATTAGCAAGGTTGGGAAAATTATAAAAATTAAATTTCAAAAAAATTTTTTTAAAGAAATAAGCGTCTTCGAGAAGTTCGGATAAGAGGGACAAGTTGTACAGACAAATCACTCTATTCTTTGGCACAGTTAAGAAAAATTTCAAAAAAATTTTTTAAAAGACATTTTCTCAGATTCTGCCCAGCCTTAGAATGGATTGCCCATGCTGATTTTAGTGGACGACCAAAATTTAGTGATCAAGCTTTAAAATGTTTAAGAGATGCGTGTATACAACGAGTGATTTGTTAATAACAAGTTTTTTTTATAAAATTTAAACAAAAAAATATTTTACCTATCTTCTAATTTTGATAAAAAAATTTCAAACAATAATTTCATCAAATGGTAATTTTTCTGAAAATAAGTTGATATTCGTAGTGTCAATTTTGAGTTGTTGTTTAGCGCCTAATATTGCTGCTCTGAAAGAAAAAGAAAATAAATTCTGATATCTCCTGGGAATGTAAAAATTATTCAGTAATTTCCAAAAAAAATCAGAAAATTTTTTAAGATTTAAATCTGTCAGGAAATGTCAAAATTCTGAAACTTATATTCCACTTTCCCTTATTTTTCTGATTAATTTCAAATTTTAAACCACCACCCATCACTTAGAATTAGAGGATGTTGATTAGAAACCGACCCGAACAACTAGAGGATGTCTTTTTATTGGTTCCGTACCAAAAGACTTTCCAAAAACCTACAACGTTAATTTAAATAAATAATTTATACCCTATCGCTGGAGAACTTGTTGGTCGATAAAAAGCAACTTTTCTGAAAGTCCTTTGATTTTTCTCTAAACAAGTTGAAACATTTGTTGCCAAGCATCGTTCAAATCCTTTCCTCAACAATTGCCAACTTTTAAAGACTGAACCAATTAATAAAATTGGGACTTTATTAGTATAAAATTCTTCATCAAAATGTCTGCTAATTGCACAAATATGAGCAGCTAATGAATATCCAGCATCAAAAAATATTTTTATTGCTAATTTGTTGTTGTTTAGACCTACTGAAATTTTTGAAAAAAAAAATATTTTTTTAGAAAAATAATAAGAAATGTCACAATTCTAATGTCAGAAAATCAGTTTCAGATGTCAGATGTCAAAACCCGATATGTAAAAAATAATTCACAAAATGACAAAAAAATCCCAAAAGGACCAAGGCTCCACCCAAACCTTATATTAATATAAAAAATAAAAAGAAAAAACCCTCGTACATTCAGCCAGCAATTTAGTAAAGGAAGCAATATAAGATTTTTGAAAGTTTGGTCCATACAGAATATTCATCAATTCCTCTTTTGTTTTAATTTTAAAATGTTTAAGTAAATGCTCATTTACAGTTTGTACTATGTCTTGAACATCTTCATTCTCGTCAATCATAAAATTGTTTGAAAAGGGATTTTCAAGCATTCCATCATCAAAAGAGAAAATATAACGAATTGCTCTAAAAAAAAGAAAATTGAAATATTCAGAATATCCAACAGGGATGTCATGGGTTAAAAAATCGAGTCTGGAAAATTTTGTTAAAGTCCGAGTTCAAGTCAGAAAAAAGTCGAATGTCGGGTCAGTAAAAGGAATTAAGAAGGAAAAAAGTCAGGGAAAAAATCGGCTCGGATTGCGTTTCGAATTGAAAAAAGTTGGGCCAGTAATCCGTGACATTCTTAACGTCCTATAAAAAAAATAAAGAAATTTAATACTAAACTTCATGCTAATCCAAAAAGCACCGCCTTCATCGCCTACTAAATGTCCCCAACCACCAACTTGAAAAAAGAAAAAAAATAATTAAAAAAATTAATTTTAAAGAAACCTCCATGCACGCTACCATCAGACTAAAAAGAGAGAAAATTATTTTAAAATCATTTAAAAAATTTTTTGCCTTCAAAAGACGACAAGTAGAACCCGTACCCGCAATTAGAACTATACCACCTAAAATATAATTTATTATAAAAGCAAAAAAAATTCCAAACTTTTTTCAAAACAGGTAGCAACAGCAGCAACAGCATCACTTGTAAGAAACGAAGCTTCTGCCAAATCTCCATGTTGTGAACGCAAATATTCCAATAAAAGGGTGTTGGTTGCTGTATTTTCTGCTCCAGACAGACCCATACCCTTGAGAAAAATTTTTTTAATAAGTATTTTGGACTTGAAATTTTGGCAATATGAACTTATGACATTCGAAAAAATTTAATAAAAAAAATTCCAAACCAGAGCAGCAACAGGCAATTTTATAGGTTTCGATGTTGAATGTTCCTTCCTATTCTCTTCCACAATTGCCCCACGAAGCCATCTCGCAATTTTGTCAGCAGTACTTTCAACTCCATCCAATAGAAAATTTAATCCTGGACCGCCACTTAATTGATGCAGTAAATTTCCACGAGAATCTATTAAAACGAATGTTGAACAAGTTGCACCACTAAAATTTGTATTTTTAGTAATTAATTCTGATTTTCTTCTGATTTAAAAATTTCTGATTTTTTTCTGATTTAAAAAATTCTGATTTTTTTATTTAAATTCTAATTAAATACCCTTCAATCCCTGCAAATATCTTTCCATCATTTTCCCCATATTTATTTTGCATTTCTTCTTTATCATTATTGCTTATCATTTTGTTGTTCAAATAGTTTGACCTAACAATTTTGCCTATACAAATTGAATGTTTACAAGTATCAACACAACGAATAAGTGTAGAAATTAAAGAATAATTATTTGTTGTTTCGTCCAATAATAATTCTTCTATGGTCCAATCTGAACTATAAAAATAGAAAATGTGTGAATGTGTTATCATGTGAGAATTATTAAATCAATATTAAAATGTGAGGGAGAAAGGTTGGGTGTGCGCCAGAAAAAAATTAAAAAAAAACGCCATCAACAACAACTGGAATTTTTTCTTGGTTATATACCTAGAAAAATTGTATATTATAGGGCTATTGGTTTTTGGAGAACCTTCAAATATCCGGAACCGACCCGAGCCGAAAAAACGATGATTTTTCGGTTCAGAATCGACAACCCTAGTTGCTAAATTTTTAGAAACATTTCTAGTGGAAAACAACCCCAAGAACAACCCTAAAAAACACTAATTTCCCATTATTTGTTTTTATTTATTCGATTAGTTTTTTTCGGAATTACACTAGCTCTGATTTTTCTTCATTAACTGAAATAAGGTCAACAAACAAATTCTCACAAAATTATGCTTTTTAGTAAAAACGCAAAAATTATGATAAAAATGGAAGGTTATTCTCAATAAAAATTGAAACACTTACTCTCTTATTTGGTAAGAAAAATAAAATTCCATAAGAGGGAAGACATCAAATAGCCGTCTCAACATTTTTATTAAAATTTCAAAAACACAAGGATCATAAAACACATCAGAGCCAAAAAGATAATCAATTTGAATTGATTTGTTGAGTAAAGCAGTGATTCCAGTCTCTGGATTTTGCCAATCAAAACCCTGAGGGGAAGGTAGAAATAGCTTGAAAAAATAAAAAGTTAAAGCTAACCATCAAGTAGACACAATTTTCGATAAGGGAGGCATCAAAATTCTTTTCCAAATTGTTTCGGATTGACGTGAATGCCTTCAAAAATATTTTATAAAAATGAGAAAAACAGTGAAAAACTAGAGATCGGAAATTTCGTGAGAACCTTGACTTTGGTTTATGATTTTGATTGAGGTCCTTGACACGAGATTCTGGACCTTGGAAGGCAAGGAAAACCCACACTATTCAGAAAATCGAGGTCTGGATCCATATACAGGCCTATCTCTACTAGAAACTAGGGTCGATATTTTTTTAAAAGAAATATTTTTAACCTAAACAGACTTTGTCCAAATGTGATTGTTCAGTAATTACAACTTTAGAAGCTCCACAACGCAAAGCAGTCATTGAAGGAAGTGCAGCTACACCAGAACCAATTTCCATGACAGTACTTCCTTTCCAAATGTTTGGATTTGAAGCAATAAATTCGCCTGGAAATTGAGTAGACTCAAGCTTGTGGGAAAAAATAGTAGGGAAAATCAGAACTTGTGTAATTCAAAAAAACCAATTGAATAAACGAACTCCAAAGAGGAAGTGTTCACAGAAAAATTTTTTCTAGTAAAATCAGAGATCGGCAGAACTGCATTCCTTGGATCCCGAAATGAGAGTTTCAAAAAATCGAGCGGAAGGGACCACAATCGAGTAATCCGGCAAATCCTAGTACTCCACTTCATCGTTTATAACCATGGATTCCTGGGAAGAGATCACGCAAACTCACACGAGACCCATAGCTTGTCGATCTCTAAATAAAACAGCACCCCCGAGAAAAAAAATAAAATTTTAACAACCTTGAATACATGTATTTTCTTTAAAAAATTATTTCTTACATAAAATCTCGGAACTAGGCCAAGTATGTTGCCACATATACTGCGTCTCAATCATTGTAATTTATTGTAGTAACATAGCAGAATTAAAAAAAAATTATTTCTAAATAAAATAAAAAGAAATGTTTACTACATTTATTTAAGTATTAAATAAGCAAAAACAAAAATAAAGCGAAATTTATTTATTTATTTATTGCCATAAAGGCGTCAATGCAAATAAAACAACAACAAAAGTCAACAAGCTTTTTTACACAAGCCTTTTTAATGATAAATATTCTTTTTTTACTCATTTAAAGAATTAACCAAAATTAAGGTGGTGGCTGTCCTCCTCCATTACTATTACTATTTCCACCACCACCATTATTCTCATTATTTCCATCTCCCCCACCTCCAAATTGTCTTCGAAGCATTTCAACTAATTGAGGATTTGCTTGATTGATAACACTAGCCATCTAAAAAAATTTTTTGAATCAATATTTTTTCAAAAATTTTTTACCGCCTCTCCAGCCCGAAGCATATCAGCCATAGGATTACCTCCACCTCCTCCTGGTTGATTTCCATCTCCTACACCAGCTGCACCCCCTCCAAACATATTTTGCATAACATTTTGCATCATATTGCGTACTCCTGGTTCCTAAAAGAAATTCTTTATTTGATTTTAATAAAGAATAATTTAAACCTGCATCATTGCTCCAATAGATCTAGCCAAATCAGGATTGTTAAAAAGTGCACCAAAACCTCCTAGACCACCTAACGGATCCTAGAAATAAACAAAATTCTAAAAAAGATAAAACGACGAACCTGTGGATTATTTGCAAAAGTTTCACGAGCTTTAGTCAATTTTTCTTTAGCAATGCTTAAATTGTTCTTATAACTGAAAAAATTTTAGTCAATAAAAAATATTTTAAAAAACCTTTCGCTAGATGGATCGATTTCTAATGCCTTTTTGTATGCCTCCACAGCTTGATCATAACGATTTTGACAGGAAAGAGCAACTCTAAAAGTAAATGTACTATATACAAAGTTACAGAGATCGGCTGGGATTTTTGCCTTGATTTTCCTTGGGGCAAGGTCAGGAATCTGAACAAAGCTCTCAATCAAAATCAAGGTTTTTAAATTTTAAATATCTACAGAGTTATGAGAAAAGAATTTGACTCAGAGCCCCTTATTCAATTTAAGCATTAAATTCTGTTCTAAACCCTTACCCCATTCGTCCATAAGCTTTAGCATAATTTGGATCCAAAGCCAAAGCAGTACGGCAATCTTGAATAGCCAAATCGTAATAAGCAGCGGCCCTTTAATTTAAAAATTATTTTTGTATCAAAATTTATTTCAAAAAAACCTATTGCAAAAATAGACAGGATCTCTATTTAATTTAATAGCATCATTATATTTCAAAATAGCCTCATCAAATTTGCTTTGTTTAACCAACTCATTCCCTTCTTCTTTAAGTTTGTTTGCTTGAGCAATCTCAGCTTCAGTTGGTGTTGGAAATTCATCATCCTAATAAATATAGTTGTTAATAAGTCAGAGATTTAGTCTTGAGTGGGAAATCATTTAAAAAATAGATCACACAAAACCGGTTCATGGCAAAACATCGCGACGAATCGCGCCCGGCTATTCGTCTCGCTAAAACGGATCAAACTGTCAAAAACTTACCCACCATCGGACAAACTTTCCCCGTATTTTAGATTTGTGATTTTTCGATCTGTGTCATTTTAGGCATCCCTTAAAACGTCTCGAAAGCTCTCATAAATTTTCTTAAAATAACTCAAAAATAAAAAAAAATTAACCCCATCAGGCAATCCCTCAGCCGCTTTAAAAATGTCAATTAAAGGCTTTGATGGTTGAAAAGCATAATTCTTGTCAGAAACTCCAAAAGCACCTTCCAAACATTGCGTAGCAACTAAAAATTTTTAATTTCTAAAATTAAAAGATTGCCAAAAAAAACCTTCAATCTGAGCCTCTTGATCTTCTGTTCCAAACCTTAACAAAGAAGGAATACTAGTAGAAGTAACAATTGTTGATTGTTGCTGTTGTTGTTCCAAAACTTGTGGCTGAAGTCCATTAGCATTAATTGACATCTTATCCTTCCACTTCTTTATTCTTTGTTGTTGGTTGAGGTTCTGGAATTTATTAAATTAATTAGCTTGAATTTTTAAAAATTTGCCCACCGGCCCATTACGCTTCCTCTTCTTTTTGGACGGCTGAAATAAAAAATAAATGAAAAGAAATTTGAAAAATTTTGATATAATGAAAACATTAATTTTTTAATGAAAATATAATAATGAAAATATTACTCGACCCAAGAACACGAAACTCGGGGTTTTTCGGCTCAGGGAATTGTTCAAAGACCGACCCGACTATTTTTCTGAACCCAAATAAACATAAGTATAAAAAATCAAACTTGACTGACCAATGCAACTTGAGGATCAATACTTGGTGGAGGTTCATTAGCTTCTCTCCTCATTTTAGCTTGTCTCCTCTTTTTTCTCTGATGCTGGTTGAGGTTCTAGAATTTATTAAATTAAATAGTTAACTTGAATTTTAAAAATTTCCTCACTATCTTCTTTTTGGTTGGCTGAAATAAAAAAAATGAATAAAAATTTTTTAATTCTTTGGGATGTAGTGCAGTATACCGGAAGCAAAATTCGATACAAAACACTTCACCGACATAGGTTTACACTGTTTTGTTCCTTGTATCCTAACTCTGCCCAATCTTGTTAAATCACGGAGATTTTGGGTTCATTCGACGCAGGACGAGCTCATTCAAATCTAATGTGTTTTGTATCGAAATTTTACCTCAGGTATACTACACTTCAGCCGTTCTTTGGAAAATTAAAAAAAACCTGCTCCGAATTTTTTTGAAGACTGTCAAGATTATTTGAAGTTTTTTCAATATTTAAAGATGTTGATTCTCCTGAAGCCATTTTTTATAGAAATTTTTTTTGAAATTTTTGATTAGGTCTAAATAAATTTTTATTTAATAAGAAATTAAATTTGTTTAAAATATTCCCCGTTCTTAAACGGATATTAACAAAAAAATGTAAACAGATTTAAAAAAACAATTTTTTACACAAAAATAAAAATATTATTTTTAAAATTTTTTAATCTGGTTTATTTTGATGAAGATTTTCTTGTTGTTGTTGACGTGGTGGTGTTGATGTTGAAGAGACAAGAAAAAAAATCGAGTCTGGAAAATTTTGTTAAAGTCCGAGTTCAAGTCAGAAAAAAGTCGAATGTCGGGTCAGTAAAAGGAATTAAGAAGGAAAAAAGTCAGGGAAAAAATCGGCTCGGATTGCGTTTCGAATTGATAAAAGTTGGGCCAGTAATCCGTGACATTCTTAACGTCCTATAAAAAAATAAAGAAATTTAATACTAAACTTCATGCTAATCCAAAAAGCACCGCCTTCATCGCCTACTAAATGTCCCCAACCACCAACTTGAAAAAACAAACAAATTCTCACAAAATTATGCTTTTTAGTAAAAACGCAAAAATTATGATAAAAAATGGAAGGTGATAAAAAATGGTTTACAAGTATCAACACAACGAATAAGTGTAGAAATTAAAGAATAATTATTTGTTGTTTCGTCCAATAATAATTCTTCTATGGTCCAATCTGAACTATAAAAATAGAAAATGTGTGAATGTGTTATCATGTGAGAATTATTAAATCAATATTAAAATGTGAGGGAGAAAGGTTGGGTGTGCGCCAGAAAAAAATTAAAAAAAAAACGCCATCAACAACAACTGGAATTTTTTCTTGGTTATATACCTAGAAAAATTGTATATTATAGGGCTATTGGTTTTTGGAGAACCTTCAAATATCCGGAACCGACCCGAGCCGAAAAAACGATGATTTTTCGGTTCAGAATCGACAACCCTAGTTGCTAAATTTTTAGAAACATTTCTAGTGGAAAACAACCCCAAGAACAACCCTAAAAAACACTAATTTCCCATTATTTGTTTTTATTTATTCGATTAGTTTTTTTCGGAATTACACTAGCTCTGATTTTTCTTCATTAACTGAAATAAGGTCAACAAACAAATTCTCACAAAATTATGCTTTTTAGTAAAAACGCAAAAATTATGATAAAAATGGAAGGTTATTCTCAATAAAAATTGAAACACTTACTCTCTTATTTGGTAAGAAAAATAAAATTCCATAAGAGGGAAGACATCAAATAGCCGTCTCAACATTTTTATTAAAATTTCAAAAACACAAGGATCATAAAACACATCAGAGCCAAAAAGATAATCAATTTGAATTGATTTGTTGAGTAAAGCAGTGATTCCAGTCTCTGGATTTTGCCAATCAAAACCCTGAGGGGAAGGTAGAAATAGCTTGAAAAAATAAAAAGTTAAAGCTAACCATCAAGTAGACACAATTTTCGATAAGGGAGGCATCAAAATTCTTTTCCAAATTGTTTCGGATTGACGTGAATGCCTTCAAAAATATTTTATAAAAATGAGAAAAACAGTGAAAAACTAGAGATCGGAAATTTCGTGAGAACCTTGACTTTGGTTTATGATTTTGATTGAGGTCCTTGACACGAGATTCTGGACCTTGGAAGGCAAGGAAAACCCACACTATTCAGAAAATCGAGGTCTGGATCCATATACAGGCCTATCTCTACTAGAAACTAGGGTCGATATTTTTTTAAAAGAAATATTTTTAACCTAAACAGACTTTGTCCAATTGTGATTGTTCAGTAATTACAACTTTAGAAGATCCACAACGCAAAGCAGTCATTGAAGGAAGTGCAGCTACACCAGAACCAATTTCCATGACAGTACTTCCTTTCCAAATGTTTGGATTTGAAGCAATAAATTCGCCTAGAAATTGAGTAGACTCAAGCTTGTGGGAAAAAATAGTAGGGAAAATCAGAACTTGTGTAATTCAAAAAAACCAATCGAATAAACGAACTCCAAAGAGGAAGTGTTCACAGAAAAATTTTTTCTAGTAAAATTAGAGATCGGCAGAACTGCATTCCTTGGATCCCGAAATGAGAGTTTCAAAAAATCGAGCGGAAGGGACCACAATCGAGTAATCCGGCAAATCCTAGTACTCCACTTCATCGTTTATAACCATGGATTCCTGGGAAGAGATCACGCAAACTCACACGAGACCCATAGCTTGTCGATCTCTAAATAAAAAAGCACCCCCGAGAAAAAAAATGAAATTTCAACAACCTTGAATACATGTATTTTCTTTAAAAAATTATTTCTTACATAAAATCTCAGAACTAGGCCAAGTATGTTGCCACATATACTGCGTCTCAATCATTGTAATTTATTGTAGTAACACAGCAGAATTAAAAAAAATTTATTTCTAAATAAAATAAAAAGAAATGTTTACTACATTTATTTAAGTATTAAATAAGCAAAAACAAAAATAAAGCGAAATTGAGAAAAAATTATTTTTGATTTATGTATTTAAAATGTTATAAATAGAATCAACTCAACACAGTTATATGTGAATTGGACGTACATTTTTTCTATTAATAGTGGAAATTTTTAAGGACAGCGTCTTAATACCAAATTCCAAAAAAAGTATTTTCAGCCCCCAAAAGCCGCCGAAATACCAAACCATGGAAAGGTACCGAAAAAACAACCTAAAAAAACCGCCGAAGTAAGAACCCCCGAAAAGCAACATTAAAAATTTACGTCCAACCTAAATTTTACACAAGCCTTTTTAATGATAAATATTCTTTTTTTACTCATTTATAGAATTGACCAAAATTAAGGTGATGGCTGTCCTCCTCCATTACTATTATTATTTCCACCACCACCATTATTCTCATTATTTCCATCTCCCCCACCTCCAAATTGTCTTCGAAGCATTTCAACTAATTGAGGATTTGCTTGATTGATAACACTAGCCATCTAAAAAAATTTTTTTAATCAAAAAATATTTTTCAAAAAACATTTCTTACCGCCTCTCCAGCCCGAAGCATATCAGCCATAGGATTACCTCCACCTCCTCCTGGTTGATTTCCATCTCCGCCACCAGCTGCACCACCTCCAAACATATTTTGCATAACATTTTGCATCATATTGCGTACTCCTGGTTCCTAAAAAAAATTTTTCATTGAATAAATTTACTAAAAAATCCAAACCTGCATCATTGCTCCAATAGATCTAGCCAAATCAGGATTGTTAAAAAGTGCACCAAAACCTCCTAGGCCACCTAACGGATCCTAAAAATGTGATAAAATTTTAAAAATAAATAAAAACAGACCTGTGGATTATTTGCAAAAGTTTCACGAGCTTTACTTAATTTTTCTTCAGCAATGCTCAAATTGTTTTTATAACTGAAAAAAATTAGTCAATACAAAATATTTTAATAAACCTTTCGCTAGATGGATCAATTTCTAATGCCTTTTTGTATGCCTCTACAGCCTGATCATAACGATTTTGACAGGAAAGAGCAACCCTAAAAAATAATAAATTAACAAATTAGTTAAGAATTGAAAAATTTTAAAGAAAATCAATAAATAATTATGGTGATCGGTGTGGATCTAGATCCAGATTTTTCTTAATCTTTTTCATTATGTTCTAAACTCTTACCCCATTCGTCCATAAGCTTTAGCATAATTTGGATCCAGTGCCAGTGCTGTACGACAATCTTGAATAGCCAAATCGTATTGTTCAAGTCGACAATAAGCAGCGGCCCTTTAATTTACAAATTATTTTTGTATCAAAATTTATTTCAAAAAAACCTATTGCAAAAATAGACAGGATCTCTATTTAATTTAATAGCATCATTATATTTCAAAATAGCCTCATCAAATTTGCTTTGTTTAACCAACTCATTCCCTTCTTCTTTAAGTTTGTTTGCTTGAGCAATCTCAGCTTCAGTTGGTGTTGGAAATTCATCATCCTAATAAATATAGTTGTTAATAAGTTAGAGATTTAGTCTTGAGTGGGAAATCGTTTAAAAAATAGATCACACAAAACCGGTTCATGGCAAAACATCGCGACGGATCGCGCCCGGCTAAAACGGAGCAAACTGTCAAAAACTTACCAACCATCGGACAAACTTTCCCCGTATTTTAGATTTGTGATTTTTCGATCTGTGTCATTTTAGGCATCCCTTAAAACGTCTCGAAGAACTCTCATAAATTTTCTTAAAATAACTCAAAAATAAAAAAAAATTAACCCCATCAGGCAATCCCTCAGCCGCTTTAAAAATGTCTATTAAAGGCTTTGATGGTTGAAAAGCATAATTCTTGTCAGAAACTCCAAAAGCACCTTCCAAACATTGCGTAGCAACTAAAAATTTTTAATTTCTAAAATTAAAAAAATTACCAAAAAACCTTCAATCTGAGCCTCTTGATCTTCTGTGCATTGATTTGCCGAAACTTTATGACGCAAAAATTGAACAAACGAAACAATCAAATTGCGTTCATCATTAGTAATACGTCCCTTATTGTCAAACTGATCAGAAGAAGAATTTTCGGTTGTTTTATCAGAATCCATTTTTTAATTAAAAAAATAATATCTTTAACTAAAAAGGATTAGAGAAATTAGAATTGTAAGCAATTTATAAAAATAAATGATTAAACAAAAACATTAGATAACAAGGAACACGTTCAAGAAACGTGTTCATGTTAAAATAATAGGTGAGTGACAAAAAAAAGAAAATTAAAGGAATGGACAAAATGGTTTTTTGGTTAAATGAAATTTAGAAATAATAAACTTTCAATTAACCAGAAGACATTTCGCCAGTCAGTCAAAAGTTGCGCATTTTGTCGTTGTGAGGAAGGGAATGCGAGAGAAAGAAATACTTTCGGTAAAAATGACATTTCGCCAGTCCGTGGAAACATAGACATTTAGTCACTCAAGGGGATCGAAAATTAAATTTTTTTTTTAATCTTAAAAATTTTACAAAAAATTTTAAAATTTCTCTATACAAATTTTTGTAATTAAAAATCTCTCTTATTTCAATTTTAATTTTCTCTTAATTCTTCTTCTAATTCTACCAATCTTTTTAAGGATTTCCTCGCTTCATTTGTTAAAACTTGAAAATTTTTATCCTCAAAGTTTGAATATAATATTAAAATTTCCTTCAGCCTTTGTATATTATTGTTGTTATTAAAAGCACCGCTATTTTCAATTATTGTTGGAATACTTAAAAGAAAATATTTTTAAATTTATTTTGAAAGTAGAAAATTTGAAGAAAATTTTTTATAGAACTTTAAATGCCAAAACCCACAGAAATTAAAAAAACCCAAAAAAAATCTCAAAAATTAAAAAAACCACAAATTCGTGTATTATTCACACCCCTACTGAATAAAAATTCAAAAAAAAACTAAAAATTTCCAAAGCACTTGGAAAACAGAAATTGTTACAAATCCTTAAACTCGAAAATTTTTTTGAAAATATCCAAAAAAAAAGTCCATCACAAAATCCCATTAATTTATTAAAAAATAAAATTTAAAAATTAAAATAAAAACCTTTCCACTAACGCCAATTGTAATTTAAAAGCAACAGAATGTTTAATTACAAATTCTTTTACAACCAAAATTTTTGTACTCATTAAAGTTTGTTTATATAAATTTTCTAATAATCCACAAATTCTCGGTAAATATTCTTTTACAATTTTCCAATAAACAAAATCTTTGGAAATTAAAGTTATTGTTTTAATTACTTCAACAGATTTAATTGCAACAAGCATTTCAGAATTTGATAGTTGGACGTTGGTTTGAAAGTTGGTGTTCTTAGAAAAGAAATTTATTTTTAAGAAAATTTTTGAAGGGTTGAAAATTTTTGACATTTTGAATTTTGGTATTTTGAAGAAGAAAAAATTTTTCGAAAAAATTTTTAGGCTTTGGGTTGTTATTTTGACATTCTTTATTTTGACATTATTTTGACGTTTCCTGATGGCCAAAAATTTTTCAGAAAAAAATCAAAAAAAATTTTTTAATCGAAAAACCTCTTCCAACTCATTTCCAAATTTTTGAATTAATCCATGCCAATTTTGATGTATCATTGGAAGCAATTCGTTTTCATAATTTTTGACCAATTCCAAAGAATATTTTAATATATCCAATATGTTTAATTGTACAGGTAAATATTGGGAAGAAATGAAGTGTTTTGTTCTTTTTAAAAATCAAAAATAAAAATTACTTTTTAAAAATAAAATAAACCTTTTTAAAATTGTAACTAAATTTTGAATTAATGGATAATTTAAATCATTTAAATATTTTTCATTTTCTTCTTCAAGTACATTTTTATTTGGAATAGATTCAGTTTCCTCTTCGTCATCAGAATATTCATTTACTGCAAAAAAATTTATTAAAAATTAAAAAAAAATTTTTTTGAGTGATATCTAATTAATTATCAGGTTTTTCCCTTTCATCCCACCTAAATTATTTTTTCGCGTCTATCTTTAATAAAAAAAGAAAAAAATTTTTTTTCAAAAGAGATCAACCGCAGCTATTTTACCCTATTTTTCCATAATTAACACATTTTTTTTTTTTGAGTAATGCTCTGGGGGGTTCCTCTTAATATTTTTTTAAATTTTTATTTTATTTATTTTAAAAAATAAATAAAAAAACCTTTAGAAGTTGAAGGTTGTTGTTCATCTACTATTTGAGAAGGTATTAAAGGATAAAACCAATTATACAAAGCTTTACAATAATTTTTTAAACAAAATAATAAAAGCAAAATTTGTTTTTGATTTGAATAATCTAACCAAAATAATAATTCATCCAATGCTCCTTTCAATTTAAAATAAATTTTTGGGTTAAAACACCTTAAAATCATTTCAGATAAAACCATTGGAAAGCGTGGATTTGTTGGGAAATCCTTCAAAAGAAATAATTTTTTAAAATTAAATTCTTGACATTTTGAAATATTTTTGGGATTTTTTTTGGACATTTTGAATGTTTTTTTAACATTTTGAGATTTTACCAATTTGAAATATTTTTTGGAAGGGGGGGGGGGGTTGACATCTTCGGTAGTTAACATTTCAAAACATTTTGGAGGGTTTCCATAATTTAACATAAAAAGCAAAAAATATAAAAACCTGTGCGGCAAGCAAAATTTTAAACATTAACAAATGGGCATTTTCAAAAATCATTTCAGAAACATCTTTATATTGGGTAGAATTCTTTTAAAAAATTATTAGAAAATTAAAAAAATATTCAAACCTTAACTAAATTATTTAAACAATTATCAGCCGCTTCTTTAACACAAATATTTGAAGAAGAACAATATTTTAAAGTTTCATAAAGCAAATCGCCTCGATTCTTTAGAAAATAATTTTTTTGAATTTATTTAAAAATAAAATTTATACCTTTGCAGTAATATTATCCAAATTAATTGAGGAAAGGCAATTGAATATGAGACTAAAAAAAAGAAAACAATAAAAAATTATTTAGAATTTTTTTAAATTTTAGTTTTAAAATCTCTGGCGTTTCCAATTTTGATATTTTTTGGAATTTCTACAAATTTGTTATATATTTTTTGATTGATTTTAGAGTCCAAACTCGGGCCCAGAAACCAGGTATTTTGATAAAATCCTAGTTTTATGTGTTCGAGAACGGTCCAGGTAAAATTTTGAGAAACTTGCTTGCGATTCTGATTTTTTTTAATTTTCAAAATCCGATTTTTAACATATTTTTGGCGTTCCGACAAAAATTTAGATTTTTAAGTTGCCTATACAATTCACAAAAAAACTATCAAAATAAGAAAATAAAAACATACCCAACTAAACAAGATTCATCAGTATTTAAAGGTAAATTATCAACAATTTCACTATCCAAAATTTCTTCTTCCAATAAAGAATCAAATAATTTTAAAATTAAAATAACATCAGTAATTAAATTTGACAATTTATTTTGATCAAAATTATTATTGTTAGCAGAAGAAAATGTTGAAATTAATGTTGAAATTAAATATAAAATTGATGTTTTTAATTTTATATTTGTTGTTGGTGTTGAAATAAATTTATTAATTAAAATATCAAATAAATCCTGAAAATTTTAAGGAAAATTTAGAACTTTAGATTTAAACTTAAAATTTAGAAAAAATGTATCCACAATTTTTATGAAAATTTTTGAAAAATTTGGTACATATTTTTAGATTGATATCAGAGTTCGAACCCGAGCCTGGAACTCGGAAATTATGATAAAATTCGGTTTTTCCGAGCATGATCCTCTGGGTCGGATTTCGAGCAATTTCCTAAAAATTACCTCAAAATTAGGTAAAACAGCCCAGAGTTGAGCAAAATTAAAAATAATTTTTGAATTAATTGCAAATTTTAAAGGAGGAAGAAGGCCTTCTTTATAAAAAATAAAATCTTTAAAAATTAATTTAAAAAAACCTTGTAAATCTTGACCATTTTTAAATAAACTAATTAATTGTTTTTGTTTATCTACAACCAAAACAGACAATATTGAATTTAATAATAATTCTTTAAAATCAGAAGAAAGACATAAATTGTTGAGAGAATTAGAACCAAGCATTTGTAAGACATTAAACAACTGAAAAAAAATAATTTAATTTCAGAATTTTTGTTTTCTGATTTAATAGACAAATTCTGATTTAAAAGAAATTACAATTCTGTTTACATGGCCTATTTTTGTTTCTATAAAAATTCTGAAATTTAAATTCTGATTTTAATTTATTTTTACAATTACAAATTCTGATTCTGAAAAATAATAATTTTTTCAGAATTATTGTGTTTAGAATCAGAATCAAATAAAAATCA
This sequence comes from Meloidogyne arenaria, assembly GCA_036172955.1. Classification (NCBI taxonomy): domain Eukaryota; kingdom Metazoa; phylum Nematoda; class Chromadorea; order Rhabditida; family Meloidogynidae; genus Meloidogyne; species Meloidogyne arenaria. The sequence goes on from JARQAB010000010.1 coordinate 147,003, forward strand.
GATTTAACAATCAGAATTTGTAAATTAACAAAAAACAGAATTTTTTAATTTTCAGAATTTTTAAAGAAAAAATCAGAATTTTAATTTTTCAGAATTTCTTACATTTTGTAACGGAATTCCCCCATCAGCTGCATTAATTACATCATTTTCCAAACTTTTTAATAAATTAACCAATTTATTTGTTAAACAGGTTTCAACAAAATTTGCATTTTCTGATTGTAATTTATTAAATAAATGTTTACATTCGTTGGATATTCTGAAAAAAAATTTTTTGGAATTAAAAAAAATTAAACCTAATTTGTTCATCATTATATAACAAAGAACAAAAATCAATTGCAATTTTGTTAAAATCATCTCCACCTAGTAAATTAAAAAAATTAATAAAATATTATTTAATTTTTTTAATAAAATAATTTTTAAAAAAATCAGAAAAATATCAGAAAAAAATCAGAATTTATAAAAAATCAGAATTTTAAAAATCAGAATTTTTATCACAACTTATACCTAAACCAACATATTTTATTTAAAAAAAAAATAAAAACCCACAAAATTCTCCTTTAAAATCAAAAATTGTACAAATTAATTTAACAGCTTCAAACCGAATTAAATCAATTTTTGAAGAAGCCAAATTAGTTAGAATTGAACAAAATTGAGGGAAAATTTTTTCTTTTGCCATTTTAATCCATTCATCATTTCTTTCAAAAATAATTATTGAAGACGTTGAAGTTAATTTATTTTCAATTGAATTTTGTTGTTTAAATAAAGGAAGGAAAGAAATAATTAAAATATTGGAAAGAATCTTTAAAAAATAAAAAATTAATTTTAGAAATGTTATTCCTATTCCGCCCTCTCCCACCATCCATTTACTATGTCCTAGATTAATTTTTCATTTACTGTTAATCATTTTCCCCGAGTAAAATAAGTAAAAAGTAAGCTCCTTTTTGACTGAGGGCAAAAATCATCATTTAAAAGGAATCGAGAATTTGAAAGAAAAATACTTATTTTTCTTTCAAAAAGGGAAATAAGAACCAAAAAGAGAGGCGGTATATGAATGGAATAACTAATTTTACAATAAAAATCCAAACCTTACAAGAAAATTGTAAAATTTCAATAGAATGTATTTGTTGAAGAATTACATTTTTAATTCTTAAAAAAATTCCAGGAAGAATAAAAGCAATAAAGTTGGATGAAAATTCTTTATATTTTGAATTGGTGATTTCACAGATTAAATAGGTACATTTTTTACTAAAAAAAATTAAAATTGAAGAATTAAAAAAATAAAATTAGTTTGCTGAGGGGAAGTAAGGAGAAGTAAAATTTGGGGAAGATGAGGGGAAGTGAAATAGCGAAAAAACAAGTTTCCAAAATTTCTAGTTAAGAGAGGGCGGAATATGAATAAAGCGAAAGATCTAATAAAATCGGAATTGCATAGAAAAATTTTGGCTCTGGTTTAGTTTATGCATTCAATGAACCTTTTAGTTTACGAGTCCAGTGAAAATTTAGAAGGCAATGGACTCATAAAGATTCATAGGCGGTAGAAACTAGCACAACGCCGACAATTTCCAAGTCTACCCCCACATCCCCATTAAAACTTTATAAGGTAATCAGATTAACTAACCGTATCTCAATATCAATTTTACAACATCCAAAGGTATCCAAAAGTAAAGAAAGTAGATGCCCCAAGGCAGGTCGAAAAGTTGTTTTGAATAATTCTAAAAAAATAAATCAAAAATTCAAATTAAAAAATCTCAAAAAAGACCTTGTCTCAACTGTTTATCTTCAAGTATCGAACAAATTAAATTTTCCAATTTATCAACATCATGTCCTCTAAGTATTCCTTTATTAGTTTTTTCTTCATTCAAATTTGTATCTTCAATTGAAATTTTTGTTTGTTCAATTAAAAATGATTCCAATTCAGTAAGCATTAATCTTTTCTAAAAGAAATTTAAAAATATAATTTTTAGAATAATATTCAAGACGACTTAAAAAGATATAAAAATAAGGCTATAACTGTCTTTTTATAAAAATAAATAAAAAAATTTTTATCACAATAATTTATTTATAAAGAATGCACATTTATGTATAGTAGGGAACGAGCCGTCCCTTGATTTCCAAAAATTGGAAATTGCTAGTTTTTTAGGGTTGGGATCCTGATTCCCGCAAATCAAGAATTTATTTTTTCCGTCGGCTCGTTGACTGATTTATAGGAAAAAGGTTAATTAATACAGAACAAAAAATAAAAAAATTATTTTAAAAATGTTAGGGCAAGTAAAGGACTACAAGTAATTAAAGAGCGACTTTTTAACAAAAAAATTTTTTCTTTTTCTATTTTTCTGTACTATTATATAAAATCACAGATAAACAAACCAACAAGGCACCAAAACCAAATAAAAAGGTTACATGATAATTATCAAAAATTATCAGAGAAAAGATGACAACCATTATAATTGACAGGGAAGAAGCAAAACTGAAAAAAAGGAAAAATAAAATTCTAAAAATGGAAATTTTTTTAATGTGGTAATTTTTTGGAATGTTCAGTTTTCAAAATTTTTAGAAAAAAATTTTTTTTTAATTTGAAGAAATTAAAAAATTTTTTCAAACCTTTTATAAAGATTATCCAAATGCTTCATAATAAGTGAAATGTAAATTCCTCCAAATGACAGAAAAACTTAAAATAAGAAATTAAATAAATTTAAATTAAAAAAAGAAATTTTACGAATTATGCAAACAACTCTAATATTGTAGCCAAAAAAAAATCCTCGTTCAAAAATTTGATCCTAAAAAATTTCAGAAATATTTCTCAAAAAAATCAGATTTTTTGCTTCAGAAAAAAATCAGAATTTTTTTCAGAAACTTAATCAGAATTAATTTTACAGAAACAAAAACCCAGAATTATTTTTTAAAAAATAAAAATCAAAACAATTATTTCCAGAAAAATCAGAACAATTATTTCCAGAAAAATCAAAACAATTATTTCCAGAAAAAAACCTAAATTAATTTTCAAAAATTAAAAAACAAATATTTTTCAAACATAAAAATCAGAATTATTTCTCATAAAAATCAGAAACTAAATATAAAAACTAACATAATCCTTCAGAAAGCAGCCTAAAAGAGCAGAAATAACACCACAAAAATACCTAAAATAATTTTAAAAAATTTTCTAAAATAAAAATTCAAATTCTACTCACATTTGTAAATTTCTAATCCAAAAGGAAGTATTTGAAGATCCATCTTTTAACATTTTTTCAAAATAAACCCCAGCAAAACTCGAAGTAATACAAGCACAAAAAACACAAAATAAACCAGTTAACGAATTTCTTTCAATTTTATTATCCAAATTATTTTCTTCTTTTGAATTTTTGTGAAATTTGGAAATATCTAACTGGAAAAAAATTAAAGAAAAAATTTAAAAAAAATAAATTTAAATACCTCAACAAGTGCAAGACCAACACAAAGTTGAAATATTGAAAACCATCTACGCAAAGAAAATTGACGTCGAAGGAAAAGCATCTATGGAAGGGTAAAATTTAAAAAATCAGGTCAGAATTGAGTTTAAAAAATCAGAATTTATTTTTTGAATCAGAATAAAATCAGGATTAAGTTAAGAAAAATCAAAATTTATATTTTTAGAATCAGAATAAGACCAGAATTTATTTCAAAAAAATTTATATCAAAACAAGAACAGAATTCAGTTAGGAAAATCAGAATTTTATAAATCAGAATAAAATCAGAATTTAAAAAAATCAAAAAATACCATAAAGATGGCAGTAAATGGAATTTTCAGTTGACTGAAGACCTAGAAAAATTCTTTTTTAAATTTCTAAAATCAAAAAATTTCATACCTGATAAACCGAAGCATCCAAATTTGAAAGCGCAACAAAATCCAAATTCTTAAAAAATTTTCTAATTTAAAAATAATTTAAAAAACATTTTGTAGTGCATATGCTAAAGAAGGAACAGCCATTTTTACAATTTCATAAGGTTTTGAAAAAAATTCGAGTTTAATAAGCTAAATTGAAAAAAAATTTCGTTGGTACATTTCGATATCTCGCCCCCCTCCCCATTAATTTAAGCAGAATTCCAAACCTCATTCCCTTTTTGTAAGGTTTCACTTCCCGCATAAACATAAAATAAAGTTATTAAAAACTTTGCACATTCCGAAGAGAAGACGACTTAAAAAATTAACAAAGATTTTTGGTAAAAATAAGAAATGTCAATTAAATTTAAACCGAAACAGAGACGAACCAGTAGATGAAGAATATAACTAAAAAATTAAAAAAAAAATTTTTTTTCAATTTAGCTTATTAAATTTGAATTTCTAAAATGCCTAGACTTAAAATCCAATCGGAAACAAAAAAGAAATTTGGTTAAATCCCGAACAATATCTTCCTAACATAAGTATAAGTTAACCTCCCAAAACGAGAAAAGTAGAACAAAAAATATTTTCAAAATTCATAAAATTGAGAAAAAGGACTTGAGGATATTTTAAAAATTTAAAAAACCATTGGAGGACTTTAAAAATTTAGAAAAAGAAAATTTTTCTTGCAAAAATCAACAGATGGTCCCCGTACAAAGAAAAATATTTTTATTTTATTTTATGATAAAAATATCACCAGAATATTAAAAAAAATTTAAAAATTAAATAAAATTCAAAACCTCATCTTTAGGTGTCATTTGCCTTGTATAAGAAACCATTAAAGTATAACCAGTCCAAAGAAAAATTGTTACAGCAATTACATATAATTTAAAAAGTATTCCTTCTTTTTTTGTTAAAGTTGAATAAAGACTAGTTAAATTTGATTCAAGTAATGCATCTTTATCTGACATAATTTTCCTTTCTTTTTAAAGAAAAACTAAAATAAAAATTGAATTTAAAAATGTGCCATTTAATAAAAAAAACTTCAAGTGGCGAAATTATAGTAGAAAAATTTACGTGGAAAATTTTATTCCAAAAAAAATATCTTAGGGGTAGATGGGAAAATAGGATATGAGTAGATGGAGGTGTTATGGACCAAAATAGCCTGATATGATTCAATGACTTTAACATATGGGCATAGCAGATTAAAAGGCTGTTACTCGCTTTTAAGTGCTGATTTTAAAGCGATATGGGTGAAATCAGCAATTTAAATGTATGGTAATAGTTTCACGTGGAAAAATAAATTTCAATCAAAATTTTTGATATATAAACAAGGCAAAAAAACCTTTCAAAATAATTAATAAAAAACATTTTTATTTAAACTCTACAATTTTTATCCACAAAAATACAATTTAATAGAAAACACAAATTTATCCTATTTTTAGAATTATTAAAAAGGTATTTTCTAATGATTTTGTAATGTTGAAGATTTTTTTCCGATAATAAACAAAAATTATGTTTTGGACAGTCATTATTAAATAAAACAAAATGAGGTATTATCCCGATTATCTCTTCAAAAAATTTTTCTAAAAGCGAATGAGGGAAGGAGGAAAAAAAATGGAAGACGACGTACCAAAAGGAAACCCATCTCTAGTGTAAACGTTAAAAAAAAATTTTCAGAGGAGATAATCGGAGGATAGAACCACAAAAAATCTACAACATTAAAAACCCAAAAAAAACCTTTATTTCCTCTCAAACAATTTTTATCTTGAACAATATTTCCACGCATCTGGTACATAATTCAATCGTGTCAGATCAACAGGAGTAACATGAAAGGTTTTCCAACCAAGTGGTCCAGTATAAGGAGAAAAGTGACCGCTATACATTCGGCTAAAAGGCATTCCTTGAGTTCCCCATTGAATTGTACGAACATGTTGATAATAAGAAGATAGAGCAATTAAAGGAACTGTAGTAGCTGCTGCACGTTGTAACGAAAAATTACCTGGAAAAAATTAAAAAAAATTTTTGTGTTTATATATTAAAAATTTGGAAAGAAACAAGGCAACACTCTTAAATAGAGTTTCAATAACTTTACAGATAATTATCAAAACAACTTTGATCTTGGTATCATTCACTTCAGCTTGAAAAACCGAGTTAAGTGATGCCAAGGATAATTATGTCTGAATGTTATCAATCGAGTTATGAATAAAAAAATTCCGAGAGGATGAATGTCTCGTTTTTGGTTACAAACAGTATTTTAATTTTTAAGCATTCAGTCATCTTATAGAAGATTGGGAAAAGTTCAAGACTTTAACAAAAAAATTTTAATTCCAAAATACTTACGCATCGTAGCATGAAGTGCACCAGCCACAAAAGATGCTTAAATTGAAGAAAAATCTTTTTTGAAAATTTTAAAATGACTTTTAAGCTTAAAATGTGATATGTCAAAGATTAATTTTTTAAATTTATTTTTCCTTAATTTATTATTCATTCCCTCCCCTGAGAAAATCGAAAAAAAACTTTAAGAAAAAATTAAAAACTTCAGAAATATTATTCAAAAAATTAACCTTTAACCCCTACAGAAATAAAAAAAAATTAGAGAAAAAAATCAAACCAATAGTCCAATTCCAAGTATCATCAATATGTCTAATCTTTGCAGAAGTACAAGCAGTAACACCAAAAGTCATTCCCAAAGCAGCAGGAATAGGAAAAAATCGAAATGCCCAATCCTTGAAAATACCCTTCCAATTAACCAAAACTTTTAAATCTGTTTTTCCACGATTCATAAAAGCAATAGCGTAAGCTTTAAATTAAAAAATAAGATAAAAATAGGGAAAATAGGGGAAAAGTTTAAAAATGGAAATTACAAGAGAAAAAAGATTTTGTCAAAGCATGGAGTTTGGAATTGTCCAATTTCTATATCTAAAGTTATACCCATAATCAGACTTAATTACTCATTGTCGTCAATCTAGTCTCTACAATAAGGTTAAACATGGCTCAGTCAGTCTTTTTTGATTTTCGTAAAATATAAGTGTTTTTAAAGCTACAAGGTTTTCAAGAGTCAGTTGAAACTCTTTCTTCTAAAATTATAGGAGCAAGATTTTAGTCAAATCAAAATCAGAACCGGTCTTGTAGGTTAAAAACCAAAACCTAGTCCATAACATAACATTTTAAAAACAATAATCTCTAAAAAGAGTCAACTAGCCTCTTAAATACAAGGGTCCCTAATACCAAAATAAAAAATAATACAAACTTGCAACAGCAATATATTTGACAAGCGCAAGTCCCTTCTCAATACAACCTTCATTCATTGGTTTATCCCAAAACCGCGGACCTCTATGTGTTTGCATAAAATTGTGTAATTTAAAATGAGTTCCAAGTGTTCGATACTCTTCTTTATATTTATCCAAAAGTGGAGAAAGGGCAAATCCAGGATGTTCAGGGCTAATGTCAAAACTATTTAAAATATTTTTGTATTGACCAGAGCTTTCAGTAATCTACAAAAAATAAAAATATTAGTTTGAAGTTTAGTTATTAATAAAACAAAAGAAAGAATAAAACACCGGCCAAAATATAGCAAAAAGAAATTTAATTAATTTTATATACTCATTTTATTCTTGGAAAAGGAACAATAAAATAACCCGCGGAAAAAACTTTGGAAGGCAAAAAAGCCAGATTTCTTCAAGTTTTTTTCAAAAAAAAACAGTTCTTAAAGGGGTATACGGTCCACGGCGAGGTTTCTAGGCGAAGACTAACCTGCCGATCCGAGAAACTCGGCGTCACCTAAGCTTCAACCCACTCTAGTAAATATTTAAAAATAATTAACAAACCTTCTTTTGATGTTCATCAAACGTCATTGGTTGATCCCCTTTTTTAATCAAATTTCTATGATATTGCGTATCAAGTCCAAAAGGTCCAACAACAGAAGTTCCATCAGGGACTTTTGGATCATACCAATAATTATCCCGTTCGCGATAATCAAAACGAATTCCACGAGACATTCCCCTTCTTAACATTTCGTCTTTATATCCAAGTTCTGCCCACCATTCTGGACGACCATTACTTTAAAAATAATAAAATTAGCTGCTTAAATAAATCACTTACTATTCTTTATAGCAAGGCACCCAATAAGGCCGTTCAATTCTAATTGTTGGAGATAATGGAGGTTCGTAAGGATCTTTATAATCCGAATGGGAAAACATGACAAAAAGCTTGCAATAACACTGAAAAAAAAAATTATTAAAAATTATTGCCAAAAAAAATTCTTTCAGATTTTTCGTATCGATTTTCCTTGAAACGTTGAAATTTTGTGACAAAATGTGTGCAATAAAGTGTGCGACAAAGTGGCCCGCGGCAAAACGTCCGTTCAAAGAAAATATTTCGAGGAGAAATAGTGTTGGCAGAGTTGTAAGAGAAAAAGTTTTTCAATTTAAAATTTTTGAAATTTTCTTAAATTTTCTAGGCTTTCGACTTTTACTGTATTTAATTTATTTTCACTTTAAAAATGTCTGAAGACAACGAATTAGACAACGACCATCAAGAATTAAGCCCTGCAAGTGTCAACGTTAGCGCAATTCAAAGACAACTATCTGCTGCTGTTCAAGCTGCAGCTGAAGAACCTTCTTTTAATTTGAGACTTATTGAAGCTGTGAAACAAAGCCATTGTTTATATGATCCGTCTGATAGGTTTTATTTTTGTTGTTAAGTCAAAGATTTTGGGTTTTCAGTTATTTAATTTTGTGAAATACCGTAGAATTTGGCCTCGGGTTGTTGCTGATATTACTTACCTTTAATCTTTCATTTCGGCATATAAATAGTTTTTATTCGATTAGCTTATTTCTTTTCCGGCCTGGGATAGAAACCTACTAGTGTTGTTGGCGAATGGTTAATTTTTCCCTGAGACGGCTTTAATGGAGAATATAAAGAGCATTTGAGCTGCCTTAAGCAAAAATTAACAAGTCGCTAACAACACTAAACCCTACCCAAACCAGGCATTTCTTATGATTTGATGCCTTTCTTATTTCATATCTCTACCTTATTTCTTTTTAATTAACCTTATACATATTTTTATTTATAGACAATATAGAAGTGCCGATTACAAAATTAAAGTATGGAATCGTCTTGTACAAATGCTTGGATTTCAAGGTGTTTTTTGATTTTTTTAAAACTTGATATCTTACTTTTTATTTTTTAGGAGATGCTAGAACTTTGTATAATCGTTGGAAACAGTTGAGAGATAAATATGGAAAAGAAGTAAATATTTTGAAATTTTATTTTGGTTTTAATTTAATTTTTAATTGTAGAAAAAGAAATTGAAGTACAGTGGTGAACAACACTCACAATGGCAATATTTTAAGGTTTTTATTTTTTTAAGTAAGGTTGTCGGTTCTTGGAATATATTCGGAGCCGAATTTTCTATCTTTTTTTAAGATCTCTTATTTCTATCTTTCACCAAGGGTCGTAGCCAGGGGGGGCTTCTGAGCTATAGCCCCCCCCCCCCAATGGGGAGAAGGGAAAAATATTACGAGAAAGATGATAGAAAATGAAATAAAAAATCAATTGGCGCACATTCTATTTTAGCCCCCTCTGAAATCGAACCCCTGTCTACGCTTGCTTTCATTTAGAACAAAATCCATCCAAATAAACTCAAATAAAGTCTAATATTTTTATTTTTTTTAGTACTTTGAGTTTCTCGATCCTCACATGGTTGACAGGACGCAAACTCGTTTTGAGCGAAACAAGGAAGGAAAAAATGTTTGTTTCTTAATTATTTTTAAAAAATACACAAAAATCAATTTAAGGATCAACAACAAATAGTAATAACCGACCCCAACTTTACTCTTCATTTGATTGATGAAGTTCGACTACAGCCTTGTCTCTATGACATTAAGGATCCAAAATATCGACACAGCGAATATAGAAATCAGGCTTGGGGAGAGATTGCAAAGAATTTGTCTTTTCCAGGTTTTTTTTGAGGCCTAAAAAATTTTAAAATTTTTTTAGGTGATATAAGTTCCCTCTACAAACAATGGAAAAAAGTTCGAGACCGTTATGTTCGTGAAAAAAGAAAATTGCGTATGGCTGGCAATGGAACTAATGAAGTTTCTAATTGGGAATTTTTTCGTGATTTGATGTGGATTGACCCTTTTTTGGATGAAAGAGCAGCGTTAGTTATAATTTAAATTTTTCAATAAGATTTTAAATTTTAGGCAAGTAAAACGAAAACGTGAAAGTAGTGAAGCGTCGGGAGGAGAAGATGAACAAATTTATTTAAATGATAGCTTTTCTTCGTCTACAACAGCTATAAATTTTTCTAATGGAATTAATTCTCTACAACATGAAGATTTGGGAACATCACAAATGTCTTCTCATCATTCGCAACAACAGGTTTATGATTATTTTGATTATTTGGAGTCACTCCTTGATGTCTCCTAAGTGACTCGGCTCTAGTTCAAATGACTCGGCCCTAGTCATTTTTCAAGAAAACTAACATCGCTTCGCAATAGAAAGTCGCGGACCTTTATCGATTAGTACCAAGAATAATACCAACTTTTTGTACACAGTAACCGATGTTCTGTTGTTAAAGATCTCCAAAGAATTGGATTCTTAAGTTGTTTTTAGATTTTTAAATTGACTAGACCCGATTTTTCGGTAGCTTTTTACCTCCCATCGGTACACTCTTGACAAGATTTCTCAAAAATTTTTTTAGCAAATTCAAAATCCTTATACAATGATGTCAATTCAACAACAACAACCTTTAGAATCAATCCAACACCCTTCTTTTAACTTTGGACATCAATTACAACAATTAGTCAGACTTCAGCAACACCCACCAATGCAAAATAATGCAAATTCAAATATTGTTGTGGGACATTCACTTACTGGATTACACCAAGTACAACAACAACATCAGGTTTCTTTCAGAAAAAGGCATTTAATCTTTAGGATTATCGGATCTCGAATTCAACATTTCTGTCTGGTTCGAATGTCCGGTGTTTCCCAGGATCTGTCAAATTTCTTCTTTTCTATTTATCTTATCAAAAACTATTTTTTTCTCAGTTCTTATATCTGATTCGGGGATTTCACAGGATCCGCTAACTATAGTCTGCTTATTTTTTCTTCACTACTTGTCTTATCTCTATTTTTTTTCAGAATTTGTCAAGAATTCGTCCAGCATCACTTTTAAATGATTCAATAGGTCTAGTAACCTCCTCATCAGTTCAAAATAATTTAAATCAACAATTAATGATACCACTTCAACAACAACAATCAATTCCTTTAAATAACAACAATTTTTCTCAACTTGATACAAGCAATTCAATTAATGTTAATGAACGTCCAAATGACCCGACTTTACAAAAACAGCAACAACATTTAATTTTACCTCAACAACAACCATCAATGGTAGATGGTGAAAGAGCTTTTGCACACAGGTTTTTTTTAAATTTTTTTAAATAAAATTTTTATTTTTCTAGTGTTGTTGCCGATTTGCTTTGTCTTCCAGAACATGCGCGTATTATGGCAAAAGCACAAATTCAACATTTGTTAGAAAATTCAAAAATTACAATTGTTAAGGCATAGAATTTATTAGTATATTTTTAGATATTTTTTGGATAGCTCTCCCCTTACATTAGTCTGACAATCTCAGTTTTCTTTCATGCCTATCAAAGGTTATTGGATAGTTGGAAATCTTTGGATATCCGGATCCGAACCGAAGATTTCCGGATATCCGGCCTTTTTTCGGATCCGGATTAAAGTAAGAATAGATGTTTTATTGCTTGACAAAATATATAACCAAAAATAAAGGCGGAAAGAATTAATGATACTCAAATAAGATTGGTGTGGGCTATCCAGGAAGTACTTTTTTTATATATTTCTAGTCTTTTTTCCTAGAGAAATTTTTATTTTATTTTAATAAATTTTTTTGCTGGAAAATTTTCTTTTATTCCTTTAAATTATTAATTTTTAAAACTTTTACTTTTATAATTTTCTAACTTATAAACAATTTTTTAACCTTGTTTTTAGGCTTTTATTTAAAGAAAAATGGAAGGGAAAGTTCGTTGTAGATTATGCAGCGAATTATTTAGTGAGACTCATATGTTGGAGGCGCACATTGCTACTTCTCATATTTACTACACACCTTATGAATGTGAATTTTGTGGAAATGCTTTATTCCCGACTGATCGAGCATTGAGGGATCATTATAAAAATATTCATAATGTTGAGGATTTTGTGGTTTGTTTTTTTTCATTTTTTAAATTTTTCTACTGGATACACTGGTTTGACTTTGAATGTTTAATAATAAGTTAAGTGTATCCATTAGTGGAAATTTAGGTTTGTTAGTGTATCGCTCAGCCGGCTCTTCCTCTGCCCACAGGTCAACCCACTCTAAACCACAATTAGTGGCACTATACTTGAGTATATTTTATAGGGGGTTATGAATTATTTTCTGTACCGATTATATTTTATTTGAGCTATTAATCGTTCTGAAGTTTGGTGGACGACTTTTTTAAGCTAATTGTTTCTTTTCACTATGACTTTTGTGAAGCTAATTTTTAATCTAGTTTATAACCGATTAATTGAATTAAATTTAAAAAATTAATTTTTTTCTAGATAAAATATAGAGTTAATCCAGAATTGGAAAAACGTAAAGAAATGTTGGATCAATTAATGCTCGATTCTACCAATTTAACATTTAAAGAACAACAACAACAAAATGCTCCTTATGGTGCTTTTGCTTCACAATTATTAAAAACATGTACAACTCAATTATTGCGTGAACAATTAACTAAAACTGAATTATTTGTTAATCAAAGACAAGGATTGAAAGATGAATTTAAAATTGAAGATTATTTTTCGGTTTTTTTGTTTTTTTATTTTTTTTAAATTTTATATTTTTAGCCTGAACCTGCTAATATTTTAAATAATCATTTTGGTCCGTCAACTAGTGATAGTAGCAGCAGTGTTCTAACTGAAAATCAAAAACAGTTTGTAATTTTTTTAATTATTATTTTTAGATTTTTGGACGTTTTTAATGTAAACGACCCTTTTTGTGGTTAAACTTTTCCGACTAAACCACAAAAATATCTTTCAAGATTTTTAGTTTAATATTCTAGCGAATTGTTTTTGTTTAAAAGCTCGTAACTTTTTGATTTTTATATCAAGTGATAGAGCAGATTTCTGGCTACAAAATAGTTTTTAAAAATTATTTAAAATCTCGTTTTTTATTTAAAGGTTTTTACACGATCCAAAACCACTTTTTGGCCATTTAACTCAAAATGAACTTATTTGTGTTGGTTCAATGAATGGTTCTGAAGACAATTTTATTAATTCTTCAATTGGTTTAATTTTTTCAAATTTTTAAAATTTTATTTTATAAATTTTAAGCAAAACAAAATGGGTCTAAAAAGCGTGTTAGGCGTAAAATTAATAGTGATGGAAGTATTGAGTCAAAAATGGAAATGAATGGAGCGATTGAGGAAGAGAAAGTGGTATATACTTTATTTAATTTAGGAGTTTTCCATGGCTCAAATTCTTCAAAATGTTATCTGATTTAATTTGTTTGATTTAGTGTTGAGAAATGGTCTCTAAAAATTTATTTAGTAGATGACATTTGGTCCCATTACATTGGTAGAAAGACAACAAAATCGGTTTGGGTTACCCACCGAAATATTCGAGCCTTTTTCACTTTCCTATTTTATTTTAATTTTTTAATATTTTTCAGACAATGGTTGAATGTATTGATTGTAAACGCAAAGTTGGAAAATATCGAAATTCAATGCTTATTCATACAAGTACTCATCACTGTGATCAACCAATTTTTGAATGTACTGGTGAAGGTTGTGATAAAAAATGGTATTCATTGTCTGCTAGAACTAAAGAACATATTGAATCGAAACATGGAGGAAATTATTCACTTTTAAAGGTTTCTTCTAAATTTTAAAATTGGGGGGTTTTTTGAAAGACCTTAGGTTCCTCTGGTGTCCTTAACTTCTCTCTTCTTCTCTTTAGCTTTCTTTATCTTCTCATCAACCAAACAAACACCCAAGTTTTTCCTCAACCCTCTTCCAAAAGTCACCTCATCTTCCCCTCAACCTTCCTCATCTCTTTGAATTTTCTATTGCCTTATATAAAATTTATTTATTTAGTAGTTCCTTCTTTTATATTAAAAAACAAACCAAATTCCTCTCCTCATTTAAAAAATTTTTTTTCATTCACTTAATAACACTATTTTAAAGGATAACCGTGCTGTATTAATGCCTATGATGAAAGCCAAAACTTCAAAACTTTTTCCAGACTATTATTCTTTGGCTACCAATTTAAGGGAATTATTACAATAAATATTTAAAGTATATTTTAATTTTAAAATTATAATTTTAGAAGAATTTTGACTTATTTTTTGCCTGATATTTTCCCCCATTAAAAAAAGTTTTCCCTAAAATTCTCCCACAATTTTGTTTATTAAAAAATTATTCTGATTTTCAATTTTAATTAAAATCAGAATTTTTAAAATTTGAAATAAAATACAAAAAAAAATCAGAATTTTAGGGAGTTACTTTTTATAAATTTTATTGTTTAATTTTAAAACTTTCATTTTGTCACGTTTAAAAACTACCCTATTATTTAAATAATATTATTCTAATCACTCGACATTTTTTCATTTTTTTGATTCTGTTTGATAATAAAAATAATATATAAATTTATTTAAATTTTTGGTAGTACGGCTGGTTAATTTTCCCCTGTGTTGCTGCTCTAATGCTTATTTTTATTTGATTTTTTATTTGACAAATTTTTTGATGAGGAAATTAACTGGTCGTGTCCACCTCTACTAATTTTTAATTAAAAAAATATTTTTTTTAATTATTTGAAATACTTAAAAATTATTTTCTAGAATTTTTTTAATTTTTAAAATTTTTTCAGCGAATTTTCAGTCAAAATTTCAGTCAACAAATTATTCAAAAATATTTTTCTTTCTTCAATAAAAATTAAAAGAAGAATGGCAACAACAGACAACAACAAAATTAATAATAATATGCCACCATCATTAAATGAACAACGGCTTATTTGGATTGATTGTGAAATGACTGGTTTGGATCCAATTAAACACAGATTGGTAGAAATTGCTTGTATTGTTACTGAAGGTGATTTGAAGGTGGGGAATAGTTTTTTTTTAATTTTGTGTTTAAGTTGAACCTCGTTTTTGGACACCCCCATTGGGTGGTGTATTTAATTTAAAGGGAATTCCTTCAAAATTTGGTAGGCCCCATTGTGAGGAAGAGCTGTCTAGTTGATATACCCTCTCTATTTAATGGACCTTCATTGGGTGTGTTGATCAAAAGTACACTATTTCACGATTTAATTGGCAGAATACCTACTATTTAATATACTCATTATGAAATTCAAGGGGAGTATCTAAAAATGGGGTTCAAATATTTGAAAAATTTTTTTTACCCTAATTAGTTTAAGATTTTTTTATCCAATTAGCTTAAGACGCGTAGTTTAAGATTCGCTTTAAATCGCTATTTGAGAAAATTTTTTATGAGCTTTTATTTTTCTTGTTGATTAATAATTTTTATAAGGTATTATTTTTCTATTTTTTCTTTTATTTTTACAATTATTACAAATTTTACTATTAATTTACTTGACAACTTTAATTTTTTCTTTAAACAAATTTGTGATTTTTTTTCTATTTAAAAATTATTTTTTTTAAATTAATCAGAATTTTCTATCAATTAATTATTCATTCATATATTCAAAAAATTCTTGTTTACTAATTTTTCCATCACCATTTTTATCAACTTTTTTATTAAAACCTTTTTCTACTGCTTCTTCAATTGTTTTTGCATTTTCTTTTTCCAATTTTTCTTTTAATTCTTTTAGGTCCATTTCTTTTGCTAATTCTTTTCAATATTTTATAGCTTCTTCTAAGGATATAAAACCATCATTATTTTCATCTATTTTTTGAAATATTTTATTAATTTGGTCTGTTGATATTGAAAATTGGTTTTGTTGTTGTCCTGTTGATTTTACGTTATTGATAAATAACTAGTGAGAGAAATTTATTGTTTAAATTCTGATTTTTTGAAATTTCTGATTTTTTTTTTTGAGTTCTGGTTTTTTAAATTTGTAATTCTGATTTTTTGAAATTTCTGTTTTTTTTTTGAGTTCTGGTTTTTTAAATTTGTAATTCTGATTTTTCATTTTTTTCTTGAAATTTATCAAGGGAGTATTTGAATATTTTTTTGCGAGAATGTTCACTAGGTGTGGATTTGTTGTTAGTTTTGTGTTAGGTTCATAACAAAAAAAATTTTTTGCTAATTAATATTGTTTCTAAATTAAAAATAAACAAACCAGAATAAGCATAATAGCAACAAAAATAATTTTTGACATTTTTAATTCTTGTAAGTAAAGTTTCAAAAAAATTTTTTTTAAGAAAATGAATGAGGGGAATGAAGTAATATTGAAATGAGCATAGTGTTTTATTTTTAAGTTATTTAAAATGATTAATTAATTTTTTAAAAATTAAATTAAAAAAAAATAAAGATAGTGGCAGAATGTGGTCCTTTCGCAATTAAACAACCAACGAATATTTTGGAGGGAATGAATGATTTTGTTAGGCAAATGCATGAGAAAAATGGACTTTTAAAACGTGTGGAAAGTGAAGGGATTGAAGAAAATGAAGTTGAGAATAAGGTGAAAATTAAAATTAATTAAAAAATTATAAGTTGGAAAGAATTTAAGAAAATAGAGTAAAGAGGACGGGGGAAAAGATGATGGGAAACTGATGGAATTTTTTTAATTTTGGTAATAATTTTTGTGTAGGGATGGGTGGGTGTAAGGCAGGGATGTGGGGGATCTCTTCCGTCTTTTATTTTTTATTTCCGTTTAAAATAAAGGAAAATGACTGAACTTTTTTTTAATTTTGGGAAAAATTTTTTTGTAGGTAGAGCTGGGTATTTTTAGTTGATATTTGATAGTTGTTTAGGTTAGCTCTTATATTTTTTGCCAAATGAGATTTAAGAATCCTCCAAAATTTATTTTTGATTTCCTTCATATTTCCAAAATAAAATAATACAAAAAATTATCTTCTTCTTAAGCTTATGGAATTTTTACTTCTTCATACTCCTCCAAAAACTTGTCAATTAGCTGGAAATAGTGTTCATTATGACCTTCAATTTCTCAAGCGTTATATGCCAAAATTTGTTGAACATTTACATTATCGTATAATTGATGTTTCGACAATTAAAGAACTTGTTAAGCGTTGGTATAGTAATTCGGAAGAATTGGTTAATATGCCTCCAAAGAAATTAAATCATTTGGCAATGGATGATATTAAGGAGTCGATTGATGAATTGTTATATTATAAGAAACACTTTTTTGTTTGAAAATATTTTGAAGTTATTTTTTTGATTGAGGTTTGAGTTTTTGTTTTGATGAATAGAGTATTTTGTGCTTAAAGTTTGTTTTAGAAAAATTTTTGTAAGGGAAATTTGATAGGGAAAAGGAAGCTATCATTGAACTATCATGAAAAAGGGTTTTTGCACTTATAGGCAGCTTAAAAAATTTTTTTTAAATTTCTTCTAATTTTTGGAGGGATTTTTCTTAAATTTAGGGAATATTTGAATTAAAATTACTCAAAATTTAGAGAATATTTGAGCAAATTTTTTTTTACTTTTTGGGGGATTTTCCTCAATTATTGGGGAAATATTGGGGGAATTTTTTCAATTTTTTTTTCTCTCGCTGTTCTAGAAAATACATATTTATTTTAGAAATTCTTTAAAAATATTTTTTTTTATCATTTTTTTATTTTTCTGTATTTATTCTCTTCCATACACTAATTCATCTAAATATTCCTCCGTAGCTCTCAATCGTTGTAATTTTTGTGCTAATTCTTCGCATTGGCATTCTACTGGAGTTTGTGCTGCTTCTGTTGATGGGCGTCTATAAGAGAGGATTTTTAAATTTTTTGAAAAAAGTCTTGCCTCGAAAAAGCTTTGACTTCCCCTTCAAATCCACAGCGTATCTTTAAAAGAAAAATTTAATTTAAAAATTGTAGGGAAATTAATCTACTTCATCAGTCCAAAAAGCTATTAATGTACGCCATGCTCTTCCAGCTTCACGTGTTTTCTAAGAAAAAAAAATTTCTAAGAAAAAAAAATTTTTTTGATAGTTTAAATATTTTTCTAAAAATCCCTCTCATACCTGAACACATTCTACTGAGCAGATTTTTTCCATAACTATTTCCCCAAGTTTGTCCCATACATTGGCTGATAGTTGTGAAGTTCGGGAAAGAAACTGGAAGAGAAATGGGGGAGTTATTTTTGAAGGATTTCCCCTTAATTTACCGCGTGTTGTTGTCCAATACATTTACTACTTGAATTAATTATTTGTTGAGTTTCTGAATCTCCTTCTACAAATTGTACCAAATCATCAATAAACTTTATAAGCATTCGAATATGTTCTTCCATTGATGCGGGGTTAGGTCCTCCACCTGAAGCCTTTTCCCAACAATCAACATAATCTGCTTTGCAGAAAATCTTTAAAAAAATAACTTTTTTTCTGAAAAATAATTCAGAATTTTTTAAAAAATAAATCGGAATTTTTTGGGAAATTTTTTAAAAAATAATTCTTAATTTTTTAATTAATAAATACAGTTGCTCTACTATTTCTTAAATAAATTCTGATATTATTAAATTCAGAATTTTATTAAATTCTGATTTTTAAATTCTGATTTTGCTTAAAAATAAATACATTCTAATTAATTAATTCTGAAAAATACAACTTTTGTTACAATTTCTGATAATTAATTCTGATTTCTGTATTTTCTATAAATATTCTGATTATTTTACATTTATAAATTCTGATTTATATTAAATTTTTTTGCCCTAAATATATTCCTTTCCCTACTTCTTTAACTGCAGGCTCTGTCTGTGCCAATTCCATAAATATTTTTCTCATTAAAGAGAATAATTGTCCTTGTTGTTGGCGCATTTGTCGCCATGTTGTACACAATGCAATTTTTTGACTGTTGGACATTCTGCCTAATAAAGAGAGGGCTTCTGTTGATCCTTCAAATTGAATAGAAAATTAAAAAAAATTTTTTTTGAATTTTTTAACCATGTCTATGTCGTGAAGACTTGCTTCTAAAATTGCGAGATCCTTTACGTGATAAACTTCCACTTCCATTGGCTGATTGTACCCCACAGGAAGAGGGAGAGGAAATGGCTGGATGGTGGTGATTGTTGCCAAGAGGTGAACCTGTAGTAGTAGCCCGTGGAAATCGTAAAGATTGTGTTCGCCGAAAATGTGAAAAAGGTCCTCCGTTCTTTATTGCAGCCATTGTTGAGCTAGCAGGCATTTTAATAATTATTATTTTTTCTCTTTTAATATTTTGTCGTAAAAAATTCTGAAATTAATTCTGAAACAATTCTGATTTTTGTTTAAATGATACGTTTTTTTAATATTTATTCTGTAACACTTAATTCTGAAATATTTAATTCTGAAATACAATTCTGATTATTAAATTCTGAATATTTAATTCTGAAACTAAATTCTGACTTTTTCTTTTCTTCGTATTTTCTGAAAAATACAAATTCTGATTTTAATAAAAACAAAATTCTGAAATATTAAAACACAGCAATTTTTAATACAAAAATAATAATTCTGATTTTAAAGTCTAAATCTAAAAATGTTTGTGTACATTTTCCTCTGTTATTTAAAATTCTGATTTTAAAGAAAAGATAAAATACACATTCCAATAAGATGAAAGATGAAAGAATATTTTTAATTAAAATTTGTTTTAATAAAAAAAAGGATAAAGGGTAAAAAATATTAAAAAAATATTTAAAGGGGGTATAAAGATAAAAGAAGAAGAAAAATGTGTGTAAAAATTATATTTTGCCGCTTTTTAGACATTTTTTTGTTTGTTTTGTTTGTATTTTTGTGTGTAGGGTGCTAACGAGCTTATATATATATCTTAAGGCTTTTTTTGCTTTAAATTAGAGGTGAGGAGGGAAAGGTTCTGTCGGGTAAATGAATATTTTTTGTTGTGTTTCTTATCTATCTTTTGCCATTATTTTTATTAAGGGGGTTTTTAAGAGGAGGTTTTTAACTAAAAATATTAAGGGAGTTTTTAACTAACATGGTTTTTGGAAGGAAAAATCTGAAAATTTTTCTGAAGAAAATTTATTTCTTCCGCAAGTGTGAAAGACTTAAAGGAAGAGGATTTATATATTTCACTTTTTAAGGTCATCCTAGTTCACTAATTTATTAATCTATTCATTTATAAATATTACATCTGTCTAGTATAATCTAAAATGGTCTTTAATAAAATATTTTCCTTTTTCTGAAATTCTTATTCCTCCTTCATAAAGCAGTTGGCCTGGCGCAACAAGTCGTGTGCGCGCAGCCTTATAGAATTGTCAGATAAATACTTGGAGTGGTACTTTCCTGTTATGACGCAACAAATTTAAATTTTTTTAAAAAAGCTAAAAATAAGCATAAAATTTTTTCCCACACGCATAAATTAAAAGAAGCACTATATATTCATTAAGGGAATGCAGACTTTTTTTAAAAAACTTACCTTTTTGAGAATAAAAAGTTTATGGGGGGGGGGGGGGGGGGGGGACCACCTATCTGAGGCCCGTCTTGTTCTTTTTGAAGCAGATGATAAGCACAAATTTCCCGCATATATTGAGACCAGTCTACCGTAGTGTTTTTGTTCATGCCTAACTCTCTTTCACAAAAAATTATGGAAGTCTGTTCCCTGGCCCACCAATAAATGAAGTGGACAAGAATGCAAAAACAGAGAAATAGACACTTTTGATACTATTTTAGACCAGATAATTGCATTTATGCCGCCTAGTTAACTGTATTGAGCATTTTTAGCTTTTTTTAAAAAAATTTAAATGTGTTGCGTCATAACAGGAAAGTACCCTTGGAGTTATAAAATTTTTGAATAAATGCCCTCAACAATGTTGTTTAACAATTCTGAAAATTTCAGAATTTTTGGTTTTGTATTTCAGAAATTCTGGTTGAAAATGTAGATTAAAGTGCTTATTTTGCTCAATTTTTTGAACCTTTTTGTCTATAACTTTTTAAATATTAAACTAAAAATTCTGAAATTTTCAGAATTATTAGGTTACATTATTAAGAATAACTATGCAAAATTTTATAGCTCTATCTTCTCTTTTAAACATTTTATAAATCTGCGCCTTAACGTCCTCCATTCCAGACGTTCCTTCCTTTTATTTTCCTTAATGGGTTTGAATACATTAAAAAACTTATTGAATAAATTTCCTTTTAATAAATATCCATGGAACCATAAAATCGAGAAAATGACGAAAAAAAGAAGAAAAATTGGTTAAAAAATGGAATATTAACGATGGCACTTTATATAAAATTTGGTCCATAATTCATAAATGTGACGGGGAAAAAATTTAGTTTTAATGGATTTATAAAATGTTCCAGGTGGAAAAAGATAAAAATATGAATAAATGAAAAGGATTTTTTTTTGGAAAAGGTGGAAGAAGATTAATTTAGAAGGTGGGGAATGAAAGGAGAAAATGTTGTGGATAAAAAGGAAATAATTACGGAAAAGTTTTGTTTGAATTAAGCTCTGATTTTCTTTTGCTATAGGAAAAGTTATGTTTTGTTTGAATTAAATTCTGATTTTTCTAAATTCTGACTTTTAACAACTCTTATTACAATTCTGTTATGTTTTTCTGATTTTTCTAGTTTAAAGATTATTTAATAAATTACAAATTCTGAAATAATAATTACAAATACTAAATTCTGATTTTTATATTATAACTTGTATTTTTAATAAAATACGTATCTGGTAGTATAATTCTGTTTTTCAAGGGAAAATACATTTTATGGTTATAAATAGTGTTTTTCCTTTTTTATTACGAGAATATTAAAAATATTAAAGTGATGACAAATTGTAAATTTTAAAAAAGAATTTTTTTCACACATTTTTTTAAAGTCCAACTAAAAACACATCAGAAATGGACAGGTAAAAGGAAAATATTTATAGGAAAAAAAAAGCAAACAATTATGTCACTTAAAATTTAAAATTATGGGAAATTCTCTTTATTTATTTTTTTTTCAATTATTTTTTTTTCAATGTTGCCTTGGTTTTTAGACTAAATAAAAAAATGTTTTTAAAGTAAAATGAAAAATAAAAACGTGAGTAAGAAAAAAGTTTTTAATTTTAAATTATGGGGGAGATGTTACTCTGAAATTAGAGGAGAGAAGAAACTAAGGAAGAAGGAAGGGGCTTATTTGTTTATAAAATAATTAAACGAAAACATAGGGAGATTAAATTTTGTGGATATATTGCTGATTGTGTTATTTAATAATTCTGAAAATTTCAGAATTTTTGGTTTTGTATTTTACAAGTTATTGATGAAAATTTGGGTTGAGTTAATGAAGGCGTTATGGGTTTGCGCGAGTGTTCATAAATTAGTTAAAAGAGAACATAGGAAGATGAAATTTTGTGGATATATTGTTGATGATGTTATTTAACAAGTCTGAAAATTTCAGAATTTTTAGTCATGAATCTCACTGGTACTGTTCAAAATAACAAAAATTTTCTAATCTATGCGACTTTCTCTATCATAACTTTTTAATTACTCACCCAAAAATTCTGAAATTTTTAGAAAAGCTAGTTAAAGATACTAGGTAGATTATTTTAAAATTTCATAGTTAAAGGTTTTAATTTAGCAATTTTATAAGGGAGCAAATGTTAGCAACATGTGAGAGTTGTTTAATTTTTACTTTTAATACTTAATAGGTAATTTAATTTTTCTTTAGTGTTTTATTTTTGTAACTTATTCTTTTACTCTTTTGTTTAAAAATTAAATTTTCTTTTAATTTTATTTATTTTATAAAAATCAAATTATTATTCTCAATAAATTTATATTTACATTCAAAAACCAAAATTTTTCTACTTAATTAGGAGGCAAAAATATAAAACAAAAGAGCTTTTTTGTGGGAGATAATAAAATTTTATTTTTTAAAATTAACTTTAAATAAAACAAATAAAATAACAAAGCCATAAAAATTTGAACGACAGGAAGAAGACAAAGGATGTTGGAGAAAAAAATAGAAAAAATTTTTTTTGAAAAAATAAAAGGGAAAGGAGAACGGCTTTTTTAGTGCGTGACAACCTTCCCTTTTTTTTTGAAAAAGCAAAAATTTTTATTTGAGTATTTTTTTAATTTTTACAATATCAAATAAGGGGGAAATAAACATCCGGACGCGCGAAATTCAATCATCAAAAAAAATTGAAATTGAGAGAAGAATAAAAAATTTTTTTTGTAAAAGCAAAAAAGGGTTTTGGATTTATGTTTTTAGTTTAAAAATAAATTTGTTTGGAAAAATTATAAAAATGGCAAAAATAATTTTTTATTAAATTAACGGTTGGGTGCGTTAATGTTTGCGTGTGAACCTATAAATATCCATAGGTTGTTAAATTTTCTATAAATAAAAACAGAATATAATTAAATACTGCATATATAAAAATCAGAATAAAATGATTATTTATTAAAAATAAAAATCAGAATTTAAAAATCAGAATTGTAAAAGTTAATGTAATGTATTTTTAAATTTTTTATAATTATTCAGAATTATTTTTTCAGAATTTTTTTCAGAATTATTTTAACAAAACACAAAAATCAGAATTAATATAAATATTTAAGAGTTTTCTAATGTTGCAGCAACATCTAGAATTACATTCTTTTTTTGTTTTTATTATATTCTGTTTTTAAATAAACAAAAGTTTTGCTTTTAAGGCTTCAAATAAAATCCTTAACTCAATTTAGGCAATATTGTCTTGCTATTTTTTTTTATTTATTTTTTAAAACTTGCTTTCAATTTATCCTCTCTTTTTCTCTCTTACATATCTTTACGGTCAAAGCACAAAAAAGGAAAAAAATAAATTTCTAAAAAAAAATCTCGAGGGAGCTTTTATAGCAAAAAAAGCTAATTTAGGCACAATGTTTTAAGGAAAAAAATATTTATTTAAAAGGGAAGATTAAAAATAAATGAAAAAAAAAAGATTTGAATTAATAGGGAAGAAAAAAGGTTGGAAAATTAAAATAAAAAAATTTTTTTAAATTGGTTTAGTAAGCAGAAAGAATCGTTTTAAGGCCTATAACTTTTTAATTATATTAAAATTAAATTTTGTTTTATGTGTCATATGATAGGGAATAATGTGGGTTAATATAATATAAAAAATTATGAAATTAATTTGTGCTTCTGAAAATTTTTAATTTTTGAAACTAAGTTTGCTGACGATTTTTGGGTGTATTTTTGGATTATTTTTGAAATATAAGTTTTGTATAATTTGAGATTTAAGATCGGTTTATATGTTAAAAGATAGAGAAGAATGTGAGCTACAAAATAGTAAAGTATTGAATTATTTGATTTAGGTTCCTAAGAGTTGTGAATTTTTAAAGAGAGTTAGGCTGTTCGTAAGGTGGCTACGGGTATTTATTCTAAGGAATATTTGTTTATTAACTCAAAATGATTAAATTTAAGAATTTTAACTAGACAATAAATTAACAATGGGAGAATTTGACTAACTGAATTTTTAACATTTTGAATCCTGACAGAATTAAAAAAAATTTTATTTTCCCAAATAGACGATTCTACTATTTTTTGGCCACATGAAAATGCCTTGGCTTTTTAGCCATATATTTTAGTCCATTTTTTATGCCGACCGTCCACTCTCCTTTTTAAGCTTTGTTGGTGCTTATTTTACAAAGCATTTCATTCAATTATTTCCTTATATTTTCCTCTTTTCAATCTTTCAATTGTTAGTTAGTGCCTTGTGTCCATCATTTCCGCCGGCTGCTTTTTCTAGCTTCAATTAGTGTGTGTGTGTGAATAGTTAGTTGAAATTAGAGTATTTTTTATTGACTGAAGAATTATTAAATATTATTATTTTGTTTATATCCTCTACAGATTTTGAAATATTTCATTTCATTTAAAAAAATTTTAGGAAGGGAAAATCGGTATTTTATCGAAGTTAAATTCTTCTCGAAACTTCATTAAAGCAGAATCTCTGTCAATTTTCTTCTCCATAAAATTTTTTCCTAACACCTTACCTTCTTTTCTTTCCTCTCTCGTTCTAATCTCAATTAATCTCAATTTTTATTAAAAAATTTTTTGAAGAGGAGAAGCAGTCTTTATTTTTGGGATATCAAAGAAAATTCTTCTTGAACTCCATTAAAGCAGAATCTCTGCCAATTTTCTTCTTCATAAAATTTTTTATTATCACTTTACCTCCTTCTCTTTCCTCTCTCGTTAATCTCAATTAATCTCAATTTTTAACCCTTAACAAAAAAATTTTTTCCTCGAAAGCATTCCTCAAATAGCCTTCCTTTCCATCGTCCAGTTTCTGCACTATGTCAAAGTAGCCAAAGCATTAAAGGGAAAAAGGAAAGGGGTTAGTTAGTGCCTACTCTACCCGCACTTTTATAAAAATAGCCATGTGCCATTGGCCACTTTTCTCTCATTTTTTTCATTCTTTGTAGAGTAAAATCCATCGATCTTTAAATTAATTTGTTATAAATTTTAATTAGAAAAATGAAAAAAAATTTGTCAAATAAATGAGAGTGTTGGAAGAAAAAATCACTTTGACTTGATTAAACTTATTTGAAAAATTTTTGTGTCTTTTAGCTTTAAGCTACAGAAATTATTTTTATATAATTTTGTAGCAAATTTCAAGCTCTATCTTTTGAAATAGATTTTAAATTTTTATTTTTATTTTCGAAATTTTGGTAGAATTTTTAATTGATTTTAAAGGGGTTTTCCTATTACATAAATAGTTGTCTTCTCTCCACTCTTAAAAAAAATTTTTTTTAATATTTTTAAAAATTTTGAAAATTATTTTCTATTGTTTATTTTAAAGCTTTATATGTCTTCTATTTTATTACAAAATTTTAGAATTTTAGGTTTAGTATACTCCAAGTTGTGATAATTAATATAGGTTAACTCGTCCCTGCACTGCTTTATGCACTTCTAAATTTTATTACAAATCCCAAATAAAAGCTAAAATTCTATAATTTTGTAGATACAATCTCTAAAGTGTTAAGTAATGAACTGAAAAATTTTAACTTTTTTGGTTCAGTATTTCCCCAGTTATAAACAAAAATTTGAGGGTTACTCATCGTTGCAGCATATTTTATTTTTTATTCAAAATCAATTTTTTTAAAGAATAAAAAGAAAGTTTATTACTGAATAGGGGTATAGCTCTAGCTTAGTTTATATAAAATAAATAACACTTTGAAATTCTATCTTTGCAAAAATATTAGTAATCTGTGAAAAATGTTTTTGGAGACACAATGAGCTCTCTCCCAACCAACTACCCCTTTCTTCCTCTTCTTCCATTTTCTTCTACTTAATATTTTTAAACTGTTCAGTTTTTAATTTTCTCTATTGTTTATTCATTATGCAATTTAATTCTTTATTTATATTCTTAAATAATTTGTTTAAAAGCCTTATATTTTTATTTTTGGGATATTTTGTCCATTTTATTTAAAATTAAAATTCCGTGTTTTTGATTAAGACTTTTAAAATATTTCGGTCAATTTTTTTATTTTCTTGAACATCTTGGCAAGTGAAAAATACCAAAAAAAATACCCTGATTTAAGTGGTTATCACCTTTGACTAATAAGGGGATATTTTACTGTCCTGATCATTTTGATACTTTTTTTTGAATTTTTTGAATTTTTGATTTTCTCTTTACTTTATAGCACACATTTTTAATAGTATTACTTACTAGAAAAATGGGAGGAAATTTTTTTTGTTAAGCCTGAAAAATTATTATTATTATTTTTATTAAACGTTTCCTCCTATTTTCCCCTTCAATAATTCGTTCACTTCAAATAAATAAACACACACAATTCGCGCAACTTGTAGCACAACAAAAGCACTCATCCATCCCTCTATATACTTAAATTCTTTACTTTATTAAAAAAATTTTTTTGTGTTGGATTTTTAGTGATAGTTAGGGAAATTAATGAGGAAATGCCCTGAGGGGGTTTTCACTTTTCCTCTTATTTTTTAAATATTTTTTGGGGAAATTGTGGATCCGTTGAGTCCACTTTACTATTATCTATTTATTTATTTTTTATTTTTAAATTTAAAAAATAAAATAATTTTCTCCTCAATTTCCAAAAATATATTTTTTATTTTTTCGTTTTTTAAAAAAATAATAGATTAAGATTGAAGAGTTTTACCCTAATTTAGTAATACATATATTTAAATAAATTACTAAAAAAATAAAATTTATTTTTGTGTGAACACGGGAACAGCAGAAAAATAAACGGCCAAGGTCATCTATTTTATATTCTTCCTTCTCTTTTATTTTTTTTAATTCTCGCAAACTTTATAACAACCATAATAAAACTTGATTAAAAATTTCGGATAAAAATGTTTATTTTCTTCAGAAACATTTTTGAAGGAAAATGTTTCAACCTTTTATTTAATCATTTCAGAATTATTTAAAAAATTTCTTCTGATTAATTAAACTATCAAAGTTAATTAGAAACTTGTTTTTGTTTTTTTTTTAATTCTGAAAAAAATTAAAACCAGAATTTTCTATATTAATTTTATTTGTATTCTGGTTTTTTTCCGGAGAGTTATAATTAGTTTTTATTTAATTTCCGGAAAAAGTTTATTTTCAGAATTTTTTAAAATCAGAATTATTAGATAAATTCCGGAAAGGATTCATTTTATTAAGCTTGTTTCTGATTTATTAAAATTTTAATTTTCTGGTTTTATTTAAAAATCAGAAATAAATCCCTTAATTCTTTTATTGTCTCATCTTTCCTTTATTCTTTCCTTTCTTTTTTTTCTCTCTTCTCTATTGTTTTGCGCGAAAATAAACAAAAAACTTTATTTATTTTTTTTTTGTTTATTTTTTTTATTTTGTAAATAAATAAATATTTTTTAAGTAATTTTAAGTGGTTTTATATAGAGTAAGTAGATCAGTAAACGCGTCAACAAGAAGAAAAATAATTTTTTTCTGTCCACTTAGAAATTGAGTTATGTAGTTTACCTTTAACTCAATTTTTAAATTTTAGTTAAAATCCAAGCCTTTCAAAATTGTCAAAATAAAATGCCTGAACAATTGGATATATTGACCTCTCAACAACAACAGCAACAACGGCCACCACCGAAAGTGCCTCCAAAGCCTAAAGTGCCACCTAAACCGGTGAGAAAAAAATAAAAGAATTGTTTAAAAAATTAACAAAAATAAATTTGTAATTTTGTAAAATTTCTTAAAAAATTTTAAAAATTAAAAAAAAATTTTTAAGCCAAGAAAAGAGTTGGAAAATAAACAACAACAACAACAGCAGCAACAACAAGCAACTTTAGAAGCAAAAATAAAAGAAGAAATAAAAGAAGCAGTAAAAGAGGAAAATAATATTAGTAATATTAAATCAGAATTATTTAAACGAGCAAATTCCGTTAGACTACCAAAATCAGAACCTTTTAAACTTACAACTTTACCCTCAACATCAACAACAACAATAATAAAACCTTCTGCTAGACCGCCGCCTCCACCTCCAAAAGCAATAAAATCAGAATTAATTGAACAAAGGCCGAGGTATAAATCAGAATTATTTATTAAAATTTGTTTCTGAATTAAAATTAAACTTCTGATTTTAATTAAAACCAGAATTTTTTCTAAAGCTTATTTCAGAATCAGAATTAAATTAAAACATTTTCAGAATTTTTTTATTTAAACTTGTTTGATTTATTGAATTTCAGAATTTAATTAAAACTTTTTCAGAATTTCTTATTAAAACTTGTTTCAAATTAATTACTTAACCTGCTTCTTTATTTTTAGATTGCCAGATAACCCACCACCTCCACCACCAAAACAATTTGTTTATCAACAACAACCATCCCAAATAAACAACAATAATTCTAATTCTGAAATTTATACTGAAATTGAAGCAAACAATGAACAATCTACAAATAAACCACAAAAATTGCAACAAAAAATATCTTTGGAAATAAATAAAACTTTGAGAAGGAGAAGCAATGAAAGACGAAGAACTACTCAATTTGAGCTTTTTAGTGAAGGAAAAATTGTTAAAAAACAAAATGAAGATGAAGAAAATTATAATGACATTGAGAATAATGCTTCTGATTTAAATGTGTGAATTTTTTTAATTTTTTAAAGAGGGAAAGTTGCGTGCTAAACCAATTTTGCTTCAACTTTAATAACTTACCTCTAATTTAATTTTCTAGTTAAAAAATTCAAAATCTTCTCGTTTCTCTAACATTCCACGCTCATCAACTACCGATTATAAATGTGAAAATGTATCTACAGCATTAACAAACTCAATACATGTACTTCCCTCTTGTGCTAATAGTCAAAGACTGTCTAGGGCTCAAGATTTTGGGCGTTTTAGTATTGGAATAAAACAAAATTTGGCTAAAGGGGTAGATAAATAATTAAAAAATAATTAAAAAATAATTTTTTTTAAAGATGTGTAGAATCCGTTCAAGAATGTCTTATCTTTCCTCTGCTTCCTCTTCTCCTTCACCTTCTTTTAAAAACTTGAGCAACAAAAGAAATGATTTTAGGTAATTAAACTTTGAATAATTAAATTAAAAAAAACTTGTTTCAGAATTTTTCAGAATTATATTTATTTTTATTAAAACTAGAATATACAACCTTTTTCAGAATTTTAAACATTTTTTTCAGAATTTAATTGAAACATTTTAAATAGAAACATGTTTCAGAATTTATACAAAACATTATTAGAATTTAATTAAAACTTGCTTCTAAACCTAAATAATATTAAAAAAATTTTTTCGCAGTACAATGACTTTGGATAGACACCAGACCTTCTCTAATCAATCTAATAGCAACAAAAAACAAAAGCAATTCAAAAGAAATTCAACATTTTATTTGGATGAAAATGAAGAAGAAGAAGGAAACAACAACAAAAATAGCAACAACAAAAACAGTATTTCACAGCAGGAAAATGAAGAAGGGGAAGAACAATTTTTAGAAGAAAATAACTATTTTGATGATGATTGGTCAAGCAGCACAGATACTAATACCTCAAATTTAGAAAAAGAACAAATAGAGGAAGAAGACGAAGAAGAATATATGGCTGAAGCAACAACATTTTTGTTTGAAGGTAGGGGAAATTTTTTCAAAAATTTATTTTAGACATTGGAAAAAAAATATTTTTGGTTGATTTATTAAGTTAAAAAATCTAAAAAATTTTTCGAAAATTGAGATTTGTTAGAAGCAATAATTCTCTTAGGTTCTTATGATTTCTTTTCTTGCTTGCTTCTAAATAATTTAAAAATAGGCTTCTGATGTTAGAAAGTTCTGATTTGTTTAAAACTTGTTTTTAATTTTTATTTCTGCTTTTAATGTTTATTTTCAGGATTTTTCAGAATTTTTATTTTTCAGAATTATTTCTGAATTTTCTATTTTCCAGAATTGTTTCTGAATTATTTCAGAATTTTCCTATTTTCAGAATTTCTTATTTTCAGAATTATTTTAAAACTTGCTTCTAAATTTTTGTGTTTTCCCATGATTTCGCTTAAATCAAAAATCAGCTTTAGGGTTTAAAAAAATCTTATAATTTTCTGTCTACTTCCTATTTTTTTCTAAAAATCTTTTTAAAATATTCTCACCTATTTTTTTTCTAACTATCACCTTTCTTAAAAAATTTATTTTTGTACTTTTTTTCTAATATTTTTTAACAAAATTTTCTTTTTGTTTTATATAATTTCTAGAAAGGTTTTTACTAAAATTTTTGTGTTATTTGCTAAAGCGAGAAAAAAAATCGGAAAATGTTTTTCGATGAGACACACAGATTTTAAAAAATTGTACTATTTTTGTATTTTGTTAAAAGGTATAGAAGGGAAGGATTGGATTGGCAATGCTTTTATTTATTTTGAAATAAAAGAATAAATAAAATATAAGGAAGGCGCGAAAGGCCAAAATGAATCATTCATATTCAAGCTAAAACAAAACACCCTCTAAAAGCAGTGAATTTATGTTTAAAGCTAATAGCAACAATTTTACGGACTTTAACTAGTATATATTTTAGGCAAATATAAAATAGTAATTTTGAAATAATTCCAACCTACTATTTCAGAATTTTTATATTAAACTCTTGTTTTCTGTTTAGTCAAAATCTTGTTTGATTCTTATTCTGATTTTTTAAAATGTTTTATTCATCTTTTTTTGTCTATTAATTATTCTAAACTACTATGACACCAACTTCTATATAACTTTTGATAGAATAAATATTTTTTAATGGTTTTGATATCATTTGATAGAGGAGGAAATTTGCTACAAAATCCTTTTAAAATTATTTTTTTGCTTCAAGTTACAATAAATCTAAAGCTAAGAAATCGTCATTTTACTCAATGTTTAACGGATTTTGACCAGAACTTTTTTTCTGTTTATTATTTAAAATTTAAAAATTAAATAAAATTTAGTAGCAAATTTTCTCCTCTATTTATTGATACCAAAATATTTGAAAAAAATTAATTGGTTCAAAAGTTATGATTTTTGGTGTTATGCATGTCTATTACTCTAAAAATTAGATTTATTCGTTAATAAATTATCCAAAAAATCCTTTTTTCTCTTCTTAAAAAAATTGCAACATTTAATCATTTTTCTTTCATTTTTTCCTCTTTTTTCAGATTCATCTCCAGCTGCTCACCACCACCGTCCTTCTTTACAAGAGGAAATACAACTTGCATTAGAACGATTAAAACACGGCGGTGAACCATCATCACTTATTTCTATGAGAGAGGAAGAAAAAGTAATGGTGGTGGATGAATCTCAAAAAGGTAAGGAGGGGAAAAAATATTTTTTTAATTAAAAAAATTTTTAATGTCATTTTAAATAATTAACTTTAATTTTCTCTTTATTTTTTATTTATCAGAATATTATTTTTTTATTTTTTTTAAAGATAACTCAAGGGTTTTGTGGGGGGAGATAAATAATTTTCTAGAAGAATCAGAATTTCTATTTTCGGAACAAAAATAATTATCAGAATTATAAAACCAGAATTAATATTTCCGGAAAAAATATAACTATGAAAAAATCAGAATTTATAATTTCTGGAAAAGACATGCCTAACTATTTTCCAGAATAAAAATAAAAATCGACATTTCCGGAAAACCCGAATTTATTTTCCTGAAGAAGAATGCACATTATTGTTTCCGGAAAAATATTAATTATTTTTTATTTCAGTTATGGAGAACAACAAAACTTCAAAAACAGAAGAAGAAAATAATTATCAAATTGTACTAGACGAACAAACAACAACAAATAATCATTTAAAAAAATTAAAAGAGGATGATTTTGAAGAGCAACAACTTTCTTCAAAATTTGCTTCATTATATTCTAAATTACCAGATCAACAACCTCTTTATCAAATTTATTTATTACAAGAGCAACAAAGAATTAATGATTCATTGGAACCTATTGAAGAAATTTTAAATATTGGAAAGAAAAAAATGTTGTTAAAAAGGAAAGGAAGGGGGGAAGGAGGAGAAGAAAAGGGAGAGGAAATTGAGGAGGAAGATGGGGAAGGTGAAAAGAAGAGTGAAGAAGAGGAAGAAGAAAAGGATGAAATAGATAGGTTAGTTTGTTTAAAATAAAATTCCGGAGAATATTAATATTTCCGGAAAAATCAGAATTTATACAATCCGGATAAATAATATTTAATTATTTTCCGGAATAAAAATAAATTTTTCTGGAAAATCAGAATTTACATTTCCAGAAATTTCAGAATTTATATTTTCTCGAATAAAAAAATTTAATTCTTTTCGGAAAAATCAGAATTTACAAGGACAATCAACTCCCTTTTAAATAATTTTTAAGCAAAAATTTTATTATTTTAAAGACATTTTCTATTTAGTGGTTGTCCAGAATCGGACGAACAACAACAACACCCTTCAGATCCAACTAGTATTAGTAGAAGTTGTTCTGCCAGTAATTCCTCAGCAGTTATTCGAAGACATTCCTCTTCTACAACAGATTCGGGAAGAGGTAAAATTTTAAATATTTATTTCAAAAATTAAATTAATTTTTAGCTGATTCACTTATTATTCGACCTTTAAAACGTGAACGTCTTCTTGGCCAGAGTATTTTTGCTTCACAACGCTCGTTATGGTGTGAACTGCCAGGTAAATAAATATAGGGAAATCAGAATTTTGTACTTCCGGAAAAATAAATTAATTGTTTTCGGAAAAATCAGAATTTATATTTCCGGAATCTAGTATTAAACTTTCCGGAATCAGAATTTATAAAATATAAATTTGTATGTATTTCCGGAAAATTATATTCCTTCCGGTAAATTCTGGTAATTATCTTTTTCTGGTAATTACATATATTTCTTCCGAAAAGTTAACTTTTTCCGGAATAATTAATTTACAAAAATATACAATAAAAATATAACTATAAAATATAAAATCAGAATTTTTTAGAAGTGAAAGAATCTGGTATTCTAGAACAACTGAATGAGGATCAAAGAAAGCTACAAGAAGCCTATTTCGAGGTTGTAAAAATATTTATAAAAAATATTTTTTTTTAAATTCTTTTAGGTAATTACATCAGAAGCTTCTTATTTGCGCTCCGTTCGTTTCCTAATTTTATTTAAAATATTTTTAAATTTTTTTACAGATTTCTTTTCTGATTTCACATTTTATGTCAGCACCAGAATTAATGGGAAGCAAAAATACACAATCAGTGATAACGGTAAAATAAATTTTTTTATGAATTTTAATTTTATTATTTTTTCAGAGTTCTGAAAGGAAGCAATTATTTAGGTGAATATTCTTTTTATTTTTAAAATTTATATTTTTCCGGTAATTGTTTATTCTTCCTGGAAATAAAAATTCTCTGCCTTTCCGGAAAATGTTTATATTTCCAACAAATATAAAATTATATGTATTTTCCGTAAATTGTTTATTTTCCGGAAAATGTTTATTTTCCTGAAAAAATATAATTTCCTTCAATTTTCTGATAATTAAAATATTTCTTTTTTGTATAGCAATATTTTGGCAATTCGTGATTGTAGCGAACATTTACTCGTAGAATTGGAAACTCGTTTAAAACAAGGATTAGTATTACCCGATATTTGCGATATTCTTTGTGCTCACTTTGAAACACAATTTGAACCTTACATTAATTACTGCTCCAATCAAGAATATCAAGACAGAACACTTAAAAAATTAAGAACAGAAAATGGATTATTTAATTCTTGTATTCAACGATTAGAGAAGGACAGAGAATGTCATGGGTTGGATATTCGCTCTTTTTTGATGTTGCCAATGCAAAGAATTACTCGTTATCCGTTATTAATTGATGCTATATTGCAATGGTTACATCAAGACCAGCATCAACATTCGGTAAAAAATAATAAATTAATAAAAAGAAAAATACAGAAATCAGAACGAATCAGAATTTATAAAATAGGAATTTGTATTTTCCGGAAAAATATTAATTCTGTTTTCTGGTAATTAAAATTATATTTCTTCCGGAAAGTTATACTTTTTTCTGGGAAGTTATACTTCTTCCGGAAAATTATATTTTTTCCGGAAAAATATAAATTGAAATTAAATCAGAATTTAAAAAAAATACAAAAATTAAAATATAGAAACCAGAACCAGAAAGAAATACAAAAATCAGAAAAATATACAAAACACAAAAATCAGAATTAAATTAAAAATACAAAAATCAGAATTAATTTTATTTCTTTTTTAAATTAAAGTTAGCAACTAGAGCTTTAACACTTGCAAATCAAGCAGTACATAATTGTAATGAAGGTGCTAGAAGAATGGAACATACAGAAAAGATGTTGGATATTGAATCCCGTTTAATTTATAAATGTAAAGATTTGAAAAGAATTGCTTTAGTAACAAGTGGAAGATATGTAGTGAAAAGTGGACAGTTAATTCAGTTGGCTGAAAAAAGAAATGGGGAATCTAAAACAAAATTGGCTTTGGCTGCTAGAAGTGGTGGAATGAAGGTAGAAATAAATTAATTAATTAAATTAATTAGAATTAATTAGAAATCAGAATTTAAAAAATCAGAATTTTTAAAATCAGAAAATACACTTTAAAAGCTATTTTAGCTTTTAAAGGCTATATTCTCGAGGCTATATTTTTGGCCATAATTTTTTTGAATCTTAACCGATTTGGATAAATATAATACCAATCGAAAGCTCTGAATGTGAGGATTATTTTATCTAACAGGGTTGATTTGATTTTTTCATTCTACTAAAAATTGGAGCTGAATAAGCGCGCGCAATCGTGATTTTTTGTGATTTCTGATCTTTATTAGGCTCTAACTTTGAGCAGAATGATCAGATAATATCAGTCCCCGTGGGAAAAATAATGCTCACATTCAGAGCTTTCGATTGTTATGATATTTATTTAAATCAGTTAAGAATCAAAAAAGTTATGGCCCAAAATATAGCCCCTCTTCCCTCACAAAATTAATTATTTTTTTTTTATTTTCAAGGCTCGTCCTCTCGCATTTTTTCTCTTCAATGATCTCCTATTAATTACAAAACGTCGTTTAAATGGTCAATTTGTTTGTAAAGATTATGCTTATCGTCGTTTTGTTGTTTTTGAACCTTTAGAATTAAACAATTTACGCGTTCCTCCAGGGGTAACTTCAGCTTTAGGTAGTGGAAGAAATGCTCATTTACTTTCGTGTGTTTTATTTCAAAATGCGAAAGGGAGACAAGTTGAATTACTTTTGAGTGCTGAAAATGAAAGTGATCGAGAACGTTGGTTAACTGCTATGAGACCACCTACTGTTAATTTTGTATATTTAATTTAATAAAAAAATTTTCAGTGTGCTAACCCCGACGAGAAAATTTATGAAGAATGGGACTGCCCTCAAGCTGTAGCTGTACACAATTATGTTCCTACTGAAGAAGACCAGTTAGGACTTTCACCTGGTGATGTTGTCAACGTTTTAAGAAAATTAGCTGATGGTTGGTATTATGGAGAAAGAATTCGTGATAAACGTGGGGGGTGGTTTCCATCTTCTTATGTTCAACAATTAATGAATGATCATGTGAGGGCCCAAAAATATAAACAACGATTTAGAGTATTACAGGTGGATATTGTTGTTTATTTTATTAAAAAGAAAATACAAAAAATACAAGAATTAATTCAGAATTTCTGAAGAATGAGGGGATTACTCCCTAAGTTGTAGCCGTGCAGCAGCACGCTCATAAAATATGGTATATCACCTATAACTTTTTGTGAGTTGGTTAGATCGGATTAGTCTAATTATAAAAAAGATGCGCCATCCCGAGACCTTTCGAATGATATATAAATATCCGTTGACGAGACTCAAACGTCCCATTATGGGATTAAAAGTAAATGACACCTACAAAGATAGAGAAAAAATAAGTAAAAAATAGTGAGTTAGACAACAAAATTAAATAGTAAAAATAGTGGTTAGAGAACATAAAAAATGCGGGCGTTTGCAGCCGTTTCAGTGCCTCAGTTCAGAGCGAAATGGTTACGGTACATGAAGGTGGAAACTTAATTTTCAGAATTTAAAAATCAGAATTAATAAATCAGAATGAATATTTTAATAAATATATTCCTTTTTTAAGTCAGTATCAGAATATCGCTCTTCAATGCATTTCCCTCGTGGTAAAAGAAGTTAATTAGCAACCATCTTACCTTCTTTCGTTACTTCATCCTCTTCCAACAATTCTTCAAATACTTCACTTCTTGTTTCTTCAACAACTTCAGGAACAACAGCAACAACACATTTACGAAGATTAAGTAATCCTAGAGCATATTTCAGTTGATTTTGTTATTTTGTAAAATGTCAGTTTTTTAAAATCACGATAAATACTTTATTGTTTTTTAGTTTATAAAATTCTACTCTTCAAAGTCTTAATAAACATCCAAAAAATTGTTTGTGTTAATCACAAAAAATTCCCAAAAAAAATTTTTTTTTGTGGTAAAATTTTAAATTTTATTCAATTTAAAAATTTGCCAAAATTTGGCGTAATGTACCTTCCGCCAAATAAATGACAGTTTATCCCAAAAATTAATTTTGTTGAGTATTGGACAGATGAGTCTGGGGACTACAAATTAAAGAGATTAAATGGACGGTTGGGTGCGAGAGTTGAGTGCGACGAGTAAAATTCTTGAAAATTTTATATTTTTCAAAAAATCGATACTAATCGATAAAATCGATAACTAGTTTTAAATGACTTATTCTTTCCAAAAAGATCGATAAAATCAATATAATCGATAATTTATTCAAAAGAATTCTTAAATTTCACAAAAATAAATTTTCAACTTATGCCATTCCGCTCTCAAAATGAGCACCGAACTGGCCATAAATACTTATATTTATTTTTTTCTCTAACTACACTATTTCTCTTTTATAATTTCTCTATTTTTAATTTTTGCCATTCCGCTCTCAAAATGAGCACCGAACTGGCCATAATAGTTAATATTTATTTTTTTCTCTAACTACACTATTTCTCTTATATAATTTCTATAAACACCAGGGAATCATTTACTCGAGATTGTTAATTACGGAAGTCCAAGTTTAGCAAGGACAGTTGAGTCCTGCCTGTTTCCACAAAACACAATAAAAACAAGGTTCAAAACATTTTATAAAACAAAAATAAGAACCCCTAAAATTAAAAACAAAAAAAAACAAAAAAAGAAAAGAAAAAAAGAAAAAAAAACAAAAAAAAACAAAAAAAGAAAAGAAAAAAAACAAAAAAAGAAAAAAACAAAACTTCTAAAAAGGTTTGTTGTAGAAGCACCACTTCGTTAGTAGTAGTGCTTCCATTAGATGTCCATCTTGTTGTTGCTTTTCCTGTTGATGATGTTGCTGGGAATTGTTCAAGCCTGAAAGAAAAAAGGATTTAGCGTAATTCTGGACCCCATTTCAAGCTTAAATTTCCGTAATTTTTGATCCCTGGACTGGGTAGATTTGGGGGGGGGGGCTACACAATTTTTCCATCCTACTTTAACCAAAAGTATAAAGAGACATCCTACAAAGTCCAAAGAAAACAGTCTGTTATAAATAGAACAAGGTTTCAAATGTTCTTTGGCCCCAAAATCGTTCAGAAATCCACCCAAAAAACCCCTCAAGTAAAAAAAAAATAAACTACCATTGTCTCAATCAGGCTTCTTCCCTCACTCCAAAGGTTCACAACCAAAAGCTGCCAATTCTTGTTCGTCTCCGCCAGGATCGCCCAACCAAGGTGTGTTCGCCCGCAGTTGAACATGTTTAAAAAATTTTATTAAAAGAATTCTTAAAATTATTAGATAACCTTTCAAGCCAGATTTTCAGAAGCATGTTGCTGTATCCAAAGCAACATCAAAAAAATTGTCCAAAGTCGTCGTCGTCAGTTGGGCTCAAATCTAAAAGAAAATAATTATTTGATGAAAAATAAAAAAGAAAACACCCAGAGAGTATCGAACCCGTGCCCTATTCACATATAATCAGCAACGGTACCAACTTAACCAACCGTCATTACTAGAGCCGTTCACATTTTTTCTCTATATACAAACGTAAATTTTGCATTTAGGGGATCTAATTCTAGTTATTAAACCCAAAAGCCTCGAAAAGAAATTAAAAACCTTTCAAACTTCATAATTTGCACATGTACAAGCCAAATAAATGCAACCAAGCAATTGTCTTCTTGTTGAAGTGAATCCAAAAAATTGGGCAAGTGTCCTCTGTGTTGTGGAATGCTGTGATTCAACCGTTCAGCCATTCCCTGAAAAAAAAACAAAATATCATCTCATCCAGACAAACAAGAAAAACCTGAATGAACTCTGCAGCTTCTCTTCTATATTTAAGTTAAGCAGCTGAATCCAGACATCCTAGATGGAACCATTTTGGTTTCCTTCCAAGTTGACGGATACTGGTGATGACGGATACTTGTGCTAGATGACGGAACTGGTTCTGTCATCCTTCAAGATCCATACTGAAAGCTCTAAAAATGTTTAAGACCCCTTCCCTTTACCAGACGATTGCTAAACACAACTTCTAATCGAACTCGGAAAAGGGGATTAATAACGGATAACTCAGGGATTGTTTGCGGACAAAACTTGCTTGTGTAAAAAAGGGCAAAAAACAAACCTTTTAATTTTTAAAAAGATTCCAGGACGTCCAAAGTGCTTTGATGATTTTATTGCTTCTTCTTTGTTTCTTGTTCTATTTGTTGATTTTTTAGTTTTTTGTTCTTCTTCTGTTGAGTTTTGGTTCTTTTTGCTGATTTCTTCTTTGTTCTTTTTGATTTGTTGTTCTTCTTTTTGTTGATTTTTGAATTTCTTCTTCTTTTGTGTTTCTTCTTTGTTTGTTGCTGCTGGACAATTCTTAGAGGCATGGCACTAAATAAGTTAAATGAGTTTGTTTGGGCAAAGTTATAAACTAACCATAAAGCTGATGAGCAGTTATCAAAGTACCATAGAAGCAACAAGTCCCATGAAAATGCCAGCCAAACCTCGCAACCCCAAACAGAAGGAAGAACTCCAAGCAGATGCCAGGAGAATTCCATACACCTGCCGTTAGAACTCCAACAAAGACAGACTCCAAACAAATGCCAGAAGAACTCCTACAAATGCCGAAGCAAATGCTAGAACATTCCCCCAACATCTGACGGAACGTTCCGCTCATTGTCGCAAGAATCTTTCGCCAGGTGCTGGGTTATTCCCCCGCACATTAGCCGGAACATTCCCCCACATAAACAGATGAAGAACTCCAAGCACTGCCAAGAGAATTCCATACACCTGCCGTTAGAACTCCAACAAAGACAGACTCCAAACAAATGCCAGAAGAACTCCTACAAATGCCGAAGCAAATGCTAGAACATTCCCCCAACATCTGACGGAACGTTCCGCTCATTGTCGCAAGAATCTTTCGCCAGGTGCTGGGTTATTCCCCCGCACATTGCCGGAACATTCCCCCACGCAACTAAAACCCACGCAACACGCCTAAAGGACGCACGCAACATGCCAAAGGGGACTTGTGCTTTTGATGTTGGAGAAGAGAGCTCCACATCCGCCTCTACTGCTAAAAATAGGATTTCATTTCTAAAGTAAAAGAAAAGTGAGACTAACGTTTTAAAACAAAACCAGATTGATGAAGTCCAGATGCAGCACTTCTTTGGTTGCAAAGCATACAAAGCACTGAATGAAAAAAAGTAATGAATGTTGTTGGATTAAAACACAGCAAGCTTTGTCCGCAAAATAGGAAGAGGGGGGGGGGGGGAGTGAAAGGCAACTGAAATTGCCCCAAATACAAGCCAATTGTTTGAAGAGACCATCATCATCATCGGTCATCTAACAGTTCTAAAAAAGAAAAATAAATAGGAAGCAAATTAATTAGTTGAATAAAAATTTAGGGAATTTTTCATCCGTAGCGTAACTGGCAGAGCGTTAGGGTGGGTTCGAACTCGAACGGAAAACCAAAGCAGTAATCGAAAATTTTTCTCGTACCCAAGAGAAAGGGGGAGCTTTGAGCACTAGATATGCCCTTTTAAAAATTTCAGTTAAGTGCGTGGCCCTGCTGACTTGCAAAGACATAAGGGTAAAAAATCACGGCTCTATCTGAAATTAGGGTGTGAATCGTTTTTTTTCATAACTTTTTTCTTTACTTTTTTCCTCCCTTGACATGGCATAATGGTCAGCATTTTCTTCCTTGTTCAACTCCATTCAATTTGCCTGTGGCATAATCAAATGAGAGGACAGAAAAACACACACACACCACACACACTGACAGACAAAACAAGGACGGACACGGACAGACAAAACACGGACGAAGATGGACAGACAAAACACGGACGAAGATGGACAGACAAAACACGGACGAAGACCGACAGACAAAACACGGACGAAGACCGACAGATAACGGACGGACACGGACAGACAAAACACGGACGAAGACCGACAGACAAAACACGGACGAAGACCGACAGACAAAACACGGACGAAGGACAGACACGGACAAAACACGGACGAAGAGGAAAAAATATTTAAAAATAATCCTTTCCTCTATCATCACTCATTTGATTATGCCACAGGCAGATTTAATGGAATTGAACAAGGAAGAAAATGCTGACCATTATGTCATGTAAGGGGAGGAAAAAAGTAAAGAAAAAAGTTATGAAAAAAAACGATTCACACCCTAATTTCAGATAGAGCCAAAATCACCAATATAATCTAACCAAATTTAAAAAAACTAACTTGTTCAACCTCAATAATTCCTGCTTCCTTCAAGACATTTCCCATATTGATCAGAGCATCAATAAAATTTGGATCAAGAGTAATTGCCTTCTCAAAATGATGCAATGCTAACCAAAGTCCTCAATCGCTTCGAACACAGTAGAGGTCCTAAATTAAGTGAAAGGAAAAATAAACATTTTCTATTAAAAAACTAACCATATTGTATTGAAGAGCAGTCAAATATGCTTGAATTGCCTGTTCAAGATCGCCAACATAAACTAGAGCAGATGCCAAATTTATGTATCCATCGATGAAATCAGGTTTTAAACGCACAGCAATATGGTAATTTTTGAGAGCTTCGGTTAAATCACCCTTCTCTTTGTAAGCATTGCCCAAGTTGCTGTAAGCTTCTGCACATTCTGGATTTACTCTTATAGCAAGATTAGAGTATTGCATCGATCTGAAAATAGGAGAGATAATGGTTTATTTTTCACACTGATAGGAGGGTAAAAGCCTAACAATAAGTCTAAATTCCCGCTGACTTTCCTATTAGGTTTCAGCAATGGAATTTGGAGGGCCATATCTGGGCCAGATCAAAAAAATGGGCAAAAATGGCACAAAATCCTTGCTAGAAATTGGACATTCTCTATCGAATGAGCCCGGTCTTGACCGTTTTTAGGTCGGACAGCTCGCAACCTTTCCTTGTAAGTCTAAATTCTCACTGAATTTTTTATTAGCTTTCAGCAAGAAGTCAAAAAAACAAAGGAAGCCCAAATGCCAGGTTTGGTCTTGTTTTTTAACCAGACTATGACTCACAGAAAATTATCATAATGGGAGTGGAACCATTTAAAAATTGAAAACGGAAATATTAAAAGAACCTTTCATAATTTTTCTGTTGAAAAGCAATAGAAGATAGCAAAAGAAGAACACCTATATTGTGTGAATTTTGTTGAAGTAGTGCTAAACAATGTTGTTCTGCCTTAGCGTAGTTTCCTGCTTGGTATTCTTTATGGGCAATACTGAGCAAAGCTGTTAAAATAGAATGGAATAATTTAAGAAAAAACACGGATCAGCCCCCTTCACCGATAGAATTTTGGTCGAATTTTCAGGTGTGTTACCCTACCCAAAAGGAAAATTCGGTTAACAAGGTTTCG
Source organism: Meloidogyne arenaria (assembly GCA_036172955.1). Classification (NCBI taxonomy): domain Eukaryota; kingdom Metazoa; phylum Nematoda; class Chromadorea; order Rhabditida; family Meloidogynidae; genus Meloidogyne; species Meloidogyne arenaria. The sequence goes on from JARQAB010000010.1 coordinate 189,252, forward strand.
TGGAGCTGAGAGAATTCTCCCCGAACTCTTCTAGTCTACTAATAAAAACTTCACAAACCTGAAGCATCAACAGCTCCAACAGTATTTGAAGAGACCACTATTATGTTTTGCGGGTTCAGGATCTGTCCTTGCGTTAAAATTGCCGAACTTGTTCCTTGTTGGATTTGAAGTTGGGGGATGATTTTATGGGAGCCTGATGTGGTGTTTTGAAGTACCTTAAAGAAAATCTTGTTAGAATTAAAGTAATCCTCAAAAATCCAAACCTTATCGAAATTGTAAAGTTGTTTAGAAGAATTGGAATAAGTTGAGGCAATTGAAAACTGCCTTGTTGAAATGTTGAGCACATGGACAATTAATTGTTGTTCTTTGAATAAATGATATTCTTCACCTAAAATAAAAAGAAATGTTTGTCTTGTTGTGACAAAAATAAAGGTGGAAGAAAAGCTAAAGGAAAGAATCAATAACCCCACAACCACCACTGTTAACTAACTCTTTGTTGTTGTTTCACAGTGGTTATTGATTATTGATTTTCTCAGCGGACTTTGCTCAGACATGCAAAACGCGTGGTGATTAGAGAAAAAGAATTCGCATTTCCTTCACTCTTCCGTGAGTGAAAAAATTAATTTCTCTTCTCTACTCACTACGCTATTTTGCAGCTCTGAGCAAAGTCCACGAAAAATCAATAACAGAAGAGAGAAAAAGGAAAAACGAGAGATGGCGATAAATTGATACTCTCTCCTCTTAGGGACAAATTCTATTAAGGTTGCCGTTCTCGAATCTGGCCGACGTTCGAGTCATTTTCGGGCCTCATTTTCATTTTTTCGGGCCAGAAATCGAAGACGAATTCGATCTTTCGAACCAAACCGGATCGACAACTCTAGATCTAATGACCAGACAAGCCTAGTGAATACTTTCCCGAAGTTTTTTTTGTCGGACTTGAAGACTAAAAATGACCGAAACATGTAAATTTTGGGAAAAGTACAAATCAAAGAAGTCACCTGAGCCCGGACTTGAAACCCGATCCTAAGCGAATGTTTAAAATCCTTTTTCCTCAACCTGACCCATCCCCAGTACTTACACCCATAAAAACAAAAAAAATAATCTGTTAAAAAACAGTTGTAAAAGCAAAAAAATTATAGAGAAATAACAATTTTTATAAAATTAATAATAAATAATAATTTTTTAACAACAAAAATAGAGGCCGAACTCGTACAAGATATCTCGAAAAATCCCGATTCCAATAATCGAGATTAAAAAAATAAGAGGAATGAAACTTTAAAAGATAAAAAAATCGAAAAATCCCTATCTCGATAATCGAAATTTTTGTTAAAGATCTCGTCTCTATCCGGTCTCTAATAAAAATAATTTAGAAAATTAACAAATTAATTAAAAATAATTTAAAAATAACCGACAACAACTTCTTAAAAATTCTTAAAAAACATCCTTAACCATCATTTTGTGTGGCTTCAATTTGTGCAGCTTCTTTTGCCTTCTTTGCCTTCTCGTTGTTAAACAGCTTCCTCTGCCGTTGTGATAGTCGTTTACGTTTTGGTGGCTGAAAATAAAAGGAAAATAAATGAAACAAAAATTTTTTTAAAAACCTTATCATTAGCTTGTTCTTCAACCACATTATTAATTTGAGAAGTTGAAGGTTGTTGTTCTTCTTGAAGCATTGTAGAAGATTGAAGTGCTGGCTGAAAGAGAAAAAAAAAATTTTTTTGTTTCAACGAGGGGTGAAGGTTGTCCCAACAAGGGAGGATATTGTTTCAGCAAAAAGGACAGCGTTGGAAAACCCTTCTCCCGTTGCCTTAGCTTCCCCCTGAAATTACCCGCCGGATTATGCCTTGTGTAGCAAAAAAACATCCCTTACCCAAAAACGACCCCAACCCCTTAGAAATGCCAAAACGACCCCGACCCCTTTCTTTAGTCTTTTACTATCTTTAGTAATGACTTTATTCAGAAAATATTCTTCAATAAAGAAAAACCCCAATTAAAAAATAAAATCAACCTCAGTGACTTGGTTATTTTCCCCATTTTCCACTCCTCCATTCTCCTCTACTTGTGTAGTTTCCAGCTCACCCTCTTCCATTGAACCATCACCTCCTTCTTCCCCAGCATCAATTTCTTCTTCTACCTCCTTACGTTGCGGGAATAGAGACCGAACTAGAGGCGAGTCGGATCTGTGATAAAGCATTCGGAAGTTGTGTCGAACTCTAAAAAAAGGATAAAGTTAAGTAAAAATGGAAAATTAATACATTTTGTTTGCTTGGATAACTGTTTTGAAGTCGGGCTTCATTAGATCCATTTCGTGAAATGTCTCCTGAATAAACAGTTTCAATTCATCTCTTTCATTTTCTGCCTTTAAAGCCCTATCCATCATTGCATCGCAGTTGTTGCAGGTAGCCATGTTGAATTTTAACAAACTTTAAAAATCTTGGGGGATTGAGCACTACAATTAAAATAAAAAGAAATAAATATATAATCTGTTAAAACAGATAACAATCAAAATATTAAAAAAAGAGATTTTTTATAGTCAAAATAACAATTTTTTAAATATTTTCTGAGGATAAATTAGAGAGCAAGACAAGAGCAAAAATAGATATATAACAATTACTCAACAAAAAATAATCAAAGAGAGGGATAGAGAAAAATGTCACACAAAAATTTTTGATGAAAAGGGTCTTGCAATAAATCCAAATTGGATACACAAGGTTAATCTTAACAGACAGACCTCTCTCACTTTTACATAACACCCCAAATTCAACTCAATTAAGGAAAAATTCTTATTAAATTTGGTTGGCCACTGAGAGGCTACGGATGCTCCAAAACCTCAAATCCTTCCTCAAAAGACTCTCAAAATTTTTTTTCTAAGGATGTATGTAAAAGTAAGATCCCAAAACAGTAAACAATTCAGTTAAAGACAATAATTTAAATTATTCTAAAAAACCATGACCATCCAACAGCAAAGCTCCTTTTCATCATCATCAATTAATTAAACTTCAATATAAAAATCTTCTAGATGAGGCATTGTTTGTGTGTAATTATATAAATAAATTTCTCTCTTCCTCTCTTTAATCCAACAAATAGGTGAAGATTTAATTGAATGATTTTTTGTTGTTCTTGCTGCTGTTGTTGAAGATCCCGTTTTCTTCTTTAATTTAAAGCACTGGTGGTGAAGGAGGTGGACGCAATTTTTGCAATTGCAATCTCTTTCGTTGACGGCTGCCGACATTATTCTAAAAATTTAGTTAATTTTAATAGAAATTTTCTAAAGTTTAATAATACCCTCCCATGATTCTTCTTCTTCTTCTTCTTCTTTGGCGGCTGAAAATAAAAGGGAAAAATAAATGAAACAAAATTTTTTTAAAAACCTCATAAGCCTTCAGAGCCCGAGCAGTCAATTCCTTCAATTCATCTTCAGCCTTCAGAGCTCGAGCAGCCATTGCATTCAATTCCACTTGTAATTTAGCGCAGTTGTTGCAGGTAGCCATGTTGAATTTTAACAAACTTTAAAAAATCTTTGGGAATTAGCACTATAATTAAAATAAAAAGAAATAAATAAATAATCTGTTAAAATAAACAGATACAAGCAAAATATTAAAAAAAAAGAGAGATCCTTTTAATAGTAAAAAATAACAAATTTTTTTTATATTTTCTGAGGATAAAATTAGGGAGAGCAAGACAAGAGTAAAAAATAGATATAACAATTACTCAACAAAATATAATCAAAGAAAGAAGATGAATTAACAAAAATTGAATTTTAATAGAGAGAGAGAAATGTCACACAAAAAAATTTTTGATGAAAAGGGTCTTGCTTTTTTTTGGATAAATCCAAATTGGATATACAAGGTTAATCTTAACAGACAGACCTCTCTCACTTTTACATAACCCCCAAATTAAATTTAAAAAATTTTTTGGTTGGTCACTGAGGCTCCCTTGGCTAAGGGCTACTCCCAACACCTCAATCCTTCCTCAAAAAACCCTTGAAAAATTTTTACTGATCCTAGAATGCATGCAAAAGTAAGATCCCAAAACAGTAAACAATTCAGTTAAAGACAACATTTTTAAAATTATTAAAAAAAACCATGACCATCCACAAGACTTCCAACAGCAAAGCTCCTTTTCATCATCATCATCAATTAATTAAACTTCAACACAAATATAAATTTTTCTAGATGAGGCATTGTTTGTTTGTAATTATATATTTTCCTTTCTTTAATCTAACAAATAGGTGAAGATTTAATTGAATGATTTTTTGTTGTTGTTGCTGCTGTTGTTGATGATGTTGCTGCTGCTGTTGATGATTGTGATTTATGTGTTGTTGTAGTATTATTTATCCCGTTTTCTTTTTTAATTTGAAGCACCGGTGGTGAAGGAGGTGGAGGCAATTGTGCTATAGATTTAGCCATTATTGGTCCATTCTTCGATTTTTGAATAAATCTACGCGCATGGCAGTCTTTGCATTCTTTGTAGACACGTGTAAATTCATCAGTTAATTCTGAAAATTGAAAGAATTAAATCTAAAAGAATAAAAAAAAGTTACAAACTATTTAAAAGTTCAACAGTGATGTCAGGGTCTATAGAGTTGAACCAAGGGCAGTCATCAGTCTGAGGGATCTGAAAAGTAAAAAAATTAATAAAAATTTAAAAATTAATAGACGGCTTGTTATCTATTTAACACTAAACAAAGTCTCATTAAAACTCATTCAATCTACATGCGATGCTCATTGTCAGATATTAAATTCAAAGCAAGAGTGTGGAGGGAAAACTTCGGGGTCAATCCCTTACTCCAAAAACGACCTCAGCTTATTAAATCAATCTTTTAGTAATGACTGTGTCGGTCAAGTAATGATTCTTCGCGGAAAATACTTGACCCCGAAGAATGACACAACAATCCGATGCTCATATCAGTCTTACAGCTAAGATCCTTAGCTACAGATATCACTGATTGAGAACAAAAAGAGAGAATTGAATTTCTTCCCTCGAGGTCAAAATAAATCAATGCGAATTCAAGAGACTTTGATCTCCCTCTTGACTTCAAGATTAAACTCAAAATCCTAAAACCATTTTAAAAAATCTTCCAAACCTCATAATCTGCCCAGCTACAAGCCAAATAAATGCAAACACAAGCAATTGTCCTTTCATTGAAGCGAATGCACCAATTTGTCAGTTGAATGCTTGAAGATTATTAAAAGAGCAACATCCAAAACAAATATATGGGCTAAAAAAACTCACATATCTGTTGCAAACCAATAAGCACACTCGGTCAATTTTTGGCTTTCTAAAAAGTTATAAATTAAAAACATAAAAAAACAAAAAAAACCTTGTTTAAATTTCTTCATATTTATAATAACAATAGGATGAGGAAGGTCAACATGGAGCTCAAAGCCTAGAAAAAAAAAGTTTGGTTAGTTATACATTTAGCATAGATTGCTTCAATATGGATCTTAATGCTGGCTTGTAGAGATCGAGCTAGGTATAAGCCAATGCCCAGATTTTCTAAAATATAAACTCAGGGATCCAGCTCAAGTCAGTGAATTCAAGAACTAGGAACAGGGTCAACTATTATTATACATTCAACAGAGATAGCTCCGATATGAATCTTAATGTTGACTTGTAGGGATAAAGTTGGTTATGTACAGGTGCTTGGATTTCTCTTAAACCACAGACACAGGAATAGACCCAGGTCAATGGATTGAAAATCAATCCAGATCTCGAAGTCATAACCAGACTGAACAGTCTGTCTGGTCCACTAACACACACGCTGTCTGGACCATTAAAGAAAACCAAGACAAGGGGCGAGGTCAAAAGTCTCCCCAACGCCAACATTTATTAAAATCCAACCCATCTTTGCTCATTAAAAAAAATTTACAAACCAATCGTCTGCAGCAGAATACCCTCCAGGTAGACTAGTAGTTGCGCGCCGTTCTTTCTCGCCTAAAAAAATTTTGTTCCTCGCATAGAACAAATGAAGTGTGTAAGCCAAATTTTTTTTCATCAAATAACTGACTGCTTCGTTAAACGGCGGCTGCACTTCTGCTTTCCTGAACTTCAACCTGAACCAAACTTCCACCACGTGCTCAAGCTTCCTGGGGCATTCTTCGCTCTTACTGGCCAAAAAGAGACAAGCTGCGGCAACCTCCTGAAAAAGATTTATTTGAAGAAAAAGATTGCAAAGGAAAAGCATACTTTGTACATATTGAAGAAGGAAAATGCATGAACGGTGAAGAATCTGTGCATGTGGATCATCGCAATGCAGATGCAATTCTGATTGCTGAAAAAGAAATGAAAAGTTGAAGTGGTCAAAGATAAAGGACTAAAGCAAGTCAATGAGTCTACAAACAATATTGACCCAAGGTAAGAAGGGCAAAAAGTTTATACGGTTAAGCTTTCAGTAATGGAAAGAGAAACCGACGCAAAATGTCCAAAAGACCTCGGATCTTTGGTTAAGGTCTGGTGGACCTCGGCCTCCAAGGCAAAGCAAGAACAACATTCCTGGACAAGGACAACGTCTCCTTTGACCCGAGGACAAGGTACTTGGCTAACTAAATAAAGGAAAGGTGACATAAGACACTCGGGCAAAAGGCATTGGTGCGTTGGCCAAGGTCCTTGGTGGACCATAGATTCCAAGGTAGACTAAGGACAAGACCCTAGGCCAAAGGTCCTGATGGACCATGACATCCCAGGTCAGACTCAGGGAGGGTTCCTGGGACAAGACCCTATGCCAAAGGCACTTGGTGGACACTGGACTCCAAGATGGACGAAGTCTAGGCCAAAGGTCTGATGGACCATGACCTCCAAGGTTAAACAAGGGCAAGATCCCTGATACAAGGCTATATGCCGAAGGTCCTTGGACCTTTAGAAACGATTAATACCCCATCAAAAAACGTTTTGTATTATTCAAAGATAAACCCATTACATTTGTCCTCTGTGTTGTGGAATGTTGTGGTTCAACCGCTCAGCCATCTCCTAAAAAAACAAAATTTTATTTCATCCAAACAAACAAAAAACCTGAATGAATTCCGCAGCTTCTCTTCTATATTTAAGTTCAGCAGCTGAATCCATAGACATTCTTGATGGAAGCCTAGCAAGCTCATCGTCGGCAAAATACCATTTTGGTTTCTTTCCAAGTTTGCTAGATGATGGAACTGGTTCTGTCATCTTTCAAATAAGATCTATAAATTAGGGAATGATGAAATTAGTTAATCAATGATTATCAAAAGACAAAAGTAGGAGTAAGTAAATATGAAATAGATATAATGTAGGAAGCCCATTCTGGGTTGAATTAAAGCTAAGAAAGGAAGTAAGGGGATCGAACTTAGTTAGGGGATGAACTTAGTCAACGATTGATTACTAAATGGAAAAAGGTAAGGGGAAGTAAATAGGAAGAAAAAAAGTGAATGTAAATTAAAATAGAAAGTCTGTTTTGAGGGGAGAATTAAGGTAAATGAAGAATCAAATAAATTAGTGGATGGACTTAGTTAATCAAAAATTAATAAAAGCAAAAAAAAGGTATAGGAAGTAAATAAGGGAAAAATTAGTTGTCGCAAAAACATTAAAAAGAAAGGAAGTATTATTAATTTGTTCGTGGAAAATTAACAAAAAAAAAAGACACGAAACAAGGCAAAAGTTATTCTAAAAAGGGATTGGACAAATTCCAAAATAAAGGTTGGAACGGTGATTTGTCTTTCTTAGAAATTTCCAGACACGACATTTTGCCAAAACATATTTTGCCAATAAGGGTAAAAATAAACATTTTGACATAGACTTATTAACAAAACGAGGATTTTAGCCTTTCTGGCAAAATGTGTTTTGGCAGAATATGGAGAAAGGCGCAAAGCGCAGACAAAAAGGAGTAAATACAATTTCTCAGAAGTCTAGTATTACATCGTGACTATAAAATTTTTTTTCTCTGTTCATAACGTAAAAATTGTTACTCACATTTTAATTCCTTTCTCTGATTCTCTATCTCTAACTATTTTACTAGTTATCTTTCTATAATCCTACATATGTTAGACAATTCAAATTAAATTTGAACAGACAAAATTAAATCAAACACACACTCTCTCTCATGCGTATATATTCTTTGTTCTTTCAATTTGCTCTTTGTGTGTTTACATATTCGTCTGTCTCTTAATTTATCGATTGGAAATTCAATAAATTAGTACCACCTTCCCTCTCGTATCCTAAAAAGTCTGTCACATTCTCGTTCATTTGATGTTTGATTTTTAATGCTTGACTACCTGTTTTTAAGCCTTTCTTTCAAGTAATTTTACCTAATTTTTATAGATTTTCGTAGGATTTGATGGATAATGGATTCCAATTCTTCTAAACAACTCTACAATTTTTCAACGAGTACATTCGATAAGGTATGGAATTTTGTGAAAATACTTTAATTCTACCAATTTTCTTTAAGGTACTTCAAAACACCACATCAGGCTCCCATAAAATCATCCCCCAACTTCAAATCCAACAAGAAACGAGTTCGGCAATTTTAACGCAAGGACAAATCCTGAATCCACAAAACATAATTGTCGTCTCGTCAAATACTGTTGGAGCTGTTGATGCTTCAGGTTTGTAAAAAATTTTTATAAGTAGCCTAGAATAGTTCAGGGAGAATTCTCTCTGCTCCGCGAATCCTTGTTAACCGAATTTTCCTTTTGGGGTTGATTAGCACACCTGAAAATTCGACGAAAAGTCTGTCGGTGAACGGGGCTGTTCCATGTTAATTATTAAAATCATGATCAATTAAAATTATCCCTTTTTTTTTTAACAGCTTTGCTCAGTATTGCCCATAAAGAATACCAAGCGGGAAACTACGCTAAGGCAGAACAACATTGTTTGGCTCTACTTCAACAAAATTCACACAATATAGGTGTTCTTCTTTTGCTGTCTTCTATTGCTTTTCAACAGAAAAATTATGAAAGGTAATTTTATTATTTGCATTTTTCAATTTTTTAATGGTTCCACGCCCATTATGATCATTTTTTGATGAGAGACTATGGTCTCTCAAGAAACAAGACTTTTGTATTATTTACCAAAACTGGCATTGGGCTTTTTGTGTTTTTTGGACTTGTTGAAAGCTAATAGAAAATTCAGGGAGAATTCAGACTTACAAGGAAAGGGTGCGAGGTGTTCGACCTAAAAACGGTCAAGACCGGGCTCATTCGATAGAGAATGTCCCATTTCTAGAAGGATTTTGTGCCATTTTTGCCCATTTTTTTGATCTGGCCCAGATATGGCCCTCCAAATTCCATTGCTGAAACCTAATAGGAAAGTCAGCGGGAATTTAGACTTATTGTTAGGCTTTTACCCTCCTATCAGTGTGAAAAATAAACCATTATCTCTCCTATTTTCAGATCGATGCAATACTCTAATCTTGCTATAAGAGTAAATCCAGAATGTGCAGAAGCTTACAGCAACTTGGGCAATGCTTACAAAGAGAAGGGTGATTTAACCGAAGCTCTCAAAAATTACCATATTGCTGTGCGTTTAAAACCTGATTTCATCGATGGATACATAAATTTGGCATCTGCTCTAGTTTATGTTGGCGATCTTGAACAGGCAATTCAAGCATATTTGACTGCTCTTCAATACAATCCGGTTAATTTTTGAATGAAAATTTTTTTATTTCTCCTTTTACCTAATTTAGGACCTGTACTGTGTTCGAAGCGATTTAGGCAATCTATTCAAGGTGAACATTTATTTAAAAAATTTTTTAAATTCGATAATGTTTTCTAGGCAATGAATCGTTTTGAAGAAGCAAAGGTTTATTTTTGCTTATTTTACTTGTTAAAATTCAACAGAGAATGACAAAAGGCATAAAGAGCGTGATGCTAAATCGTCAACGATATTCTCAAAAATTTTTTTAATTTCTCCCGATTTTTTACTTTTATTTTTTTATTTTTAGGTTTGTTATCTTAAAGCTATTGAAATGCAACCCCATTTTGCTGTAAGTTTAATTTTTTGACAAATTTTTAATTTCAACTTTTGTTGTTTAGGTTGCTTGGTCGAATATGGGTTGTGTTTTTAATGCTCAAGGTTTGCTTCCTTTTATTTTCAAATTGAATCAATCTTTAGGAGAACTTTGGTTAGCATTGCACCACTTTGAAAAGGCAATTACGCTTGATCCAAATTTTATTGATGCTTTGATTAATATGGGAAATGTGTTGAAGGAAGCAAGAATATTTGATAGGTTCGATTATTTTTTATTTTTCCCATGTTAACCGGTTGTGGGCATTGAGTATGTCTGGCCCACACAGGCAGAATCGGCGAAAAGTCCGTGCCGATAAAAGACATCGAAACCTTGTTAACCGATCTTTCCTGTTGCCAACACACCTGAAAACCCATTTGAAGTTTCTTTGAACGGGATTTTCTTTGGTTAGCTCACCAAAAATTAACCCATGATTCATTATTTCCACCTCCGTTTAATTTTTTATATTTTCAATTTTTTTAGAGCTGTCTCTTGTTATCTCCGTGCATTAGCTCTAAATCCCAATCATGCAGTTGTGCATGGGAATCTAGCTTGTGTCTATTATGAACAAGGACATTTGGACTTGGCAATTGAAACTTACAAAAGAGCGATTGAATTACAACAAAATTTCCCTGATGCTTATTGTAATTTGGCTAATGCTTTGAAGGAGAAGGGCTTGGTTATTGAAGCGGAACAAGCTTATAATACTGGTTAGTTTTTTGATTGTATTTGTGAATGTGCTTGTGATTTTAGGAAAGGACACGTTTCCTCATAGATCTATTCCGTCTCCTAGACGTTTTTAAAATTAATTTTCATATTTCAGCATTAACTCTGTGCCCAAATCATGCTGATTCTTTAAACAATTTGGCAAATATAAAACGTGAGCAAGGAAAGATTGAAGAAGCAACTCGACTTTATTTGGAAGCGTTAAAGGTTTATTAATTTTTTTATTGAAACATTTAATTTTGTTATTTTAGATATATCCAGAATTTGCAGCTGCACATAGCAATTTGGCTTCAATTTTACAACAGCAAGGTTTGTTTCTGTTTTATGATGATTTTTCAAATTGTGGAATTTTCTTTCTTGATTTATTGTTTCCTTTTTATGGTTTCAAACGGCTAACCAAAATTCAGTCCCCCGGCTAAATCATAATCGAGCGAAACTGAAACAACGGTCCGAAACCTGATTCGATATCTTTTCTGACCGGCCCTAGCCTTGGTACCTTATTCCAGATTTTAATAATTTTCTTTTTATAAAATATTTTTTTCAGGTCGTTTGCAAGACGCAATAGAACATTACAAGGAAGCAATACGAATTTCACCGACATTTGCTGATGCTTATTCAAATATGGGAAATACTTTAAAAGAAATGGGTGATGTTAATGGAGCATTACAATGTTATACTCGTGCAATCCAAATTAATCCGGCATTTGCTGATGCACAAAGTAATTTGGCTAGTATTCACAAAGATGCTGGAAATATACCTGAGGCGATTCAAAGGTATCTTGTTTATTTTAATTTGGGTATTTTTTGTGTGGGTGTTCCTTTGGGTTAAAAAATACACGTATACATTAAAATGGTGTTGGACAACAAAATTAGAATTGGGAAATTCATGGGTTGTTTCCCGATTGTTGTTGGATCTGGAAAAAATAAGAACGGAAGTCTGGTTCCGATTACTTATCTAACAAGATTTTATATTTTGTCTTTTAAAAAGAAAAATTTGTGTTTATCTTACAAACAAATAAATAATAAATATTTTTCCTTTTTTTCTTGAATTTCCCACGACATTTCCCACTTTCTCCCTTAAATTTATTTTATCAGAATTCAAACAATAGTTATTCTAGTAAATAAAATTATTTTTTAAATTTATTTTATTAAAAAATATTTTTTTTCAGTTACTCTACAGCATTAAAACTAAAAAGTGATTTCCCAGATGCTTTTTGCAATTTAGCTCATTGTCTACAAATTATTTGTGATTGGTATTTTTTTTATAAATTTTTCTAATTTTTTTACATTTAATTTTTTTTCTAGGACTGATTACAATTCTCGAATGAAAAAATTGGTTACTATTGTTGAGGATCAACTTCAAAAAAAGTTTTGTTTTTTTTAATTTAATTAAAAAATTTTTCTTAATAGGCGTCTTCCTTCTGTGCATCCCCATCATTCCATGTTATACCCACTCTCTCATGAACAAAGAAAGGTTTTAGAATTAAAAAAGATTTTTTAAATTTTTCTAAAATTTCAGGCAATTGCAAGTCGTCATGCGCAATTGTGTATAGAAAAAATTCAAGTTCTTCACAAACCTCCATACAACTTTTCTGATCGTTTTAATATTCGTATGGGAAAAAATTGTCGTTTAAAAATTGGATATGTTTCTTCTGATTTTGGTTACTTTCCTTTTGAAATTTTTTTAAATTCAAAAAAAATTCTTTTTCCTAAAGGAAATCATCCAACAAGTCATTTAATGCAATCAATTCCTGGCATGCATGATCGTTCGCGTGTTGAAGTTTTTTGTTATGCTTTGTCACCAAATGACAACACAAATTTTCGTCAAAAAATAATGCAAGAAAGTGAACATTTTATTGATTTATCTTCGGTTTGTTTTGGATTTTGAATTAAAAATTATTTTTTTAATAGATGCCCTGTAATGGAACAGCAGCTGATAGAATAAATAAAGATGGAATTCATGTTCTTATAGTAGGAATAAATTTTTTTTGATTTTTGTAATTAAAAATTTTATTTATAGAATATGAATGGTTATACAAAAGGTGCACGAAATGAAATTTTTGCGTTGAGACCGGCACCGATTCAGGTCACCTAAAAATTTTAGGTCTTGATTTTTTAATTAATCTATCTTCTAGGTTATGTGGCTAGGCTATCCCGGAACATCTGGAGCACCTTTTATGGACTACATTATTACTGATGCAATTAGTATAAAATTATTACTTTTTTCTTAAAATTTGTTTTTTATAGCTTCCCCAATTGAACTAGCCAATGCATACAGCGAGAAATTGGCATATATGCCTCATACATTTTTTATTGGAGGTTTGAGTTTATTCAGAAAATTTTTGAGTGTTTTCAATTTTATAGATCATGTTCATATGTTGGCACATTTAACCGAAAGAGTAATTGTAAAAGATAAAGATGGTCAACTCCCTGAACGTGATTGTCTAACAGTTGTAAATGCGACACAAAATGCCCTTCAACCATTACTTTCTAGTTCTGCATGTGAAGTTAAGGTGAGTGATTTAATAGGTTTTAAATGAGTCTGTACACGTGAAGGTTGCTTTTGGATGGGGAATCTGAAAAACGTCGATTTTCCATTTTGGGGTTCTTTTCCCATTCGGAACTTGGAAGTTATTTTTATTAAAAAAATTTTTTTTCAAAGACATTTGTCCGCGAAGCTGAAGTTCAACACGGGCCAGAAAGAGAATTTAAAATGACAGAAGTTGTTGTTCCTGTAGTTGAAGTTACGTCAACAGAGCCTTTATCACAAATGATTGGAAATGGTTTAATTGCTGCAAATGTTAGCGGTGTCCCTATACAAAATGGATTAACTACATTAAATACACATGTAAAAGCTGCTACTGGAGAGGAAATTCCTCAAACAATTTTGGTATGATTTTAAGTAGACAGGGTTGAAATACACCTTGAAAAATCCATCTGAATTAGTTACAGCATTTTTCATATTTTTTCTGATTCTGATTTTTCCTGTTCTGATTTTTTCTGATTTTAATGGTTATTTCGATCCGACTGATTTTTCTGATAATTCAGAGAACTTTGACTTTTATTATTTTGATAAATTCTGATCTTTAAAAATTATTTCCTTTAATTCAACAGGTTACAAGCCGTCAACAATATGGACTACCTGATGATGCAATTATTTTTTGTAATTTTAATCAACTTTATAAAATTGACCCGCCAACGCTTGAAATGTGGTGTGAAATACTTAAACAGGTTTTTGTTTATTTTTTTAATTAATGAATTTTTTAAAATTAGGTAACAAATTCGGTCCTCTGGCTTCTACGCTTCCCTTATCATGGTGAACAACACGTTATTAGGTTTTGTGCCCAAAGAGGAATTAATACAAAGAAAATTATTTTTTCAAATGTTGCTGCTAAAGGTTTACTTTTATATTTTTAAACTAAAAAATTTTTTGAAAAATTTTTGGAAAAATTTTTGAAATTTTTTTATAATTTTTAATACTTAAATATTAATTTTATTATTTTAAGAGGAACATGTACGAAGAGGTCAATTAGCCGATGTTTGTTTGGACACTCCACTATGTAATGGTCATACAACTGGAATGGATATACTTTGGACTGGTACACCAATGGTTACAATGCCACGTATATTTTGAAAATCTTTTTAATTAAAAAATATTTTTTTAGTAGAAACCCTCGCATCGAGAGTAGCTTCAAGTCAACTTCATGCTCTAGGATGCCCGGAGTTGGTTGCTCGTGATAGAGATGATTATATTAGAATTGCTACAAGGCTTGGAAATGATAGAGAATTGTAAGGAGTTTTTTTTATTGAAAATTTCTTTTTGTTAAGTTTTTGAATTTTTTTTCAAAAAATTTTTTTTTTGAAATTTTTGGAATTTTTGAATTTTTTTTATTTCTAGTCTAAATCAAACTCGAGCAAAAGTTTGGAAGGCACGAACTACCAGTACTCTGTTCGATGTAAAACAATATTGCACCGATTTTGAAAATTTGTTGTATAGGATTTGGAAACGCTACGAAGATGGTAACAAAAAATTTTTTAAAATTTTATTGAAAAATTTTTTTTCTTTTCAGGACTTCCACTGGACCACATTCTTAACTCTTCCGAGTGATAAATAAATTTATGAAGGTTTAGCTTTTATCTGTTTTTTTCCTTTTTTTGTTTTTCCCTTCTTTTTTCTTCTTTTCTCACTTCTATATAACTATGTATATGTTCAAAAATATTTGCACTAGAAAAATATTCTCCCCTTCATTTTCCTTCTCTTTTTTTTCTTCATTAAAAAATAATTTTTCTTTTTTTAATTCCCTTACTCTTCTTCTACCTTCCCACCTTACACAATTTTACCCAAAAAATTATTTTAGTCCGTGTTGTTAAAAAAAATAATAGAAAAAATTGTTCATTCTATCTATCACTCTATAATTGCATCATTGCCATAAAATTGAAAAAAATTTTATTTCTACTTAAGTTCATTGAACAATTAAATTTTTTTATGGCATTGATGTTTTTGAGTCTTCCCAATAATAAAAATTAAAAAAATTTTTTTCTAAATTAATGCCTGTATCAGTGATTTATTCTTCTCTTCCACCACACACTATCTTCATTTACTTTATATTATTCAATTTTTTTTCTTGTCGCTTCGTTATATAATTTTTTCAAAAAAAAATATATTTAATTACTATGTAAATTCAAAGCCGCAAATTTAAAACAAAAAATAAAAATTTAAAAATATATTTTTGACTTTAATATTTTTAATATTGTTTGGAAGTAACAATTAAATTTTTTTTTATTTGAGAGAAAAAAAAAGAATTAAAAAAATTATTTTCAATTTTTAAATTAAATTATCCGAAATGTTAGAGGAAAATCAGTCAACAACAGAAAACGCTGAGAATGGATTTATAAGTGATGCCCTTACAACTCCTTTAATTTACCAAGAACGTACACAGAGGAGACTGATCCCTTTCTTGTATGAATTTTTTATTATTTTTAAAAATGTTAAAAACTTAATTTTTAGATTTTCCGAGCTGTTTTTTCTTTGGACTGGCAAATTGATGAGAAAAGGCTATAAAGGAAAGCTTAAACAGGTTAATTATTAAATAAACTTTTTACAAATTGTAAATGAAATAAAAACTTGTCTTATACAATTTGTACAATAAATAAACTTTTACAATTTGTAAATTAACAGAAAACTTTTACAATTTGTAGTTTGTTTATTTTCAATTTGTAAAGTTTAACTACAAATTGTAAATTAAATAAATATTTTTTTCATAAATTGTAAATTAATTAAACTTAATTTTTTTACAAATTGTAAATTTAATAAGTATTTTTTTCAAAATTTGTAAATTAAAATAAACATTTTTTACAATTTGTAAAATTTTACTTTTTGTAAATTTTGTAAAATTTATATTTTTTACAACTTCAGGTAGATGATGTTTTTGGTTTACCCAATACTTTAAACCTAACTACTCTTGGCTCTGTTCTCAGTCATCCTCTTGAAAATGAAACTTCCACTTTTGCACCTATTCTTCTACGGGTTTATGGACGTCAATTTTTTCTTCTAGGCATTCTCAGATTTATTGGAGATATTTTAAAATTTGCAGGTTAATTTTTAGTTTATCTTTTTTTTTGACTTTTAATTTTTGTTAGGCCCAATTCTTCTTCATATGCTTATTTCTTCATTACAAAGCAAAATGGAGAATACAAGTTATATTTGTTGTGGACTTATGTTTATTACAATGTTGCTTGCTTCCCTTTGTGATGTGCATTTTGGGTATCGAATTCAACTTTTATCAATGAAAGCAAAGGTAAGACTGAGTTTTCTGATACTTCTGATTATTTTAATAAGTCTGATTCTTCTGACATTTCTAATTTTTCTGATCATTCTGATTCTAATCCCGGTTTTCATTTTTCAGAGCGCCCTTCTTCTAGCTGTTTATGAGAAACTCTTACGAATTCCAGCCTATAAAATTACTGACGATTTTTCTTCTGGCAAATTAATAAATTTAATGTGTACAGATATTGATAGAATTGGTGAATTTATTTGTTCCTTTCATGGTATTCTTTGGAAAAAATAAAAAAATATTCTTATTTTTTAACAGCTTTTTGGGGGATGCCAATGGATTTTATTATTGCATTATATTTAATTTATAAAGAGGTTAGTAATTTAAAAAAAATAATTTTTTTTTGATGAATTAATAGTGGGAAGGACAAAGATTTTCGTTTAAAAATTCAAAAAAAAATAATTTTAATTTTTTAAGATGGGTTTAGCATTTCTTGCTGGTGTTCTGGCTTCTGTAATACTTATACCTTTAAATAAATTAATAGCTTCAAAAATTGGAAAATATTCAGATGAAATGATGTCTGTTAAAGATGCTAGATTAAAACTGGGTAAATTTAAAATTAAAAAAATTTTTTTAATAAAATTTTTTAGTTAGTGAATTGAGCCATTCAATGAGGACAATTAAATTAAATAGTTGGGAAAATTTTTTTGAAACAAAAATTAATTTAATTAGACAAAAAGAATTAAAATATTTACGTTATATAAAGTTTCTGGATGCTATATGTGTTTACTTATGGGTATTCTTTCAAATTAATTTTTTAAATCATAAAATAATTTTAAAAGGCTTCTGCACCCATTCTTATTACAATGATGATATTAGCTACATTTACCTTGATTTTACATGAACAATTGACTGCTGCTAAAGTTTTCACTACACTGGCGTTGATAAACATTTTGATAATGCCATGTAGGTTATTTTAATTTTATTAAGAAAATATTAAAATAAATTTTAAGTAAATGCTTTTCCATGGGTTCTCGGCTCTATGATAACCGGATTAGTTAGCAAACGTCGATTTGATTCATTTTTCTCTATAAAATCAACTAAAGACCTGCAACAATTTTATTCTCCAATTTCCAACTCAACAACACTTATTGAACTTGAAAAAAATTTTTTTGGATGGAAGAGTGAAGAAAATGTTGTTCAAGGAGTTCAATTTAAAGGAGAACAAGTTAATTTTTTATTTGTTAAAATTAAATTTATTTAACTAAAAGGGTATGTTAATTGGAATAATTGGACCTGTTGGAAGTGGGAAATCAACTTTACTTGTTGGAATACTTGCAGAAACAATAATTGAAGGCCCTCCAATTTTACTTGATGAGAGGGTATTATCTGAAGGATTTGCTTATGTTGGACAAGATGTTTGGCTTAGAACTGGTTCGGTTAAAGAAAATATTCTTTGCGAGCTTCCCTATTTTTCTGAACGTTTTCGAAGTGCAATAGATGTGTGTGCATTAACTATGGATATAGAGAATATGCCTGGAAAGGAGAATTATCGAATTGGAGGGGAAGGAGTTAGTTTGAGTGGAGGTTCATTTTACTTTTTTTTTTATTTGTTTGATTATTATTGGACTTTGTTTTAGATATTCGGATGTGTCGATTTATCCGAAAACCGATACTCGAAGTCCAAACTTCTCAATCCGGTCCATCCATACCCCCAATACTCGATACATCCCAAGTTAAGATATGTCCGTTAAACTTTGGTTAGCTACTAGGCGGGAGAACTCCTCAAGCTTTACCACCAATTTAGGATACCTCTCATTATAAAATCAACTTTTTAAGTCCCGTGGGTCTATCTAAAGATAAGTTCCGATTTTTTAAAAATTAAAATAAAATTTCTTTTAAAAAGGTCAGAAAGTCCGTCTTGCATTAGCCCGTGCTGTTTATGCTGACAAACTAATTTATCTACTCGATGACCCTTTTGCAGCATTAGATGGAACAGTGGCTTCTTTTGTTTATGAAAATTGTATTGAAAAGCAACTTAGATCTAAAGGAAAATTAGTAATATTGTGTACACATTATGAACGATTCTTGGGACGTGCTGATTTAATTGTACAATTGGATGGGGAAGGAAATGTTTTGAGAGCTGGTAAGCCTTTGAAATTTTTTTTTCTAAAATTTTTTCATTTAACAAGGTTCCCCAGAAGTCATTTTGCCTGATATTGTTGAAAACCAAATTGTAAAACAAACAGACAATGGTTATGAAGAAGAAAAGGACGGGCATTTATCTCAACCTATGGAAGCAGCTGAATATGTCTCTCTTATAGATAATGAAGAAAAAGAAGAAGGAACGGTCAAAATACGAATTTATAAGACGTATATTAAAGCTATAGGTTTGTGGTTGTCAGGACTGGTATTGCTTTCTTTAATTGGTTTGTAAAAAATTAAAATAAATCAAAAAAAAATATTTTTAGCTTTGCAAGCAACTAGAAACGCGACAGATGTTTGGTTGAGTAAATGGAGTTCAGCAAACAATTCAAAACACAATAATTCAAAGTTGTTTCTTCAACAAGATTGGGGGTATATTTATTTTTATGAAAATTACAAAAAATCAGATTGTAAAGTTTAAAATAAGATGTATTCCTATTACAATTGTAAAAATATTTTATTTTTTAGTTATCCTTTTGCTTCACGTTATATTATTCCACTCACTTCAATTAATGAACAAAATCAAGAAATGTTTTATTTACGAATTTATATTGCAATTGTTGGTCTCAATTCCATTTCAACTTTAACCCGAGCTTTCCTTTTTGCAATTGCCTGTATTTATGCAGCCAAATATTTACATCAAAGCTTATTGAGCCGAATTTTAAAAGCAAATATAAATTGGTGGGATAAAACGCCTTGTGGACGTGTTACAAATCGTTTATCAACTGATGTTAGCATGGTGGATACTTCTTTACCTTTTCAATTAAATATTTGTTTGGCTAGTTTTTTTTCTCTTATAGGTTTGAAAAAATTTTTTTGTATGAAAATTTCTAAAAAAAATTTTTTTTAATAAAATAGGAACTTTAATTCTGACGCTGGTAGCACTTCCATTGCTCTCACTTTTGATGTTGCCTCTATTTATTATTTATTATTATATTCAGGTAAATTTTTAAAATTCTTATTTAGATGGAGATGTTTGTTTTAGAATATTATCTTCAATATCCTAAAAAAATTTTTGAATGGGGAAGAGTCTAGGAATAACTACCACTGGGGGTGCCTGCTTGGGGCTATAATTTACCTTTCTTAACTAAGATTAAAATTTTTTCTTTATAGAAATATTATCGTCGAACAAACGTTGAATTGGTAATAAAATGATTTTATATTTTTAATTAATTTTTATTTTCTCAGAAACGAATATGTGCAATTACTTTATCTCCATTGTACAGCCACCTTTCAGAAACAGTATCGGGACTAATTACAATACGTTCTCTTCGAATTAGTGAATTGTAAAATTATTTATTTTTGATTTTTCAATAAAATTTTTTTCTTCCTTTCAGTTTTTCTTCAAAAATGAGAACACTTTTGGGTTACAATCTCCGTTCTTCATTCTCTTCTTTGGCTGCTTCAACATGGCTTTCTGTACGTATTCAAATGCTTGGACTTTTTGTGCTCACAATTATTTTATTTGCAAGTATATTGGACGTTACAATTTTAAAATTAAGCCATCCTGGACTTATTGGTTTGGCTATAACTTATGCTTTGTCAATAACTAATGTTTTAAATGGTCTTCTTACGTCTTTTATTGAGACTGAAAAAGGTTTAATTTTCTTTTTACAAATTGCAAATTTGTCTGAAAATAAGTTTTACAAATTACGATATTAATTAAGCTTGTTTTTACAAATTGTAAAAATTATAAACTTAATAAAACTTTGTTTTACAATTTGTAAATTGCTTATATAACTTTTTTTACAATTTGTAGAAATTTAAAATCGAA
Source organism: Meloidogyne arenaria (assembly GCA_036172955.1). Taxonomy (NCBI): domain Eukaryota; kingdom Metazoa; phylum Nematoda; class Chromadorea; order Rhabditida; family Meloidogynidae; genus Meloidogyne; species Meloidogyne arenaria. Next base: position 209,703 of record JARQAB010000010.1, read on the forward strand.
AACGCTCTACAAATTTTTTTTTACAATTTGTAAAATGCTGCTGAATATATTAATTAAAAGACTTTAAAAATTGTAAATAAATAAGTATAATATTTTATAAATTGTAGAGTTCAATTGTAAATTAGTCTACAAACTTTATTTTTTATTTTAGAATTAGTTTCTGTTGAACGAATATGTGATTATATTAATAATGTTCCTATGGAGGAAGAAAAAGAATCTAGTCAAATAAACAATGATGATATTACAACTCCAATAGAAGGGCATATTTGTTTTGAAGATGTTTCTCTCCGTTATTCTCCAGAATTGCCTTTAGCTATTAACAACATTAGTTTCCGTTTAAAAGCGGGTACTAGAACAGCAATTATTGGAAGAACTGGAGCTGGCAAAAGTACTATTTTACAGGTTTTTTTAAATTCTATTTTGGAGAAGATTTAATTGTTTGTTTTTAGGCGTTACTTCGAGCACATCCTATTGAGACTGGCAGAATTCTGATTGATGATAATGTTGATTTGGCAAATTTGGGATTTAAATGTGCTCGTTCTTTGGTATGAGGTTTTAATAAAAAAAATTTTTTAATGAAATTTATGAGGGTAAGGGAGGGTTTAGAGAGAGGATCGATACTTATTTCCCTCAATCATACCTGTGAGGAATATTTTCAAAAATAATTTTTTAAATTTTTTCTTTAAGTTTGGTTATGTCTCTCAACACCCTTTTCTCTTCTCAGGAACTCTTTTTGATAATCTTTCAGTTGCCAATACAAATTTAAACAACACACAAATTGAAGCTTGTATTTTTGAACGAGGTTTATCTCAATGGTTGGAACAATTTGGAGGATTAAACAAAATAATTTGTGAAGGAGGAAATAATCTTTCTTTTGGAGAACGACAGTTAATATCACTTTTAAGATTGTCTTTGACAAAGCCGAAGGTTTGGAAAATATTTCTTTTTGGTGTCTTTGACCTCTCTATAGGATACACCCAATACTAGGGCATCCCGATTGGAGACTTTTTTTAAATTTGGTTGAAATGTGGTGGAGTGAGAGAGGAGCTGCCGAACATGTGATGCCTTCTATAGTATAAGATAACCTCATTATAAGAGGGAGATTCGATTTTTACAATCCCAAGGGAAAAGAGGAGGCCCGTCTCATGGTCGAGGTCCGTCTTTATCTTTAAAAAATTTTTCCATAAACATTTTTTTCTTCTAAAGATTATTCTAATTGATGAAGCAACAGCCCATATGGATGAACAAACACATTTATTAATGAGCAGATTAATTTCACGCATGGGATGTACATTAATTGCGATAGTTCATCGTCTTACTGGTCTAGATGAACATTATGATTGGGTTATTGGTAGGGATATATGTATATTTTATATTGAAAAAATATTTTTATTTTGTTTAAAGAAATGAGCAATGGCCAAATAGCTAGAGAGGGACCGCCATCACTTTTCTCCCAAAAATTATTTGAAAAATTATAAAAAACAGAAACATAGGGGCAATATTCTTTCTAATTTTATTTAAAATTGTTAAAAAAAATTTTTCGTTAATTTATTTTTACAATTTATTTGTTAATTTTAATAATTGAAATTCTATTCAATTTTTGTTTTCGTTCATTTATATATTTCTTTAAAGTCCAGTGAATAAATTGAAGCAAAATCTGTTTAAATGAGAAGAGATTTTAATTAAAACGATTTGTTTTGAGCGGATTTTAGGTGCCTTTAGTAAGCCGTCTCTCATAATACACAACCATAAGGCAAGGATCATCTCTTATAATGAGGTGTATATTAAATAGAGGTTATCGCTTAGACGTCATCTACCCCCATCCTCTGGCCAACCAAATTTCAAATAGCGTGCCTTTAATTGAGGTGTATATTAAATAGGAGTATATCTAACAGTGAGGTCAACTCTCTAAAATACCCATCTTTCATCAATATTTAAAACACCTACATTAATTATTTGTATTCCAGCTACTGCAGTAGCTGTCCACTCAAAACCTAAATGTTCAGCACTAAAACCACCTAATGCTGTGCCAATGAAACAACTAGATATTTAAAAATAATTTTTTTAATTTCACAAAAAAGTACCCAAGTGCATAAAATGACACAAAATATCCTGAAATTTGCCCACAAGTAGTTGACGATTTTTCTGAATATCCTTCATTTCTTAAAGAATATTTTAAAATATTTTTTTTTCAAAAATTATTTTACTTCACAGCGTCCAAACACCATTTAAATACAGGAACAAAAAGTACAGCACCAGCTATCCCAATAATTGCAAATGAGATTCCAATCAGAATTAAATTTCTTTTAAGGGGAGAAAGTAAATTCTGATTTTAGTTCTGATTCTTGGATAAATTCTGATTTTAATTTAATTTTTAAAATAATTCTGATATTTTTTTAAATTCTGATTTTTGAATAATTGATTTTCTAAATAATTCTTACTTTTCCAATCCCAGAAACGGTGCTGGACCCATTAATAAAGAAGAAACAGCACCTAATACTCCTCCAATAATTCTAACAAATGAAGGCGAAAATCGTTGCGCAATACGATCGAATATCCAACCCCATATTGGTGTAGTAATTAAGTAAAAACACGCCATTATCATCAACATAATCCCAACTAAGACGGAAGGTCTCCCTTTGAACTTGGAAATTTTTTTTATTATTTTTAATTTATTCTAATAGTCGCCCATAGTGACTGATTTTAAAAATTAATGGATAGGCGCCTATTAGAATGAATAAATTATATTATCCCTACTGTGGAAAGATGTTCAGCTATGGCAGGCTCGAAAAACACCCAAGCAATAGAAATAACAAAAGTAGAAAGCATTGCCATGAAAACTTCAGGGATTAGAATCATTTTTACCATCCCCGGAGATTTTTCTTTTTGTTGTTTGATATTTGAGGTTTCTGAGCCTAGAAATAGAACTGAATGTTCAATTCAATGGTTGTTTTGAATGAATGTTTAAAAACATGTTTAGAACAAATATATTTTCCGGAAAACATATAAATAAAACATGTTTAAAAGGAAACATTAGGAAAACACCCACAAACATATTTGTTAGAGAAATGTTGTAAAAACACCTTCCGGAAAAATGTTCAGGAATAACATTTTTAGTTGTTTTCTTAAAATAAATAAAGTTTTCCGGAAGTATACTATTCCGGAAAAACATTAATACAAACTCTCAGATAAAAGGCCACGATAAAATGGTAGGGCTCCCAAAACAAGCAACAACTGTGCAGATCCAACAACAAATAAAGGCAGCATATATCCACCGACTTCATATAAGCCACTTCCTATTGCTGGCCCTAAAGTATTGCCAAGGCCAAATGAAACTTCAATAATACCCTTTATGAAATTTTTTGTTCAAAATTAAAGAAGTATTCACCATTGCCAAACTTATTCTGTCAGGAAATAATCTCCCAAAAATTGTCATAGAAGCAGTGTTAAAAGCAACGCCACCAAGAGCTTGTGTCGTCCTGCAAACTAGTAATCCAAAGAAAAACATTGGGCCAGAAGGCAAATAATCGGCAAAACCAAAAGCTATTGAACTAAGACCACAAAGTATAATTCCACCAACAAATGTTCGGTTTGCTTTTAATGTTGCCATCTGTATTTTGATTATTTTAAAAATGGGGTAAACAATCATTAAAACATTGTTAAAAACATTTTCCGGAAAACAAATGTTCATTTAATTTTATAATAATGAAAAATACATTTCAGGAAAACACAAATTAAAACATTCCGGAAAACATGTAATTAAAAACATGTTCATTTTATTGTTAAAGGAAAAAATTCCGGAAAACATTTGTGCTCAAAACATTTTCTGGAAAACATAAACAAAACATAATTAAAACTTCCCAATATGTTTCTACTAGTTTTTAATTAAAAACACAAACATATTTTCCAATAATAGGTGAAGCAATAAATAGAATAAGTTGATAATAACCAATAACAAATCCAACATCTGTTGTACTTAAACCTTTCCGTTTAGTAGCTTCTGTTGGAAGGAAAGGTACAATACAAGAAAAAGTTATTGTAGCTGAGACACTTAGGATTGCAATTAGGACCATAACAAATATTTGCTGCCTAGTTAAGGGTGCTGGAACTACTAAAATAATTAATTTTATGCTGAATTTCTGTGTTGAGGAATATACTTATTCATGAAAATATTTATAGTATTGAAACATTCCGGAAAACAATATTAAACACTCCAAAAACACGAACAATAACAAATAAAATGTAAAAACATTTCAACAAATAAAATGTAAGAAAACATGCCGGAATTGCATCAAAAACATTCATGAGAAACACTCTAAACAATAACTCCTGTTATTGTTCAGAGTTTCGGAAACACACAAACATCCCGAAAATGCACAAAAACACATAAAACATGCAAAAACATTCCAACAAATCATCTAAACATCCCAGAAACACAACTTTATGTTTTTGTTAATGTTTTAGACTTGCCTTTTTCACTCTGTTTTGTATCTACCTTTACAATTTCATCTACACTTTTTAGTGTTATATTATTGTTGTTTTCATCAACATATGTTTTGTTTGGGTTATCTGAACATTGTAGTATTTCTGATGGATAAATCCTTGTTTGAGTCATGTTTCTGATTTTAATTAAAATTGAAAAAATGGCAATAATTTTGAATAAATTATAAGAAAGATAACTAGAGCTTTATATAACAAAAATGTTTTAAAACTTTTCCCTATAATGTGTGGTTGCACCACAGACCCCATAATCTGCCGTGCAAAATAAAAAAATTTCTGTATCAACTAAGATTTACATTTTTAACACTCATTAATACCTATGACAATTTTTTAAAATTATTTTCTCTTCATTTTCACCTTCCACCATTGTCAAAAATTTTTTTATTTAGGATAATCCGAACCAATTTTGATTTTCAAAATATTATCAAAAATTACTACGTGGAAAATATGCTGATTTTTGTCAAGCAAAAAATTTAATAGCACACAATGTATCACTTAAAAATTACAATTTTTAACGTTTAAAAGTTTTCATTTTATTGGAAATTTCATAGTGTTCTTTGATTTTATCGAAATATAGCAAGAACAAACACTCCAAAAACACGAATAATAACAAATAAAATGAAAAAAAACATTCTAACAAATAAAATATAAGAAAACATACCGGAATTAGGTATATTAAAAACATTCCGGAAAACATTTTGAAAAACAAATCATCTAAAGATCCGGAAGCTAAAACAAATAAAATATATAAAAACATCCAGGAAACATATAAAAACACAAATTATATAAAACATTCCGGAAACAAACAAAAACACAAATTATCTAAACATTCCGGAAACACATCAAAAACAAATAAAATATATAAAAATATTCCGGAAAACATACAAAAACAAATAAAATATATACAAACTTTCAAGGAAAATTGAATTTTAAATTGCCGAAATGAATTGAAATAATAATTTTCTTCACCCTATAACATAAAAAAATTATAAGACAGAAACATGAGAGCAATATTTTTAAAATTTTTATTTAAATTATTGGTTAATTTATTTTTACACATTATTGTTAATTTTAATAATTGCAATTCTATTTAATTTTTGTTTCCGTTCATTTAAATATTTCTTTAAAATCCAATGAGTAAATTGAAGCAAAGTCTGTTTAAACGAGAAGAGATTTTTTATTTAATTTATTATTAGTAATTTATATTAATTTATTTTAAAATACCCATCTTTCATCATTATTTAAAACACCTACATTAATTATTTGTATACCAGCTACAGCAGTAGCTGTCCATTGAAATCCTAAATGTTCAGCACTTAAACCACCTACAGCTGTGCCAATAAACGAACTAAATATTTAAAAATATTTTCTTTCAATATATTTATTTTTAAAAAATACCCTAGTGCCAGGGATGACAGGAAAAACCCAGAAATTTGCCCGCATGTAGTTGACGATTTCTCTGAATATCCTTCATTTCTTAATGAATTTTTTAAATTATTTTTTTCAATACTAGTTTACTTTACAGCGTCCAAACACCATTTAAATACAGGAACATAAAGCACAGCACAAGCTATTCCAAGAATTGCAAATGAGATCCCAATCAGAATTAAATTTCTTTTAAGGGGAAAAAGTAAATTCTGCTTTTTGGAAAATTCTGATTTTAAAATAATTCTGATCTTTTTAAGATTCTGATTTTCAATTAAATTCTGATTTTTTAATTAATTCTGATTCTGGGAAAAATTCTGATTTTATAAATTCTATTTTTTGAAAAATTCTGATTTTAATTCTGGTTCATAAATAATTCTGATTTCAATTAAATTCTGATTTTTTAAATAATTATGATTTTAAAAGGCTTACTTTTCCAATCCCAGAAACGGTACTGGACCCATTAATAAAGGAGAAATAGCAATTAATGCTCCTCCAATAAATCTAACAAGCGAAGGTGAAAAGCTTTGCACAATATAACGATCAAATACACAGCCCCATGTTGGCGAGGAAATTAAATAAAAACACGCCAATATCATCATCATAATTCCAACCATGACGGAAGGTCTCCCTTTGAACTTGGAATTTTTAAAATTATTTTTAATTTATTCTAATAGTCGCCCAAGACTGATTTTAAGAATTAAGAGATAGGTAGGCGCCTATTAGAATGAATAAATTATTATATTATCCCTACTGTGGAAAGATGTTCAGTTATGGCAGGTTCGTAAAACACCCAAGCAATACAAATAACAAATGAAGAAAGCATTGCCATGAAAACATCAGGGATTAAAATCATTTTTACTATGCCTGGAGATTTTTCTTCTTGTTGTTTGACATTTAAAGTTTCTGAGCCTAGAAATATAAATTTAAAAACAATTCAGAATTTGTCTTGATTGAATGTTTAGAATGTTTAAAAACATGTTTGAAGGTTCTTAGAAACATGTTTAGAATAAATGTTTAGAAATAATGTTCAGAACAAACAAATATTTTTTCCGAAAAACATAAATAAAACATGTTTAAATCTTGTTAAAACACCCACAAACATATTTATTAGAGAAATGTTGTAAAAACATTTTACGGAAGAATGTTCAGAAAAACATTTTTACTTGTTTCCTTGAAATAAATAACCTTCAGATAGAAGGCCACGATAGAATGGTAGGGCTCCCAAAACAAGCAACAACTGCAAAGATCCAACAACAAATAAGGGTAGAACATATCCACCGACTTCATATAAGCCACTACCGATTGCTGGCCCTAAAGTGTATCCAAGACCAAATGCAACTTCATTAATACCCTTTACGTAAGTAAGGATTTTTTCAAAAATTAAAAGAGAAATTACAGTTGCCAAACTTATTCTGTCAGGAAATAATCTTCCAACAATTGCCCAAGAAGCAGTGTTAAAACCAACACCGCCAATGGCTTGAGTTGTCCTGCAAACTAGTAATCCAAAGAAAAACATTGGGCCAGAAGGCAAATAATCGGCAAAACCAAAAGCTATTGAACTAAGACCACAAAGTATAATTCCACCAGTAAATGTTCGGTTAGCTCGTAAAACAGCCATCTACATATATTTTGAATATTTTAAAAATAAGCAAGAAATCTTTAAAACATTGTTAAAAACATTTTCCGGAAAACACATGTTCATTTAATTTTATAAATAATAATGGGAGATATATTTTGAGAAAGCACAAACTAAAACATTCCGGAAAACATAAAATTAAAAACATGTTAATTCTATCGGTAAAAGAAAATATTCCGGAAAACACGTTTTGGAGTAAAACATTTTCCGAAAAATATGAACAAAACATTTAATTTTCCCAACATGTTTCTAGTTTTTAATGAAATCTAAAAACACAAACATATTTTCCAATAACAGGGGAAGCAATAAATTGAATAAGTTGGTAATATCCAATAACAAATCCAACTTGTGTTGTACTTAAACCTTTCCGTTTAGTAGCTTCTGTTGGAAGGAAAGGTACAATACAGGAAAAAGTTATTGTTGATGAGACATTTGAAATTGCGAGTAGGGCCATAACAATTATTTGCTGCCTAGTTAAAGGTGCTGGAACTACTAAAATAATTAATTTTATATTGAGAATTCGTATTACACTAATTGTAAATGTATAAAACATTCCGGAATTTTATCTAAAAACAATCAGGAAAAAATAAAAAATACAATAAAACATTCTGGAAACACAAACAAATAAAATACATAGGTATATAGACTTTCCGGAAAACATGAAAAACAAATATCATATTAATCATACCGGAAGGAAAACGAACAAAAAGAATAAAATACAAAAACATTCCGGAAATATGCAAAAACAAATAAAATATAGAAACATCCCGGAAAACACAAAATTTCATGTTTTAAACACACCTTTTTCACTCTGTTTTGTATTTGCCTTTACTATTTCCTCAACATTATTTAATGTTATATTATTGTTTATGCTGTTGTTTTCATTGCCATCTGTTTTGTTTGAGTTATCTGAACCTTGTAATATTTCTGATGCGTGAATCCTTCTTGTTTGTGTCATGTTTCGATTTTAATTATAAATTAAAAAATCAACAATAATCGTTAAGCAAATAAATAAATAATTGGGGGTTTTTTAAATAAATTATAGTAAAGATAATAAAAATAAAATGATGAAATTTAATTATTTTTATTAATATTTTACTTATCGGTTGCTGCTTGTTATGTTTTTGATTGCACTGAAAACACGCCTTTTTCTTCTTTTTATTTTTTTAATATTTAAAATTAAAAATACGAACGGTCAAAATTAATCCTCTCCTCATGATTTTGTTTGATAAGGAAATTAAAATTATTATGATCATTGATAAAATTTTTTTCGTAACTTCATAGACTAAAATACAAAGGAATTGATAGGTAAACTACTAATTAAGTAACATGTTTTTAATAAAATTTTTTAAATTAAAAGTAACATGTTTTTGTATTTTCCGAAAAGAATAAAATACAACTTAAAATTCAAGAAGCAAAAGACAAACAAGCCAAACAATTTTCCTGAAAACATGTTCCGGAAAAATTATACATATGTATATTTAAATATTCCGGAAACATGAAAACACGAAAAAAACATCCCGGAAAAACATTTAAACAAACATTTTGAAATAAACTAATTTCCGGAAAAGACAAATACAAATGTTTCCGGAAAAACATCAACAATGTTTATTTTGTATTTTTTATTTTAAATATTTTTATTCCAATTAAAAAGTGATTATTTATTTATGATATTAAGAAATTAATTAGTTAACTGATATGCACCGAACACAATTTTTGGGACCTTGTCACGTTCATTTTCAAGGCAAACAATAATTAAATTTGTCTCCATTTCTTAATTTCATAATGACGGGCATTTTAAATGCTAACTAATGATGTTTTAATATCTAATTTTTGGGAACATAAATTTATTTTTTAGTGAGAGAAATGTCGATAAATGACGAATTTTAAAACAAGAAATTTTTATAGGATGACATTAGTATAAAAGAGTTTATTAAAACATTAACCGGAAAAATAAAATGTTTTCTTAAATGTTTTCCGGGAATAAAATGTTTTTCCTGAAGAACATATTTGAGAGCAATTATGAAAACACAAACATTTTCCGGAAACATAAATAATAAAAGAAAATACTTTCCGGAAAACATTATCCGGAAAAACATTACTAATAAAGGAAAAACATTTTCCGGTAAACATTTAAAGCAGCTAGCGTATATACTAAACATGTTTTGCAAACTAGCAACTTACTTAATTTATCAAATAATTTTTAAGTTTTAGATTATTAAAATTATTAAAACATTTGTTCGTCATTAATTTATTTTATTATTGTTTATATTTTTCGCGACTTTGTTGATTTCCTTTACCCAATTTGTAAAACTTCTTCTTAACTTCATTACCGCCTCCAATGATTTCTCTCCTAAAGATTCTAGAAAAGATTTATCACTATTAAATTTCTTGTGATTCACCTCATCTTCCTCCTCTTCTTCGCTTTCTTCATCTTCTTCTTCTTCACTTCTTTCAAACCATTTTGAGTGGTCTTCCTCCAAATAACTCTTTTTATTTATCTTGTTATCTTCACTTCTATCTTCCCCAGACTCGTCTTCCTCTTCTCCAGACTCGTCCTCCTCTTCACTCTCATCCTCTTCTTCACTTCCTTCAAACCACTTGGAATGATCCTCTTCCAAATACTTGTTTTTATTTTTGTTCTTTTTAATACTTCCACCCACCTTCTTTAAAGGATCCTTCTCTTCTGAACCTTCTTCTTCAGAATCTTTTTCTAACGCTGATTGATCTTCTAGTGGATTAGAAAGTCTATTAACCCTATTTTCATTTTTATCCAAATTCCTCTTTATTTTTTTCTTCAAATAAATCTCTTTCGAATCCTTTACTTTATTTCCTATTCCTCCCCTATCTTCATCCTTCTCTTCATCTTCCTTTCCTTCCGAATCTCTTCCCTCTCTTTTCGAATGATTTTTATTCTCCACTTTTTTCTTCAAATAAATCTCCTTCGAATCCTTTACTTTATTTCCTATTCCTCCCCTATCTTCCTTACTGTCCTCGCCATCTTCCTCTTCTTCCTCTTCTTCAGTCTTCCTATTCTCCATCTTCCTCTTCTCCTCCAAATCCTTTCCTTCACTTTTTGAGTGATTTACTTTCTTCGCTTTTTTCTTCAAATAAATCTCTTTCGAATCCTTTACTTTATCCCCTAATCCCCCATCATCTTCATTACTATCTTTATTACCTCCAGAATCAATTCCTTCCTTTTTTGAAGGATCTTCATTATTTTTGTTTGTAATTATTCTCTCTTTATTTTCAGGCTTTTTATTTTCTTTACTTCTTCCATCCAAACTCATCTTTTTCTTACCATCTTCCTTTTTATCTTCCAAATTCTTCCTTTCCTTTTTAGAATCTTCTGCCTTTAAATTTTTTCGTTTCCTTCCATCTTCAGATTTTTCTTCTATTCGCTTCTCCTCTTCTCTTAGCTTCTTCCCATGAATATCCTCCATCCCTTGTGGATCTTCTTGTACTGATTCTAAACTTGAAAAACTTGAAATTGATTCGATAGAATCCTCATTTCCTTCAGAAGCATTGGAAGAATCTTCTGAAACATCTACAGAGTTTAAGGGATATTTTAAAGGCACAGGTTTTGAAGGAGTTACTACATCATTATCCCTCATTGGATTGTCTCCTCTCTTCAAATATTTCTCCAAACTTGGAACATTGTTTAATTCATCATTTTTGCTTTCCTCTTCCTTCAGTTTTGAATCTTCTCTACTTTGTACACTTTTACTTCTTACTTTATTTTTGGAAGGATCCTGTTTCCCTTCTTTCCCCAACAATTTAGGATCTTCTTCATTTTTTATCTTTTTTAATCTTTTTTTATTTACTTCGACAGAATCTTTGCCTAAGTGCTTATTATTGTCCTTAATTTCCTCCTCAGAAGATTCTCTTTCGAAATATCTTCTTCCCTCACCTGTCTTATCAGAAGCTTTTACCCTCCAAGGATCTACTACATTTTTATTTGTCTTCATTCCTCCCCTTCTTGTCTCCTCAGAATCTCTTCCTTCCAACCTCTTCCCTCTTCTCTCATCTTCAACATTTTTGTTACCCTTCCTCTTTACTTTTCTCTTCCTAACTTCATAATTTTCTTTAGAATAATCTTCAATTTCTTCAGAATCTTCCTTCCAATCGTTTACTTCATGATCTTCCTCAGATTCGCTTCCCTCCCAACTCTTTCCTTCATTTTCATCATCCACATCAGAATCTAATAATTCCTTCAAACTTTTCCTTCTCCTATCTTCCTCTGAATATTCATCCAAGTTTGAAACCTCTTCTGACGGATTATGATTTCGTTTAATTATTCTTCTTCTCATGCCATTTTTGTTCATCCTTCCATCATTATGAGATTGCCTTCTAGGAGTGTGAGGATGCTTTCTTGGAGAATGAGGATGTCCTCCTGGAGAATAAGGATGCCTTCTTGATCTTCTCCAATTCTTCCCTTTTCTCTCATCTTCCTCATCACTTCCAACTAAAGTTTTCCCTCTTCCAGCTTCAACCTTATTTCTTCCATTGTTATCCTTTCCCCAATTTCTTGGCCAATTCATTTTAGGAAGTCTCCAATGAGGACGTCTTCTATTAATACTTCTATCAGCAATACTTTCATTTGATAAAGATGAATGTTTTTCCTCTTCACTTTCCATGTCTTCCTTGTCTCTTAACTTATTAAACTCTTCCTTTGGATTCTTCCTCTTCCTGCTTTTTCTGGGTATATTGAACTTCTTTTTTGATAACTCATCCTTTTCTTTTACTGATTCTAAACTTGAAAGGCTTGAAATTGATTCAATAGAATCTTCCCTTCCTGGAGAAGCATTGGAGGAATTTTTTGAAACTTCTGCAGAGTTTAAAGCATTTTTAAAAGGCTCAAGTTTGCTTTTATGTAAATTAGTTTTTCTATTATTTTTCCTCGTTTTCTCTTCATGATGAAGTTTATTTGGGATTCTTGGCTTTAATTTATTATTACCCTTTTCCGATTTATTTTCGGACGAGTTTTTGTCTTCATTTGGGAGTTCTAAACTTGTAGTTGATTCAATTGAAGAGTCTTTTCTTTCTGAAATACTTGAAGAATTTTTTGAAGCATTTGAAGAATTTCCTGAAGCATCTAAAGAATTTAAAGCATTTTTAAAAGGTTTAAGCTTGCCCTTCTTTAAATTATTTTTCTTCTTTTTCCCTTCACGGTGAAGTCTATTTGGGGTTCTTGGGGTTCTTGGTTTTAATCTACTATTAGCCATTTTTGATTTATTTTTGGACGAGTTTTTGTCTTCCTTTGGGAGTTCTAAACTGGAGGCTGAAGAAGAATTTTCAATGGAATCTTCCGTTCTTTCAGAAGCTTTTGAAGAATTTTCCGAGGAATCTATTGAAGTTGTTGCTATCTTCTTTAAGGGCTTTAATTTCTTCTTCCCTTCATTCTCTCCTCTTCCTGTTGGCTTATTTTTAATATTTTTCCTATGATTATCTTTATCTTCCAAATAATTTTCTGGCTTTATTTTAACCCTTTTTGGCTTACTTTTGGACTCATCTTTTGAAAAAACAGAAGAATTTGGTTCTGATGTTGTCTCGGATTTATTTGTTTCAGAAGACTTGTCATGTCCCCCACCAAACTTTGGCCAATGCCAATTTGGTGTTTTAGGGAAATTTTTGGTTTTTTCATTCTTGCTAGGTTCTCTCTCTTCTAAATTAATTTTTGGATTTAATTTTTTAATTTTTGAAGGTTTCTCTTTTTGTTTATTTTGAAGAGGAGGTTGTCTCTTGCCTGGCCAATCTTTGCTAGGCCTATAATTCGGCCAATTTTTATATTTTATAAAATTATTCTGGTCAATTTCCTTGCTATTTTTTCTATTTATTTTCCTTTTTAGATGAGGATTCTGATTTTTATTTTTAATAGTTTGTGGATTTCTGGTGTTTTTTCTGGTGACTTTTACAGGCCTGATAGTTGGAGGAGTTATTATTTTTGGCTTCCCAATTTTCCCTTTTTTACCAAAATTATTTTTTATTTTCTTCAAAAAATTGTGAATGTGGTCTTTGACTGATTCTAATCTTTTTGGATGATTTTTAAAATTTTTTTGAATTTTTTTCTTAAACAATTTCGGGTTTTTTCTATTAAAATATTTTTGATTTTGATGATTATTTGTTGGTAATTTATTTTTATTTTGCTTATCTTTGTTTTTATTCTTTATGGCATGTTTTTCACGTTTTTTTCCTGGTTCGTCCTTTTCTGTATTTTTTAATCTGTCCTTGTTTGATTTATTATTTCCATGAATTTCACCTATTTTTCTAGGGACAATTCCATGAATTCCATTCTTCTTCCGAGGAACTTTAATAAAATTAAAAATCTCCAGCTTAGCATTCAAAACGCTTTCTAGAGGCAAGGATTTAAGTCATTTGGAAAAGGAGAATATGAAAGCAACACCCCTGTAGCTCAGAGGACCTTGCCTTTACGTGGCGAGCGAAAACGCCTGGGAATTACTTGCTAGAAGGTCGCAGGATCGCATGGGTAGGTGCCTGCCTGGGGCTGGAGTTTACCTTTCCCTTACAAAATTAAAAATCAGAATTTGTATTTTATTAGCTAATAAATAAATCAGAATTTTTTAAATGCTTTGATCTAGATTTTGGATCCACGAATGAAGTAACGCCCCGATAGCTGGATCCAGATCCAGTCCTATCCCTAGCTAGTAACTACCTCCAACAGAATTTTTGTTTTTCTCATTTTCCCCATGTTGTTGCTCATGTTTTGTTGGTGGATGTTTTTTGTTTTTATGTTTTTCCTGTTTTCCTAAAGGTTCTTTTAAATGTTTCACTCTTATTCTTCTCCTCTTTGGGGGTATTATTCTTTTCTTTCTTTAATTAAAAAAAATTTTTTTTTCAAATTTTAATTAATTTACCCAATGATTATAGGCCTTTTTCCCCCTTTTATTCTCTCAGAATATTTTCTCTTTAATTTTCGAACAATTCCAGGCTTTTTTGAATTTTTCCCGTTCCTTGTTTCCTCGATTATTACCCTTCTAGCTCTATACACAGTTGTAGTTCCGGGTAATTTATTTAGGGTTAATCCGGGTATTTTATATATTTGTTGAATTTTTGTTGAATTAATTAATATTAAAAATAAAATTAAAATGGAAATTTTAATTATTATACAAGTTTGAAGAATAATTCTGATTTTGGGCGGAGATGAAGACATTATTTTTCTGATTACTTTTTAATTTTTAAAAATCAGAATTTGTGTATTTTATATATATTTAGAATCAGAACAATTAAAAATATGATTCTGATTTTTAAATTAATTCTGATTCCGGTTGGACAGGAAATTTTTTTTCTGATTATTTTTAAAAATCAGTATATGTGTATTCTCTATATATATCTAAAATCAGAAAAACTAAAAATATAATTATGATTTCTAAACAAATTCTGATTTTAATTAATTCTGATTATTTTATTACATAAAATCAGAATTTTAAAACCAGAAAACTTAATTAAAATTTTGAAAATTATTTAGGAAATTATTAAAAATAAATAAAAATATTAAGAAATTTAATAAATAAAATTAAATAAAGCGGCAAAATCAATCAAAATAAATAATAAATCAATTTTAATGATTGAGTAATAAAGCTTTATTTCCCTTTTTTATTTTTTTTAAATGGCTATTTAAATTAATTAATTTTTAAAATTAAATTTTTTAACAATAATTCATTTTTATCACAAATTAATAAATTTAAGAAAGAAATAGGTAATTATTAAAGATTATAAATTGGGTGTTGCAAAAGCGAGGATAATTCTGGAAAAAATAAAAAAAATTTCAAAAAAAAATTTTTTTCAACTTACGAATTTTCCCTTTTAATTTTACAAATCTTAAAATTAAATTTAAAAATTAATTTTTAAATTAAAATTACCATATCCTTAATAAAATAATTTTTGGAAGCATAATCCCCAGCACCCACAACAATTTCAAAATTAATTCCAAAATGTTTTTGTGCATTCCGTTGAGTAGCTACAGCAACCTTTTAATTAAGAATAAAGTTTAATGTTTAATTTGTAATTTATTTTTACAAATTGTAAAATAAGTTTATTTTTTAGATCAAACTTTAATTCAAAGTTTATTTATTTGTTTCAAGTTTATTTAAAATAGAATTGTAAAGAAGGTTTACAATTTGTAATAAGTTTATTTTTTCTCTGTTACTTTTCAAGTTTTGCTTCAAGTTTGTTTAAAAACTTGTTTCAAGCCAAGTTTTAATTTCAAGTTTATTTTTATTTTACAATTTATTTAAAACTTGTCTTAGCCAGTTGTAAACTTGAAAAACAATTGTAAATTTGTTTCAAGTTTTATTTAATTATAAGACTATGCTTCAAGTTTTATTCAAAGCTTCATGTTTTATTAAGAAACTAACTTGATGAAAATTGCAAGTTTTCCATTTACCGTCACGTGAACGACTTAAATTCCGATATGTATTATCCTTCATAAAATATTTAAAAATAAACAAAAAATGAAAACAATTAACCATTAAATTCTCTAATTCTCTATTACAACACATAAACCCATCAGCATTAGTGTAACAAGTAGAAAGTGGATAGCCAGCCGGACCTATTAAAATAAATAAAACTTTGCTTCAAGTTTTATTAAATTATTTATTGCTTCAAGTTTGCAAAGTTTATTTTTTAAGTATGAAATTTAAGTCTGCAACTAAAGTTTGCGATTCAATTTAAGTTTATTTTTTAGTTTGCTTCAAATTTAATTTAAAATTTTGCTTCAATTAATTTTAAAGCTTCTCTAGTTCACCAACCAATTTCTGCTTCCCCACCATATCCAGTTTCAGGAGCAGCTGGTGGGGTTGTGACATAAGGGGATTGAACGGGAGTATATGGGGGTTGAGTAGGTTGGGGGTTGGGATAGGCTGGAGGGGCTGGTCCGTAAGCTGCTTTAAATAATTTATTAAAAACAAAAAATTTTTTTCGTTTTTTACGATTTTGACCATAAATTCCAATTGATAAAAATGCCAAAATTAAAGCAAATAAAAATAACATAACAATTAATAATTTAAAAATTAGAGTCAATAATTAGTAAAATAAGCAAAAATAGATCAGCTTAAAGTAGCGTAACCAAATAAATAAATGTTTCAACTAGTTTTCCTTGCTACTCATATGCAAAAAATTCCCGTGAGGATATATTTAATGTCCAATAAATGCAAGAGATTTATTTAAAAAAATCTTTTTATTGAATAATATTTTTTATTGATGGAGAAAAGTGCTTTGTGGATGAATAAAAATATGGATATAATAAATAAAGGGATATATTGAATAAAAACTGGAACTATTAAATTTAAAAAAAAAGAGAGAGAGATGATTTTTAATTATTTTATTTTTGTAAAAAGAATTAAGAATTAAAAAAATTAAAAATTAAAAAATTTTTTTAATAAGCGTTATTCATGCTCATCGTGTTCATTATCCTCCTCTTCCTCCTCTTCACTTGAATTCTCTTCTTCTGTTACGTTATGGCTATGTTTGTGTTTGCTAGCAGCTTCATCTATTTATATAGAGGTTTAAGGTCCTCATTTAAGAGACAGACTGGGTGAGAATCCGATCTACGACTTCAGAGTAGACTTCCGGCCTAAGACACTTTACAGTTGCCTCCGGTTTAATTAAGATATTGACTACTTTTCCCAGTTTCCCTTACTTATTCCTTATCTTCATACGTCTTCTCAATATCCCTTCAAATAAATCTAACATCATCCCCAATCCATCAAAAGGTTATAAGAATTTTAAAAGTTCCTCCCCTTCAGATGATTTGAAAACTTGACCAACTCACCATTCTCTCCACTACTATTCTCCTCTGATAACGAATTATCCTTTTGGTTATGCTTTAAATGATGATTATCATGTTTATCGTCATGTTTTTTGTGTGTATTATTATGGTGTTTATTTGAAGAGTGATCCTCAGAATTTAGCGATTCTTCAGAATGATTAACATGGTGATGTGTTGGTGGTGAATGGGAGTGGGGAGGAGAATGGGAATGATTAGGGGGTTGATGAGAATGTGAACGATGATTAGGATGATGAGTAGGTGAGTGATAAGAATGGTGTTTGGGGGAGTGATTGGGGGAGTGATGAGGGGAATGATCAGGAGAGTGATGAAAAGAGTGCTTAGGAGAGTGATGATGTGAAGGAGGATGATGATAATTGTGATAATTATGGTGTTGATTAGATGAATAATCTTCTGAACTATAAATCTCTTCGGAATGATCATTGTCGTAATGAAGTGTAGGATGAGGAAGGTGATGGTGGATGTTGTGGTGAGGATGATATCGATACTTCTAAATATAGTAGTTAGTTATAAATAGTTATCTATAAAAATAAGATCTCTATCTTATTTTTTAACTTAGCTTCTTGCGAGAAGAAGCTCGAAAACACGGAGCGGAACAAAAAATCGGACACTCGGGACTAAAATCTGAAGCTCGGAACAAGGGCCATTTTCTGATAGAGATAGTAATCTAAAGGTGTGATAAGGTAGAGATTAAAGGTACCAAAATACACCTTTCTGTCTCTTCTCTTCTTGATAGCCTTAGCCGCTTTATGAAACACATAGGAAGCAGCACCTCCAAGCAATAAAGCTTCTATAAATCGTTTTGGACGGGGATTGATATTTGTTGCTGTTCGGTTAAATGGAGATAATTCTTGAAATTTTGCCGAATTTTCATAAGAAAATATTTCAGAGAATATTAAGACGGAAAGGGAATTGAGGATTATTAAAATAAGAAAAAATGCCATTTTTTAATTTAATTAAAAATTAAAGTGAAAAGGCAATCATTAATTTTGAAATATATTTTAAAGGAGAAATCAAAGGAAATAAAGACGTATAGGGATATAGTCTCGAGAAAGTGCATTGAATTTGTAATAGACAGGGGAAGTGCTCTAAATATTTTTAAATAAAGGTAATAATTCCATTAAAAATAGAGTAAATTTAATATAAAAATCTTTTGACATTGACAACGTAAATATAAGGCCTCACGCTCTCAAGATATAATTCTGAATGTGAGGATTCTTTTAACTAACAGGACTGATTTGATCAGATCATCCTACCTAAAGTTATAGCCGACTAAATATCAAAAATCACGATTGAGAGCACTTATTCAGCATTAACTTTTAGTAGAATGTTCTGATCAAATCACTCCAGTCAGCTAAAATAATCCCCACATTCAGAGCTTTCGTTTGATATATAATTTATTTAAATCGGTTAAGAATGAAAAAAGTTATGGTCCAAAACGATGCCTTTTCCCTATTTAAACTCAAATTCATCATTTTGTGCCTACATGGGATAAAATGTCATTTTTAAATTTTTTGTCATTTTTAATTTTCTTTAATTTTCTCTCCTATACTATTTCGTCTCTCTTGTCTTTTGTAAATGTTTTTGTTTTCCTATATTTCGCCAAACCATATTTTGCCAATAAGGCTAAAAACTGTCATTTTGTCATCACGGCCTTATTGGCAAAACGTGACTTTTTACTCTTATTGGCAGAATGTCAGTGAGCCGTGTTTTCCTTTCTTCTTTAAATTTTATTAAAATTAAATTATCTTAAATTTTTTTAGAGATTTTTATGATTATTTTTAATCATTCTTTGTTTCCATCGTTATCAACAAAATTTCAACGTCTTCCTCTTCGTTTTCCTCTTCAATTTTCTACTCATTTAAGCAAAAAGACAAGTCAAAGAAGGTTAAATTTAATGTCTCCGGACCCGTCAAAACACATTCCTTCAAAAATTGCAAGAGAAGCTGGAGACAGTATTTGGTTAATTTTTAAGTAAATTTTAATTGAAAAAATTCTTTTAAAGGGTAGAATTTGTTACTTTAGCAACAGAAACGAAAGCAGTTAATTTGGGACAGGTTTTTTTTGTTTTTAACCTTTTGACTGTTTAAAATATTTTTAAAGGGATTTACTAATGATTCAATACCGGCGCTGCTTTCTAAACATTTACAGGATGTGGCTAAGTCTCCTGAAAGGATTGACAATCACCAAGTATATTTTTTGATTAATTTAAAGAAATTTTTACTTATTGGGCGAGGGAGTGGTTATTTAAAAATTAATTTTTGACTTTATTTTGTAAAGAATTTAGCTTTAATTGGAGTTTCTTTTAAGCGGAATGCAAGCATTTTGTAGCTTTTTTGGGGGAATTTTTCTGTATTTTTTTGTTTACTAGTCTTTATAGGATTTTGGTAGTAGACAAGCTTAAAAGCTTTGGTAGTAGACAAGCTTAAAAGTCTACACATAGACAAGCTTAAAAAATTTAGGAAATCCCCAGAAAGCCTCAAATTACCCCAAAGTACCCCAAAGTACCTCTTCCTGCTTTCTTGAAAATCTCGAATCCAGCCAGATATTTACTGATAAAAATTAATTTTCCTTTGTTCTAAACAGTACACAAGAGGTTATGGCCACCAACGTCTAGTTAATGTCTTATCTCAATTATATTCTCAACTTCTCGGTGATGAAATAAATTCCCAAACGGATATATTAATTACTGTTGGAGCTTATTTGTCTTTATATTATGCATTTATTGGTTGGTTAAATCCTGGAGATGAAGTTATTAGTAAGTTTAAATTTATTTTAGAGAGAAGGGGGGGGGGGGGTGGGAACAGAAATGGAATTCTAAAAATGGAAGTTTTGTTTCTGCTGGAACCGGGAGAGCTTTGGGGAATCTTTTGAAAATTTTCCGCTGGTGCAGATAAAAATTAAGTGAGCATTAGAGTTAGGGAGAGCTTGGGAAATGTTATGTTGGTGATTATCTGACTGTTAAGGCAGAGGGGGGGGGGGTAGTATTGGCACGTGGGAAAGCCTAATATTTAATTACGTGTTAAAATTTTTTTGTATGGTCCTCTAATTTCCTTTCTACATTTTTCAAAAAATATTTTTTTCTTTTCATTTTAAGATTTTCCTAAGAATTTTTTATAAAAAATTTTTTTTATTAAATAAATTTTTTTAAAGTTTTTGAACCAGCATATGACTCTTATGTTTCTCAAATCAAAATGGCTGGAGCTATTCCAATCCCTGTTGTTTTAGAATTGGATCCAAATGCAACTAGTAGTGCTGGCTATGTGTTGAATATAAATGCTGTTAAAAGCAAGATTACTCCAAGAACAAAAATGATTGTTTTGAATAAGTATGAATTTTTTTTATTTTAAATTTTTTTGAGGGGTCTGGGGATGGGAATGGAAGTCAGGAATTGGGGATTGATCGGGCTACTCATTTTTTTCTCATTCCTACCCTATCCCGGGAGTTGGAGTCTTCTGGTATATTCCGGTCGTCTTGTGAGAGTTGGTGCTAGCCAATTTTGGTATATTTCGACTAGTCTGGTTGGACTGTGTCGATTTACATCAAAATTAACTAACCCTGACATTTTTATGTTTATTGTTAGCTATGAGTTGTGGGTGAATTGGGATTGTGATAGACTTCTTTTTTTAGTTATTTCTTCTGGATTTTCTTTAAAATTTTTTTTTTAATTTTTTTTTTGTTTTTTCAAGTCCAAATAACCCAACTGGAAAATTATATACACGCTCTGAATTGGAACAATTGGCTAAAATTGCAATTGAAAATGATTTGATTGTTTTGACTGATGAAGTTTATGAATGGATGGTTTATCCTGGAGGGGAAATGATTAGATTTGGTTTGAAATTTTTTTTGAAATTAAAAAAAATTTTTCTAGCAAGCCTGCCAGGAATGTATGAACGTACAATAACTATTGGAAGTGCGGGAAAGGTATTTTCTGCAACTGGGTGGAAAACGGGATGGTAAAAATAAAAAAATTTTTAAATTTAATTTAAATAATAATTTTTCCAGGTCAATTGGACCAAAATGGCTTCTTGAACCGATGAAAAAAATTCATGAAAATTGTGGTATAAAATTAAAAAATAATTTTTTCTAAATAAAAATTTTTTTTTCAAAGTTTTTGCATGCCCTACCCCAATACAAGAAGCTTTAGCCCGTTCTTTTGAAGAAGAATTGCTGTTATGGAAGGAAGGCAAATTTAATCAAAGTTATTTAAAAAATGGAATAATTGCTGAACTTTTACCTAAACGAGACCTTTTGGCAAAATATTTAAAATCTGCTGGGTTTAGACCAATAATTCCGGATGCTGGATATTTTATGATTGCTGATTTTAGTCATTTGGGTAAGGAGAAAATATAAATTAATTTAAATAATAAATAATTAGACATTGTCTCTCTTCTATAAGTAAACAAGTTGGACATACTATCTCGTTTCTTTGTCTAACCACAATTCCTGTAAAAATAAATTCCGGAATGTGTCTATATTGTTTTTTCCGGAATGTGTATTTCATTTTATAGCTTCTGAAGTGTTTTTATATTCTATTTTTTGGAATGTGTTTTTATATTCTATTTCCGGAATATATTTTTATTTTCCGGAATGTTTTATGTCTGTCATATTTTCTGGATTGTTATATTATTTCCGGATATATTTTTATGCTATATTTTCCGTAATTGTATGTATTATACTGTCTCGAATGTGTTTTATGTTTTCCGGAATGTATTTTTCAGTTATAAAGGGGACAACGAAAATGTATTTTCCGGATAGTTTGGTTATACAACAGATGAGAGAGAATGCATACCTCTATATAATTTTTAAGAGAGACAAAATCTAATAACATTATTTTTAATTAAAATATATGCCTGCTTAATTATAATTAAAAAAATTTTTTAAAGATGGTTCTTCTTCATTTCTTGCTAATAGAAAATCAGAAAATGGGGAAGGAATAGATTATGATTTTTGTAGATGGTTATGTAGAGAAAAGGTGATTTTTTTTTAAATTTTTTTAAATTAATTTTTATTTTTTAAACAGAAATTGGCAGGAATCCCTCCATCAGCATTTTATTCTCCTCAAAATAGACAAGGAAATGATCATTATATTCGACTTTGCTTTTTTAAGGTGGGAAATTTAAAATATTTTTTTTTAATTTTAATTTATTTTCTAGAAAGATGAAACTCTTCAACAGGCTATACAAATTTTGGGAGATTCGTTTGGTGCTAATAAATGAATAAAAAAATAAAAAGTTTAGTCAGACAATTTTTAAATTTTTTTTTGAGTTTAATTCTAGTTATTAGAGAGTTTAAATTTCATTTCAAAAATTGTGAAATATTATGTCGTTATTATTTAATAAAGATTTTTGAATTTATTAAAATTGAGAGTTATTTTTGTGGCATTTAAGTCAGTATGAGATGTTCAGAGATCTCGATTGTAGTAGCTCCTTAAGGATGAATAAGAGGGCATGTAAAACTAGGTTTTTTGTAAAATTGTTAATATCGCTTAGACACAGATCCTAACTAATGCTCAAATCAGTCTAAAAAGTAAAATGGCGAGTGTCCGTAAAGCTCATATGTACGTATGACAGAAATTAGACTATATTAAATCGAATAAATAAATTTTGAATTTAATATTTATCAACGAATTTTAAATTTTAAACAAAATCTAAATCATGAAAATATATTAAATATTAATCTACATATTTATTTGCTTCGATTCCTAAAAAAGAACAATAGTTGTTTTACTATTTATTTAAAATCTCATCATAAGCGACTATACTTGAACAAAAATTCATTAAATAGAGGTGTCGATTTAGGTTGCCGGTTCCTGGTAAATCTCTGAATATTCTCAACCGGAACTGATATCCGGACCGAAAATTTTCGGATATCCAGTTATTCGATTCCGGATATCTAAAATCTCCAACCTTAGTGTCGATTATATAGAGGTTTTAAATTTATTAAATATGGCAAAAATAAATTTAGTTAAGGAAGGATTTAATGAGGTTTACAAACGGCATTGATATATAATAGATGATATAAAATAAACATACATATCTCTAATGACTTGGATAACCCGTAAGGAAAGATATAATAGAAAAATAGACAAAAATATATATTAAAAATAATTAATATTACATAATAAAGGAAGATGAATAGAGAGAAATTGAGATAATCTTATAGTTGGGGTATAAATGACGATATATCTGTTGATATTTTGAGTGAAACTTTTGTTTAGGAAGTCCGCTGGAAGGTAACATTGAATGTGTTAGTAATAGGAGTGAGCTTCACTATTTCTACTGGAGGAAATCCCAGATAGTTAATGCTTTGTAGGGGTATCTAGCATCCCTTTGAAGCCAGCAAAAAGCCGTAAATCCAGTTGGTCTTGAACTACTATAGCGGAGTTATCCTGGTTCAGTCTGGATTCCCACAAGTGTTATCTTATCTTAGATACGGCCTGATTTCCGGAAAAATGGGAAATGCTCCCATATTTTGAATTAGCTAGGAACAGAAGCCTTGGAACTTTCGATTATTTGGAACCATTAGAACAATAAAGTCAAGAGCTAATTCCCCTCATGTATCCCTCTAACCCTCCTGTATCCCTCTAAAACTAACTAAAATAAAATCTTCAATTTCTCTCTTAACAAAAAATATTATTAATAACACAAAATTTAAACAATAATTTCTCTCATTACTCTACCACTTGCCCTTCCTCCTCCTACTCCACTATTATTAGAATTATTCATTTTTGTTGTTAAATCCCTTCCATTATTATTATTTCCGTAAGGGGATATACTCGAATTATTCGAAGAACAACTTCCATTATTACTCTGCAATAATTGCTCATTACTACTTGAGGGGTTATTCAATTCGTTTTGTTGGAGCTGTTGTTGTTGTTGATTATACCCTTCATTATTTATTTGTTGTTTTCTATCTAAACTTGTATCCAATCCATTACTTCTCCTCATTATTGATGATTTTGCTTAAAAATTTTATTTGAAACTTTAAAAATTTAATTTTTGTTGTCAATTGTAACTGAGTTTCTCGGTTGTATGAAACACTTTCTGGAATCCCAGGAAGCGTCAAAGACGTAATCAAGTAACCGTTCAAGATCAGAATCGAAAAGGACTTTTTGTAATTTTTATTCAAGGAAAAATAATTTAAAAAATACATGAATTCTTAGATATTCAGAATTGGAACATGGCGAAGAAATTCAACTCCGATCTCTTGAAGTAAAGATAGGAACTGGTTCAGGACCGGCCCTTAATAGAGGCAAGGAGGATTGTAGTAAGTCAGGGAAGATTTTAGAGAGGCAGAGGTAGTGGACGGGGATTCACTCTATCTTCCCGAATTTTTCAAAAATCTGATTCTAGGTTAAGGGATTTGTTGGATCTGAGTTTGATGTGGGGTTTTCAAAGGTCCTTAATAAATATTTCAGAAAATTTTTAATTTAGAAATATCAAAATTCTCACCATTCCCTCCCAAAAATGCAGAAGAAAATTCATTAAAAAATTTTGAGTAAGGATTTAAGGGCCGTTGTTGTCCAAATTGTCTAATACCCCCGGGGGTACTCTCAGCAGAACTATTTTGATGTAAACTATTTTCTACACAAACAATTCCGCCCAAAGAATTTGCATTAGTAAATTCTTGTAGAAGGAAAGGATCATTAGAATATTCGTCAAAAGAAGGCTCTATTTGGTTAGGGGATAATTGGTGTTGGGAAGCGGAAGGGTCGTCAAAGGAATGTTGTTGCTGTTGCTGATGTTCTCCTTGTTGTTGTTCTTTCCATTCAGGAGAGTCGCTTAAAGGGAGAAAAAATAATTTTACGAATTAATGGTACAATGAATCCTTTTTGGAACAAATAATAGAATCCTGAATTGAATATGAGTTCGGGAATAGAGGGGTTCTAAGCCTAAAAGCATAGGCAAATTATGATTTTCATGAATAGTGGAAGAGGATTCTTTAACCAAATAAACAAGATATTTTTTAATCCATTTTGCAATAAGCTCCAGAAATAACCTACTTGGAGTAGAAACTAAATCAGTTATGTCCAGCAATAACCTATCTAGATATGAGAGATCTATAAATAGGGCCTCTATGAAGGGTACAGTCACTCAAAGTCTTTTGCCTTGTCTTCAAATTTCCAAAAACCTACTTGGAATCAACAACATCACGTTCACAAGATTTACTATTAATCCCTCCATTTAATGCAATAACAGCAGAAGCAATAGCCGAAGAAGAATTATTATTTCCACCCAAAGTAAATACACCACTATCAGATTGAGAACCATTTACTGGAGTGTTCTTTTGAGATGAATTTGTATTGTAACCATTTTGTTTTTTTCCATTGATTCTGAAATTTAATAAAAATGATAGGAAGCTTTGAAAACCTTGGGATTTAGATGGATATTTGGGATTATTATAAAGGAAGGTTACAAATCCAGAGCTTGAAGGGATCCTGTTGACATAAAAAATAAATTCCCAATTTTGAGAAGCGGGATTCCTGACCCAAAAAACTTGGAGAATTTCTGAATTCCCGTTTTCGTTTAACAAATTTTCCGTTCCGTCTAACTACAGGGCTATCTCATAAATATTATTGAGCTAATCCTAAAATAAGGTCATCAAGAGCAAGGGTTTTGAGTCAAAGAAGTATTAGATCCTCAGTTAGGTACAGAATCCTCAGTTTCTTTGGCGTCCAAAAGTGAGTTCCGGGAGTGTTTTAGCTTCCGGTTTGAAGTTTAGGCTCTGTTTTAATCCTAATTTCCAATTCTATTCTATCACCTATAAATTGTTTCTTCATGTTTAAAGAAACAATTAAAGAATCATGTTTAAAGAAACAACCTTTCTATAGCAGCTCCATTCAAAGTAATCCTCTTCATAGCCCCTTTAGCCGCTGGACCTCTAGCTCTTAATTGAGCATTTGCTGCTTTTCGTAAACGCTGTCTTGTACAGATTAACACAATCAAAATGGAGGCGCTGATAATACAAACGGCAGCAATAATGAGTGTAAGCATCCAAAAAGAATTGGCCGAAGAAAAATCGTCCACTAAAAAATTTTAATTTTTGAAAATTTAATTTGGGTAGGTTTCTGTTAAGGGCAAACATCTTCCCTTCACTTTCCCGTTCTCCTAGACAAAATAATATTCGAAAAACAGGTCAGGAAACATTTAATTTTCCTATAAGTTCTGGATCTGTGATATTTTTGGGATTAACCTAGACCAAGATGGATTAAGACGGAATCCAGGATGTCTTGGCTTAAGACGGAAGCCTGTTTGCCATTTAGAAATATAACTAAGTGAACACTAGCCTATCTAGAAATTACACTTCTAAATGACTATAAACGAAAGATCAGAATCCAGGGAAATTTCAAAAACCGACAAAATTAACTCCGGGATTTATTGGAATTTAGTGGATCCAGAAAAGCAATTTTGGGCTTTTAATCAGCTCTTTAGAATTTTCAAATAAAATTTCGTTTTTATTAAAATAACATTAAGAGAGCAGTAAAATGCCCAATATTTATTAAGCATTCTTCTAAGGGTTGGTGTCATCTTTTCTGGTCCTTTTTCACTCATTTCTCCCCCTCTTCTCCCTCATCTAAAAATATTCCCTACAATTTGCACAAAATTGCAAATGAATGAGGGAGAATGTGTAAATAATATATATTTTTGGAGGGATGGGAAAGAGAATATATTGAAGATGAAAGTGTTATATATATTTTTCTGGAACAGATGGCCCCGTTGGGGGAAAGTAAAATGACCTTCAAAATTGAGAAATATTTGAGGGAAATTTAGGAAAAATACATAATTATTTTAAGAGAATATTGGGGTTAATGAATATTTAGAAAATTTTTAAAAATACAAAATAAATTTTTTTACCCTACCAAAAATTTTCATTGGAGCAGAACAATGTCGAAGATCATCAACACTACAGTAACGCACTTTAAAACGTTCTGAAGGCATTATATCGGGAAAAGAACCGTCAGAATCGGTTAATGGAAAACAACTGAAAGGAATAAATTGAATTCTGAATTTTAAATTAAAATTTTGTATTTTATTTCTCCATTATTCTGGTTTCTATGAGCGAATCAGAATTTATTATAGTATGGGTTTGAAATTCTGATATTAAATGCTGGTTTTTATATTCTGATCTTTCTGAATTTTAAATTTCTGATATTTAGCATTCTGTTTTTTTACAAAATTCTGATTTTTAAATTTCTGATCCTCAAAATTTTGATTTTCCAAAATTCTGATTTTTAATTTCAGAACTTTCTGATTTTAAATTCTGATTTTTAAAGCTCTGATATTCAAAATTCTGATCCTTTACAATTTTGATCCTTAAAATTCTGATCTTCAAAAAATTCTGATTCTTTTAAAATTTATCCAAAACCCTCACTTAACACTCCTCATCTGTCCATCCTCACTCGAAGCCGCATAAACCAACGCACAATGTCCAGCAGAATATTTAAGTGGTTGTACTACAAGTTTCCGTTCTTTAGTTAAATAAACAACACTTTCAGGTGCTTGTATATCACCCCCACTTTCATTTACATCCTCACAACTTGCTGTACTTATAGCCGTCCAATCTGAAGTACCACGAGAATTTCTAGCCCTCACGCGGTACCAGACACTTGAAGCTGGGCGTAGTTTGGTTATATTGTAGACAAGGAAGGTTTCTGTTAGAGCAGAATCGTCGTTCTGAAAAGAAAGGGATATGATTCTGGTTTTAAAAAATATCAGAATTCTGGTTTAGGAAATTCTGATTCCAAGATGCTGATTCTTAAAAAATCAGAATCCTGGTCCTCAAAGAATCAGAATTCTGGTGTGATGAGATTCCTAGAATTCTGAACCTTAAATATCTGAATTCTGATTTGTAATAAAATTAATTCTGGTTTTCTAAAATTTTGACTTCAAAATTCTGGTTTCTCCCCATTAGAATCCCCCAAAATCCCCTTAAAATTCTCTCAAAAATTACCAAAAACAAAGAAAGTGTTGTCCAATTTCCAGATCCAAAAACAATATGTTCAGGCTCATTCTCACTCGATGGCCTTCCAGTAAAAGGGTCTACAGCCCTAAGTTCCAATTCCAACGTTTGCTTCTCCCCACCATCAAAACCTGGACGCCAGCCCAACAATATCCAATCTGTTCCCGATTGAAGTTGTTTTGCAAAGATAGGGGTTTGTGGAAGGCCTGGAAGGATTTTTAGAAGAATTTCAAAAGAAAGTCCAAAGAAATTCACAAAAATTCACCTTTAGGTTGAAACCTAATTTCCACAGAACTTTTCCTTCTTCCAGCCCCATTGCTAGCTTCACAAACAAAAATGCCGTAATCGTGTTCCTCAACACTGTCCAGACTGAGGACTGATTCAAACTCATCTATAGCACCTATAGGAAGGGATTGAAGCTATTTTGAAGGGAAAAGTTGACTAACCAGAAACTCTGTTCAAACTCAATTTGTAACGATGTTGTTGTTCTATACCTCTTTTAAATGTTGCAGTATTTCCCCCTGCAATTTCAACACCATCACGGGTCCAAATAATGCGAGGTTCAGGCCTTGCTGAGACTATGCATGCAATCTTTGCCTGAATATGAAAAGGAGATTTATGAAGGAATAGGGGAAGATAGAAATAGTCTCTCTGGGGATAACTGGGAGATAATCATGCTTGTAGGGGTAATCATGTTAATAGGTGTTAGGATTTCCTCGGTAATGTTACCTCCATATAGTTAACAGCAAAAATCTGTATCGAGATTCTGATACCGTAAACTCCAGGGTTTCTGATACTAGAAACTTCTGACCAAAAACTCCCTTCTGGACTAAAACCAACTTCAGAATAACGGTAGATGGGAATAGATACAAGTTACTCTAGGTATACTTAACCAATCCAAGGCCCAGAGGAGGAATATGCAGTTGATAAAATAGAGGTGAATAATTAAGAGAAGTGAGGATCAGCAATATTTCAAAATAATCCTTCTACCTTTTCCCCTATATCAGCAGATGCCATAGCCATACCCTCACTCAATTTTTGATTTAAAATAATCGGTTCATGCACAACACTTATGGCCATAATTGAAGATGCAGCCTCAGCTGTAGGAGAATTCTCCGCTACACAGGCATAATTTCCTTTATCTGTCCAACTTGTTGGGTGTACTAGTTGAAGAGAACTCTTAACAGTCACAGGGCAAGGCTCTCTTTGTTGGTTACAACTTAAAAGAGTGTATTAAATAGAGTTGACCTATGGAAGGGTGTTCATATTATGCTCATATTCAAATTAGTAGACTCTTAACATAGTAGACTCTTAATATAGTAGACTATATGATATGAATGCCTTAGATAGAAGGATCCCGAATGAAGCCGGATTTTCTATCAAGATGGATAGAATCCCACTATGAATTCACAATATTTTTAAACTTACCCAGGTACTGTAGCCTCTCTATGCTCCTGAACAGCCCAAAGCCTAGAAGAATCAAGTGGCAAAGCTTGCCCATCTTTTAACCAAAAAATTCGAGGTCGGGGAAAGCCCCGAGCTTCACATTCAATTTGAACATCAACAGAATTAGAAGACAAAGTTCTTGTCGGGAGTAAAGGACGTATAAGACGAGCTAATTCCACAACCTTTATTAAAATATTTTAGGAAACTTCATAAAGGATTCAAGTTTCCTACCATAATCCTTACACTACTCTCTTCAGCCTGTCCAATATCATTATAAGGCAAACATCTATACAATCCATTATCTCCCAGTTTAGCTTTTGGTATTTTTAATATAGCCTTATTCCATTGTGATTCTTTTCCAAATTGGTCAGTATTCATTCCTGGCCCTCCCCATTTAAACTTTGCTGGAGGATTGCCTATATCCCCGTCTGTAGAACAACTCAAAATGATTGGCTCTCCAATATTTACAACCAGACGCTTTGCTGAAATTATGGCAGGGCCTGGACGTCTCCGAACATCAATGAAAATAGAAGAGGATCCTGTACGTACAGAAGACTGGGTAGAAGTGAGAGGTAAAGTGTTCCAAGAAGTACAGGTAAAGTTGCCGGCATGGGCACTGAAATTGATAAGAGGGGGAATTAGAAGGAAGGATAAAGGTAGGGAACGAGTTATGTAGAAGATAAATCAGTCTATCCTATCAAGCACTCCTATATAATCCCTTCTATTACTATCCAATGTTATTCAAGAGGTCGGTGGAAACTGCTGAAGTTGGCTGGAACTGTCAGAAATTGTTACTCAAATGTTTGATGCCAAAAGTCGAATTTCCGGTCGATCTCTATTGCTACATTCTTCTAGCCTATAGCTCATCCTAGCTCCGAATTTTATGGCCTACGATATAACACATCACATTTCCAATTTACTTATCCCACCCACCCTGGCACTGTTTAAATCCCGAAATCTTCCTTTACCGATTTATCGAGTCAATAACCAGTTTAGACCCGTTCTGTTTCACTCCTCCAGGTCCACTCCAAGAGACAGCCTCAACCCTAGGGTTTGCATCACTTTCACATTCCAATACAAGCCGTTCTCCTTCTACAGGATTATCCGTTCCAATTGCCACTTTAATTCTAACAGACGGCCCATAAAGCACATTTAAACGTATGGTCCCAGCACCAGTGTCAATTGTATTTGTAGCTGTACAACGAAATTCTCCTGTGTGTATTCTCTTCATAGCTAGGTGCCATTCACGGGAAAGATGTTGTTCTCCAGTAGGGATGTGTGTCCATTGAAAATGTGTTGGTTGGGGGTTGGCATCCGCTTTACAGATTAAAGGGACCACTTGGCCTTCCTCTACATTGAGTTCTGAAGAGGGCAGAATTTTGACACGTGGAGCGTAGAGAACCTGAGAGAATTTTAAGTTAAGAATTTTTATTTGTGTTCTATCCATGGATATCAACACGTATTGGAATATTTAGCATCCTTATAAATTTAGGGATACGGTAGAATGAGAGAATTCGATGCCAGAGGAAGGTCATAGTAGCCTATCTGGTAGCTGAACATGACAGCTTACCGCTGAATTTGCTAACCGGTCCATGGCAGTTAATAGATCTGAGTTATCGAGTTCCTCCTTGCCAAAATATTTAAATCTTTAATTTAAGTGCCCTAAGGTTCCACTACTATATAAAGATAGACATACATTTAATCGTTCTGTATGTGTTTGCAATCGTTCACCTTCCTTCAATGCTCGATTCCAAATTTGACAAAGCATATAAGCCCCATTATGTTCACTTTTTACGTGCATTCTTTAAAAATTTTTGAAATCATTAAATCCCCTTCAAACTTACTGTAATGTTGAAATACTCTTTCCAGCATTAGCCTCAGGCCTTTCGATATACCACCCTTCCGGGACCTTTGTTTTGTTGTCAAAAAGCCATTGGAAATGGGGTGATGGGTTTCCTCCTGTAGATTCACAACGAAATGTGGCCAAGTCTCCCTCACGTACAGCTTCGGTAGGTTGTGTAGTTATACTTGGAGTTTGTGGAGGTACTGTAAAATCATATTTTTTATTTCATCTAGAAAATTAAACTTTGAAATTTTTTAGAAAATTTTTAATTCTGGGCATTATGAACCCTTCCAGTTTTAATTTGAACATTTTTAAATTTTGACCATTTTGAACCCTTCAATTTTAATTTTGACCATTTTGTACAAATTTAAAAACTTGTCTTATAAACTTGATCTTCCCCCCTTCTTTCTTGTCCAAACATTTTTTAAACCCTCCATTCCCTTATCCTCTTCCCCTATTTTTATAAATGCCGTTATTACTGCCTTTATTCTTGCCGAGTTTCAGAAAAAAAAACTAGTAATTCTTTAGGCAAATAAAAGAAAATATGAGAAGAAAATTGAGTGTTTTTGTGGAGTGTTTTTCTTTTTTTTTGTTTGTTTGTTTGGGTTGTTTAAATTTTTTTGGTCAGTTATGTTTATAGGAATTTGCCGACTTGAAGGGAGAGAGAGAGAGTTAAGACAAGTCCGTGAAGGCGTTGGAGGAGAACGCTTTAGACGTTGGAGGAGAACGCTGGAGGAGTTTGTGTTATCACCCCCCCCCCCTCCCCCTAGAGACATGTTGGAGGAGAAGAATAACTATCCAAGATACTCGAACTTTGGAAGGTTTGAACGGGAATGGTTTAGGACCTTGATTTGAAATCGAGAGACTGAGAGAGAGACTCCTAACTAAATTTTCTTTCTTCCTATTCTCTTCCCATACCAAAAAATTTTTTTGTTGAAATTCGATCTGACCTTCTTAAAAAAAAACAAAGAAAAAAAACATAAGAATAGACTTCAACAAGTAATTGTACTACAAATACCGCATAGGAATGCCACAATTTTTATTTGCCGAAAAAGGGAGAGAAATGAAACTTAAAAATATAGTCAAATCTCGTTATAGTTGCTGAAGAATCGTATATTAATTTTTTCAAATTTTTTTCCTCTCTCTTTTAATTAAATTTTTTAAATTGCAACATTTATTAAATAAATAATTATTTTTTGTGCCATTATTTTACTTTTCTCCTAAATAATTTATCTTAAAGTTTTCTTTTATTTATTTAATAGAAAACCTTGGGGGAGGGAGGGGGAGGTTGTGCTCCTAAATTTTTATTTTTATCTTCTCACAGAATATTTTTTTTAATTCTTTGAGCTTTGATCTTATCTTGAATGCGCAACGATAATGAAAATATATATATTTTTTTAAATGATTAATGGATTTTAATGGAGAGAAAATGGAAGAGAAAATAATTTTTTAAATATTATTTTTATTTTTAAAGAAAAATTTTTAAAGGCAGATTATCAGGGAAAAGCTTAGCAAGAAAGTCAGGATATCTTCAGGCTACCTCCAAATTTTCTAATATAACTCAAAAACTATGCTACCAAAAATTCTAAAATTTTGCAGTCTTATAAAAGACAATCTCAAAAACATCCTTGAAAAGTTTCATTTCTCTAGGTCTCATTTTGACAATTTTACAGGCTCAAGACCAAACGCCTCCCTTACGTTATAATTACTTTCTCCCTTCAAATTCATTCAAAATTAATTTTTAAAAATTATTCAATCCCCCTAAATGTTTTTTTAATTCAATTTTCAACTAAATCTAGACCCTTTCTTCCCTTTTTAATTTCATTTTAATTCATATTTCGATTATTCAAAAATAATCATAATTTTTGTCTCGGTTCACTTAACACTATAATAAGTGTGAAAAAGGTATGGAAAAGTGAAAAAAAATTTTTTAAAAAGAAAAAGTGATTTAAAAAAAAACGGATGAGTGATTTTAAAAAAGAAAAATTGATTGAGTGAGTTGATGACAGTCGCTGACCGGTTGTTTGTGAGAAATGATGAGATGACTGAGACTGGTTATTAAGTATAAATAGGGAGATAATGGAGTTGAGAGGGAAGATTTTAAATGAAAATTAGGAAGAAGAAGAAGATTCTTTGGAAAAATTTCTGAAAAAGATGGAGGAAAGGAAAGCCGATTTGAGAGAGATAAAAGTAAAATTAGAATAGAGATTGAAATCAGCTTCGAACAAAAATAAAAATTAAATTTTGGGGTTTTCGAGGAACTGGACGGGTTGACGGACGGGTTGACGTTTTTTAAGACAAAGGACTGTTTAACCAAAGTCTGAAATCGGATTTCTGATGTAAATAGGAAAGAGCCATGGAAGGTGAATCAAATCAAAAAAAAAACATCACCTTCCGGAAGGAAGGCGATGCAGGAAAAAAGGGGAGTCGTAAAAGAGAGAGAGAGAAATCTTTTAGAGAGATAATTCAGATATTCGAAACCAAACTAAACCAAGTTTCCAGGTAGCAAAAACCGAATCCCGAAAAATCCTATCCTTCGGTTTGATTCCTTTAGAAAAAAGTTCAAATTTTAAAATTTCGCGCTAAACTTTAATTTTTCCTTGCCCCAATTTAATATTTCCCACGATTAAAAACAAACTTCTCTCACTCGCAATAAAATTTTTTTCAAAGTTCCTTGTTTCAAACTTTAAATTTCTAATAAAAACTCTTTGTTTTTTTTTAATTTAAGTATGCTTAAAAATGGGTAATAAAAGAGGAATGAATTTTGGAAAACTTGGTAAGGGTGGCATTTCATCCCATTTTTTTTAAATTTAAAATTAAGAGGGAAAAAAATTTTTTTAACGAGGTTGACTTAGTCAAGGCCTAGCTTGACCAAAAAAAATTTTTTTTTAATTCCCCACCTAACACAACCACTCTAGCAGGTTCACTTAACCATTGGGTTTGTGTGCCAGAATCTACCAATGTGCAAAAGAAACGTCCATTGTCACGCTCAAATTGGACGCCTAAAAGGCGTAGATTGTAAGATCCATCAGTAGCAACATTATCAAAAAGTTGGTAGCCATCTGGGGCGGAAGGGGTGTAGAGGAGAGCATTTCGGGATATTAGCCTATAAGGGAAAATTTTTAAAATTCAAAAAAAATTTTCAAAAATTTTTAGAATTCAAAAAAATCAAAAAAAAATTTCAAAAATTTTTAAAATTTCAAAAAAATTTTCGAACGATTTTTAAAAATTTTCAAAAAATTTCAAAAATTTCTTTTTTAATTTTCAAAAATTTTCAAAAAATTTTTTTCTCAAAAATTTTACAAAAAATTTTCTGAAAATTTCAGAATTTTCCTCCTTACTTTGGCCTATCCTCCACAACTTTGGTCCATTCCAACTCGTACCGACTTCTATCTCTAAAAGGCTCAGCTACAGAACAATTTAATAAAGGCCCAGGTTCTCCTTCACGTGCCAAAAAATTTTCTTCTCCAGGCTCGATAGTAAAAGGTCTGGAAGTTTGGAGTGGAAATGTTGCTGATTCTGAGGCGGAGACTATATAAAAATTAATTTTTTAAAGGAATATCAACGGATATAATCCTACAAGCGTTAAGTCCTCACATAAGGTTTTTCCTTAAAAGGTGGGCGGCTTATTACAATAGAGTTGACAAAATTGGCTTACTAATTGGCCTCTAATTCTAATCCAGTGGCCAACCTAATTTTAAAATTGGGTTGGATTTTAAAATTGGACAATGAATTAGTGATAGTCTTATGAACTCTTCTACTATCTAAGAAGAGCCTCTGTTTTGTAAGTAAGGGTTGTTTCCCTCAAATAAAATATCAACAGAGATAAGTCCAGTAGGTATGTGGTTTATAAAAGGAGTTATATATAATTTTATTAAATTAATTTTATTGAAAATAAAATAAATTTTTAAAATTTTATTTTTAAATTAATTATATTTTTTTAAAAAATTAATTTTTAAAAATTATTAAGTAAAAAATTAAAATTCTTGTCAATTTTTCCACCTTTAAAATTGTCACAAAAAATGTTGTAAATTAATAATAATAATAGCAATTTTCTTCCAATAAAATTAAAATTCATTTAAGTGTAGTTTTAAATTTTAAATTTTAATTTTTTTTTTCACAAAAAAATTTTTTATAAAAAATAAAGGTCAATGTGTTTTAATCTTTTTTTAAATTATTTTTGTTGTTGTTTTTATTCCACCACTAGTTCAGAAGCAAAATAAAAATAGGAAAAAAAGCCGAAAGACTTGGAAAGGTTTTTTTTTGCAGAAGAAGAAGCTCTTTTTTTGTGAAAGACTGACAGACTTTTTATTTTCTCTATTAAATTTAAATAAAAATTAAAAAAAGGGGGAGAAGATTTCTTTACAAAATACAAAAACAATGCATTTATTTAGCATATTTTTTGATTAAAAATTAAAATAAAATAAAGCAACAAATATGTAAATAAGGAAAGCGGCTTTGTAAAGAATGCCAAAAATGTCGGTTAAATAAAAAATAAAATTGTAGGGATATAAAATTTAATTTGATAATTTAATTTTTAATTTATAAAACAGAGTCCAACCAAAGAGATTTGGCATTTTTATTTGAAAATCCATAAAAATACATAAAACAGAGGTAAAGGTAATTTTGGAGGTATCACTCAGGGCAGCTTCCCTATATAGGGCCAACCAAAAATTAAAATAAAAAATTCTACATAGGACCTACTAGGGACTTACTATAAATAGGGATTAACATAGGGACTTAATAAAAATTTAAAAAAGTACGTAAAACAGAGGTTTTTGGAAACTGGATCTATCACTTAGGTAGTTCCCCCATATATAGGGCCAACCAAAAATTAAAACAAAAATTATATGTATAAAATAAAGGTATATGAAAATTAAAGATATGTAAAAGTAATGTAATATGTGAATGTATAAAGCAGAAGGATATTCAAAAAAATTTTTTTAATTTTTTAGAAAAAAATTTTTTAATTTTTTAAATTTTTTTATTTGCAAAAAAAATATTTATTTTTAGTAATAAAATTTTTTTTGGCAAATTAAGTCAATTAAATAATTATTTATTTGTATAGATGACAGATGGATACTTCTTGGTTATAATAAGTCATCAAATCTAACAGAAAAAAAATAAAACCAGAGATCCCGAGTAAAGCTTAAATTAAATATTTTATTTTGCGTCAATGATTAAAGGCTTAAAATTGCCAAACTACAATATTTTTTATTCAAAAAAAAATTTTTTTGAAAAAAATAATTTGCTTATAAACACAGCAGCAAGCCCTTTCTTCAGTAAATCATTTTTAAAAATCCCAAGAGAATCTTTGAAAATGAATAAATATTTAATTTTATCATTTTCTATTTTCTTTTATTCTATTAATTTACAAATTAGTCAAATTGAATGTTTTCTTGGCGAATATAAACCAAATTGTGGTTGTCCTACAGGAACAATATGTTGTATGAATTCGGTTATGAAGGAGAATTTGGGTGAAGAAAAGATTACTGACCAGTTAAAAAAATTTTTTTGACTTTTTAAAATAGTACAGGGATGGGGCTGAAAATCGAGGCTGAAAATCGAGTTAACAAAATTTTTTAAAATTTAGATGTTGCCAAAGTTGTAATCCTAAAATTGGCTGCGCTAGTGGGAAAAAATAAGAAGCGGATATTAATGAAGGGATACAAGATAAAGAATAAATATATTTTTTCTAATTAATTTTAAAAATTAGATTTAAATAAAATGATGAACTGGGTATTTTCTCAAATAATTACCCCTCTCTCTAATAATTAACATTCCCTAAGTCGTTGAAACAATATTTATAGGTCGTAAATAGACCAAAATGAAGAGGGAGATTAGTTAAAGCAGTGAACTTAAAAAGTGTGGATAGTTACTGGTAAAACATGACAAAAAAATTACTTCACGTCCCCGTGGTAGGGGTAATGGCAAGGCTTCTAAGCCTATATAATTGAATCAAAGAGCTCTCTTCCTTAAGACCCGTGCCTTTGAAGACCTATATCCCCCTTCATTCCCTTTTCACTCTAAAAACAAAACACTTTTGCATATTTCCTTAAAAATAAAAATAGAGGGTAAATGCCAAGATAAGGCAACAAAATAAAGTGGTCAAAAATCAAAAAAGGGGAAAAATATCAACGATTATAAGGCAATTGTGGACATTTAGAGCGGTTGCTTTTTGAAGTATTTTTTTATTATTTACACAATATTGAGAGGCAAAAAAGTATAGAGGGGTTTATTATAATACTTATGGGATCGGTGAACGCATAAAAATAGTTGAAAACTATAAAAAAATAATTATTTTTTTTATTAGAGATAATTAATTTTTTGGTCTTGTGAATGTTAAAAATATTGGAAAATTACCTCTCGATAGAAGAGATAAAATAAGTAAAATTGAAGAGGAACTCAGGGATTATGAAGTGGATTTGTGTCCCTTGTATATTAGTTTGATAGAACCTATAAGCTGAGATCGAACTGAGACTAGATTTCGAAAAAAATCTTGGTTATCGAGAAGAGATTTTTCTAGTATGTCCTTCCAAGTCGGCACCCAGCTAAGTACAGGTCGGTCTGGGTGTTGGAACTTAGAAAATTTTTGAAGTCGGAATTTAACCTTGTAAATTTGAGGTGTAAAGCAGAATTCCGTCTGTCTTTAGGGGGGGGGGGATACATGAAGGACGTAAACCCTTTTTAGGGATTATGAGGTGAATTTGGGTTCCTCGTTTATTGTTCAATAATGGCATTCTTAAAACAATATTAACTCCAAATTTTAATAAATCAAGCTTCACGTGATTGAAATGCAAAAAATTTTTAATTTATAGAGCGAAGGGAACATATAAGAGTAGGGTGAAAGGCAAAAATGAGATAATTTGGAATTGAGAGAAGAAAAGGGAAAAGCAATGGAAGAGTAAGAATAATAATGGGGGCGGATCTTAAAACCTAAAAAGAAATTTTAGGGGGAAAGGTAGTAGAGTGGACTTTAACTTCAAATTCCTCCCATGTCCCCAATGGTTATCAAAATTAGAAAAAAAATTTTCCTGATTAAAAACTTAAGTAAGCAAGGTAGAATTAGTCTCTCCCTCTTCAACCTCTCTCAATTAACCCCAAAATTTCCCTCAATATGCTTGAGGGAAATAAAAGATAAAAATAAATATTAGGAGGCTAATCGGTCATTTTTTAGATTAAATTATTTTAAAAAAGTATTTTTTCTATGAGAATTGCTCA
This sequence comes from Meloidogyne arenaria, assembly GCA_036172955.1. Classification (NCBI taxonomy): domain Eukaryota; kingdom Metazoa; phylum Nematoda; class Chromadorea; order Rhabditida; family Meloidogynidae; genus Meloidogyne; species Meloidogyne arenaria. Next base: position 248,544 of record JARQAB010000010.1, read on the forward strand.
GTCTATTAAAAAAATAATTAAGATAAACGTTCATTGATAAATAAAAAATATATTTTGGAGACAATTAGAATTATCTTTGAGTGAGTTTAAATTGAGATAAGCCTGAAAGAAGTCTAGCTAAAAAATTTTTGAGATCAGATTTCTGGACCCAACAATGAGAGAGAGACCTTCTGAGACCCTACAAATCTAAACCGAAGACTCCACCAGTGTTTGGGCGATCGGTGGTGCTTGGAAGGTCGTACCAAAAATTATCCTCATCCTCGTACCTTCGTATGGAAGTAATAAGACTTAAAATCGGATTTTCAGTATGAGACCTAACATTTGAGAGAACCCCCGTTATATGAGATCATATATCCCACCCGTATCGCTATTTAATGAGAGTATATTTTACTTATTTTTAAATGTTTATCCAACATAAAAATAAATCTTTCTAACGTCTTTAAATAATAAATAATGAATAAAATATATATAAATTTATTTCAGAAAATTATATCCAAAACAGACAAAAAGGGACTCATAAAAAGCTCGTAAAAGTGCGAAAATGATTTTAGGACAAAAAAGGAACACTTTAAATGCCGAAAGAAACGAACGGAAAAGGATATGACATATTTAAATAAAAGGGTTATTAAGTGTTTTTAAATTAAGATGAGAGAAATTTGGGAGATCAAAGGATTAAAAAGGGGAAAAATTATTTAAAAATAAAGGGGTATTATGTTTAGAATGGCATTAAGGCTGCAAAAATGAGAGGGGATAGGATAAAGTTTTATTGAAAGAGTGGAGAAATTCTTAAAAATTAAAAAAATTTCAAAAAAACATAAAATACTTGTAAAATAAATTTAAAACATGATGCATCAAATATCCAAGCTTTAAGTGCCAGTTGGAGGCTTGTAAGGGGTTTTTATTTAAAATTTACGAGACCCAGAAATGACAAATAAATAAATGTATTGAGGATACGAGTCGAACTTTTATAATAGATCACACCTGAGCTGATCTATAGAGATTCCTGGGAATCTCCGAATATTCGGAGCCGAAACACATAACCGAAGATTTCCGGATATTCGACCTTTTACGGGTATCAAGAACCGCCAACACTAATGCTGACTTATGAAGAGGAGTGATATGGGAGTGAGGGTTGACAATACATATTAAATTGGTGAGGGATATAGCTTTAAAAGTATGAGGAATGCCTAAGATTTCAATAAAAATTTTCATTTAAATACATTTTCAACTTGAACCTAATAAACAATTTAAATCTTGATCTCTTTAGTTAATTAAATAGGCTGGAAAAAAGGGAACGCAAATTAAATCAAACGGAAATGAAATTGATCACTAAATAATGATAAAAAAAAGCTAATTTATCTATAGAAAAATCGCGCAGATGTGTTCGTTTAGAAATGGATGAAGGGAGGATGAATGGTCGCCTATAGTGAGATTTTGTGGAAGGATTTGGCAGGAATATGAGATTAATTCTGAGAAAGTTGAAAAGAGATTCCCATCCCTTGAAAAAAATTTTTTTTAAAAAATCAGCGGTAAACATTAGAGAGTCAGTATTAGGGTTGTACCACGACCCCGAAAGTCGAGGAAGTCCCCGTTGCCCCTCCGTCGAGAAAAACACTAATCAACATACATGGAGCTACAAATAGATGACTGATTCTGGCGATATATCTCTCTCTAATTTATTCAAAATCCTTATCAATAATTATATCTATTTTTAAATTTTAAAAGAGATTTTTAACCAAACAGGTTGCAACTTTCCAAATAAAATTAAATCGCAGCATGATATCCAAAACCTTTTTAAATAAAATCGGGAAGAGATCAACAATAATGAAAGAAGATTTAAAAAGGCAATGAAATAGCAATAAATAGAAGGGAGAGAAAAGGTGTTTAAAAACGTCCGGTCATTCCAATCTATCTTCTGCTTGATTGAAATCAAGCCAAAAACAACAACACACAAAAATTGTGTGTGCTGGCAAATAAATAAATTTGTTAGTTAATATAGTCAGCCGATGTTGAAACACGCACTTTTTCTTTTTTTTTCTGCAAAAAGAGGGGAAAGATCGAGACTTTTTGATAAATGAGAGATGCGCGGAGAAGTGAATGATCCAAATAATCGCGAGGGTAACTAACTATTGGGGAAGACTTGTCCAATAAAAAAGGAGATGGGAGAGGTAAATGAAGGAATAAAATGAGATAAGGTGATGAAAAGGTAGGGGGAAAATGTGTCTCTCAGAATTGAGGGTTTTGAGGGATAAGTTGAGGGATACCTATAAGGAGTTAAAGACCTTCAATAAGAAGTTGAAGATCCTCATTTGACAGTGAAAGCTGGGAAAATGAGACGTTGAGGGAAACTTTCAGTATCACCCTTTTCGAGGAGGGTCTTTAACTCATTATCGAAGGTCTTTAACTTCCTATATGCCCGCCGACCCTATACGGAAAACGAAAAGAAAGTGATCATCATCCTAAACCAAAAATGATTTTAAATAAATTAGTTGTTTCAATATCACACGAATACAAGGCTTGTTTCAGTTTAAAAACGTGGAAATAAATGAAAGAAAAGACTGACTTGAAGGGAAAGAGTTAAAAATGAGCGCAAGTGAGGGATGACTGAATGACTCGCGCCGGCCGGTTGATGCGCGACAATCGCCGATGATGGACGTATGCATGATCGGTAATTGATAGGGGGAAAGGGGGAGAATGAAATAAATGTTTTTATGGAAATAACAACACCAATTTGGAGAATAAATTGGAAAAAAGAAAAAAGGTATTTGGGGTGGTCAAAGAGGGAAAAAGAGAAGGGGGAAGTAAACAAGTATGTAAAGATATTTGTTAAAAAATTTTTGGTGAATCCCGCTGATTTTTATAAAATTAGTTGGGCAATACCTCAAATAATCCTTTGATTGATGGAAGAATTAGTTGGGGAGAGTCCCTTCTCTTAACAATTAGACGAGGAAAGCTTCGAGTTTCCTTGCCATATATTATCAGAAGGATTATTCAAGGAGTTCTTACTCAACTAATTTTTGAATTTCTCCTTGGATTAAGCCCAGAAGAACGAGGCAAATTAAAATTGCGAGGAGAGAGTCTCTTCTCTTAGACGAAGAAAGCTTCGAGTTCCCTTGGCAGAAGGATTATTCGAGGAGTACCTAACTAACATACCCATCTAATTTTCAAATTTCTCCTTGGATTAAGCCCCTTAAATGGGGCAAATTAAATTGGGAAGTCAAAATAGACATTCTCCACCGTAAGGAACCAAAGTTCTGAGGTGGGTTTCCTCAAATAATCCTTCGGTTGACATAAAATTTGAACTGCTCGGACGGTTTTTTACCCTCTTCTTTAACCTCTTCCTTCCGCCAAACACCTCAAAAAGTTTTTTAAACGTTTCCCCTCATTAGGCTTTATTTCCCCGAGCAAAATGCCATTTTTGACCACCTTAGATAATTTTTAAAAAAAGGGGGGAAGAAAAATAAAGAAAGGAAAATGAGAGATTTCGTCCCATCTATAGACAAAAATAATCTCAAATAATCTTTCTTTATTATTAAAAAATTATTAGAAAGAAAATTATTGGAAAGAAAATGTTGGCAGGTGGTCAACAGGAGCCTTTGTGTGACTTTTATTTTTGAAAGAAAAATTTTTGAAATTTTAATAGAGGGCCAGAAACAACAAAAATACTAATTAGAAGACAAAAACAATTAAAAATAAATATTTTTAAATAGGAAGGAATTCAAAAAATGATTGGGGAAAATGTTAAAAAAAAAGAATTGGGTTAAGTAGGGTTTGGTTAAATAGAGGAAGGGGAGGGAGAGAGGGAGAGAGGGAGAGAGAGAGTTTTTTGTACTATTACATAATTGTAATAGGTACTTAATTAATTTAAATTTTTGATTGAGTTTAAATAATTAAACACTTAAAAATAAATTTAAAAAAGGGGAAAGAGGGAAGTATTTAAGGACATAACTGAGATAATAATAAAATCAAAACTTAGCGGAGAATATTTTAAAAATCAGAACAAATAATCAGACAAGCCTCACCATAAGGTACCTATCAGTGCAGGGATGGGGCTCTGGAATTTAAAATGGGGCTCTGAATTTTAAAAAATGATTGGGGGACTCGGAGCAGGAAGGATATAAAGGAGGTATCAAGTCCGACTATTATATAGTGAATTTTATTTTAGAAAAAAATAAAAATAAATAAAAATTCGTATAGGGAACGGCACACAAATTTTATATTTTTTTATGTTTTACACACCTCTCTCCGGTCATTTCCGTTGCCTGGGTACCTCAACGCGCATTCAAAACCTACCAATTTGCAATGGCATTGAGGCCACAAATGAGTGGATTTTAGGTGAATAGGGGAAAAATAGAGAGAGAGGTAAGGGGGTAATCCCCCAATGCCGTTGTTCCCTAAATCCACTATGTGGTCAAAAGAAAATTACTAGTATTATTATTTATTTATTTATTATTTTCACTCATTTTACCTCAGGTTGTCCGTTCATTGAACTATTAATATGTGAAGGGTTGTATGAATTAACGGAAGGAAAAATTAGAATAAAATATTAATCAGAAGAAAGTTTAATTAAAACGGAGGAGACTGAAGAAACTTTTTTAGAAAACAGGAACAAACAAAAAGCAGAATTAATGTTTGAGCATCCGAGTAGAACGATAAGTATAAGAGAATAAATATTAAAAAAAGTTTTGTTGTATAAAAGAAATTGAAAATCAGAATTTTAGTAATTAAGGTTGGAGTTTAAGGAAAAAAATAATGGAAAAATCCTCTGATTCCCTTCCTCATCTTTATTCTCAAGCTTAAGTCTAATTAAAATCAGAATTTTAAACAAGCTTGGAATCAGAATATTAATTAAATTTGAAATGAGAAGTTGTGAAGTTAAATGTTTTTAAACATGTTTGAAATCAGAATTTTAAGTAGAATCGAAATCAGAATTTTAGACAAACATTCGAATAAATGTGAATTTTCCTCTGATTTCTCTCACTCCTCTTTTTCCACCATTTTTCTTGCATTTTTCTTCGTTCTTCTCTTCAATCTCTTCCTCTTCCCCATCCACTTCCCTTCCTCATCCTCTTCCCTCCCAACCAAATTTTCTTCATTTCTTCCCCCCAGTCTTCCTTAATTTCTCTTATCTACTCCCTCCTCTATTCCTCATCCTTCCCCTCATTACTCTTCACTATTTTAACCCTCTTCCTTTTAAAATTTCCCTCCCCATTTCAACCTTGTCCAAAACTTGTCCCTCAAAGTCTTCTTTTTTGTCCCTCAAAACTAACAAACAAAGCATTGCACTAGCTGCCACTTTACCTCAATTCGGAGGACTTTAAAAAAGTGAAGGAAGGCTTCCCTCGATCGAGGTAATTAGTCGTGGCCAACTGTGGCCAAGTGGGAAGACAATAAAGGTAGTTATGTACCTGACAAGTTTTTTTTGTTTGTTAAATTTATGTCCCTGTTTTTATTTTTTGTTTTGCATTGCAAAAAAATATGTAGTTAACAATGAAAATATATTTAATTAGGGGAAAATTGCAGATTTAAACAACAAAAAAACTTGAATTGGGAATAAAGAAACATTTTTAATTCAAATTTCGATGTTTATTTAAAATTCTGATTTACAGGAAGAATAAGGAAAATTGTGAATTAAAATTGTGAACAAAAATTACAAATTATTTGCAATTCTGATTTTTAAAAATTAAAATTATGATTCCGAGTTCATTGGTAGCAAGTAAAGAAGGAAGCATGAGATAGAAGTTGGGCGGAAATGATCTGATTTCAAGCATATTACAGGAAGTAGTGAAGAGAATGCGAGGTAGAGGCCGGTTGGAAACGATAAGGTATCGGAAATTGGAACTGTCGGGAATACGGAAAAAGGCTCAAAATTATGAGGAGGGCGAGGGAGTATGAGAGAAAGGAGGGATATCATAAAGGATATTTAAAATTCTGATTTGAAAAATGTTGATAATAGAGAGGTTTATAATATAGAGAGGTTAAAAGGGAGGTTTGAGAGAATTTTATAAATTAAATAGAAAAGTGATCGAAAAAAAAAGCAAAATATGTGAGAGGGAGAGTTAATAGGAGAAAAAAAGGGAAGAATGAGAGATTAAGTGCGCAAATAAAGGAAAAAGCTTGTTGTTGTTTAACTCGCGAAAGACGAAAGCTGAGCCGAAGATGAGTTGGGGGGAGCTTTTGGGGGGATTTAGAATGTAAAAGCCGAATTACAAATACACACAAAAATGTAGTTGTGTTGAGTGGAACATTGCCGATCAAATAAAGAAAAAAAAGTAAAAATAAAGTAGTAGTAATATTAGACAAATATAAATGATTGACCAATTATTAAATAAATAAATGTTGACTAGTTGTGGGGTATATCTAAAGTTAAATAAACTATATAGTAAAGAAGGATAATCTGAAGATATATTTACGTAAAAAAGAGGAAGAAATATACAAAAATTTTAAATATAAATTGAGTTGAAGATAATGAGGAGGAAATATCTGAGGGGAGGATACTGATCTGAGGGGGGATACTGATCTGAAAGAAGGATACTGATCTGAGGGGGGATACTGATTTAAAGGAGGATACAGATTTCAAGGTGTATACTGATCTGGGGAGGGAGACTGATATGAGGGGAGATATTATCTGAGGGGACGATACTGATAGGAGGGGAGGGTACTGATTTGAAGGGAGGATACTGAATGATTAAGGGGAGGGCACTGATCATAACAAAGCCTTTTGAGAGACTATCCCAAACCTTATGAGAGAATTGGATTAAGAGGGAACTTAGTTGTCGATAAAGGAACAATCTTTCAATCCTTTGGGAATATGTCTATCGGTTCTAGAAGATTCTTTGGATATCAGCGAACCGAAAAACTGAACCAAGCCGAAAAATCCTTGGTCCTTTAGTTCCGAACCGAAACCCGATCCCTTGCGATTAATTTATCATTGAATGACCGCTGTCCTCTAAATTTGATTTTTGGATCATTATTTAACAATCTGGCCATTACAAAAATCTTGGCATTTCTCCAAACTTTGACAGAAACAAAAGAACAATGATGAATCGAAAAAATTTAAACAACCACCCAGAAAAATATCGGAATAACCGCCATCCTTTGTTGGACGTTTAAGGCCGAGATTGGGAGTCTTTTTCTCTCTTGTTGTTCTTCCGACGAGAAAACAAGTGACAAAGAAGAAGCAGGAAGGAAGGTAGTAGTAATATATTTGACAAATGTGGGAGGATATTAAGAAGAAAATTGAAAAAAAAGTACAAGGGAAGGAGAACAACATTTGTTTACATCCGAAAAACAAATCGGCAACTTGGTGGCCAAAAAAATTGTTTAAAATTGAGGAGAAGGATTTGGAGGGAGAGAGAGGATTATTTTGTTAAAAAGTGGAAGAGGGGAAGGGGAGGATTGATGTAATATAGGGGAAAATCTGAAAATTTTGTAGGAATAAATATAAAAAAGTATGGATTAATAAAGGGATTTTTAGCAAAAAATAAGCATTTAATCAAGATTAGAGGGGAAGGATTGGGGTTTTAATAAACATATTAGGTGTTGGATCGTCCTAAATGGCCCTCATCCCTTAGTAACTAAATAACCTAAACTTGGGCCATTCATACATCATTTCACTCAGGTCCCAAAGGGTGTGTTTAGGTCTGACATTACTTACGATTACACGTCGTTCTCATTCATAATTCGTGAGATCTAATCCTGAGGGTGCCAGTTTGACGGACCCGAGGGTGTCTATTGGACAACCCTTGGGTCTCCCTATTAGAAAATACTAGTCCTATCCCAATTTGAGTTTGGAAAAAATAAATAATTAATTAAATACACAATGTAAGTATTAGCCATTTAGAAGAAGCTAACAAAGCTTTGTGTGGGATTTTGCTTTAATTATAAGATAAATGGACGGATATCTTTTAAGAAATGAAAGGCTTAAAGGAAAAAGCTCTTGAAAAAAAGTTTAAAAAAAAGTTTTATAAATGTCCAAGTGATGGACATTTGCTGAATTATTAACAAATATAGGGGAGAAGAAATGGGAAGAATAAATAAAGGAAGGAGGGAAGGAAGGGGAGAGGGGGAAGGGGTAGTTTAAGAATTAGTTTAAAAACGAGAAAATGGTTAAGTGTCAGTTGCAATTTAAAAAGGGCTGCTAATTTGCCGAGAATTGTTATGCATAGGAAGAAGCAGAAGCTTCTTCTTCGGAGGAGAAAGGCTGGAGGAAGGAGGAGGACAAAGGGGGGAGGGGAATAAACCTAAAGGATGATAGGTCAAGTTTGGTGACAACCATTGACAGCCGCTTTAATGAAAGATCAAGAGTTTCTGGGGGGAAGAAGAGGAAATAAATGAGGGAAGAAATGAGTGAGAAAGGAAGAAATGAAGAGATAAAGATGTGAAGTTTAAAAAAGAAGATGAAGAAATAGGGGATAGATGAAGATAAGCAATTAAGAGTTAAGAGGGAAGGAAAGGAAGAGATGAGGAGGAGGAATAAAGTTAAAAATGAATATTGGAAGAGTAAAATAAAGATAATGAAGATGAAAAAAGGGGCAAGGGGTTCAAACATGTTTAAAGATTAAATGTGAGAGAATTTTAAATTTCTTAAGGATTAAGAAAAGTAGTTGTCTTACAAAAAAATAAGGACAAGCCAAAGTTGCCCTTTTATTCAAAAAAAATTTTATAAAACAAAAAAAGGGAAGGATTGTTTTCGAGAAGATTTTTTTGATTCATTTATTTTTGTATAGATTACAAAAACTTTTACAATGTACATAAAGCGGTTAAAATAAAAAATGGAAGGGATTGGGTCATCGCAGTTAAAAAAATGTTTTTGTTTTCTTCTATTTTTTAACCAAAAAGTTTTGCGGAAAGGGAGGAGAATAAAAACAAAAATTTGTTGAGCCATAAAGTTTTTTTTTGTTTTTAAAATTTAAGGGAAAGGAAGGTGTTCCTGATTTCCTATATCAATCCACTTCTAAAGGATGGAGTCCCTTAAAATTATCGTAAAATTATCAAAAAAATTCCCCGGTCAACGCGTTAATTTTGAAATACAAATTAACCCATAACTATTACCTCCATTTACCAGTAGCTGACTTAAGTTGGAGCTATAACAGGTGTCAACTGTAATTATTATTTTTGTACTATATTTATTTTTTTCAACGCTTCAAGGGAAGTTTATGAGATGACAAAATCCTCATTACCCACAGGCTAATACCTTCAAAAATATTTTTTTCCTCATTTTCTCCTTTAAAGTTATCGGCAAATCAAAAAAAAGATAAAAAAAAATAAATAAATAAAAACACCCCTTGGGGCCCAAGCAATTTTCTTGTTTTGTAATTTACTAGTCGGAGCGACAAAGCAATCAAGCTTGCGCTGCAAGTTAGCAAATTATAGCTCATTTGTTGCACTAATATTAGACTTAGATAAATAAAAAAATAAAGAGAGTACAAGTGTGACTGAAAAAAAAAGCTTGATGGAAATTAATGGAAGGATTGTGAGGGAGGTTTTTTTAAAAATTTTTTTGAAATTTTTATAATTTTTTTTGAAAATATTTTCAAATTTTTTTTATCAAATATTTGTCAAAAATTTTTAAATTTTTTTCAAATTTTTAATAAGTCTTAAATAATTTTTAAGTTTTTTTAAGTTAAATTTTTGCCGAAACCTGGACCTTTTTCTGAACCAAACCCCACCCCACTGGTCTCTTAACCCGACTCATCTCCCTTGTTAACACCTCTTTTATTTAAAACGTCAGCATAATTCTACACCTAAAGTGAAGTTATTAAAAGAGTAAAGGGAGAGATAAATAGGATAATCCGAATTTAGGTATAATTGTCCTCAGAGTCAAGCTGCTGCTCTGGAAAAAAAAATCGGCTAAACCCCCCAAGTCTGCGGAAAAAAAGTTGTTAAAATTCCTTCAAAATAAAATCTAAAAAATAAAAAGCTACCTATTTTTAGCTCTCGCAAATAATTTTGGAAAATTTAATTATTGAAAAATAAAAGAAAAAAAATATTTTTTTTCGATTCAACTACCCTATTTTTTGACAATTTTTTTAAAAAAAATTAATTTATTCAGATTGTGCTGACTGATGAAAATTATTCTAATTATTGTTCGCAGCGCAAGAAAAAAAATATATATAAATTGAGAGGGAGGGGGAGGGGTGGTTGGAGGAGGGTTATTGGAGGGGGTTGTTGGAGGTTGTTTTTCTACGTAAAGGTATTCAAAAAAATGTATCGACAAGGAAAATGAATGAGAAAAATAGAGGGGTGATTGAGGGCAGTTTTTTTTGTTTTTTGGGTGTTGGGTGGAAGGAACTCAAAACTAGTGGACGGAGAACTGAAGCAATTTTGGAAGGAATTGAAGAAAAAAGAAATTGGACTAATTGGGAATGAGGGAAAAATTAATTTTTAGACGAAAAAAAAATTTTTTTTGGGGGAGAATAAAAAAGAAAGAATTGCTGTAAAGGAGTGTGTTACAAGAAAATATTGTTCATAAGAGAATGAATCGAGATTAGTATTCAAAAAAAATTGAATTTTAAGGGAATAGTTAAATAATAGTTAAATAATGAAATTTTGAACATTAAATATGACCTGATCGAATACATGGATTAGATTAAATGTTGGGGGTCTCTCCAAGAAAAACACGGATTAGGACCATCCATAGGTCAGTCCCTTTTTAAAAAATGTTCTATGAAATTCTACTAATGAATTTTAAGAGAACAGTTAAGTGAGGGTAAGATTAGGAAGCAGACCAAGACAAGATCTCTCAACAAAAATTTCGATTATCTTGACCAATATTCTTCGAGAATTCGATCTCGATTCTCGTAAGAATTCGGTCGTTTCTAGTAGAGATCGAGATTTTTAAAAAGCCTGGACCTGTTCCTGGGTTTGATTTATTGACCTGGGCCCCAGGAAAAATCCCAGGAAGGTCAAAATATGCCTGGGCCTGGACTCTGAGTACAGGAAAAAGTGAGATCTAAAAAACTATTAAAATGGAAAATAAAAATTGCAATTAAAGAATAAATAAAAAAAGCTGATCACCAAACAAATAAAAGTTGCAAATTGAGGGAAATTAAATAAAAAAGGGAAGGAATGTTTCCAACAGTGAAAACTTTAGAAATTTGTTTGGTTAGAAAATTCAGCATAAATGTAATTTTATTTGACGCACTTTTCGGTGTGAGATCAAAAGAAAAAATAAATTTAAAAGACAAAACTTTAATTTTAAGAGAATTTAAAAAATAAAAATTAAAAAAAGAATTTTTGGAATTCCTTTAAAGGTTGAAAAAAACAAAGGAAATGCGCGAACAGATATGTGAATATGGGGGAGATTTAATCTACTTTTAAAATTATTAAGTCTTCAGAAAAATTTTAGAAAATATGAATGATATACCATTCGAAAGAGCTCTTCAAGCCGGATTGAACAAGAGTAAAATCACAGCGGCTCGATAATTTTGAACAAAATTATGGGCAAATAAAACTGGCTTGTCTAACTTTTGTGTTGCTACGGAGAGTAAACTTGGCTTGGAAAGTCTTGAGTTAAATTAGAAAAATAAAATAAATTGAATGATTAAGAATTAATAAATGCTTGTTTTTAAGTAAATAAGATGAAAAATAATTAAATTTTAATTTTTAATGTTAGCGAATAAATATTGTAAAAATAATATTTAATTATTGTGGAGGTAAACTTTTAATTTAATAAAAACAATGTACCCGAACTGACCCCCCAAATCTCTTCGAATTAGGGATGTTCGAGGACGGGTCGTTTTTCAACCATGCTTCTTTGGACTTCCACCAATGAATCCCTAAACCGGTGCTTTGAAGTTGCCCAGACCGAGAAGCCTGTGCGCTCAACTGCAGGCAAAAAATCAGACTTGGAAGCCTCTTATATTAAAATTATAAAAAACAACTTTGGAAATATAGCAAAAAAATTTTTTAGTCACAGGTCTATTAAAATAAAAAAATATTTTGGAACTAATGAACAAAACTTAAGAACCCTAGAGAATAAAACATAGAAAACATAGGTTAAACAGCTAAGCAAACAAAAAAATGTCAGAGGGAAGAAGCCCGCTGATCAAACTGCGCAACTCTCAGTGATGGCCCATCACTCGTAGGTCAATTGGATTTTTTTGTTTATTTTACAAAATGTGAATGAAGAGGAGGTAAATAATGAAGAAAATTTGTATAATAGTGGACGGAAGTGAGGAGAAGCAAAATATTTTTAATATGACGGTTAAGCTATAAAGGACGGTGAAAGGTTAAAAAGGCAAAAAAATATGGGCAAATGAACGGAAAGGGGGAAATTTTGAAAGAGAATAAAGGGGAAATGTAATAAAAGTTCAATGTCTTTTTGAAAAATCAGAGGGTCTGTGATTAGGATTCCATCTGTTAGGATTCACAAAAGGTATAGAGTTGTTTCTGGGTCGAGGTTGCCCAAATTCCACTCCTTGGCACGACCCAAAGGACCCTGCCCAGGTTCCAAAGACCCAAAGGACCTTGGCCAGCTTCCAAACTTGTAGTACTCCGAGTCCATGTCTTTTCTGTCTTTCTAGGTTTTCAAGGCTTAAGGTTTGCATCGAACTACAAGACTGAGATCCCAATATTTGCTTGTTGCCCATGTCTCAAGTCCCCAGACTTACTAAAAATCCCAGTATTTTGCTTAGATCTATCCAAAATTATTATTTTTGTGCCTCTCACCTAGCGGCACATAACAAATGAGAGATTTAAACAAAATTCCCCTCTCCAATGGCAACCAAAAATAGCGCCATCTCCCTCAATTCAAAGCAACAAAATCCCCTATGTCCCCCAAACATTTATGGCGGAAGGCCACTAAACAAAACAACCTGCAATTCAACAATGAATAGAAGAGATGAATCAATGGAAAATTATTATGGGAAATAATGGGGACATGATGAATAAACGGTCAATAATGGAGGTAGAAAAATAGCGGGGAGAGTGACCCTAACCTTTATTTATTTTTGAAAATTGCCCTTAAATTAAAATTTTGGTGTTGTTAGAGTATAAGCTCTTAAATTTTGGAGGTCTGGTGATCAAAAAACAATAGGGTTAAGCAATGATAGGCTCAATACAATTGGATCCCTCTATACGTCCACCCTCTATGGCCGAATTTTGCTATTGTCCCAGGCGTAGGATTGAGAATGGCTTGGGAGGGGGCGACATTATAGAGAGTCTCCAAGCTATCCCAGCTCTATTTTAGAGGAAACAAGCAGTAGGGAATTGGAAATCAATGTTCCCAAGCTTACAGATCCCCAGTGCTTTTATAAAAGGAGTCAAATCCCAATGGTCCGCTAATACGTTGGAAGTTATCCAAGGAAGTTCCACAATATTTAAAAATTAAACTGACGGTTTATTGACTCTATTGTTCCAATAATAGTCCTTTTTTCAACAAATGACCAGGAGAATGAGTGAAAAGAATGACCGAAAGTATGTGCTCTCCTTTTCACTCCATCATCATGCAAAGTAGTTTTTATTGGGTAGGGGTGTTAAAAAGACAATAGGGCGCCCTTGTCATTGCACGCACCTGTTTGGAGTTATTGGCGGTGTCGGCATGAAAAATGAATTATGTATTAAAGTCGCTAGGAGAGCTTAAAAATACAATTGAAGCGGAAAGGGAGAGAAAAAAACGATTTAGTAAATAGACTAAAATATTTGTGAGGTCGAAATCTTTGTTAGAATGCCTAAAAATAAAAATTGCTTAAAAATATAATATACATCTCAATTTAAGAAACCCTCAATATGTTTATGAGTGCCTTTTTAGGCATGGAGTGTGGAAGTTGCATAGGCCAGGGTTGTCGGATCTGGATATCTGGATCCGAAAGAAGTCCGGATATCCGCTTTTCATATAGGACTAGAAAAATGGCAAAAAAAAAACAAAAAATAAGTTTATGGTTGTTTAACTATGGCATTGAGCAAGACTAAACCCAAAAAACGCCAGAAAAAAATTAAAAAAAAGGCAAGGGCGTAGTTTGTTGTTTGTTACTCAAAAAAATTTAAACAATAAAAAATGTAGTGTAGGCAATCAGAAGATGCCACAACTTCCACGTGAATTTTAATTAAAATCGCTACTGCCTCCCCCCCCCTCTTCTTATTGTCTGCTACCTTCCTTGACTGTTAATTAATGCCTTCACTCATTGTCAATGCTTCATTAATTAAAATTTGGCGAAAGGAGAGACGTTAAAGCAAGGCATTAAAATTAAATTTAAAATTATTTATTTATTATTCAATTTTATTTTTGAGAAAAATTGAAAGTTTCAATGAAACTTTATCCGTTTTTATTACTTTTATTATTTGATACCATTTTAATTACCCCGTCAAAGTCGAGAAAATCTTTACAGGAGCTTCTTGATCAGGGATCTGGTAAGCTGAAATAATTTTTGGCGCTCATTTCTAGTCCCTTGAAGTAATCAAAAGGTGGGCGGCCATCGTACTGACATCCAGATATCAAATCACCTTTTAAGGATAAAAAGCTGATAAAAGGATAATAAGCTTAAATATTCTCGGCCCTAGTTGGCCTTATTGACACCGACGGGTCGAGGATAATAGTCGCTTATAGCGAGAGTTGAAATTATTTTTTAGATTCGTCCCCCGATCATACTGATGAAGAGAATGTGGAAGAGAAATTGTCACCCGATTCAATTAGAGGAACGAGACCGTCACCTGATCGAACTGAAGGAGAGATTCTAGAAGCGAGTTCGTCTCCGGATTCAGTTGGAGGAACAAGAACATCACCTGAAATAATTGAGGAAGAAATTCAAGAAGAGAGACCGCCCCCCGTTATAATCGACAACACGGATCCATGTGGTGAGTATTACTTAATATATAACACTTTTCGAGAAAACGGGCTAGTTAATCTTCAAATCTTGAGCCTGATTAATCCTAAAAATTGTCCTAAAACCCAAAGGAAACTATATCACTAATTAACATTATTTATTTTTAGGTACATCAGAGTTAATTGAAAAGAATTTGTGTAGTAAGTATTTTTTAATGATAAAAATTTCAAAAATGGGAGCCTAGACGAGTCGGGAAGGTGATTGATCGACCATGATCTGATTGATCGACCTGATCCGCAGTCAATGGAATATCTCTGCTCCCGATTTGGACTATATTCTAAAAAAACGAACTGAAATGCACCTTCTGACATTGGGGCTTTAAAATAATATTTTTAATATTAAGCCTGCAAAATACTTGAACATTTGCCTGTAAAAGGCGAAACTGATGAAATACGTAAAGAAAAAAGTATTGAAGCACGCAAAAAGTATTTTGGACAAGTTAAAATATTATGTGAAAAAAATATAAATGGAACGGAGGATTTTGTGAACGATTATTTAATTTTGTCGAAAAAAGAGACTAAATTAGCTGAAACTTTGATTAAATGGAAAGAAATTTTTGAAGGCTCGAAGAAAATTTTGATGGGAGTGAGGAAAAAAGAAGAATTAAAGTTGGAATTTACAAATGAGATAGTAAGAGTTTAGCAAGTTTTTAGCCAACGGAACTAAATGTTTTTTGGGGATTTAGTCTAGGAATGTGGGGTTTATGGTTTTTTACATCATGGAACTGGTACCTGGTATCTCAAAAGGTACGAGTTCCTGGCTGTAAGCGTGGTCTAAATCGGTGTTTCTTCCAACAGATATATTGTTACTCCGAGGAATATTCTAGAGTTATAAAGAGGGTCCTGTCTATTTGAAAATGGGGAATAGATGTGTATCTTAGCCTTCTTCACGTCTGTCTTCTGCTTTTAAAGGATGTCCGTTCTAGAGAGAATGCCCGTATTGAGGAGCCTGGGTGATCTACAGCTTTACGAGAGCGGTTGGAGCCCCATTTTCGAGAGCGAGTTAATCTAGAACTCACAAAGTATCCCAATTTTTCTATAAAATACTTATTCAAAGATGGATGAATTTAAAATCGTCTATAAATTTTTGTTTGTCCTTCAATTTTGTGTAAATGTCGATGTCAAATTCAAATCCGACGTACAAACACTCGAAAACTTGATGAACTTTTTTTGTAACAAGAATGTAGTGCCTAATGCAAGGAAAGCATTAAAATCTGCAAGGATAATTTACAAATTTGGCCATTTTGCTATCCCAGATAAAGAAGAGAATGCATGTAGTAAGTTATAGTGATTGAGGTAAATTTGTGTTATCTCCCACATATTATTTTATACATACTTCTCCGGTCTTTTTCTTTACTTCAAGAATGACGTTGTCATTGGGTCTAATTGCAAAAGCTGCTAACTCACGACATAGATTCACTTTGACCCATACGTACTTTTGTGATGAAAGGAAGAAGAACTTAAAATGGGAGAGATAACACAAGCGTACCGGGAATCAAGATTAACAAAAATTAAGATTACGAGGTGTATGTTTGTTGGGATATCGAAGTCGATTTCTCGTATAACACTCCCAGTTCCTTTCTCATAACCCTCGCTCCCAGTAAATAGTAAATAATTTTTAAATTATTTGGCCATTGGGTGAGAGGAACATTCCCTAACCGATAGGCCAAATTTTAGATATACTCCCACAAAAGGGAGTATTTAAAAATGATCTCAGAAAAGAAAATATTATTAATATTAAGAAATTTCTGACGAAAAAAAGAAACACTTGCTTAAATTATTGAAGAATACGGATAAGAAGATAATACCCGAATTTTTTACTGCATTAAATGAGATCTGCATAAATAATTCAAAAGGTGAACGAAATTATATCGAAACAGCTACGCTTCTATTAGATGATAAGGAAAGAAAGGATAAATTAACGAGTAGTTTGATTGAAAATAAGAAAATCTTGAACGATTCCAACAACATTGTTATAGGGGCGGGAAATAAGAAAGAAGGAGGTGAATTCAAAAAAAAACTAGAGCAAATACAATTATTGTTAAATCACTTCACTATTAACCATCAGCTCTTACATATGAACCAAGATGAACTAGTTAATTGAATTTAAAATTTAGATTCGTGAATTTAGGAAAAATTGCAAATTAATTAGTACTATTAATTATGAGGGAAGGAGATAAGCTGGTTAACATTTATAAACACCTACTAAATGCTGGTTTAGGATCTATTTAAAGCGATGTTGAAATCATCGCCCTGATACCCGTATGTGGACCTTTTGTGGACCTTTTTATCACAAACCTTTTTCTTATTTATCCTTTAATTTGAGTTGATTTAGACATAACTGTTTTTAAGGAGAAGGAAGGATTGGGCGACATTTATGGATTTTTACATGTTCTTCGATTTTGTGCAAACATAAAACACGAATTTCTTGAAGATATAAAACGGAATCAACAGCAAAAACAAGAGCCTGATCAAAAAATAAAACGTGAGCAAGAAATAAAGCAGAATCAAAAAGTTTTAGACTTGTATTGTAAACTTGATATATTGCCCAAGGCAAGAGAAGTCTTAAATATAGCAGAGATACCCTACAGATATGGCAATTTTGTTATCAAAATTGACAAGGATTTCGTTGAAGGAACGAAGTTGAATTTATTAAAATTAAAAGATTGGTTGATCGAAGATGATAAAAATTCTGATAAGAAGGCTAGCGAAAAGAAAAGTACTAAGAAATCAATGTGGAACTGTTTGAAAAAACCTCAAACTGAGACCTCACAACTTCCAACTGAGACCTCACAACCTTTGTCTATGCCAGAAAATCTGAATTCAAAATTAGTGACGATTAAAGAAGGATCAGAAGGAGGAGAAGAATGAGACAAATTCTTTTCTTAAAGAAGATGAAGAAAGAGAAGAATTGCCTCTATAAAAAATTTATTTTTAACCATTCAAACAAACCAGACTAGGGATAAAACATGAAGATAAAGGCCAACGGGATTGTTACCCTTATCTTCAGTTTTAACCCTATCACACTTGGATATTTTCGTCATTGTACCTCCCAACTTCATATTTATTTTTATTTTAAAATATAACCCTTCTCTAACAATTTGACTTCCCTAACAATTACACTTCTCTAACATGCCATCCCTCGGATCAACCTATCATCTCACCTTTTACCCATCTTTATTCGTCAACTCATTTCGATAACAAGGGGGTGTTTAGTGGTGATGCTCGGGAGAAGAAAATACCCTGGAATCGGGAAACGAAAGCTCGGGGAATTTTCACGAGTCGGGATCGGAGTCGGGACTCCATTTCAGTTGTCATCCTTCCTTTCTCGGTCCAAAAGGGAAGTTTTGCCTTATACTTAGAGAAGTTTTGCCTTATACTCCAGTTCAAAAAAACTGTAATTTTTTTATTTTTAAAAGGGTATAAATTTATTTAACAAAATTTATTGTCAAGAACAGTTGTAAATTTTCCCTAGGATCTCGAGGAAAATTTTTCGAAGAAATAAATTTTTTCAAAAATTTTCAGATCGATTAAATCGAAACAATAGGCAGTCTAAAATTAAAGTGTTTTTCAAATTTAAAAATTATTGCCAAACTTTTATTTAATTAATTTGGCAAAATGTTTATTATTTTTCTTTTCTCTAACCGTCTCTTACTTTTTAGTTATCTCTAGTAACTAGGCGCGCTATTTATTTTTTTTTTATTTTTCGATTTAATTTTGTTTCCAATTTTCTTTTAGATTTTAACCTCCCCTTACTTTAAAATTAATCACAAAAGAAATTATGGAGAATGATGCTGATGGAATTATTTTGGCATTTGTATTTTTTAAATTAAAAAAATTTCTTTTTCAACTTTAAATAGATAAATCTTCTCACATCCGAATTACAAATTGAGGAAATTTTTTCTTTTGATGAAGTCCTTTATTTGCTGCCTATTCTTATTAAAATGATGTGAGTTTTTGAGAGGATTTTTTTTTTTTTGTCCGCAAGTCTTACAATTTATGTTATCTGGAAATCTTAGCTTTTTATATTACTACAAACATTATTATACGCTTTTCGGCAATCTGACACAAATTTTCGGAAAAATCTTGTTCTACAGGATTAAATAAAATTTGCGGACAAAATTTGCGGACGAGAACCAAAATAAATTTCTTTTCTATAATTTCAGCCAAACTGGTGAATTAATCTTTAAAAGTGATTTTGACTTTAAATTTAAAGATGCTGTTGAATTTATTAAAAATGATATGGGAGAAAAGTCTGTGGAACTTTTGAAGCCTGAAAATGCGGATAATGGAGATAAACAAGAAATTGCCAATATAATATTTGCTCTTTTATTTATTTTATATAAAAATCAAAAGGCTAAATTTGATCAAATTTGTGAAAAATTGGATGGAAAAAATTCTGATGGGATTATAAATTTGGTATATTTTATTTTTTAATTTTTTTGTCCATGTTTTGCCCGCAAATTTTCTCCCCAAGTTTTTTCTGCTTGTTGTATATTTTTCTTAATATCTATTTGCGGACAAAACTTGCGGACTTTTTAAAAATTTCCAAATATCCGCAAAATTTGTCCGCAGATTCAATTGATATGTTTTTCCTCAACTTTTTTTTGCAAACAAAATTTCTGTCCGCAACATTTTTTGCGGACAACATTTTTGTCCGCAACTTTTTTGCGGACAAAGTTTTTTATCCCAACTTTTTTGCGGACGAGATTATTCCATTCCTAGTTTTTTGTTAATCAAACTAATTTTTTTTATTATTTAGCTAAAACAT
The DNA here is from genome assembly GCA_036172955.1 of Meloidogyne arenaria. Taxonomy (NCBI): domain Eukaryota; kingdom Metazoa; phylum Nematoda; class Chromadorea; order Rhabditida; family Meloidogynidae; genus Meloidogyne; species Meloidogyne arenaria. Next base: position 268,139 of record JARQAB010000010.1, read on the forward strand.
TTGGATAATTTTGATCGTCTTTCACCAATACCCTTTACTTCAATTTTAAACAATTCTTCAAATAATTTATTTTCTTCGCAAAACTCAAATTTTCAAATATTTTCTTCACAGCACGAAAAAGAAAATTTGGAAGAAATATCTAAATATAAAATTAAATCGGCAGAATTGGAAACAAAATATAAACAAATTGAGTCAATTAATTTAAAATTAAATGAACAACTTGGGAATGCTCAAAATGAATTTGCTGATTTGGAAAATAAATTTGAGAGGTTAAGACAGGCTGATAATGAAAAGGTTTGTGTGATAGGATGAGGCGGGCTGTGGAAATTGGGTCGGGGTTTTGCATAAGGTCTTTAATTATTTTTCCGCAAATTTTTTTGTTCGCAAATTTTTTGCGGACTAAAATTTTTATTTTTCAGCAAGGATCTATTGAACTTTTAAATATTCAATTGAGAGAAATTACAGACGAAATGGAGACTTTACGTTATACAAATTCGGAATTACAAAAAGAATTAAAATCTTTAAAGGAAACGCATTCACGTGCCCTTCAAAAATCATCACAAGATTTAAAATTGAAGGAAGAGGAAGTTGGATTACTTTATATTAGGTTTAATTTTATTTTTTTTAAATATACGGTCTCCACCTAGGTTTTGGAGAATATGACTGTTCCCAAAGGTTAGCACAGTCAAAGGTTAACTAGTCTTCTACCCATCTGATCCATCAATTCCTCTATTCACCTTGTAAAGTAATGCCCCTCATTTTGCAACTTTTCTTTTTGTCCGCAACATTTATGCGGACATTTCAATTTGTCCGCAACTCTTTGCGGATATTTTAATTTGTCCGCAACATTTTGCGGACATTTCCATTTGTCCGCAAAAATAAAATATTTCAATTTCTATTAAAAAATTTTTTCTACCTTTTACAGATTAGATGCTTTAGTTAAACAAATAACAGAAAAGGACTCTTCTGAAAATAAATTAAAATTTATGGAACAACAAATAGCTAATCAGCAGGGGACAATTGAGGAATTAAGGAGTGGTCTTGAACAAGCTTTGGATAGAGCTAATTTTGTAAGAAAAATTTTTCTTTAAAAATAACCTGAATAAATCGAAAATGCAAATTATTTGCGGACAGAAAAATTATGTCCGCAAAAAATTTTGCGGACATCCGCAAATTTTTTGCGGATAAATTTTTTGAAAATTTTTGGATAAATATTGGAATTAAATAAATTGAACGAAATAAATCTTTACTAATTTAGGTAGAAAAAGAATTAATTAAATATAAAGGACTACACAACAATTCTATTAACCTACAAAATAACACAACTTTTAAAAATGGTTTTTTTTTATTTTTTATTTTGATAAATTATTTTTTTATTTTTTCAGATTCAGATAATTCTATTTCTCTTCATGATGATTTAAATTCTTGTAAAATTACAGAAAATCATAGGTTTTTTTATTTAAAAATTTTTTTGTTAAAATTTAGTCTTGTGGGTTAATTACGTCTCTCAGAAAAGTTAATTATACTTCTCTCAAATATTTACCCACTGCCCATCCCTTTTTATTAGTTTTTTCTCCAAAAATGATTAAAATAATTTTTTAATAATTTTTATTTAAATATAATTCTTTTTTAGCAATTTAAACGATTCATTTGACCATCAAACAGCTTCACAAAGTGATGACTTTGCAAAATTAAAAACTCGTTTAGAATTAATTGAATATGAAAAAAAGGAATTGGAAGAATTAAATAATTCTCAATCAAAAAATATTTTGGAAAAAGCGAAAGAAATTGAAAAATTTAGACAAGAATGTGAATCTAATTTAAATGAATTGAAAAAAATGCAACAAAAAGAAGCTTTATTTATTGAAAAAAATAAAAATATTGAAGGTTTTTTTAAATTTTTGGGGGGAAATTCTTCTAGAAAAGGGGGGGGGGGACTTTCTTGTAGAAAGTGATAAAAAATAATTATTTTTTAAGTTTTTCGTTAAAAATTTACTTTTGTGTAGTTTACCCCCCACCCCCTACTTGAAGACTGTCTGGTCCTCCTACGCCTGTCATCAAAACGGCCACATCATTAAAGGGTAGACTCTTTCAAGTGAGTAAAGGGAGAAATAAAGATAAACCTCCTCCGAGGACACATTTCTTCAAGTAGGGTATGGGGGGTAAACTACACAGAAAAAAATTTTTTTAGCTAAAATAAATTTCCCTAGAACCCCCAACGGTTTTTTAAATTCTAAAAAAATTTTTTAGATGAAAATTTTCAACTCAAAAATACAATAAAAAGATTAGAGGCTACTCAATTTATTTCTGATTATAATAATTTACATGTACAGCAACAACAACAACAGAAACCTTCTTTCTCTTCTACATTATTTAAAAAATTGTGAGTTTAAAATTTAAATAAAAAAAATTTTTTTTAATTAACTAATGAACCTGTTATTTATATAATTTGGGGGGATTTCACATTGCGTAAAGGTGTCGTAAAAGGCAAAACGTAGTCTGGAAAAACACCTTCCTAAACACCCTCATGTTCCCTCAGTGTCCCCTATATTTTGGTCTGTGGATTCTCCCCCGCCTCACTCCTATCTCCTCCTTTTTTTTCTTTCCAACCTACAGTCACATTTTTAATAGGCGGACTTCATTATGTGGGAGTAATGGAGGTATAGAGGAAGATTCTCGAAGTAGAGGGGTGGGCGGTAAACTACACAGAATCAAGTTTTTTGTTCTTCCATCAAGTATTTTTCCTCGGAAGCCCCTCCTTTCCTTAAGTGAGTATAAGGGGATAAACCTTGTCTTCAACACCGTCTTGTACCTCTTAAAAATCTCTCATTATAAAATCTCTCATCTATATCTTTATAAAAATTTTTTCTTCAAGTAAATGGATCTCAATATTCTGTGTATCTTTAGCTCTTATTTTATGGTTTTTGTGGTTTATTGAATTTACTCTAGAAATAACTTATTTGCAAAACTGAAATTTTAAAAATATATTAATTTATTTTATTCTATATTTTACCTTTAATTTTAAATAAATTTTTACAAAAAATAAATTTTACAAATTTTCTTTATATTTCAGACACCCGTATTTTGTTTTTGATTTATAATATTTGTTTGTTAGTATATCTTGTTTTTCTTTTTGTTCTTCCGCTAAGTATTTTTGGAGACAATACCTAAAAATATTTTTTTAAGAATTTTTATTTTCTCGCGTTTAAAATTACCCTAATATTTCCCACTCCTCCATCACTCAAAAATCCTGGTGATAAAATACTTGGGGTCAAAACAGTGAAAGTACAATACTGGGGTGAACCGATGGGTATTTGAGCAAATGCTATAAAGAAAATTATTTTATAGTTGAAAATAAGGGTTGCAAGTAGAGACCGGACCAAGACGAGTTCCCGACAAAAAATCTGGGTTATCGAAAATCGAGTTTTTTCGAGATATCGATCTCGATTCTCATATGACTCTTATAGTCTAATTGGAAGGGGTCCTCTTTGGTTGCCTTTGGGATTCAAACTCTGTGTGACTTCGAGTTACAGTTGACATATTCTTATGCTAGGTTAGTCTATTTATTTTCAACTCTCAAAATTTAACTAGCCTTTTTGGCCGGCCCATATCTATCAACTATACGTGATTAACTCGACGTCCTACAGTCACCTGAAGTGTTTTTTTTATAAATACCTGGACTCAGCACTGTAAACGAAACAATAGTTGGTGTGAGCACACGAACTTCAAAAGCCTTTGGGTTTAAAATTTCCGCAACTACTAGTCTTGGTGAAAGAACATAGGCAATAAAAGCTCTAGGGGAGAGGATCTAAATTTTAAATTTAATTGAAAATGTTCTTATTCTTTGGAGTTACTTTGGCATTGAAAGTTTGGGGGCTGATTACTTCAACACGAAAAGCTTCGGGTGCTAATAGTTGTAATGTAAAAGCATTTGGTGAGAGTACGCTTAGCATTGCGGCGCGAGGCGATAGTATGCTGGGTACAAAAGCGAAAGGGCTGAGAACGTTGACCTTGAAAAGAATTTTTATTAAAGGGCATGTAAGAAGTATTTAGAAAAAGATCCGGCTAGAGTATAGCTCCGTAAGCCATACTCAACTAACTTCCTGAGCCATAACAGGGTTCCCAGTATTCCCAGTACGTTTTAAACAACTGGGAACTTGTATGTATGCTTCCCTGTGTCCTTTTATTTACCTATTAATTGTTCGTTTTATAATTATTTGGTTCCTTAACTATTGAATTTTATCCTATCTTAAAAGTATTCTAAACTAACTTACACCCCCAAAATCAGGCGTCAAAAGTTGTAAGCTAAAAGCCCTCGGCGATAGAGCAACTCTTCTCATTACTTTACCATCATTCACTTGATTAACAAAAAGAAAAGGATCAAGAATTCTCATTTGTCCTAAACTTTCAATTTCCATAAATCGCTTCGTTCGATTCTTAATCAAATATTTTTTAAATTCATCCCCAACTTTGTTAGTTAAATTTTGGTCGTTTTCATTAATTTTTGATAATTTTCGAATGTCTTCTTCGAGTACAGCTTCTAATTCATTTTCATCATCTCCCAATTCGTCTTCATTTATTTTTTGAAGAATTTTGTCTTAAATTTTTAAATGAACTGATAAAATGATAAAAAATGGTCAGTAATACTTTGCCTATTATCTCCTCCAGTAAGCATCATTTTAGACTGCTCCCTACTCAAAAAAGTATACCCCCTCAATTCAAGCTCATCCTTCTGCCTTTTATTATGCCAATTTGAGAGTTTAGTAAATCTTCTATCAATTTCCTCCAAACGTTCAACGGCTGGAAGAATTTTGGTTTCAATTTCGTTTTTTATATTTTCTAGTTGATTTAATAAACGCTTCAAGGTGGAAGCTGCTCCACTCATTTGTAAAAGTAATTCGAGCCAAGGAAGTGTTTCTCGTTTGTTGTTGGTAAAAACGAGCTTAAATAAGAGGGATTTTATTGGTTAGTAGTACACTAAAATTTCATTTTCTTGAACGGGCTTGTTCACAGTTAACAAATTCTGGCTCCTTTTTCAAAGTTTTATAAGGTATCCGGACGAGCAACCCGGGATTATTTTGACTCTTATCCTACCCAGTCTTATTTCAAGCCCTTAATATGTCGAAACCAACTCGAAACCCAATTATGAGTCGGAACTAGTTTTAGTCGGAACTCACTCAAAATCACCATTATTTAGTATAAAAATTGAAAAAGACTTGCATCTAATAAAGATTGTATAGAGTAATTCCCCTCCTCGTGGAAGGATAAAAAGGTTGGAGACATCAGCATTTCTTCAATTTTTGGATTTCTCTTTTTCGGATTTTCTGGTACGATGGACAACAATTGAGGAGAGAGTATTTCCATGTTATCCAGATGCATGGTATTTTGTAATTGAGATTTGACTGTGTTAAGTAGGGGATCTGGTTGTACCGATTCTGTTGCTAAATTTACAGGCAATCCAAATTTTTTTAATAAACTGAAATTTAGAATTATTATTCTGATTTTTATCATCTATTGGCTTCTGAATTTCTGATTATTCTGATTTTTTGAGTTGTATCATTCCGGGTTTGATTTTCTAATTTCTGATTTATTTTTTCAGTATTATTCTGCTTTCTAATTTTTTAATTTAAATAAACACACTTGTTTAACATTTCTTCCTTCAATTTAATAAACCTATTGCAACGCTCCACTCTATCATAAAATCGTTCAATTTCCAAAAGTTGCTTTACATTCGGATATTTTTCAAGTTTTTTCTCATCAATATTTTTAAACTTTTTTAAACTTTTTTCTTCTCGTTTATTTCTATTTTTAATTACTAATTTATTTTTTAATTTTTCCCTTCTCATTATTTTCATTTTTCTTTTGAATATTTTTATTCTTGATTCTTTATTAGCTTCTTTTTTTGATTTTATGGCAAAAAATCTGAATTTAAAATTTAATCAAATACAGTCATTCCTCACTTTTGGATACCCCCTTGGTGGTGCTGAAAGATTGTACCTTATAATGAAGAGTATTTTAAATTGGAGGTAATTCTTTTGAAAAAGCTGAGGAATGAAATGCAAGGGATGCCCGCCTTCCGTCTTTTAGATTTTAAAAATTTTATTTCCGGTTTTCGGCTTCCTTCTTAAAATTTCGGTTAGACAGATCCGCTCCAACTACCTATTGTTTAAAAAAACGTGTTCTTAGATTTTGGAACCAATAGTATTTAAGAATGGTGTTAGAACTGTACCAAATATCTGGGCTGAACTATATTTATACCTTCAGATTTGCTAATAAAAATAATTCTTTAAAGTTACCTTTTTTTATTCGAACGCTGCTTCATCCTCATTAACCTTTCCTTATTTATTTTCTTTCCATTCACTTTTTCTTGCATTAAAATTTTAAAAACAGTAAAATTTCCTCTATTTTTGGGGGGTTTTGTTTGAAAAATGTTTGACGGATTTTTAATTAAATTTTGATCAAATTTAAATATTTGTGTCCATAGAGGCCATTCTTGATTATTTAAATAATTAATTTTTAAATTCTCTTTAAATTTTGTGTTCTTCCTTTCTTGAACATGCCTAAAATTATCCCGAACATTAAATAGAGAAACCATACATTTTGCTAATAAATTTAATTTTCCTTGAGTATTAATTACACATTGACGGAAAACAATACGTTCTGTGTGGGGCAATGAACGTAAAATAAAGTTGGCTTTGGCCTGCAATTTTTTAGGGAAATTTTTTGGGATTTCAAACAAACCTTAAATAAAGCGGAGACTGCAACTTGAAAAAAATAAATATCTAAATTAGTTGGATCCATCCTGAGAATTTCTGTTTTCTGATTATTCTCTCCTTTAAGGGCGAAGGCAAACCAGCAGAAGCATAATTGAGAGACGAGGGGGACAATTAGAATTAATTTATAAGGCAAGATTTTAGTCATATTAAGAGATCAGAAAGTCCAAATTTAAAATGTAAAAATATAAATTCTGAAATTTCCAAACTTAATTATTAGTAAAAAGGAGCAGGTTTAGATACCTCCTCCCAAGTACCACGTGTCAATCCTACAAAATTCTACCAATATACTTATATATTAAAAATATATTTCTCCATCACTTCATATTATCCCAAGACTCATCGTTGTAAGAACAACCTTGGAGTGAATTATCCGTTTTGAAAGGTTCCAAAAATTATATGAAAATTAAAATTCAAAACGTTAAAAATCAGAAAAATAATCAAAAACTTTTTTAAATTAATTCATATGTTTAGAAAGTGAAGATGCTTTAAATGAAGATTTAGAAAAAGGATTTATTTAAAAAAATTTTTTTTTATTTTCAAGAAAAATACAAGTTTGTTTGCTTTTGTTTATTAATTATTTTGTACTTCTTCCGCAACTTCTCTTCAATAGTTATTTTTTATTTTAGAGTGAACGCGCTTATATTTCATTAAATTCTGGTTAATTAAAAGAAGATTACCGCCAAACAGTTTATTTTAGAAAATAATTGAATTATTAATTAAAAGAAGATTAAAACGGGACTTTAAAGCAAGAAAAAAATTATAAAAAATTGCCATCTAACTTCATCGAAGTTTATCTCCTCGCGCGACCGCTAAGTATTCTTGGAGACAATATCTGAAAACAAAAAAATTTTTTGGAGGCAATATCTGAAGGAAAATGTTACTCGAGTGTTGGAAATCCCTTCATTAAGAAATCCGGGTGAGAGAATACTAGGGCTTAAAATTTGTAGAGCATAGTTTTGTGAAGAAGCGATTGATACTTGTAAAAGTGCTGAAAAATTATTTTTAATTTTGATGAGGATTTTTAGAATCCATTATCAAAGCCTTTTTCGTCTAATATTAAATAACCTGGACTAAGCACTACAAATGAAAGAAATGTAGGGCTAAGAACACGCATCTCAAGAGCTTTTGGTGATAAAATTTCTGTAATTAGCATCCTTGGGGACAGAACATAAGCAGAAAATGCTCGAGGGGAGAGGACCTTTAATAAAAATTTTGAAATAATTTCTTAATTTTTTTGTGTTTACCTTCGCATTGAATGCGCGTGGGGCGAGTATTTCTGTAGCAAAAGCTTGAGGTGTTAATAATTCCATGGTAAACGCATTTGGAGATAATATATTTGCAATAGCTGCACGTGGGGATAATACACTGGGGACAAATGCTGAAGGGCTCAGAACGGAGAGCTAAAAATGATTTTTCTTCACATGGAAGCTTAGATGGTTCAGAACATAATTTTAGACAATTTTTGAGGATTACGGACCTTCCGAATCAACCCAGAATTTTTTTCGATGGTGTTGGACATTCGAGGGGTAGCGGGTTCAAGGCGTTCGATGGCCCCGGACCACTGCCCCAAAAACAACGTCAATTACTTACAGCCCCAAAATCCGGAGATAAAATCTGTGCACTAAAAGCCTTTGGTGATAAAGCAACCCTCCTCAATACAGCTCCATCCTTCACTTGATTAGCAAACAGGAATGGATTTAAAATTCTCATTTGTCCAAAACTTTCAGTTTTAATAAAACGTTTTGCTCGGTTCGAGTAGTTTTTGGTGGAAAAATATTTTTTAAATTCATTTTCAAGATTATAGTCATTCTCCTCAATTTTTGAGATCAATCGTATATCTTCTTCTAGAATTGCATCTATTTCGTTTTCATCATCACTCAATTCCTCGTTTATTTCTTGAAGAAGGTTGTCTTAAAATACAGAAGAAAATTTAAATTTTAGTCAGACTTTCTCTATAAGATACATCCAGAGACTAGATACACCCAAGGTAGGATTCGCTTTTTTAAAGTTGGTTAGCCGCAGGATGAGAAAGTACTGGACGTAGGTGAAGGATATTGCATGAGGGGGAGTGTGAGAGAGTTACTGGATATGGGGGAAAGATATACGATGCTGGGAACTACTTGTAATACTCTCTATTTAATCTACGCCCATTATAAGATATAAGTTTCAACCCAGAGGTTATTAAGTTATCACCTCCTTCATTTAACATTCTTCCATTAGTCATCATTCTAGACTGTTCCCTACTCAAGAAAGTATACCCCCTCAATTCAAGCTCATCCTTCTGTCTTTTATTATGCCAATTTGAGAGTTTAGTAAATCTTCTATCAATTTCCTCCAAACGTTCTACAGCTGGAAGAATTTTGGTTTCAATTTCGTTTTTTATATTTTCTAGTTGATTTAATAAACGCTTTAAGGTTGCAGCAGCTCCACTCATTTGTAAAAGTAATTCGAGCCAAGGAAGTGTTTCCCGTTTGTTGTTGGTAAAAACGAGCTTAAATGATGGTATTAGATACCTCCATATAGGATACGCCCAATTCTAGAGTTGATCACAGGGTGGGGGACCTAAGTAACACCTTAATATGGGCACACATGATTTTCAGTCTTTTCAGCCCCATTAAAAGTGATGTAAACTAGTAATTAAGAAAAATCGAGATAGAGGGAGAATGAAAATAGAGAGTATTCCCATGTATTCTTTTTGCAACACATACAAAAGTTCTGCCTCGATAACGTGGAGCGCAGGGTTGTGGAGGGCACAGGACAGTTAAGCGTTTATTCATATCAACCTATTTTGAGGTTCCGGTGGGAGTTCATAGTCCACCAGAAAGGAATGATAATGATATCTTTGGTTGAAACTCGAGGCCAGGAGGAAACGACTCCTAATAAAGGAGTCTAAAAACTCTCAAAGAGAGTTTTGTGGAGGATAGCAGGCTGTTGACTAGTATGCTATAAGGTTAAATAATAACATGCTTAATATATGTACCGATGTCCGATGAAACGACTGCGCTCCTAATTTTTTTAAATTGTTCTAAATGATACAGTGATTTACTTAGAATTCGCTCCTATCCTATCCGAATTTACATCCGCAAACCTACATTTAACAAATATTGAATAGAAAAATTCCCCTCTTCATGGAAGGATAGAAAAGTTGGGGACATTAACATATCCTCTAGTTGTGTTGTACTGCTTGAATTTCTCGTTTTTGGAATTTCAGGTATAATAGACAATAATTTTGGAGAGAGTATTTCGACTTGGTCAAAATGAACGGTATTTTGAATTTGTGTTTCTGCTGTGTTAAATAATGGATTTCGTTGATATGTTTCTGAGAATAGATGAACAGGCAATCCGATGTTTTGCAATAAACTTAATTTGTGTTTTTAGTATTTTTATTGGATTTTTTCTGATTTTTTGGGTTTTTTATGATTCTTATGTTTTTATGGTATTCTGATTTTCCTGTTTCTGATTTTTTATTTGTTCTGATTTTTTGGTTTTGAATTTTTCTGATTTCTTTCATATTGAATTAATTCCAGGGAGGCTTTCCTGTTTCTGGTTTTATATATTTCTGGTTTTCTAATTTTCTGATTCCTGGCTTCTGATATTCTGGCGGGTTTTTTCTGATCTTGTTTTTTTCTTTATTATTCTGATTTAATTCTGATTTTTAAATTTAAATAAACACACCTGTTTAACATTTCTTCCTTCAATTTAATAAACCTATTGCAACGCTCCACTTTATCATAAAATCGTTCAATTTCCAAAAGTTGTTTAACATTTGGATATTTTTCAAGTTTTTTCTCATCAATATTTTTAAAAATAAAATTTTCTTTTCCGCCTATTTTTCGTTTACTTCTTATCCGTTTATTTATTTTTAATATTTTTTTACTCCTCAATATTCTCATTTTTGGTTCATTGTTAAATTTATTTTGTCTATTTTCTTCTTTTAAATTTGTAAAAAATTCAAAATTCCGTTTAATTTTAGAAAATTTTTTTTCGTCTATTTTTGAGGAGATTTTCGATGGATTTTTTAATTTAATTGAAGCTAAATCAGCTAATTCGGTTAATTCTTCAAATTTAAATATTTGTGTCCATAGAGGCCATTCTTGATTATTTAAATAATTAATTTTTAAATTCTCTTTGAATTTTGTGTTCTTCCTTTCTTGAACATGCCTAAAATTATCCCGAACATTAAATAGAGAAACCATACATTTTGCTAATAAATTTAATTTTCCTTGAGTATTAATTACACATTGACGGAAAACAATACGTTCTGTGTGGGGCAATGAACGTAAAATAAAGTTGGCTTTGGCCTGCAATTTTTTAGGGAAAATTTTTTTTTAATTTTCCGAGGTTAAAACCAAACCTTAAATAAGGCAGAGACAGCAACTTGGAAAAAATAAATATCTAAATTAGTTGGGTTGATATTAATTATCTCTTGGGATTTGTAAATTTTGGGGTTGTGAATAATGGAGGCACAATATTTAATTTCTGGGATTAGTAGAAGAGCAATTAAAAATATAATAAAATTAAGAACCGGCTGATTTTGGATTATTATTTTCGTTAGAATTTTTTTAGAATTTCTATTTCCTTGCATATTTTTCTGATCAAATAAGGGAATGTAAATAAATTCCAAAAATATATAGGTTGAGTTCTATAAATGAACATATTTTCTTCTTCCGCAACTTCCCTCAACTTGTTTCTATTTTTTAAAGAGGAACACTTGAACTATATCTAGAATAAAACAAACAAATATGCCAGTTTAGCCTTTCGTCTTTATAAATCAGTCTTTCAAAATCAGTTTGATTGGCCATTTGTTGAGGTGAGATATGTATAAGTAAATTACCTCTACTTTCAACTCATTCTAGTTTACGAGCTTTTTGGCCGCAGGAGTTACGAGCACTTTTAGCCGCTCTTTCTCTCTTATATTCTCCCTTTTCCCACTTAAATCGTCCTCGATTTATTTTTCTTCCAAATTTCTGTCTAAAAAATTTAAATAATTAAAAATAAAACTAACTATACTATATATTTCATCAGACTAACAATATTTTACTTAATAAATTTTAAATCCAATCTCCATTATTTTTTTCATAAAAATATTTTTGTTTTAACACATTTTTAATAAGAAATTCAATTTCCCGTGTATATAGCGCATTTTTGGCATTTTCCCCTCATTTTTAGGCCCTTCCCTTCCCAAAAATATTTTTATATATTTAATATTCATCCATCTAATATTTCTGGCTAATTTAATTTTCATTTGTATACACGAAAAATATGTTAAAAAACGTAGAAAACGTTAGTGTTAGTTAAAATATAATTATTATTTTGTCGGGTAAATTGAAGAATAAATTTAATTTTGAATGTTAAAAAACATTTTTTTGACTTTTTTGTTTATTTAAAAAAATTTTTTTTTAGTTTTTACTTAAGTTTCATGGATATTCCGTAAAATTAAAATAAAGGCAGGGGAAGGCAAGAGCTTAATGATTTTTACCCTACTGATTTTAGGAACCTATAACCAATGGATATTTGTGGTAACCGAACCGGGACTCGGTGTTTTGTTTGTTTGTTAACCTAAATCGGAAAACAGTTGTCGAAAATCGAGGGTACCGGTTAATAAGCACTAGTTAATAAGCAGTAGTCCTTAAATTTCTTTTCCCTAAAAAAGCAAATAAATGCTATTTCAAAAAAAAACTAAAAATCTTCAATTTAATTAATTGTTTGGTTAAAATCTACAAAAATTTTAATAAAAAAATTTTTTAAAGGTCAGGAATTTGTAAAAATAAATCCTTTTTGCTCTATACAAATTCTTTAGCTCGTATAATTTTAGAAAGGCATTTTAATTTTCTGAATTGCTTCGAAAAAAAATATTTTTTTAATAAATTTATATTTCAAAAATCGGTCTTTTAATTTAACAAATTAATAATCTCCTTCCTGCCATTTTTTTAGTAAATATTTAAATTAAATTTTTAAAATATTTATTTATAAACAATAAACATTCTAATAAAACACTAATATTAATTGTTTTGATGTTAAGTTGGTTAAAACTTGTTTTGTAAAACATAAACTCAATTTATTACAAATTTTAAAACTTTTTTGTTGCAATTTGTTTAGAACTTGTTTGCAACTTATTAGTAGCATGTTTCCAACTTGTTTCCAGCTTATTTTCAGCTTGTTTGCAACCTTTTCCAACTTTGTTTGTACTCAAGTTTTAAGTTTATTTCCAACTTGTTTTTAACTTTTTCCCAACTTGTTTCCAACTTATTTCCAACCTTTTCCCAACTTGTTTCCAACTTATTTCCAACTTTTTTTGCTAACGTTTTCAAGTTTATCTTCTTATACTAAAATGAAATAATAATAAAATAAAGCAGCAAAATTTATTCATTTAAAAAATGAAATTTGAGACTCGCCATAACTTTAAAATTTATTTATTTTATTTTTACCATTTTTGCCAATTAAAAACATACACAAGTCTATTTTATAGGATTGACGTTTTAGAGAAGCTTTTCTTTTTTAATTTTTTGTCGCCTATTGGAAATATTATTCCCCAAAGTCTCCCCTTTACTCTAAATTATTTTTACTCCTCTCAATGAATTTTTTACTTTTAAATGTTTGTTAAAAATTATTTTTTTTTTAATTTTGCCAATTCTTTTATTTTATTTTTAATATTTAATTTAAAAATTAGAGAGGAAATGGAAAAAAATAATAAAGTCTGTTAAACATGTCTTTACTTTTTTTGATAAGTTTATATTCTATTAAAAGATATTGTTGTTGATTTTTGTAAAATTTGTCTCTGAAAATTTTATATTATTCAAGTTTATTTTCTAGTTTTATTTTTATTAGATTATTTTTTAAAGTTTATTTTCAAGTTTATTTTTAGAAAGTTTATTTTTCATAACAAGTTTATTAATATTGTTATTTTATTTTAATTTTTGCATTTGTTTTTCACACACAATTAAATAGGGTGTCATTTCACGCTATTTTAATATTTATCTAAATTGGAATTTTATTTTTTAATTACTTTTCCTTTCTTGTGTGTTATTATATTTTTTATTTGACTAAAGAAAATCCAATTTTTTTCAACCCGGTCCATCTCTGGATTTGATATGGCGAACTTAAAGGGGCCCAAGATAAGGTTCCTTATATCGAGAGGTTCGTTAAATAGAAGAGTTTATTTGTATAGGTCTATTTTTGTATTTTATTTGTATTTTCCAAAATTTATTTCTCTCCCCCAACTTTTCTTTTAAATTTCTCCCCTCTCGCGCGGACAAAAAAAAAGTTTATTTTTAATTTATTTATATTTTTCACTAGAAAAAAAATTTTTTCCATTAATTCCCATGGCATAGGAGACGTCCACCAATTTACATTTCAAATTTTTATTTTTCCCTTTTTTAATAATTTAGACTTTTTGTTTATTATGCTCTCTCATTACTTTTAATATAAAATTCATTTTTAGCTTTTTAAAGGGGAGGGAAGAATATTTAAAAAGAAATTTTTTTTTATTTGAATTTTTATTTTTCAATGGCGTTTTATCCCAAAAACTTTTTTCCTCTTTTTCACATTTCTTTAAAAAAATAATGGCACTCCATTAATTATATATTTATTCATTATTTATTTTTAACTTTGAAAGAGGGAAAGTGTGAAAGGGAAAATATAAAAAAAAATTTTTTAATGGCATAATATAAGCTGGGGAATTTTGAAAAACTTGCGGAAAACACATGCGGACAATACAGTAATTTAAATGCCTTAATATAGGACCTCTATTTTATATAATCCAATAATAACTGATTATTATGCCACTGAGTGGGAGAGATGCCTAAAATGAGTGAGAGACTTGTTGACAATACCGAAGGGTTTTATTCTGTCAGACCTCGATTCTATATAAAACCAATACACTTCTATCTAAGATACGTTCTTTTCAGAGGCACGTTCCTCTCTCTACCAATAGGAAAATCTTGTAAAAATTCTAGTTTTAATAAGCCTTCCTATCCGAATTTACGCCGTCTCCTTATCCTGCCTGACCAAATTCTATTTTAAATTTTCGAGTTTTCAGATTAAAAACGATTCAATTTCTCGTTACTTTTTCTCGTCTTTTTTTAAATTAAAGCTAAATAAGTAGGAGGAGCTTTATTTAAATAAATTTTAATATCATATATTTTTTAATATATTTAAAAAATTCATTTAAATAATAAAACTTCCGGTTCTTTTAAAAAGGCTTTGGCTTCCCCCCACAGATTATATTTAAAATAACACAATTTTCCATCTAAATTTAAAATTAATAACCACACATTTTATTGCGATTTTTTAATTAAAAAATTTTTTCAAAGGCAACATTTTTTCTTTTTAAATTTTTTAATAATGACTAAAAATGTCTCCGGTTAGCGGATAATAAAAAACTATTTTAAACTTAAAAATTTTGTGTGGGCTAAATTATTAAATTGTGTCAATGAGGAAATGGCCTTCCAACATCTCTAGGCACTATTTAAAAGTGTGAAAAAAAATTAGGAGCGCAGTCGCTTCATAGGACATCGGTACATATTTTAAGCGCATTATTATTCGAGGTTTCCTCCTACCTCCATATAGCATATTAGTCAACAGTAGAGATCGGAATTTTGAAAAAACCGGGTCCGGGAACCGGGAAACGGGTTCTGAAGGTCGACCGGGAGGGACCCGGACCGGGAAAACCGGGAATTCCCGTTCCCGGTTTCATCCCGGTCAAAAATGACCGGGTCCCGGCCGGGAAACCGGGAAATTTATAATTTGTTGAAATTACGTAAAAAAATATAAGAATGTTTAAAACTAATGTTATTATGAGTTTTATTAAATTAATAAATTTATTATTGACATAAATATCAATTAATTAAAATAATAAAGTGCTGGATCAAGGAGGATATCGCCGGATTTGGGTGGATTAAGAAGGATTTGTGGGGATTAAGGGGGATTAAATCATAGGACGGAAATACTCTCGTGCAAATGTCGGATAATGCAAAAGGAAGCAGGCAAACATATTCTTGAGCATGAGTCACCTTTATCCACCCAAAATTTGTATTTGACCTTTTGGGTTGATCTAACGATATCTTCTAGATCCCGCGATGCCACGCACTAGCCCTTTGATGTTTACTTTAACTCCTCAGAATCCTCAGATATCCCTCTTAATCCTTTGTAATCTTATTAAATTAAAATTCTTTGCTCCAGTTTTTTGCGCCGCAGGCAAAAATATTTTTTTAAGTTTAGATGGTAATAAAGTGCTGGATCTATGGTATATAAAGTGCTGGTAATAAAGTGCTGGATCCGGCGATATCCTCCTTGATCCAGCACTTTATTACTCTTTAAATTTTCAGCGCCGCAGGCAAAAATTTTGGAAAATTCATGATTAAATTAAGATTTCTAATATTTTTTCAAGTTTAAAACATTAAAAAAAATACATTTGCAAATTTAAAATCAAAATCAAAGGTTAAAAATATTTATTTTTGAAAAGAAAAACTTTTCCGCACCATTCCCATACATGGATTCGAACCCCAACCCTATCAAAATAACTAGATGAGTGAAGTCAGTCAACTTAACCACTCAACCATCGACCAACAAGGGGAAATAGTGGAAATTATAAATATTCCTTTCCCTTTTCCTTCAAAAATTTAATATCAAATTACGCAAATACACTAAATATTTTTCCCGGTTTCCCGGTATAAAAATGGCCGGGACCGGGTCCGGGAAACGGGTTCTGAAAGTTGACCGGGAGGGACCCGGGCCGGGAAAACCGGGAATTCCCGTTCCCGGTTTCATCCCGGTTGCTTCAAAAAAACCGGGAAAAGGGACCCGAAAACCGGGAAACGGGTCCGGGTCCCGGACCCGTTCCGATCTCTAGTCAACAGCCTGCTATCCTCCACAAAACTCTCTCTAAGAGCTTCCTCCTGGCCTGAAGTTCGAGGGGGCATGTTTGTCGTCCTGGAGTTGTCGCTGATGTAGGGGGCCATTTTGAACTGTACAAAATAGATCTTGGTGATCTAGGTGTTCAAGGAGGCCAACACGATCAGTAGGTCCAATGGCGACCAATTGGTGGACTACAACTTCCACCTTAACCTCAGAAGAGGCTGATATGAATAAATGCTCAACTGTCCTATGTCCTCCACAACTCTGCGCTCCACGATATCCGAGTAGAAAGCACCGAGTAATATACCGGTTGAATATCTAAACAAGAAATATTCTATGGGTTGTAAAAAGGGTACATTAAGCTACATTCTATTTCCGTTTCTCTTTGTCTTTGATTATCTTAATTGAAGGATCGCTTAAAATCTCCTCTATCTGTGGGCAACCAAATTAAAAATTGTGCGTAAAATTGGATATCCCTTTGAATATCCCTCTCTTTTTATTGACCATTTTAATACCCCCCCCCCCTCATTTTATGATAACCTTTTATATACTGTACGATTTTTTAACTCCAATGTCTGATGGACTTTCTCTCGCTTCTGTTTTCAGCAGAGTTCAGTTTTTCTGACCCTTTCGTTCCCACTTTTTAAAATTCGTAGACCCATCCCTGTTCTAGCTTAAGTGAGATCCGATTGTATTTAAAATATAGTCCTTCCCCTTATTAAAATAAACTTTATTTTTATTTATTTAATATTCATTTAAAATTCTATTTTTATTTATTTTTAAATTTAATTAGTAATACTATTTTTTCAATGCCAATTTTAATATTCCCACCTTTGCTAATTTTAGGCTTGCCATTTAAAAATAAATTTTATTAAAAACAATTAAAGACAGGTGCAAAATTTTGCTTTTAAATTTTATAAATATAATTTTATTTTTAGAAAAATATTTTTTTATTTGGCATTTTTACTTTTTTTTACATTAAATTAATTTTTACATAATTTTATTTTTTTTTAAATTTTATTTAATCTTTGCAAATTTTTAAAATAAAAATTTTAATAGAGGGGATGTTTCGGCACGGAAATAGAACCCAGCCTTTTTTATTTTAAATTTGTAGTTCTAGAGTCAGAGCCACGACCCTAAAGCATCGATCCATCTTGCTACTTAACTCTTGATGAGCCCAAACTAGCGGCTGACGGCTTCAGCTCTAGGGCCTTCTTCTGGAGCTACACCTATATCCTGCAAGGATGGGACGGGTTGAAGAAATCAGGTCGGGGTTTCCTTTTCAGCAATCCAAGTAGGAGGGCCGGCTCCTCCATACCAACCTCCACCTTTTTTAAAAAAAACATAAAGGCGGTTGTGTTTATCTTGAAAATTTTGCTTATTATTTTCCCAGACCTGCTCATGGATACGGATATGGATACAGATAATATCAAAATGCCTGCGGATATCTAGCTCCATCTTAAGCCGGCTTCTAACTCTATTTTTTATAAATATGTATGTAGTATATCCCGCATTTATTTAAATAAAAATTCAAAAATTCATTTTCTCCTATCCTTTAAGCAATAAAAAAAATATTATTTTTTAATTTTTTAATATTCCAATTAAATATTCCATTTTTCTTAAAATGCCGTCAAAAAAACTTTTTTTTATTTTCTTCCTCATTTTCAATTCTCCACACGCCACTTACCGTAATTTTTATTTTTCAAAAACCTTTATAGCTTTAAAAATAAATTCACACAAATTTCACACTTTTTTTCATTCTCTTTTAAAAAATTTTTTTTTATTTTCAGAGTGCTCGTCTGCCCACAGTTTTTTTTCTTTATTCATTTCCTCTTTTTTTTAAACCGCCCAATGAGAGAATAGGGGCAAAATTAAAATAAAAAATTTTTTAAAAAGAATTTTTGTTTGACGTAGCTACTATATTTGTTGTAGTATTTTTTAAATGGATTTTAAAAATAGAAAAAAAATTATTAGGAAGCTTTTTGAGGTTTTTCAAATAATTTTAAACTAGGCTAAACTACTGGGGAGTGTAAAAGACAATTATAACTTTGAGGCTTAGGAAAAAATTTTAAAAATTTTCCGAGCCGTTCACTTATTGATACCTATATTGTGAAGCTTCTTCTCTCGATTCTCAGCTTTTTAGGCATCTCTTCCAACATTTTTTTTTAATTTTTATATTTTTCGTCTAGAGATTGCGAATAAACTAAATTGTACCCTGAGGGCTTATAAAAATTTCGGGTTAAAAAATTTTTTCCGAGATTGATTCAAGGGGTTGTAAAGCTTTATCTTTTATTTACCTAAGCTTTTTTTATATTTTTAGAAAATTTTTTTTTAATTCCCCTGCTT
Organism: Meloidogyne arenaria; assembly: GCA_036172955.1. Taxonomy (NCBI): domain Eukaryota; kingdom Metazoa; phylum Nematoda; class Chromadorea; order Rhabditida; family Meloidogynidae; genus Meloidogyne; species Meloidogyne arenaria. The sequence goes on from JARQAB010000010.1 coordinate 287,116, forward strand.
CCGTATTCTTTATTTTATGTCAGAATGCTCCCATTATTCTTATCAATTATTATATTTATCAAAAAAAATTTTACTATTTTATTTCCTTCCCTCGTTTCTTAAATTCTTGTTTCTATTCCCACCGTTTTTCGATTATTTCAAAAATTTTTTTAGAATTTTTAAAATAAATTTTAATAACTCCTCTCTTATCCTTATTAAAATTAAAATAATATTATAGGCTTTAACAACTCCTCATTTTATATTTTTTTTATTTTTAGTTGGGGCAACTGCAAGCTATTTGCAAATTGGCCAAATTTAAATAAATTTTTGTGTTAAACGACTATTATTAAAATAATAAAATTGAAATAAATTTTTTAAGGCTTCTAAATCCTAAAATATTAAAAATATTTCTCTTTAACTCTCATTAAAATTAAAAATAAAATTGTGAGGAAATTTATTACTATTTTAAAATTATTAAGAATTATTAAGAATTAAACAATTCTATAAATATTATTAAGTGCCGGAAGGACTCCTATCCTATCCGTACGTATCCTTACATATCATTGACTACAGACTAGGATTGTTCCCTAGTACATTGGGGAGAACCTTTTCGGAATACAGGGCTCCCTACCAATCCTCTTATGAACTGTAAGAGGATTTGGGTCGGGGCATGATTTAAAAATCATATTCGAGGTGGGACGAGGAGCAACCCTCCTTCAGACCAAGGATGTCACAAGTAGAGAAAGGGTCTGGTAGGATTTCGAACATGATTTTCGAAAATTTGAAGGATCGGGCTTCAAATTTTGAGTTAAAAATTGCCCGTGTATCAAGTATCGGCTTTCGGATAACTAGTGATATCCCTACTACAGACCATTACTAAGCAAGCTTTTACCCCTTAGCAGTTTCCCAAGCTCTACTATACTCCCATTTTTAGTCATACAAGGAGTTTTTAAAATAAGTCGGGACATTTTGGATTGAAAAATTGTGCGAAGCAACCTTCCTACATACAGACTTATTTTTTAATTTTGCTCCCTTAATTAATTGATATTTTTAATTTTTGGACATTAGACTTGTGAAAAAATTTTTTAATTTTTATTTTTATTATTTTCCTCATTTTTTTACTAATTTCCCCCCAATTTTTTTGCCAAATCCAAAAAAAATGGATAGAAAAATTAATTTTTTTCTTATTAAAAAATAATTTATATTTTCTCCCTTTTCACTTTTTTTTCTTTCTGTCCCCGCCATTTAACAAACGAATTTTTTTTGTATAAAATTTTATTTTTATGTCCTTCAACATTCCGCCATATGGTGTGATTTTGTCTTTTTTTAAAGTAAAAAAAGGAAAATTTTCTTTGAAAAAAAGAGAAAAATGGAAAAAAGAGCCGCAAAAATAATTTAAAAAAAATATAAAAATGATAAAGTCAAAAAATGGAAGACAAAAAATAGAAGAAAAAAATAATATATAATTTTAAAAAATGCGCGGAATAAATAGAAAAATAATTTAAAAAAAATATATAAAATTTACAAGGTTGTGGGAAGGTGTTTTTTTAAGTAAAGAAAAAAAAATAGACAAAATTAAATTTAATTTTGGAGAGAAATTTGACTAGGATATAGTCAGCAAGTCATCTGAAAATAAGCAATTCTTGCTAGGGGAACGGGATTCGAAGAAAACCGCAGGAGCTGGCTGTAACTTTTCTTGATGATTTAATTAAATCACCTTACTAGGAGTCCAGAGCATTCTTTTCACATCCAGAGCATTCTAATTATCATACATAAGAATTAAAAAATAATGTGGTTGTGAGTAGGAGTAGAGGAGCACGAGGTCGAAGTTGATCTCGTGCCTCGGAACCTCGTCTCGTTCCTCGCCAAGAACCTCGCCGAGGACCCGTAAAAGAGCCTGGGCCTTGTTCTTAGAATACAGCCTTATAAGACTGAGATAGAGGGCACACAAAATATTTCCTGGTTATTTTGGGTTCCTTCTTGTACTTAATTTTTCCTCAACCATATTTCAATTACATAATAATTTACTCAACTTTTAAATAAAAATTATATATCCTAATTACAATTTTCCTTAGTTAAATTAATTATATTTTTTCCTTCTCCCCGTCTCCATTGGCCCATAAACTAATTTTAAATTAATTTCCTTCGAATATTCTGTAAAATACACATATTTATTAAAAAATTTAATAGGCACTAATTATTATTTTCTTCTTATTAAAAATTTTTTTTCTATTTAGTCACTCATTATGTAATGCTTTTTTGGACAAAAAAAGCATTTTTTTCTTCTCTCAAAAATTTTTTTCTTATTGCAGATGGTCTTGATTATTAAAATAAAATATATATTATAGCTAATTTAATTTATTTTTCTCGCTATTTTTAAATTTAATTATATTCGAAAATTAATTTTTAAAAATTTTTTTATGGAAATTATTTTTTAATTACTACCCTTTTTATTTTATTTTTCCTTTGTGTTTATTCAGCATTAAATCCCCCTTGATCAATTCAGAACTCCTTTTATCACCCGATATCAAACCTCTTATATAAAAAATTCATTTATACCCACCACTAATCCTTAAATAAATAAAAAAAAATTTCGGTTCAGTTTTGGTTAACCGAAGAAACTGGTGAAACCGACAACCTTATTCAGCAGCTTATTTTACTTGTTATATTTATTTTTAATTAAAGGTGAGTTTAATTTTTAATAAAAGTTTTATTTTATTTATTTTTAATAATTTTTAATAATTTATTTTTAATAAAATTTATTTTTAATAATTTATTTTTAATAAAAGTTTTTTTTAATTAAAACAATTCCCAATTATAATTAAAACTTGAAAAAAATAAACTTGGAATTCGTAATGGTTTCCTTTAAAAATTGAAAAAAAAATTTTGGTAAAAGTATAAGCAAATAAAAAAAATTTTTAATTGGCAAATTGAGAAGGTTCAGACATTTTCGGCCTTATTTTTTTTTAATTTTCATATTATTTTCTATTTTTTAATTTTATTTTTTTTTATTTTGTTTCATATTTCACTAGACTGTTAATAATAAACTGAAATTTATTCTTTTTTACAACCTCACCTTTACACTATTTTTATTGGAGGGATCCCCCTGGATCTTCACAATAATTTTAAATAAATTTTTAAATAAAATTTTTTTTATTTATTTAATATATTTTTATATTAATTTTGAAGAGTTATTTTAGCAAAAAAAATCTTAAAAAAATTTTCTACTTCCCTTCTGGAATATTAAACTATTTATATTACTTCCCCTTTAATTTTCTTCAATTTCCCCACAAATTTTTAAATTCCTTCTAAAAATTTTTTTTCTACTTCCCCTTCTATTAACCTAATTAATTTCTTTATTAAACTCTATTTATCTACTAAATAATTTTATATTAATTAATTAATTCCCCCTCTTTTTCAAATTAAAATAAAAAAATTTTTCTCATTAAATGACCACTCGTCTTATAGTCCACTTTCAGGGTCATCATTATTTTCTAGAAAATTTTTTTAGTCACTTCTACAATTTTATTTTTTTTTACTTTTTTTCTCTCCCCTATATTCTCCATTTTTTTAATATTAAAAAAATAGCCATTCATCTCTCTCAATTTTTAATAAATTTTTGGGAAAGGTCAAATAAATAAATAAAATAAATATGTAGATAAAAATATTTTCTTCTAATTTTTTTCGTTTTTCGTTGAACGCCAAACCCTTTTTTTGCTTTATTTTGTAAACTGACCACTTAGACTCTTTAAAACAATTTTTATTACTTAAAGAGAGCAGGTCTGTCTACGGCGACCGCAGTTACAAGAAGGGCCATAACTCAAAGAAGAAATGACTTAGAAAGGTAATTTTGGTACCGTTCGACGCAGCTCGAGGAGCTCTTTCAAATGATACCAAATTTGTCTAGATCTGACTTTCACAAGCTTAGTTACAAGCCCTGCGGCAGACTAACCCTATGCTTGGTCTGTATGTGTCACTTTTTTTATCTAATTTAATAAAAAAGTAAAAAAGCCTTAGAAAGTCGATTTAGGTATCATTATATGCAGCTCGAGGAGCTCTATCGAATGATGCCAAATTTGACTAGATCCGACTTTTTCAAGTCGAGTTACAAGCCCTGCGGCAGACTGACCCTGCGCTTGGTCTCTATGTGTCCCTTTATTTAATTAAATTATTTTTACTTCTTTTCTCTTAATTTTACTATTTTTTGTGAAAATATAATACTTTCATCTCTAAAAATAATTTTATATACTATCGCTAGATTAAATGAATAGGGTGGTCCCTCTAAAAAATATTATTTCTATACCTAGTTTGTTTACCTTAAAAATAAAATTTGTTTAAAATTGATAAAAAAGATAAAAAATTTATTTTTGCAAATTTTTAGATAGTTTGTTGTTAAGACTACTATAAAAAAATTTCTGGTTTCCTCTCCAAAGGTAAAGGGAGAATTTTAGAATTTTCTTGAACTTCTCCATAGCCTTAGCTTCTGGATAGAGCCTTTCTCTTTCAAATTTTTGGCCCTCTACTCAGGGGTTTTTTTAATTCCCGACATAGGAGCCGAGTGTTATTTGAAGCTGCTCCATGTTGGCTCCAAGCCCAGTGGAAAATCAAAGACCGCTCCATGCTGATCGGAGCCGACTCCTAAGGCTTCCCTTCGGACTATATGTAGATGTTCCCTTCGGACTCCCCAGAGAGACTGGTCAAAAAACCTTATGCCCCTCATTGTATCGAACTTCTCCATAATTTTTAAAATACTCTAATAGGGCTCTAAAATGACCCATTAATTTATTTTCTTTCTAATTTTTCTTTCTAATTAAATAAAATATTTATTTTTACTCTTTTAATTGAACATCAAAAACAAAAAAATGGCCAACATAAAAAATAAAATTTTTTTTCTCATTGAGATAAGCATCTCTTTATATAAAATTTATTTTATTTTTTTTCTCTTAAAAACTTTATATTCATTTTTTGGTGGTCATTTAATGACCCAATTTTTTTTCAAAATTTTCTTTATTTTCAACATTTGCCCTTTCCTCCAAGCGTTATCCTCTTAAAAACGATGGTGGTCAAAAAACCTTATGTCTATGTCCTCCCTTCTCATTTTCTTTCTTCAATTTTTAATTTTTTTTATTTGTTTTCATTTTTCTTTCAATGAAAAAATATAAAATTCGGCGAGAAGGCTAGATGATCAATATGGACCTTTTGAGTCTTTTTATATTTGGGATCAAATGTTGTCCTTTAATCTCGAAAATAACGACTTTATTTCTTTATAGAAGCTTTCACGATACCGATCAACCACATGAAAAGGAATAGAGTTCCCCTCGGGCTAAGGATGTTCCCTTCGGACTATGGGGATGTTCCCCTTGGACTATGGATGTTCCCTTCAGACACTGGGGATGTTCCCTTCGGACTATGGATGTTCCCTTCGTACTATGGGGATTTTCCTTTTGAACTATGGAGATGTTCCCTTCGAACTGGGGATGTTCCCTTCACATTATAGATCACCCCTTTGGACTATTGATCACCCCATTAAAAACTCTTGGCCTCCTACTATTTTTACTCTTTTAATTGAACATCAAAAACAAAAAAATGGCCAACATAAAAAATAAAATTTTTTTTCTCATTGAGATAAGCATCTCTTTATATAAAATTTATTTTATTTTTTTTCTCTTAAAAACTTTATATTCATTTTTTGGTGGTCATTTAATGACCCAATTTTTTTTCAAAATTTTCTTTATTTTCAACATTTGCCCTTTCCTCCAAGCGTTATCCTCTTAAAAACGATGGTGGTCAAAAAACCTTATGTCTATGTCCTCCCTTCTCATTTTCTTTCTTCAATTTTTAATTTTTTTTATTTGTTTTCATTTTTCTTTCAATGAAAAAATATAAAATTCGGCGAGAAGGCTAGATGATCAATATGGACCTTTTGAGTCTTTTTATATTTGGGATCAAATGTTGTCCTTTAATCTCGAAAATAACGACTTTATTTCTTTATAGAAGCTTTCACGATACCGATCAACCACATGAAAAGGAATAGAGTTCCCCTCGGGCTAAGGATGTTCCCTTCGGACTATGGGGATGTTCCCCTTGGACTATGGATGTTCCCTTCAGACACTGGGGATGTTCCCTTCGGACTATGGATGTTCCCTTCGTACTATGGGGATTTTCCTTTTGAACTATGGAGATGTTCCCTTCGAACTGGGGATGTTCCCTTCACATTATAGATCACCCCTTTGGACTATTGATCACCCCATTAAAAACTCTTGGCCTCCTACTATAGAATTTCTCTTGGTCATTTCGCCCAGTTCTAGTTGGTCATTTCATTCTCTCCCACCCATTTTTCTTCATTTTCACTTTTTTTCATTTTTCTTTCTTCAATGTTCTGTTCTTCCCTCCCCCACCCCGCAGCGTTTCATCGCTCTCAACAAATTTTTATTTTACATTTTTTGCTTTCATTTCACTCTCATTTCACTTTTCCAAATGTCCACTCCCTCCACCACATTTTCAATCTCCCCGAAAAAATTATAAAAAAAAAACCCCCCCACATCCCCCTTTGAGTGGACAACATTTGAAGGTCAACAGAAAAAATTGATGTAAAATTCATAGTAAAAACTAGGGGAAAAACTGAATAGTAAAAAAAATAAAATTTATTTTGAGAGAAAAAAGGACTAAGTGACCCGAAAAATGCCTGTCCACTTTTTCTCAAAAAAATTTTTTTTAATAAATCACTCTCCATCAATTTTACAATTAAACTATTTTTAAAAAAATTTTTTTCTCATCCTACTTTATTTAATTAGTCTATGATTTATGCTTATTTTTTAAATTTATTTTACTATATTTTATACGAAACCAAGAATATACCTTTCAAGGTAGTGATCAGGGCTGGGCAATTAGATGTCCCTCTGAGATGTCCCTTCGGACTAAGGGTGTTCTTTTCAGCTATAGATTTCTTCTCCGAGCTTTTGTTCGTCTCTTCGGGGACTGTCTCTTCGGACTTCAGACTTAAGATCAGGATTGCCAAAATGGACCGACTCGGACCGAAAGATCGAGTCGGTCCATCTCCTACAATCCATCTCCTTTAGTATGGACAATTAAAAATAATCTCTCATACCTTCAAAATGTCCAAACTCGAATCTTCAAATTTATCTTTTATTTAAAAATTTTTTCTCTATTTAATTTTGTGTGACCATTTAACATTCTACAGTTATTTGCTCTATTTGCACAAGAATTTTTGCCTTCATTTTTAATTCATTTCTGACCTTGATATAAAAATATAAAATGATTGGAAAGTACAGATAAATATTTATAAAATTTTCCGAAAAGTAAAAGAAAAAATATTCATCAAATCTTCATTTGATAAATTTATATTTTTGGGGCTGAATGTCTGAAAATATTTTTCTGATCATTTTATTTTTAAATTTTATATCTCTTGTATACCCCCAGCTTTAATAGGATGTTGTGTTACTTATAGACTTTCGATGTTCCCTTCGGACCAAATCCCTTCTATTGGTTGTTCCCTCTCCTTAGGCTGGAAATGTTCTTTTCAGTCCGTTCCTGTGAAACTAATGTCCCTCTCCTCGAAATATAGAGGGAAATCCCCTACAGACCATCTATGTTCCGTTCGGATTATGTTTCAATGTCCTCTACAGACTACCTTCTTTCCTCCTTCATTAATTTTCAATTTCTTAATAAAATATTTAACAAATTAAAAGTCACATCTTAATTAAAATTCTAATCACATCAATTAACACCACTTCTCTAAAACAAAGCATTAAAACAAAAAATTTTTTTCTCGTCCATCCACACCAGGGATCGCACCGACAAAATTCCCGATTCCCGAAAATCGGGAATTCCCGACGATTTTTTGGTCGGGAATTCCCGATTCCCGAAATCGGGAATTTTGTTTTTATGTCGGTGCGATCCCTGATCCACACCCACAAAAAAAATAAAAAAATAATTTTTTTTATTTTTGAGCACACTCCCCCACCAATCTTTTTTAATTAATTAATTTATTTCTCGCTTCTTCCTTCACAAAAATTCCGCTAAAAATAATCCTAAAAATAATTTTTATATAAAAAAATAAATTTTTTTTTCGGCTGTCTTTTTCCTTTAATTTATTCCCATTTTTTGTTTATTCTCTCCTATCTTTTTGATAAATTAACCAAATTATAAAAATAAAGTAAAAACTAAAATAACGTCAAAAACTCGAATTAAATGTGACTATTTAATTAATTAAATAGATTTATTTTTAGTTAAATTAAAAATGGATTTTTTAGAAGACGATAAAGCCTGGGGATTGAAGCTAACTTTTAATTAGTTCCTAATTTAAATGAGCCTAAACTCAGTCCCAAGATAGCCTTCGGAGATTACCCAAGATAAGGGTAATCCGAGGGAACATCCCCTGTCCCTGTATTAATATCTAATTTTGATGGAACATACCTAGTCTGAAAGGAACATCTATAATGCGAATGGGAGATCTATCTAATCATACATACTTAGTCCGAATTTCAACAATATTTCAACAAGTTCAACAATTCCTAGGAGAAGCTCGTTTCCAAAAGAAATAAAAACCAATTTTACTAAAAAAAAACCCCCCCAATTTATCAGCAATTGCAAAAAAAGTGTATTAATTACACCCTCCCCCAATTTTATTTCCTTTCTTCAATTAGCCATTTTCACTTTTCCTCTTATTTAAAAAATCCTCTAATTTTTTTTTACTCCTTCACAAATGACACATTTTTTTCTTTGAAAATTTTTTTTTCTCTGACGCCAAAATCAGGCGCTGTCAGCTTCTATAAATAAAATATACCTATATACTTTTTTCTATTTTTCGTTTTTTTAATAATAGCTTTTATTTTTCCTTCAAAAAAATTTTTTAATTTAATTTATATTTTGCGTCTGGATTGGGGGATGTTAGGGCGCCGACTTCTTTAGAACAAAAAATCATAAAATAGCGAATTGTTTGTCTAAAATTACGAAATTTTGCTAGAATGTCCTTAATACCTTTAAGTTCAATCTATAAAAATTTCAGAATTTCTGGTTTATTATTTAAGAAATTCTGGTCGAAAGTGTCCCTGTTACTGTTAAAAATCTCGCATTTTTTGTGATTTTTTGTCCATAACTTTTGAGATACTTAATCAAAAATTCTGGAATTTTCGGAAAATGAAGCTAAGACTTTTAAAAATTTTTCAAAAAAATCTCATCTCCAATTCCTCTTAATTAACCTCTTTTTTAAGCGCGCGCCTAAACCTTCCCGCGCCCTAAAGGCCTTTTCATTTCTTTTGATCGCTTAATTTTTCTTCTCCTTTTTGCCCCCAATTGCCGCTAATTTTCCCTTTCTTCCAAAATCTTTTTCAAAATCCTTTTAGCTTTTTTTACTACTTTAAAAAAGGATTCATTCAATCATCAAGGAATTTCATTCAATCATTTAGTTTTATTTTGCTTCAAAATATTTTTTTACTAAACTACGTACTACATAGTTAGTTTAATTCATTTTACTTTTTATTAATTTTATTTTTCCTTATTTTTTATAACGGATGTAAAAATAAATACGAATTAAAAAAATAAAGTGCTAATTCTTTTTTAAAATTTATATTTTTGTTAAGACTCTAATAGGTATATTTATTAAAAAGTTTATTTGCTTCAAGTTTATCAAGTTTATTTTCAAGTTTATTATTTTAAGTTTATTTATTTTAATTCAAGTTTATTTAATCCAAGTTTTAAATTTTATTTGTTTCAAGTTTAATTATTTGTTTTATGTTTATTTTTAAGTTTATTTATTTGTTTGTATTTAAACTTGTTTTGTTTATATTTAATTCAAGTTTATTTATTTCCCAAACATTTTGTCTATTTCCAACTTGTTTAAATCCAAGTTTAATTTCTAGTTCTTCTAAAAATTGTTTATATTAAAGTTTAATTAATTTCCAACTTCTTTTATTCCTATTTTATGCCCTATATTTTTCCCAAGTTTATTTATTTTCAAGTTTATTTTATACATACCATAAAAGCTATTAATATTACAGCATTTATATTCCCCTACTAATTTAAGCATTTTCGTGCGCATTTAATATTTTCACATTTAATTTCTCATTTTAAGAACAGCAGCAGTATATTTTTCCATACCCCTTTTTAGCTTGTTTTCTTTTTTATTTTTCCTGTTTATTTTAAAAAAAAAATATTTTTGTGCCTACATATTTTTTATAAACAATTTGCGCTCTTTAATTAGCTCAGGGCAACATTTAAGTATTTAGTAGACATAGCTAGAGGGGAGAATTTAAGAAGGGATATTTAGTTGGTAGCTAGAGTAAAGCGTCGAGATATATAATTTTTTTATTGGAAATTTGCCTCTGGCTATTTTTTTAAAAGGAAAACAAAAATGTGCAAGGGACGGCGATTTTTTATTTTTAAAAATCCCTCCTTTTTTTTAATTTTATTTTTTGAAAAACTTCTTTTAACACTATTTTTTTATTCGACTTATTTTTCAAATTTTATTTTAAATTTATTAAAAAAAAATTTTTTTTCAATTCACTTCCCTTTTAAAACATCACCTCAATTGATACCCAAATAGTGTCGTTTTGTTTCTGACCAGAGCTGGGTCGAATTCCGATTTCCGACGTTTTTTCCTTCCGATTTCCGAAAAAAGTTTTTATTCCGATTTCCGAGTTCCGACTTTTTGCCAGTTCTGATTTCCGGCTCTTCGATTTCCGACACCTCTGACTGTTCCGACCCACCTCTATTTCTGAAGAAACCATTTTTAAAATTTTTTGTTTCGTTTCGTTGGGGTTTCCGAAGGGTGTCGTTATATTGAGGGTTTATAGTGTTTATTTTAAAAAATTTTTATTTTTTTATTTAATTTAAAAATAAAATTTTTAAATTTTTTAAAAACAAATAATAAAAAAATTTTTTAACGTCACAGACTTTTATAGAATTAAAAAAAATAACATATAAATTTATTTTTAATTTATTCTATTTAAGGAAAAATTATTAAGCTTTTTTAATAACACATCATAGCTTGACAAAATGAGGGGGGATTTTATTAAAAAAATTTTTTTTTAATTTTTTCATCAATTTTTTTTTAAAAATTCTCGCGACTGCTTGGCCAGCCTATTTATTTATTTCCCCTTTCTCAATATCCCTCCGTTTCTCAATTAAAAAATAAATAAAAACAATAGTCTTTATTTTTGTCCAGTTAATTTTAAAAAAAGTTGGTGAGTGAGGGAGAGCACCTGCCGTTTTTTGTTTGGTGTTGTTACTCTGCTAAAAAAAATTTTTTTTAATTTTTAAGAACCAAAAAATTGTAAACGAGGATAGGGGCAGTTAGTAAATAGAGGAGAGAGGTGGATTTAATTTTTATTGGAAGAAAGGGACAGCTGTTTCTGCTCTCGATTAAGTAGTGTTTTTTTTTCTTCCACTGGACTAACGTTTTAAATTTTTTGAGGAATTTAAAAATTATTTTTTACTATACTTTGAGTCTGGAATTTTTCTCTTGGTCATCTTTATTGACTTCGAATTAAAAAAAATTTTTTTCGAAACTCGAAATGTTTCTTGATACTCAAAATCTTTGTCGAAACTCTAAAAATTCTTCTCGAACCTTCTCCTGTTCTTCCTTCGATTTATCCGCCTCCTCCATTTAGTAGCCTATTTTCGAAACTTCGATGTTCGTGTTGGCTTCCTTCACTTGTCGACTTAAACATGTTGTGTTTTTTTTTCGAAATTTTGATTTTTGAAGATTTTAGCAGCTTTTATAAAGTCTCATCAGCTCTCAGAAACCTTCAAATAAAATTTTCAACTCTTCAATATCCCTCGACTCTAACGACTAAATTTTCTTGGCCATTAAAATCAACGGCCGAATTTTTTTGTTGGTGCAACTGTGATGTGTTTTATTTTGGTCTCGCTATTTTATAAAAATAAATATTTATTTTTATTTCTTCGGACGATGAAAAAAAAATAAAAAAAAATATAAATTTACACACCTTAAGAAAGAAAAAGAGAAAATCTGTTAGAGGAGATTTCGAGGAATCATCGGTCCATAGAGGAGAAAAAATTTAAAAAAGTAAAAAAAATGTGATGAATTAAAGGAAGGGACATGTGTGTAATTTAATGAATTTAAGGGGGGATTTACTATTTTTAATTTTTATTTTTTTTTAAATTTTTTAGGGAAGGAAAATTTTTTTTTATTTTTTAATTGAGAGAGAAAAAAAGGGGGAGGAGGGGGGATTTTATTTTTAATTAATTTTAAATTAAATCAAAAATTAAAAAATTAAAAAAAAAGATTTTATCTTTTTCTCTAAATTAATTTAATTAATTGAAATTTTAGAAAGCTATATTTTTAATAGATTAATTTTTTAATTTATTTTCTAAATTATTTTTAATTTTAATTCTAAAAATTGTAATATTTAATTTTAGAAATTTTATCCTATTAAGACAAAAAATTTTCTAAAATTTTGTTCTGCCTTATTATCAAGCAGAACAAACCCGAAAATAATTTGTGAAAAAAAAATTTTGTGAAACCCGAAAATTTCTTTCTCAATATCCCTCGACTCTAACGACTAAATCTCGAACCAACATTCATGATTAATACTTAAAATACTCTTACCTAACCTTCACAATTATTTACTAAATTAATTTCAAAATTAATAATGTCTAGGATAACCCGAACCCAGTGACGACCTCTTCTCTTTAAAAATTTTAATTTATTTCCCCCTTCAAAATTACCCACTATTATTTTTAATTTTTCTTTTCAATCAAAAATAAAATTTCTTTTCAATTTTAAAATTAAAAGTACAAAATCCGTCGCCAATTTTAGCACAAAAATCAGGACAAAAACACACACACCCTCACACAAATTTTAGAAAAATTTGGTAGGGCGCTTTCACTATTTTCTTTGCTTCTTTTTACTTCTTGCCCCCGATTTTTCTTTAAAATTCTTTGCAAAATTATTTTCTCTCTCCAAAAATATTTTTTTCTTTTATTCCTTTCATTTTGAATTTTTCGAATTGTTAAATTTTGACTTTAAAATTATTTTTTAAGTAAAATCTCTGTAATTTTCTAAGATTATTTTTAATTTTTTGTCTATATGCCCTCAGGGCAAATTGAAATTTTTCTCCTGTAACCAGGGGTGTGCCGAAACTGATTTGCGAAGATGATAGGCAGGAAGGCGAAATTTAATAAAAATAAGCCAAATACGAAATTCGAAGACAAAAATCGATAAAAAAAACGAAACACGAAAGGCGAAACACGAAAGACGAAACAACAAAAAACTAGCAAAATTCGTGGAAAATGCAAGTCAAAATTGGCACCCGAGTACACCCCAATGCATCGCGAGCCCAATGTACCGCAGAGCTATAACTTCGTTCAAAATGGCCATACCAAGGCGTCCCGGATTCGACTATTTTGAACGAAGTTAAAGCCCTACGGTACTTTGGGCTCGCGGTCGTTGGCCTGCTCCCTTGGCACCCCTATCATTACAGCCTGACCTAATTTAAACATTTTCAACTTGTATTTTTTATTTTATTATATAGTGCTTTTCACATGTATATTAATTGCAAAAATTGTTGCTTTTGCCATTTAAAAATTTTTTATACTGAAAATATGTTTGTATTCTAATTTTTGGTTTTGGCATTTATTAACTTTGAGTGTGTCGCGCAGAGCAAAACACACAAAAACATTTTTAATAAAATTTTCTATTTTTGGATGTAAAAAAAGGGGAAAAATATTTAAGTATTCTCTCATTTACTTATTTTTTATTTAATAAGTAAACTGCTTTTTTGATCTTTTTTAGTGTATGTTTTCTAATTCTTTTGCAATTGGAAATTAGGCGTGTCCCTATACCCTTTTTATTCGCGAGATATTTGTGAATGACCTTGAGACTTGGGATGTCTGCGATTAGGGTTGCCGTTTTCGAGTTCGGCCGACGGTCGAGGCATTTTTTCTGGCTTGTTTTTATCGAGTCGATCCGTACGAGTCACTTTCGGGCTAAATATCTTAGGCCCGACTCGATCTTTCGGTCCGAGTCGGGCCATTTTAACAACCCTATCTGGAAAACTTGGGATAATCGAGAGGCTGGGATAACTAGTGAGAGAATAAGGAAATTTTATAGCTGGGAGACTGGGATATATAGATGTGGGATAACTAGGATATTCGGATAACTGGGAGATTGGAATAATTAGGGGACTAGAATAGCTATTAGAATGGGATAGCTGATAGATTGGGATAGCTCTGTGGATTAGTAATAACTCGGAGCCTGAGATAACTAGTAGATAGTGCTACTAGGAGACTGTCTTTTTATTTGAATAAATATTTTTAATAAATTCTGCGATTAAATGGGCGTCTTTAAAAAATAAAAAGGCTTTCCTCCCTTGCGCAAACGAAAAAAAAAATAAAATTAAAAACGGCAACTTTAATTTGGCACTCAAAGTCCAAAAATTAAAAATAAAAACAGCCGTCTTTTCGGCTTAGTTTTAAATAAAAATAAAGGCTTTTTGTAGCTTGTCTTTTTAATTGAATATTTTTATTTTCTTGGCTTAAAATGAAACTCATTATATTTTATTTTAATATTATTGTTTATTTTTATTATCTAGGCTTTTTATTTATTTTTTTAAAATAAATAAACAGGCAGAGTTTGCCTCTATTGGTGAGAGACAAAAAATTTTCAGAAAATCAGAAAAAGAAATAAAAGTTCGGGTATTATTAAATTTTGAACTAAGCCTAACAATGTGACATTCCACACTCGACCAGTCCAACTTTGAATGGCCATAACTTGGCCCAAAGTCATCGGGTTTTGGATCTCGGGTCGGGTCATTTAGCAGGATTATTAGTTAGAAAAGTCGGGTCGGGTTTCGAGTCGTGGATTTTGGAAAAAAAAATTTTTTGGATCGGTATAGGATCGGGTGGAAATAAGTCCGGGTAACGGATTTCGAGTACCTTGTGACATCCCTGAATATACATGTCCTTATCCCCTAACTAAAAATCTGACATTTTTTTCTCGAATAAAATGTCCCTGCTCTATTTTTCGACCCTAACAACTTTTATTCCCTGTATTTTTCCCTTTTATTTTATTTTTTGGCTTAAAATACAATTTAAATAGGAGCAAGTACCAGTCTTAAAAAATCGAGCCAACAATCGTAACAATTCTTTGTTTTGTACTAAAACCAAACTTCAAATTTATTTTATATTAATTTGTTTTCTCATTTATAATATAAATTTTCTCGAATAATAAAATGTGTCCCTGCGCGCTTTAAAAATTATATTAATAATATAATAATTGTTTTGCCAGCTTTTTTGCAGCCGTCAAAACATTTTTGCAATTTTATATATTTATTTATTTTTATTGCTCTATTTTTGGATTTATTTTCTGCTCTATTTTAGACTAAAAATTAAATTTATTATTTTTAATTAATTATTTAATTTTCTATAATATACAGTCGAATCTCGGTTTAACAAACTCGAAGCTACTTAAGTTTGTTGTATAATTGAGAGTTATTGTAGAGAAGATAATCAGTAAGGGACCAGGCTAATTCGAGAGTATATCGAAAGGTCATTATATATTTTTGAGAGGTCATTATATAGAGGTTCGACTGTATACCTCTATTTAAGAGACAATTTCTAGTGTGAGCGACTCGGTGGATTTGGGAAAAAATTTTATTCTAATTAAAAGGACATACAAAACTGGAACTAGCCAGAGCAATACCCTTCTATTTAATATACACCTCATTATAAGATACCTTTTATTTGCCCTAAGGGTATTTATAAATTGAGGTTTTACTATATTTGGATTAAACACAATTCTAGCTATGTCAGCTTAAAATTAATGTTATTAATTTATTTTTGTTTTTACCTCAAAAATATTTTTTTATTTTTTTTTTGCCATAGAGTCCTAAGTTTTAAAAAAATCAATTTATTTTGTCCTAAAGATTATTTTTCTAATATTTTTTAATATTTATATATTTAAACCCTTCTTTGAATTTTAATATAAATATTAATTTTTATATATCTAATCCCCAAAGCAATTTTGACTTTTTTTAAATTTTATTTCTCTCAAAAATATCCTTATTTAAGTATTTTTATTTTTTAGTTTTTTCTCTTTTAAATTTTTTTTTTAATTAAAAAAAAATTTTTTTTTAATTTCTAAAGGGCAGACAAAACTTTTATTTTTTCAAAATAAAAATTAATTTTTTTTTAAATTTCCATTTATAATTTTTTAACTTAAACCAAGGGCATTTTTATATGCCTTTTGGAGGCTTTATTTTATTCTTTTTTAATTTGCCGCCTTTTTAACCTTCCCAAACTTTTTTTTTCTAATTTTTCCTTTTATGCTCCTTCAATTTATTTTTAATTTATTAATTTTAAATATTCAATTTTATAGCTAGCTTTGTTGATAATCCCGTATTATGGCATTACGAAAATTTTAAGAAGCGAAATAAAACGAGATGCGAAATAAAGCAAAATTTCGTATTTCTAAAAAATTTTCGTATTTCGCCTCTCGTATTTCTAAAAAAAATTGAAAATTAGAAATACGAAAGGCGAAAGCGGTTATGTATCAGGGCTGGGCTAATTTCGCATTTCGAGTTTCGCATCTTTCGCATTTTTCTTCCGCGTTTCGCGTTCCGCATTTCGCTTTTTATTTTTAGATTTCGCTTAGCCCTGTTATGTATCTCATATAAATTGACTATGGCATATATTTTTTATAATTTTTTAAAATTTTTGGACATCAAAATTAAAAAAATTTTTCATTTTAAATTTTCTTCATTTAAACAAAACAACAGCAACATCATTTTTATCATATTTAAAAAATTCATTCTTTTTTCGTCCGGTTATTTTTTTTTTTATTATTTTTTAAAAAATGTCCAATTCAATTCAATATTCTCTATAATTTTATTCACTTCACTTTGTTCATAGAAGCACTAAAAAAAATTTTTTTGAAAAGGCCGAAAATTAAATCTTTTTTTTTTACTTTATGAATTTTGAGTGCATTTTTATATTTATTTTTAAACATGTCGCGACAAAAAAATGTGAAAAATTTTTTTAGGAAAATTTCCATAAATTTTAATAAGAAATGCAAGTTTTTTTTCCACTTTTTTTTAAGTAAAACTTGATGTTTTTCTATTTTTTAAATATTTTCAAGTTTCGGCATATTTTTTTAGGCGTCGGTTAAAGACCCTTTGGCGCCTGGTTGTAGGGATGGGATGAGGATGGGCTTTGAATGTGACCAGTGATGACCATTATCATGACTATCCTCACCACCACCATGATCACCACCATGACCCATCCAAACATATTTTCTCTTCCGCCTTCTACCTTCCCTCTTCTGCAAAATTTTATTTTTTTTAAATCCATTGCTAATAAAATTAAATTAAAATTAAAATTTAAGATTAAATTAAAATATCCCCCCCCCCCACCGCCCTTTAATATTAGCAATTCCCGACACCAATATTTATATAAAATAGCCTAATAGCCTAGCGCGTCCTGCCGCGAAAAATAAAAAAATTTTTTTTTTTCAATTCAATTCGTTCGTAATTTTACAAAATTTTTTTTCTTTATTATAAACACCACAAAAAAATATTTTTTTCTCCCTTTTAAAAGCTAAATAAATAAATAAAAATAAAATTTTGGGCAAGGCTATTTTATTTTGATTCAATGGGCAGCTTCATTTTAATGGATGGACCGAGAGGAAAAAAAAAATTTTTTTAACAATTTTTAAAAATGCTTTTTCTATCAAAAACATGTTTTTATTTTTAGTAAAATTAATTTGTAAAAATAGGTAAAAAATTTGAAAAAAAAATTTTTTTAGCCGTTCTCTTACTTAGCGACATTAACGCTTGTTGAGATCCGGCGAGTTTCTAAAATTCATAACTCATCTAAATCTTAATATTTTTCTTTGATTTAAATTTTGTTAAATAGAGGAAAAAATTCGGTTCTACTTGACTTTATGAGTCCAATCAAACTTTATGAGTCCAATCAAAAAATAATTGGATTTTTCTTGGTATTGCAAAGTAAGGGTATGGTTCCAAAACATTTCTTCATGTTTGGGACCTACGCCCACTGGGTCTGGGACCGTTCCTTACCCTATCCCTCGAAATTTCTGAAAGTTAAAATCGTTTTTCTGAAATTTTTAAAAATTGGCTATAACTTTCAGAAATTTCGAGGGATAGGGTAAGGAACGGTCCCAGACCCAGTGGGCGTAGGTCCCAAACATGAAGAAATGTTTTGGAACCATACCCTTACTTTGCAATACCAAGAAAAATCCAATTATTTTTTGATTGGACTCATAAAGTTTGATTGGACTCATAAAGTTTGATTGGACTCATAAAGTCAAGTAGAACCAAAAATTCTCTATTAAACCTTATTTAATTAAAAAAAATTTTTTTTTAAATAGTTGTTGCCGGAAGTCTAGCGACCATCGCTTAGTGGAGGTCTTTCATGCTTCTAAAATTCATAACTCATCTAAATCTTAATATTTTTCTTTCATTTAAATTTTGTTAAATAGAGGATTAAATCCATTGTTAAACCTTGTTAAAAATAAAAAAAATTTTATTTTACAAAAATAGTTGTTACCAAAAGTTATTTTGCGTCATTGTAGTCTGTTGTATCTTTTGTTCATAATTTTTACAACTGAGTTAAACAATTTTTTTATTTTTCGTCTATTTTGTAGCAAAATTTTCTTCTCTATTTAAAAATATAAATTAAATTTCGAAATCTTTATTAACTCAAAAGTTATAAGTCTGATCTTTATTGTCTATGTATTTGCCTACAAACAATGCCTACAATAAACCCTCTGCCTTTTTTTATTTTTTACAATTTATTTTTTTCTTTTGCTTTTTAGCATTTTTTTAGAATTTTAATTATTCCCTAAAGAATTTAAAATTTTAAAGAGAAAAAAATTTTTTTGAGGAAAAAAATAAATTTTTTTCCTCAAAAAATAATTCAAATTAAATGCCTAACATTTTATTTTTATTTAAAAAATTTTATTTTATTTTCTCCAATTAAAAAATTAAAAAATAAAATAGTGATAAGGCATAAAATATAAATTCTTTTATTGCATTAAATTATTCTTTTTATTCTTCGATTTTAAAAAATTGACAACTCAAAATATAATAAATTGTAAATAGCATTGATTTTTCAAGTCAAATTTTTATTTTTAAAAATTAAATTTAAAAAAAAAATAATTTTTTTTTTAATTTTAGAAAATTTTTCAAGAAATTTAATCCTTTATTTTTTATATCCCCTCTTATTTACTCTATTTTTTGGTCATTTGATGGTCAATTGAGTATTACCAGTAGGAGTCGGGCTAGATTTTTCCGAGCCATTTTTTCAGGCCTCATTTTTATCGAGTCGGGCCGTTCGAGTCTTTCTAGGGCCAAAAATGGAAGCCGATTCGATCTTTCGGACATGACTTAGGCCTGTAGCCCTACCCTCAAACTAATTGAGACTGATATTTCTCAACTCAAAAGATCCTATATTAAATTTGAGAATTTCTGTCTGTCCGCAGCTTTAAATTTTGCTGCGATTGGCGTTGTGTTTAAATTATAATTAAAAATGACAAAATATCCCAAAAATAAAATAGTGTGTACTTAGAGAAGTAAAGAAAGTAATGAATATTTTTTAGAATTTGTTTGTTGTTTTTATGTGTTAAATGATTGTATTTTAGGTTTTTTAACTTTAGTACCCTTCTGATAAAAGGTTTTCGCAAAGATTTCCGGTAATGGCGAAAAGAAAAGTCGCCCGAAGGGCAACCTCCTCCGCTAGTAAAATAAATTTAATTTTTCAAGATTTTTTTGACGTTTTTTTAATTTATATTTAAAATTAGTTTTTATAATTCTTTCAATTTTTTTAAATCTAATTTTTAATTATTTTAAATTTTTAATTTTCTTTTTCTATTTTATTCCCCCCAGTTTCCCTTAATTAATTTAAAAATTAATTTATTTTTTTTTTCAAATTTCAGAATTTATATTAGCTTTAAAAACTAATTTAATATTTAATTGACAACACTGTCTACTTCTCTTTCAACAAAAATTTAAATTTTTTTTCAAATTTCAACAACAACAATTAAACAAAAATAGTTGGTTGGTGGAGAGTGTGCTTGCTTGCTTTCTTTGCTTATTTTGTTTCTCGGTGGGGATTTTTTAATTTAAAAATTTTTTTTTTCTTGTTTATCGTTGGATACAGAATTAAATTTTATACAAAATTTTATAAATTAAAAAATTTTCTGAAAATTTTTTCCGAATTTTTCTGAAAAAATAAGCTGTTTTTGCCCAATTACTGGTAGTTTTCCCTCATAACTTTCTCAATTAGAAGACTAAATTTTTGTGTTAACATCCATTTTGTAGCTAATTTTCTCCTCTATCCAACGATACTAAAAGTATCTGTAAAGGTCCATTTATTCGCGAGATATAAGGTCTACATTAACATATTCTCTTATATTTAGATCAATCTTAAGTTTGTTAAAAATTGTTTTTAAATAAACTTGAAAACAAGTTTGTAAGCTTAAAAACATGTTTGTAAACCTAAGAGCAAGTTTAAATTTGAAAAAAGTTTGTAGACCTTAAAAATGTTTTAATTCAAGTTTATTTAAAACAAGTTTAATTAAAATGTCAAACATTTTTATTTATTTTTCCTTTTTTGTAATATTCCTCCCCTTTAAAAAAATTTTTTAAAGCGTCTCAAAATCGCTTTGGCATTTTTATTTAAATATTAGGGGAAAAATGGCGCCATTTTTACATTTTTATAGAAAATAAATTGTTTTTAAGTAATAAAAATTTTTTTTTATAAATTTTGCATTCATTGCTTGGCTTTTTTTGCCCTTTTGCGGTTTTTCTCTTTTATTTTTGTATTTTAAAAAAATATAATTTACTCTATTTTTAAGTAAAAATTAATTTTTTAAGTAATATTTCTTAATCAAAATTTATTTTTAAGTTTTTAAATTTTTTAACAAAATAATTTTTAAAATATTTTTTATTGTTTTCATTGCTCGGCTCCATTTTATTAATCCCGTCAAAATTTTAAAAATAGTCTTGTTGGGTCTCCATGTACGTTCCTTCTCCCGTGGAGAAAGAAAAAATTATTCCCCGTCTCCTCTTCCTTGGCAAAATTTTTCTAAAATATTCTCTGAGTTATCTCGCAATTTATCTCATTTTTATCAGTTATTTAAATCAGTTTTGTAATAATATTCTTAAATACCTTCCAAAATTTTATATTTTTTTAACTAAAAAAATTCTATTTTTTTGTCAATTTTATTAAAACAATCAAATTTCACTATAATAAATTTAAACAAAAATCTTTTTTTTAAAGTGTCCTCTCTTATATTTTTTCCCCTAAAATTTTTATTTTCTTCCATTAAATAATTTTTAAAAAATAATTTTTGCATTGAGAGATGCTCCAATTTTTGCATTTTTTAAAATTTTAATAAATAATTTTTTGGTCGATAGTTTTGTGAAAAAATTATATTTTAATGACATTTTTAATAATTCTTTTTTTCTGCGAATATATGGGGCACTAAACAATTATTACAACTTGTTTTTATATTATCCAAACAAAGTTTATTTTTATCTCAACAAGTTTATTTATTTATTTAAATAAGTTTATTTTGTTTTAGTCAGTTTACTTTTTTGTTTAAATCCAAGTTTTATTTTTTTTTATTTTAATTCAAGTTTATTTCTATTTTACTATTTAAACAAAGTTTGTTTATTCATAAAGTTTATATTTAATTTCACCAAGTTTTATTTATTCCAATAAATTTATATATTTATTTCAACAATTGGCTATATTTTTTGATACAATTTAATAATAAAAAAAAAAGAAAAATTGTTTTTAAATATTGATTTTTGCTATTTTTAAACTTTAAATGTTTTTAAAGTTTAAAAATGTAGTAAACACATTTAACACCCCTTCTCTTTTCTTTTTTTTATTTTAAATTATTTTCTGCTTTTTTTAAATTATTCACTTGTTTGGCTTTTTAAATTTTTTTACACATTTTTAAATTTTATTTTTTTTTATTTTATAGTAGTCTATAAATATTTGATTAATTCAAATTAATTTTATTTAAAAATCTAGGGATACTCAAATAGCCTCCTATATTTGTTTGTTTTGTTTAGTTTAATTAAAACAAGTTTGTTTTTATCTGAACAAGTTTATTTGTTTTAATTCAAGTTTATTTATTTGTTCATAAAGTTATTTTGTTTTAATTGCTATTTTTAAAAAAAAATATTTAAAAAAAAATTATTTTTAAAAATTTCCTAATATTTTTTTTATTTTTTAAATTAATTTTTTCTCCTGACACTTTCTGACACATTTATTTATTAGAAAATTTTTTTTTAATTTTTTAAATTTTTTTCTAATAAATCCCCCAATTTTCTAACATTTTTTAAATTTATTAAAAATTTAATTTTTACAAAAATAATTTTATTTTAACAATTTTTGACAGCATATATGATGATGAAATTTATTTAATTTTACCAAAAATCATCAATTTTATGTAAATCTTTTTTTTAATTTTATTTTATTAAATACTTTATTTAATTCTTCATATTTTATATTTTAAAAAATGTAAAATTTGACAATTTTTACCAAAATAAAATTTTTATTTGAGGAATTTAATACATTTTGTGTATTAATTTTTAGGTGTCACTTGTTAAAATTTGGATTAAAAATATTTTAAAAATTATTTTTAAAATTAATTTCTAATTAAATCACACCAGAAAATAATTATTTTTAAATTTTGATGAATTTTTTAAAATCTGTTTTGGTATTATTCCATAATTTTTTTCGAAAGACATAACATGAAAAAAATTTATTTTATTCTTCAAATATGTACCTCTAAAATTAATTTTAGAAAGAATTTTAATTAATCTTAAAAATTACAAAAGTTTTTTAATTAAAAATTTTTTTTAAGAAAAATTCCTCCCTCTCCTTGTTTTTATTACTTTTATTCTCATTAAACAAGCATTCTTTTAAAAACATTCTTTATCAAATTTAATTGGTTTGTTTTCCTCATTTTATTTTTTTCTAAAATTTATAAACTTGTTTTCCGAACAATGTTTTTACATGTTTTGTTCGCTTCTCCCTCTCTTATTTTTAAATTTTTCTTTTGATGTTTTGCTTGATGTTTTCCTGATGTTTTGCTTGATGTTTTTATTGAATTCACAAGCAAAATAAACAAACAAAACATGTAAAAACATTTGTCTAAACTTTAATTGTTTTTAGATTTTCTTATTTGTTGTTGTATTTTAAATATTTATCTTTTAGTGTTTTTGTTCTTAAATTTTTGTACATGTTTTTGTTTGTTTATTTCTTCATTATTTTTCTTTTGTAAAATTGTGTTTGTTTTGTGTTTTTAGCTTTTTAACTAGTTTTGTTTGTTTGTTTATCTCTCTTTAATAATAAATGTTTGTAACAGGCCAAAAAGCAGTCAAGAAAATTCAGGAAATAATTATTAGAAAAAAATGACAAAACGTAAAAATATATATTAAATAAAAAAATATTTGTTTGGCTCATAAAAGTATTAAAAATGTCTCTAGACAAAATTTATTATTTTTTAAAACATTTTTTCAATCAAAAAATGAGAATTGAAAGAAAAGAATTTTGCTCATTTTTAGACTATAACAACACTTTACTTTAGGCGAAAAAATTTAAAAAAAATATTTAAAAAAATTTCTGAGGCAAGAAATATTTTTAAAAATTTTTCTGAGGCAAGTAAATAATTTTTAAAATTTTATTTTTCAATTGGAGACATTATTGTCTATTTTCCCTCAGGCTATATTTTTCAAAAAAAAAATTTTTTTTTAATCTGTTCATTAATTCTCTTTGTTTTTTTTAAAGTAGGTCATATTTTATAAGTTTGTTTGTTTAAATTTCTCTAGAATTTTGCGTTTAAT
Source organism: Meloidogyne arenaria (assembly GCA_036172955.1). Taxonomy (NCBI): domain Eukaryota; kingdom Metazoa; phylum Nematoda; class Chromadorea; order Rhabditida; family Meloidogynidae; genus Meloidogyne; species Meloidogyne arenaria. Next base: position 310,959 of record JARQAB010000010.1, read on the forward strand.
TTATTATTTCAGTAGAAAATTAAGCACCCCTTTCCCAGCTTTGGTTTTTCCCTCATTTTTTATTTTTAATTGGTTCTTGGAAAAGTTTTTCAAGATATTTCTTATAGGTTCTGTGATTTTTCAGTTATTCAGTAATCTAGTCTAGACTGGGGCGTCTTGAAAAATATTGGATCGTGTTTCTGGTCTAGTTTTTAAATTTTTCCTCGGGTCGGGTTTAGGCAAAATCGTCGAACTTTAATGCATACTACTTTATAAATAACATAGACACCAACTCAGAATTTCGTTTTTTTTCTGTATATATTGATGGCAATTTTAAATACGTCTTTAAAAAATTTTTTTATGGTTTATTGGCCGTTTTTTGTCATTTTAAACGAAAATTTTTCAGACATACTTTAACTTTTTATTTTTTAAAAAATTGTATAGGTATACTTAAAAATGTTACATTATTCTTCCTTCCCCTCTATCCAATTTGTCCACCATTTTTTTATTTTTCCAGTTTTTTTTCAAAACAAACTAAAATACTCATATTTCTGTTCACCATGTCCATTGCATAATTCTCGTAATATTTACTGACTTTTTGTCTTTTTGTTTTTATTTTTTTTTCTAAATTTTTTTACTTCATCCGATTCCAAAACATTCCAAAACATTCGAACCAGATCCCTGCCTATTTTTTCGGTCAGGATCGGTTAGGGATCTCGGTTCCTCGACTCAGAAACTTCCCTTTAATTTTTAAAAATTCTCTTACCTTAACTAAAAAGTTCTCTCTCTTCTTCTCAAAATGAGGGGAGGGACAGGCTCTTGAAACAAAATAGTGACTTGAAAAATTTTTTGTATTTTTTTCTGTAAGTAAAATAAAAAAACTGGAATTCAAAAAAAAAAGAATAAAATAAAGTAAAGAACTCAGAAAAAAATATTTAGGTAAAATACAAAAAGGATTTTAAAAAAGAGAGTCAAAAAGTGTACTAGAATAAAGAGAAGGGAGAGGAAGGGAGGAAGGGCTATTGGCTACGTGATCCCCCTCCCGTCCCCCTTTTTTTTCTCAATTGTTATATTTTTATTTTATTTTTATTTTTTTGCGAGAGTTAGATGCACAAACGTTAAACACAATATTCACATAATAAAATTAACAAAAAAAAGTATACAAAAAATATTAGGACCGGTTATTTTATTTTATAACTGTACAAAAGTATATATTCAAGACAAATCTGCTCTCTCTTTAAAAAATTTTTTTTGAAGCAAGCAAAGTGCACAAGGGATTTTTTTGTCATTTTTGTATGTCATTTTATTTTGTTGTACTGTTTTTTTGAGAGATTATTATTTTTTGTTATATGGCATTTATTTTGACTTTTTGTACTTTTTTCTTGTTTGCTTGAAAATATTTTTTGTAGAGAGATAAAATAATATTTTTTTGTTTATTTTACAAAAATGAGGAGAGGACACAAACACATCATTCTTGAGAAAAATTATATTTTTTTTTATTTTTATTTTTTAGCTTTTTGTTATTTTATTTAAATATGTCTTGAATATTTTTAATTTATTCTTCGCTAGAAATATTTAAAAAAATTTTTTTTTAATTTATTTTTTATGTTACATCTACGAGAATCTCTACACCTCCTTGTAAACCTTTTAAATTTTTATTTTTTTTAATTAAAAAATTCCTTCAATTATTTACAAATTTTTAATAGCACAATATTATTTAGAATATTCATTTTGCGTTTTGTTTATAATTTTGGCGCACGCCAAACTTTACTTTTTGTTTTAAAAATTTTGTTTTGTTTAATATTTACTCAAACATTGTTTGAAACGAACAAAACATTTTTGAACAGATAACATTGTTTTTAAACATGTTTTCTTAAGAACAGATGTTTTCCTTAAACAAATGTTTTTTTTCGTGTTGAAATGAACAAAACATTTGTTTCAAACTTTTTTTTTATTTTCTAAAACATTAAATATTTTAAACAAACAACCACAAAACTTTGTTTGTTTTACTAAAACATTGAATAAAACTTGCAACATTTGCAACGTTGCTATAATTATTCAAACAAACGAAACACAGTAAAAAATAGGCGTTAATCATCACAAAATTTTCGTAAAATAAAAATTTTTTATTCCCTTTTACAGTTGTTTAAACATTAAAAATTGTATATAATTATTATTTAAATAATATTTTTGGCCATATTAAAAAAAATTTTTTTTTGCTCTTTTATTAAATTTTTTATTTTTTTTTGTATTTTAGAGTCTCTCAAACTGACCAACTTTTATTTAATTTTTATTCCTTCCTTTCCTCCCCCGCCTCCTCCTACATACTCCTATTTTTTCTTCTAAAACGTGTATTTTTGTGTGTGTTTGTTTTTGTATTTTTTCTTCTTTGTTTTTTCTTCCAGAAAAAAATTTTTCCAGAAAATAAAAATTTTTTTTCTTCCTCCTCTTCTTCTTTTATTCCTTGGCCATCTTCTCCAGATTCTCCAGACTCTTCTTTTTCAACAGAGAGTATTTTGATAAATGACGAGGATTTTTTTGTTTGCCAATTTTTATTTGTCCCTTATTCTCTTTGCAAAATCATCCTCCTCCCTCTCTAGGTGCTCTTCCTCTTCTTTCTTCCAGCCAGCTTTTAAACAAAAAAATTATTTTTCTTTCTTCCTCCGTTCCTCATTTTTTTAACTTTTAAAAGAACCTTTCTTCCTCTTCCTCTTTGCTAATTTTTTGTAAAAAAATTTTAGCAAAGAGCGCTTATATTTATACAAATACTTCCTCCTTGTGGACAGCTTTAACTTGCTTTTTTCCTTGACTAATACCCAACTCATTTACTTAAAAACTAGAAAAAATTAAAGAAAAAAAATTTGTGAGTGGGATAAAAATGTTTATAATTTTTATTGTTTACTCTTATTTTTTTTAATTTTTTGTTTTTTTGTTTTTAAAATTAAAAAATGAAGGGAAAGAAGCTTTGGAAGAAGCTCTGGAAAAAGCTTGGAAAGAACAAGAGTGGGAGGGAGGAGGAGGGGGAATGGGGGAGGGAGGAGAGGGAAGAAAGTTTATTATTTCTGAGTTTAAATTAAAAAGGAGGTGGAGGGGGTGTTTATGAAATTATGAGAAATAATTAAGAAAAAAAAATTGGAAATTAATTAAAAAATTAATTTAGAAGAGGAGGAGGAGTCTTGGGAAGCAGATATTTAAATGTGAAAGGAAAAGACCATTTTTGGTTCACACTTAGCTCTTGACCACCCGAGAAAGGAAGAGAGAGAGAGAGACCATTCAGGACCTTTCAATATTTCTGAGTTTAAATTAAAAAGGCTTATCGGCTGACGAATTTTTTATTTAAAAAAAAATTTAAAAAAAAGAAAAATGTGTGTATGTGAGGTGTCCAAGCCCCCCCCCCCCCCCCCCCCGATGGATGGTCCTCTTGCTTTGCTCTAGCAGAAAAAAATAAAAATATCAGTCAAAGTCTCTGTCATCTCTCTCTCATTTACTCAGTCCCCCTCTTTCTTTTTTACAACTCTTGGCCATCATCCAAATAAACGTTGTTTTTAAAATTTTTATTTTTATCGGAGACCATCGGCTGTCAGCAAAATAATAAAAATAAAAAAATATTTTTCCAACTGCTAGCGATTTTTAAAATCTTTTTAAATTAAAAAAATCTTCCGGCGGGCAATTATAATTTTTGTATTTTTAATTAATTCATTTTAAATTCAAAAAAAAATTTTTTGATTGATTGATCGACCCAATATTAAATTGAAATTTTTATTTTTTTTTTAATTTTTTTCTGGGTTGCCATCCCCCGTTTCCTCTTCCATTCCTCTTTTCCTCTCCCCCCAAAAATTTTCTCTGAAATTTTCTTTGATTTTTATTCTTGTGAACATGTTCATATATTTATTTTTGTACATTTTTAACACATGATTTAAACCCCTTTTTTAATTCTTTTTTCTTAATTTTAATTTCCTTTTATTCTCTCCTCCTTTTCTTAATTTTAATTTTAATCCCATTTAATTTTTTCTTTTTTTTTTAAATTAATTTTTCCTTCCATTTTTTACTTACTTGCTCCCTCTTTTTTGCTCTATTTTGTAATCAGTCAAAAAATTAAAAAAAAAATTTTTTCTCATCAAAAAAACTTTTTTTTCTTCTACATACTTTATTAATTCTTTCCCTTGTTTTCCCTTTCTTTTTAACTTATTCTTAATTTTTTTTTAAATTTTTTTCTTTAATTTTTGGAATTCTTCATTTGCTACCTGATTTTACCCCTTTTGCCTGAGTTTTATGGAAAAAAAATTTTTTTAATAAATTTTTTTAAATGTCCACACCGGCTGGCAGCAAAATCACCCTCCTCCCTCCCTTTAAGCTTCCTTGGCTCTTTCTCAATATTTTTTTTCTGTCCAATTTTTTGGCCGGACCTTTTCTCTTCCCTTCTCTCGTCTCCCCCTTGTTCCCTTCACCCTACTCTTTTTTGTTCCCTTCACCCTACCCTCTTCCCTCCAAAATTTCGTTCCTCTCCCCCATGGTGACCAATCAACACCCTCTTTTTTTTAAATATTTTTGTCTACTTTCCTCCTTTTTTTTCATTTCACTTTTAATTTCTCGTCAATGAAAAACAATTTGGAAAGGAAAAAATTAAAAAAAATTTTTTTTGTTGAGGCAAGTCAGCAGTTGTTGGCTAAGTAAAGGAGGGGGAAGAAGAAACGACTTTTTGTGCCCTTTTTTTAAAAAAAATATTTTTTTACGTTTCATTCTTGCTCTTTATATTTTTTGGACATTTAAAAATAGACAAAAACATTTATACTTTTTTTTATTCATTACTTTTCAAAAAAAGTTTTTTTTTAATTTTTTTTGAGTAATTTTGTAAGCATAATTCTAAGCATTATTCTACTCTTATTTTCTCTCGTGTCCGGACAATGCGTCAGTGGACAATGCGTCAGTGGAAAATGCGTCAGTGGACAATCGGTCAGTATTGATAAAAAGTAATTAAAAGTGATGATGCAAAGAGATAAAAGATGATATTAGAAGATTAAAGATGGGATATAAACAGATTAGGAGTATTTGAAAAAGGATTTTGGGGTTTAAAAGAGATATAGAGGGATTTGTTGGGATTAAGGCCGATATCTCGAGTTTGGGAGGATTAACAGAGATATTAAGTTATTTGGTTTGCTTAAGATGGAGATCAGCCGATTTGGAGGGATATCAGTCAATTTTTATCTCTTTATATCATCACTTTTAATCACCTTTTATCAATACTGACCGATTGTCCACTGACGCATTTTCCACTGACGCATTGTCCGGACACGAGAGAAAATAAGAGTAGAATAATGCTTAGAATTATGCTTACAAAATTACTCAAAAAAAATTAAAAAAAAACTTTTTTTGAAAAGTAATGAATAAAAAAAAGTATAAATGTTTTTGTCTATTTTTAAATGTCCAAAAAATATAAAGAGCAAGAATGAAACGTAAAAAAAGTTAAAAAAAGACATTTTTCTCCTCTATTATTTATTTAATTTTTTTTTTGCAAAAATTTCCAAATGCAAAAATTAAAAAAAAATATTTTTTTTTCTATTAAAAAACCCCTTCCTCTACTATAAGGAAAAAAAATTTGAAAAAAAAATTGAAAAAATAGTTAGCAGGAGTGAGGCGAAGGGAGAGGAAAGGAGGTATAGGGGGAGAGAGGGGTTTTCATTGAATTTAATTAAATTTTTTAAAGGAGAGGATAGGAGAGGAAGGCGCAGCAACTCTCTGTCAATGGCACACAAAAATAATAGGAGGAAAAAAATTGAAAAAAAAAATTTTTTTCAATTTTTTTTGTTGTTTTTGTTGGCTATTTTTGCGCTTTTGTTTTTTTGTACTAGAAGATGGGAAAAAATTTTTTTTAATTTTTAAATTATTTTTTTTTGTCTTCTCAATTTTCTCCCTCTTTGTGTTAATGGCATTATTTTACTTATTAAATTAAAAAAATTTTTATATTTTTTTGCTCCTATTTTTTAATTAAAAAAAAATTTTTTTTTAATTAATTTTATAAACTGTCCTTTTACTGTCCTTTCTAGGTTCTAAAATTATTTTTGAAATTTTTCTTAGCAAGAAAAAATATCTGAGGATGATTTACACTATGGATGGGGGGGTTAATTAAACGGGGTACTCGACATCCTGACTTTTTCCGATCCGAAATCCGAGCCGGCTTTTTTTATTTATCAATCCGTGGCATCCCTGTTTAAAAAAATATCTGAGGATATTTTTAAATTTTTTTTCTTCTTAATTAATTTTAAATATTACTTTAAAAAATATTATAGTATATTTTTTCTTTTTAATTTAATTTTTACAATTTTTTTTAATTATCTCTTTACCCATTTTTTTCTCTCTAACTTTATTTTTAATTTCTTATTTCTGTGTCTTTCTTTTAAATTTATTTTTTTTTGTTGCTGTGCCCTAAATTCTCCGTTTTAATTTTAAAAATAATTTCTCTGATAAGACAAAAAAAAATTAAAAATAAAACCCCCCTCCACCTCCTCCCCAAAACAACATAAATTTCTGTGTGTGTGTGTGTGGTTGTTGAAAAATTCATTTTTATTTAATTTTTTGTTTAATTTAAAAAGAGTGTTTGTTATCTCTACTAATTTTGGAAGAATTAAAAAAGTTAAAAAGGAAGGGGAATTTTTTTTTGCTGAAAAATAAAGTGATGTTGATCCATACTCCTCTGCTTCCTCAACCTTTATTTTTCTCTTTACTCGTAATTTTTAAAATTTTGACGTTTTATCAAATTATTATTTTACGAAAAATGGAATTAAAAAAATCAGCAAAAAATTTTTTCTTTCTTGGAAAATTTATTAGAATTATAGTAATTGGTTACCTTTATTCATACACACAGACCATGCTTCCTTTAAACTCCTATAACTCAGTAATTTTGAAACCTTTCCGAATCATCTTTGTATCTTTCGATAGAGAATTGAATTTGCTACAAAACGATATGTAAAACAAAATTTTGGGTTTCTGAAAAAAAATTTTGTGGTCAAAAAATCTGACTGGAACCTTTGATTTTTACTGAAAAATGTCTCTCTTTTGATTACAACTTTTTTCAAACTATTTAGAAATTTTTTTTTAATTTTGTTAATTTTGTAGTAGATTTAGTCCTTTGCCAAAATTAATCATAGAAATCTGATTTTATGCCTTTTAAATTTTTTATTGACTCGTTAATTAGGATCGTTTTGCCTGCTTATTTCTATAGCCTTTTTAAAATTAATTAAATTATTTTCCCAATTAAAAATTTTTTTCCAAATTTTTTAAAAAATAATATGACTAATAAAATTAAATACAATTATATTTTCCTTACTAATTTAAAAAATTTTTTTTTCTAATTTTAAAATAAATTTAATTTAATATAATCATTAATAATCTCTCCCCCTCACCCCCACTCTTTTACAAGTTTGCCTAATTTGTGCTGAAATTTATAGTAGTCTTGCGGGTCAGGCGCATTTTTGGGGGAGAGGTTTTTAAATAATATTTAATGTATATTTTTTGAAAAAGAGAGGCACGAGACTTGTATAATATATTTAATTTTTAATTTTTTTTTGCTCAGAAAAAATTTTTTTGCAAAACTGTGAAAAATTAAAAATTATTTAATACATAGGTGTGGGGGGGATAAAAGCATAAAATTTTGTGCTTTTATCTTTTCAACTGACTATTTTATAAAGCCGCGCACTAACGCGTTCTTAACTTCCCTTCTCTCCCTTAAGTTTGCTTTTTCCCTATCAATTTTTTCTATAACTTTTGAAATTATAAACCAAAAATTCTGAAATTTTCAAAATTATTAATTGACCATGTCTCACACTTTTTTTACATAATTTTGTGCTTTTCTCTTTCAACTGATTATTTTATGAAGCCGCGCCCTCTAAGGCATCTTGTCACCTTTTTCGTCCATTTATTCTTTTCATAAAATTCTTTTTTTCTAAAATTAAAATAAAATAAATAACCTTATCTATTTTTCAAGTTTTTTTGACGTGTTCTAGTAATTCTCTCAAAAATATTTTAAAAATAAAAAAAAATTTTTTTTTGATTAATTAATTTAATAAATTACTCGTTTAACAGGCTTAATATAATTTTTGTGTTTTATTTATATTTTTTAGAGTTTGTATCGGAAATTAAATAATAAAATATTTTTAAAAATTTATTAAAATGTATAAGAAGAAACACTAACTTTTTGAGAAATAAATTTTATTTTTAATAATTTTTGATTTTTTTTGGGTGTTAAATTCTTTGGTTGTTGTTCCTTGGAGGAGAGTGTGTGTTCATTTTTACTATATCTTTTTTTTTCTAAATTTAAATTTTATTTTAATATAAGAATGACACTGTGACATTTTATTTCTTATGCCTCAATTTTGCATAGACCCAATAATAAATACCCTCTATTTTATTTTTGATTTTTAATTTGGTTGGCCTATGCGAGGGGGCTAAGTTTTATTTTTCCGTATATTTTCTCCATGTAAAATAGAAATTCAAAAGGGTTATCTTATAGAGAGAGTTGACTGTATTTCTTTTAAATTTAAGCCCAAGTCCTTTAATTTGAAAAATGAATAATTTTCTGCCTCAACCCCATCCATCTCCCTCCATCTCTTTATCTCTTTTGGCTCCAACCCTCTTAAACGCGTAGGTGATTTTAATTTCTTAAATATTCTGATTTTTTTTGAAATTTTTTTTGGGGTCATACCTTATCAATAACGGCAGTTTTTATCAAAAGTTTATCAGTATAATATTTATCACCTCAATTTTATCAATTTAAAGTCCTCATGTGTTCGCGCCCAAACATCCCCCCTTTAAACGTTATTTTTTGATTTTATAAAAATTTTGTGTAACTCATATCAATTAATTTTTGATGAAATAAATATAAATTAATTAAAAACATTTTTTCTCTATTTTTCTAAAAATGTTGCTTAGCTGCGCAAATTTTTTTTCACAGTCATTTTAATTTATTCTTAGTCAAAAGCCGTTCCAGGGTCTTTTTACTTTTTTTTTAAATTTTTTTTTGAATGAAAAAATTTTTATTTTTATTGAAAAAATGTGTAAAAGGAGTGTTGAGTGTTAAATAAAAAAATAAAAAATTTTATTAATTAATTAAAATTTAAAACTATAAACTAAAACACACACACACACAAGTCAAAAATTGCAAAAACGTAGGTAGGAATTGGACTAACAAAAAAAATTTTTTTAAATTAATTTATTAATAAATTTGTATATATGTATAAAAACAAGTTTTTTAGTATACATTTTTATTAATTTATTAATTAAAAAAATTTTTTTTTATTTTTTAAAAGTTTTTTTTAGGAATTAAAAAGGAGACTTTTTAGTTGGTCGCGTCGGCGCTCCTTTATTTTTGGCACCAACATGTTACATTGTTTTCCTCAACATTGTTTTCCTCAAACATTTTTTTCCCAACATTGTTTTCCTTAACATTTCTGTTCTCCAACATTGTTTTCCCTCAACATTGTTTTCCTCAAACATTGTTTTCCCCAACTTTTTACGCTTAAAAGTTGGAAGAACAAGTTTATTTACTTTTTTATTTCTCTGCGCCTAAATGACCCCTCCTTTTATTATTATTTTTCTACTACATTTTCGACTGCATTTTTTCTTTGTTTTTTTGTTAAAATTTTGTTGTTATTTTTTTCAAAATTTCTTTGTTTAGTGTACTTTAATACTTGTTTTTCTTCATTTTCTTTATTTTTTAATTAATTTGACTTTTTATTTTTTATAAAAAAATTTTTTCCTTAAGGCTAAATTTATTTCTTCTTCTTTTTATTTGTTTTTCTTTTTTTAACTGTTTCAGCATTTTCTTTCTACGAAAAAAATTTTTTTCAATTTTTTAAAGCATTTATATATTATTTTTCTTTAATTTTTATTTTTCTGGTTCTGCACTTTTTTTTCGAAAATTTATTTTTATTTTTTAATTTCCCCTCTCTCTTCCCCTCCCCCCTTCCAGCCTCTTCCCTCCCTAAAATAGCAAGCAAAAGCAAAGAGGCGCAGTTTTAGCTTTAAAAGCAAAAAAAATTTTTTTTCGCTTTTTTAATTCTCCGGACTTTTTTTTTGTTGTTGTTGAATGTTGTTGTTTGGATCGCGCAAAAATTAAAGAAAAATAAATAAACTTGTTTTTTTTTATTTTTTTTTTTATTTTCTACGAAAAATTAAAAAATAAAAATTAGATTGTATTTTTATTTAAATGTTGGTGTTAAAATTATTTTTTTTTATGAAGTGAGGGAAAAAGAGGGAAAGGAGAGGGTTGACTCAAAAAATAATTTTTTAAATTTTATTAAATAAGCTTACTACGACTAAAATCCGGATACGTTTGAGCTCGTAAAATGCTGAGTTTTGCCAAATATTTTCGAAATTTTGAATAAATTTTTATTAAATTTTCAATATTTTTTTAATAAAAAATTTTTTTATTCCATTTTGTTTTTCCGGTTTTTATTTTTTTCAAAGAAAGGAAGTAAAATTTATATATGTTATTTTTATGGAAAAAAAATAAATAATTAAAATTTATTTTAAAAATAAATTTTTATTTCCAAATTTAAATACTATTTTTAATTGTTATTTTTAATTCAAAAAAAATGCTTGACTCACAAATTTTTTTAAAAATAATTTTTTTTTGTTGTCAAAATATGGAAACTATTTTTGCAAAAATATTGTATCTTCACATGGCTCTTAAAAATTTTTTTTTAATTTTTTAAAATTGTTTTAGCAAAGTTGTGGTTAGGAAAAAGAGGTGTTGTGTTTAGTTTTTTGTCCATACCTCCAAAAATTGTGAACCTAAAATTCTGAAATTTTTTAAAATACTAAACAAATGTGTTATTATCATTAACGCAAAATTTCAGAATTTTATCTCGTTTTTTATTATTTTTATTCGCCGCTCCTTAACGTTAGATGGAAAATTGTTGTTTTTAAGACGACTACAAAATTATAAAATTTTTTAACTTTTATTTTATATGACAAAAAATTCTCAAATTTTTAAATTAGTTAGATAATACTCTCAACTATATCTGTAAAAAATTTGAAAATTTTATCTTATCATTAAAATTATTTATTGAACTCGCGCCATCTGCGTCGCTCGCGCCGAAATGTCTTATAAGTATTTTATTTTGATTTTTTTTTTCCTTCCAAAAAAAAATTTTTTTCTTGTCTATGTTGTAAATATACTGTTGCTAAAAAATATATTTTTAATAGAAAAATTTTTTTCTTAAGACTTGATAAAAAATTATTTTTATTATTTTTAAGAGCGTCGTCAATTATCCTTATTAGTCCATGAATTATTTATGTCCCCCTTTCCTCTTATTTTAAATTAAATTTTTGTTGCAAAAGGATTTAGTATATTTTATTACTAAAAATAGGCTATTTTTAAATATTTTTGTTTTAAAAAAATAATTTTTCGAATTTTTTTTTAATTTTAATAAAAATAAAAGGGCATTTAAAGCAAAAAAAGGAGAAGGCTTTTTTAAGCCTTTTTATATAAAATTCCTTTTTTAAATTAATAAATGTTAATTAATTAAAAAATAAAATATAATTTATTTAATTTTTAAGGATTATTTAATTTAATTGAAAGAAAAAAAATTTCAATTGAAAAAAATTTTTTTCTTGGATTTAGATAAGCTTAAATCATTTACTTATTAATTTAACTTACATCATAGTATATTTGCTCCCTATTTTTTAAACATTTATTTTTTATTTTCCGAATTTTGGGGTTTGAGTTTGATTTTTCAATTTTTCGACAATTTTTAGATTTTAATTATGAATAGACTCTAAGCTTTATAAATAAGGTAATTTATAGTCTTCCCGTCTTTAATCCCAAGAACTTTAACCCAGTTGATCTTACCCCCAAAGATTTAAACTTTTGCTTTTAAGAAACATTTAAAATTTAAAATTGTAGTAGTTTAATCTAAAAAATTTATTTTCTAAGTAACATTTAAAATAAAATTTTTTGTAGCTTTTTAAAAATGAATCATTATGAGAAAATTGAAAAAAATTAAAAAAATTTTTTTTCTTGTTTATTAAATTTTAATTTGAAAATAGAAAAATAATTTTTTTTTTAACTAATTTTAAGCTTGAAAAATTTTTTTAATTTATTTTCCCTTTTTTAAAGGGAAAATTTCTTTTCAATTTTAATTTTAACTTAAAAACTCTCTTAAAAAATTAATATTTCATTTTTCTATATTTTTTGAGTACAAAAAAAATATTTTATTTTTATTTTTTTTTTCATAATTTATAAACAGAAAATTCCAATAGAAAATTCCAAAAGAGAAGCAAAAAAGCAGCCAAGTAATATCCCCCCTCCCCTCCTCTCCTCCTTCCCCCTTTTCCTCCAAAACTTTTTTTTTTGATTTATTACTTTTTGGACACAAGTTTTTTTTCTGCTTTTCCTCCTCCTATTTTTCAAGTTGCTCTTAGTCTGGCTTTATAAAAAAAATTTTTTTTTTTAATTTTAAAAATAAAAATGGGTTGGGCGCAGTTCTTTTTAGGCGCAGGTTTTCTTATTAAAGGGATAGTCTTTGAATCCAAATAACTTTTTGTTGGATAAAGCTATTTATCTAATTTCTTTTTCTAAAAATAGGGGAGAGTTTGGGCTACAAGAATATATTTCTAAAAATTATTGTTCATTAAAAAAATTTTTTTTGATGGTCTCTTTTGGTATTATTTAGCGATACCTTTTTTGTCTTATATTTTTTTATTTCTCAAAAAAAATTTTTTTGCGAATATTAAATTTTTATTTCATTGTTTTCTTGTGGTTCAGATTAGTTTTTGTCTCAGAATTAAAAATTTTATGTTTTAGTAATTTAAAAAAAGGTTAGCGAGCTACCATTAGAGAAGCAACAACTTAACTCTCCTAACTTCTCTCCCTCTTATTCTGCTCTTAAAATTTTTTTAATTGGGAGGGGGTTTTAATATTTTTATTTTTAAAAAATTATACAAAAAAATCAAAATCATTCCCCTAAAATATTAAAAAATAAAAATTGCATTTTATTTATTTTTCCAAGAAAAAAATTTTTTTCTTTCAGCTTTTCTAATACACACATTTTTGATTTATTTAAAAAAGCTTGTTTTTTAAAAAGAGGAAAAAAAAGTTTTATTTTAATATTTAAAAAGTTTTATTTATTTTTTTTTGGTGTGTGTTTAGTCTAGTTGAGTTATCTATATAAAATATAATATTTTATTTTTTAAATGGAAGGGGAAAAATATAAAAAAAATGTTTGGAAACTTTCAAGCTTTTCTCCCCTTCATTTTCCCCCTTATTTAGTAAAGCTTGGCGCAGACTAATATTTTTTTGGCCTTTTTTTGATTTTAAACTAGTTGAACCATAAAATATAAATATAAAAATTTGTCCAAGCGTTATATTTAAACAAATTTTTTTTTAGTTTTTAAATTTATTTTTATAAAATCCCCCCACATTTTTTAAAAGGATTATAAGAAAAAAATATTTTTTTAATGCGCGTTGCCTCTTTTAAAAATATTTTCCTTACCAAAGCAAGTAAATAAATAAATAAATAAATAAATAAATAAATAAATAAATAAATAAATAAATAAATAAATAAATAAATAAATAAATAAATAAATAAATAAATAAATAAATAAATAAATAAATAAATAAATAAATAAATAAATAAATAAATAAATAAATAAATAAATAAATAAATAAATAAATAAATAAATAAATAAATAAATAAATAAATAAATAAATAAATAAATAAATAAATAAATATTTATATAATTTTGGTCGAATAAAAAAATTTGATTTTTAATTTTAATTAGCTTGCTACTATCCTTTTTCTATGACTGTTTTATATCTAGCTTCTTTCAAGTTGGATAAAAAATTTATTTATTTAAAAATAAAACGAATTTTTTAAAAATAAATATATAAGCTTGTTTTTAATTTTGCGAAAAGTTAAAAACTGGTTGAAAAAAGAATATTTTTAATTAAATAAAAAAAAAGAGCGCTTATAGTGAAGTTTATTTATTTTTTTAATTTGAAAGAAGATTAATTTTTTTAATTTTTTGGATAGTTATAATTAGATTAATGAATTAATATATTATTTTGACAGCTTTTTAGCTACAAGTTTTAATTATCTAGCTTTTAAAAAAAATTTTAAATTTTGACATTTTGATTTTTTAAAGAATTTTAAATTTTTTTTTTGATTTTTTGACATTTTGAAATTTTAATTTTTGTTGAAATTTGGATTTTTGAAAATCTGATTTGATGATTTTTGACATTTTTAGACCTTGACTGTTTTGAGTTTTTGACTTAATAACTTTTGATATTTTTAAATTTTGCCGTTTGGAAATTTTGAACTTTTATTGTTTTTAAATTTTTATGTTTTTAAATTTATTTTTAATTTTATGTTTTTAAATTTTTATATACATATTTTTAGAAATTTTGGGTGTGTTTTAATTTAATTTTTTTGTGTTTTGAAATTTTAATGAAAATTTTATCTTTTATTTTTTAAAAACAGTTAGATAAATATTTATCTACATATTTAAATTATCTATTTAAATTTTTTTTAATTAAAAAAATTTTTTTTCATATTTAAAGGGGTCATTTCGGCGCAACAACTAATTTTTAAAAAATTCCCTTCTTTTTCTTTTTAATTTTTAATTTCTTCTTTTCTTCTTTAAAAATAAATATATTCTTCATTCTTTGTATTATTCGCAATTTTTTTTATTTTTTCGTCCACCCACCCGCGCATTTCTTTTATTTTTAAGAGGAAGAGAGGCGCAATTTTATTTTGCCCACCCACAGAAACAAACAAAAATAATAAACTTTTTTACCAGATTTTTTTTTCAAAAAAATTTTTTTTGTATATTTTCTCTTTCTTCAGGCAAGAATAAAATTTTTTTATAAGTTTTGTTGTGTCCTTCACATTCAACAATATAAAATTAATTTTTTTTCAGAATTACAATCTTTTTTTTTCATGAAGGGTCTTTTCCCCCTACTAAACAATTAAATTTCCTTCAAAAAATCTCTCTCCTTCCGCTCTCTTATTTTTTTATTTTCACGCAGTCCACTTAAAAAAATAGCCGTCGGCTAGTAAAATGACATTGAAAATGGCGAAAAGTTAAAAAATTAATTTTTAAATTTATTTATTTTGATTTTAATTTATTATTTTTAATAAATTAATTTTTTTGCCCACCCAAAGTAATTTAAAAAAAATTTTTTTCCATACGAGCTTTTTGCTCCCATTTTTTAACTAATGCATTTGCCAAGCTTGTTTATTTAACATACTTAAATGTTTATACTTAAATGTTACTGTATGTTGTCTTGCAAAATAAAATTAAAAAAAATTTTTTTAATTTTTAAAAATTAAAAAAATTAAAATCAATTTTTACATCTATTTTTTTATCGAATTCACTCTTTATATTTATTTAATTAATTATTCAGTGCATTTAAAAATATGCACTTTGCAAAATAAAATTAAAAAAAATTTTTTTTTTAATTCGCTAATTCATTTAAAAATTTATTTATTTATTTCTTTTATCTTCCCTACTTTTTTAATTATTTTATTTTATTAAATATTTTAAATATTTTTAATTTTTAAACATCATTAGAATGATGCTGATATTTTATTTTTAATTTTTTTCCATACGAGCTTTTTGCTCCCACTTTTTGACCGGAACGTTTACCAAGCTTGTATTTGCTTTCCTACTCGTTTTTGGAGATATCTGTCAGAATTTGATATTTTTAACTTAGACATTTTATAATTTTGACATTTTGCAATTTTGACATCTTTATCTTTGAGATTTCGTAATTTTGGCATTTTGTAATTTTGAGATTTTTAAAATCCGTATTAAAATATTTAATTTTATTTTTGATTTAAAATTAAAAAGCCCTTGACCCTCCTATACTGAAATTTCTTTCTCTTCCTCCATAACTTTATTTTTTAAATATATTTTTGTTTAATCGCTCTTTCAAACAAGCGGATCCCCCCATTCATCATTAAAACAAATTAAATTAAATAAAAAGCACACACACAAATTTCTCGCTATATCCGCGCCGTTTTTTTCTTTTTATTTTTTAAATTTAATTCCCTTCTATTTTAGAAATAAACGGATCTTTTCTTTTAGTAAAATTAATTTAAAAAATTTAAAAAATTAAATACTACTTTTCGTTGTTTAAAATTGTGTCAACTCTTTTCGAAAAATAAAAAAAATTTATCGGGAGAAATAATTTGGGATTGAATTTTTAAAAGGTTGGGGATTTCTTTCTCTATATTTTAAAATTTTTAAATATATTTTTCCCTTTAATTTTAAAGGGTTTTAGCCCCATAGGACAAGGGCATTTTTAAAGGACCTTCAATTTTAACACCTTAAATTCGCCCAAAAACTCGATTTAAAAATTTTTTACCATTTTGAAACCCTTTATGTTCATTAATTTTACACTTTACAATCCTTATTTCGAAAAAATAAATTGATTACCACTGAACGGATTCGAACCCGCACCCTTTTATTTCAATAGTCGGCGTCTTAACCCACTAGACTACAAAATACATTTTTTTTATTTTAATGTTTTGCCGTTCCCAAATGTTTTTCTGTCTGCTTTTTTGCCCTTTAATTTAAATTTTATTTACATTGAGAAAAAAAATTTTATTTTAATTTTTATATTTGGCATGTTGCCCCTTCATCTTTAATCCGCTAATTTGACTTTGCACTTTATTTTTAAAAATTCTCTATTTTAAAAAATATTTTTTCTTCCCTTTTATAAAAATTAAAAAGTCTTTTTATGGATTTCTTTTTAAATTAATTATTTTTAAAAATGTATACTTTTTCTTATTAAATTCTCTTAAATTTAAGTTGTTTGAAAATTATTTTTTTTTGCCTTGCTGTTTGTCCATACTAGGGTAGCGCCCTGAACCTTCAAGGGCGGGAGTGTCGGGTTTTGGGGTTTGCCGGGGTAGAGCCTTCGGGCCTCAGCTCGGGGTTTTAGCCGAAAAATTCATCTGGTTTAGGTCGAGGTCTCGGGGGACGGGGTGCATACACCCCTCTTGAGTTCTCTCCTCTTCCTTCTTTTTTACTAATTTTTTGAGGCCTTGAAAAAAATTTTTTTCCTTTATTTCATCAACTACTTCCTCTCCTTCCTTTTTTTGTAAATTTTCCATGTTTCTAAATTTTTCTGAATTATCACTTCCTTCCTTTATAATAATTTTTAAATACAACATAGATTCTTTCCCTACAATTTTAAAAAAATTTTTAAATTTTAACCAAAAAATTTTTTTAAACAAATAAACAATATTTTATTTAATTTTGCAGCCATTTTTCTCTATTTTTAATATTTGCTTTTCTAAGAAATTTATTTTTTTAACTTTTCAATTTGAAAATTTTTACATTTTTAATGGGGAAAACACCAAGAAATCATAAAAATAAAATTTTAGAATTTTAATTGTCAGAAAAAAATTTTTTTAAATAAATATTTAAATGTTAGAGTATAATTCCCTTACCAGAGGTGGGTCGGAATTCCAATTTCCGACGTTTTTTTTCCTTTCGATTTCCGAGAATTTTGGAAAAATTTTCGATTTCCGAAATTTAGGCTGATTTCCGAGTTCCGACAGTTCCGATCGCCGGCACCTTCGTCATTTCCGACCCATTTCTTCTCCCTACAACCAACAAAAAATTTTTTTAACCACAAAATAATTTTTTTAAATATTTTTTGACTTGAAAAAAATTAAAAAAAATAATTTTTGTTGTTAAACCAGTTTTGCTAGAATAAATAAATTTATTTATATTTTTATTTATTTTTCATTTTTGCTTAGATTCTTTTTCTTCTTCAAAAAAAAATTTTCTACCTATGTGTTTTAAATCATTTTATTTATTCCTTCTATTTTCATTCAAAATTTTTTAATTTTGTCTAAAATTTATTTTAACTTATATGCTTGGGCGCAGCACAGCTTTGGCGTGCGCCTATAAAATTATCCTTTGATGACTATTTTTGACTTTGAAATTTTGCACAGATATACTCACTAGTATTATCTACTAGCTCTAAAAATTTGAGAATTTTTGATTCATTTTTTGAAGAGTTAACAACATAAAAGTGAACACGCCTTTAATTTCCACGCCTCTAGTTCCTCTTCTCAAAATTTCCATAATTTCATTTTTACAAATACAAAAATTTTGAAATTTTTAGAGAGCATAGTTAACACTATTAGATACATCCATACAAAATTCCACATCTCAACGACTTCAATTTTTTACTTTATGGGGCCAGGGATTTTGCCCTGTTTCGCTCAGAAACAAGTCTATTTTTAGCCTCCAACTCCACTAGTCTTAATTTCCATAATTTTCTTTTTACTGATTGAAAAATTTTGAAATTTTTACTAGGCGTAGCTAATACTATTAGCTACATTTATACAAAATTTCAAGTCTCTATTACTTTAATTTTCCAAATTATAAAGCCTAGGACTTTGCCTTGTTGCGTCCGGAATCAAGTCTATTTTTGCCTCTATCTCCCCTTCTCAAATTTTTCATAATTTTATTTCTACAACTACAAAAATTTTAAAATTTCTAGAGAACATAGCTAACTCTCTTAGCTACATCCATACAAAATTTCAAGTCTTTTCGACTTCAAATTTTTAATTTATAAATCCTGGGACTTTGCCTTGTTGCGCTCAGAAACAAGTCTTTCTTTATTTCTTCTAAAATCTCCGCTTCTTTTTTTTCTTTTAATTTTATTTTTTTTGTCATAAAAATTTCTATAAAAATGCTTGTTGTGTGAAGTATCCATGAAACTAGTTATTTTTATAAAATTTATTTTTATATTCTTTCGAAGAAAAAAACACACCCCACCAGCCAAAATAATCAAATTGCAAACTTTTTTATTTTTATTTTTGCGCTTTGCTTTAGCGCGCTTCTTCTTCTTTGCTTTTTCTTCCAAAATCGCTTCTCAGTCAGCTCACAATTTTTATATATATTTTATTTTTTAATTTTTATTATTTTGTTTTACACCAACTTGTTCGCTTAGCGCGAATATTTTTTTCTGGATTTTATTTTTTAATATTAATTTAATTATAGGAGGCTACTCGAGTCTGGGAATTGTTAAGCATTATATGGTCATTTTTTAAGATTAGTTATTACAATTTTAAGATTACTGTTCAGCACGGTTCGGTCCTACCTTTTTATTCCCTAACAGGGAATGTGTATGTGTTGTTGCGCGTTGGAAAAATTAATTGAAACTTGGAAAATAAATTAATTAAAATTTTTTATTAAAATTTCTGATCTATAAAGAGTCATTTTAATTTATTATTTTTATTGCCAATCATAGAAAAAAGCATAAAAAATCATGCTAGACTCTCTTCATAGCCAAGATCATCCTTTAGAAAATCACGATTGCCCGGACACTTTACAGGATGATCGTATCATAGTGATCCTGTTATGAAAAAGAATCGGCACATTCAGGGCTTTCGAATGGTATAAGATTTATTCGAAATGGTCAAAAACTCAAAAAGTTATTACCCGAAATGGGGGCAGGGAAAGCGGGACTATTGTCTCTCTCATTTTTCTATGCTATTTCCCTTTGTCTGCCCTTGCGCAATAATTATTTTTTAAATTAATTGTAAAGGAGCCAAACTTTAATTTTTGGCTTTAAATAAATTATTTTTAACTCTCAACATTTATTTTCTTTTATTTTTTAATTTTTAATTTTTTTTTTCTCTTCAAAAAGTGATCTTTAGAGAGGAGAGAGACTGCGCAAAAAATACGTACCGTTTTATTTATTTTTTAAATTAATTTAGAAAATTAATTTTTATATTTTTTTCTTTCTTTTTTTTATCTCTGTGTGGCGTATAATTAATTATTTTTATTTTTTTAATTTTTGCGCTGCAAAAATACCCAACAAAACAACAACTATAGAAAAATGTCTGCGCACTCTCTCATTTTTCTATGCTATTTCCCTTATGTCTGCTTAACTAAAAATTAAAAATATAATTTTTTTGGCTTCTGTTTGGATTAAAAAATAAATAAAGAAGGGAGGGAGGGGGAAAAATTAAAAATAAATAAAAATACTAGAAATTTTTTGTGAAAAAAAATTTTTTTCTGTTAAAGCAAATTAGTAGAAGAAAAAAAAATTTTTTTTTGGTGGGAAAGAAAAACTGGAAAGTTTTTTTGTTGTTGTTGAATTAAAGGGGGAAAATAAAGTGAGGGAAAAATTAATAAATTGAAAGGCTTTTCTAGCGCAACAATAAAAATTAATTTAAATTTTATTTTTAATTTTTTTTTAATTTTTTTTTAATTTTTTAATCTCCTATTTGTGTGTGTATTTTTAATCTTTTAACACTTCCCTTTGTTCTCTGTTTAATTTATCTAGCTAGGATTAATGGGATAAATTCTTCGGCCTAGGATCTGGGATAAGTAAAAAGGGTGTAGTTGATTCTGATTGAAAAAGGTCATTGGCAAAACGCCAAAATTTTGGCGTTTTGTTATATTTGGCGTTTTTGTCATTATCGATATTTTATAGCCAATTTCCCCCTTATCCTCATTATGAGGATAAGGGGGAGGTATCCTCAAAGAATAACAAATAGCCTCCGAACTAATTCCGAATTTAAACCTAAAGAGACCAATTTTCTTTTAATTAATCATAAATCAAAATTTTTTTGGGCTATTTTGTTTAAAATTATTTTTTTTTGCCTTTAAATATTGTTGCCTTTAAAAAACTTTTATTTTATAGTCCTCTAAAGTTTGGTCATTTTTAAAAGAGTGTTTTTGTGGTCATTTTTTTATATTTAAAAAATTATTTTATTTTTCTTTCCCCTTTTCTTCAAGATTGATTATAAATCGAAAAATAAATACACACACACACATATTTCTGCCTTGCCAATGTTGTAAATCAAAATATGGCATTCATCATTTTTATTTTTATAAAATGTCAAAACTTGGTTTCCCCATTTATTTTCCCCCCTTTCTTTACTTTTACAAAATAAAAACATTAAATTGCAACATAAAAACATTTATTTTTATTTTTAAAAATAGCCGCACGCAGAAATAGCAAAAACAGCCTCTTACTTTCCTTATCTTTTTTAATTTTTATTTTGTAATTATTTTTAATTTTCATTTTTGTTAATTTAGTGAATTTTGAGATAAGCTTGTTTAGGAATTAATTTTAGGTTATTAATTTAATTATTCTAATTGTAGGACTTTTTAAAAAATTTTAAAGCAAAGGAGGTGACTTAAGTTGCTTCTATTTTTCATAACTCAAGTTGAAATTGTCCTTTTGGAAAGATTTTGGGCTTTTTAGATAGAGAATTAAATAGGCTATAAAATACATTTATTAATTAAATTATTCTAATTGTAGGACTTTTAAAAAGATTTTTTAAAGTAGAGGGGACCATAAGTTCTGAAGAGGGTAACCTAAGTTGCTTCTTTTTTTAATAACTCAAGAATGTATTGCCCTTTTGGAATAATTTTGGTTTCAACTTATAGGGAATTTAATTAGCTACAAAATACTAGAAAATCAAAATTTTAGATCTATCGACAAAAAAGTTATGGTCAAAAAACTAACCATTTTAGCAATTTTTTGTTATTTTTCGAATACAACATTTTTATTATTTTACCTATAATCTTACTTTTTATATCATTTTGTAGACAAATATAATCCTCTATTTTTAATACTTCCTAGAAAGTTTAAAAGATTATTTTTTAAAGAAGAGTTATGGAGGTTAAAACATAATTAGGTCGGGGTATTTTAAAAATAAAAAAAAGGGGTTTTTAATACAATAAAAAAATTTTCTCTTTTTCTTCTTTCTCCCCTTATTTAATTTTTGACTTATTAAAAATTCAAATTTTTAGTGAAATAAAATATTCTTTCGTTTTTTAATGTTTGACATTTCCCTTTTTTTTAAATAATTTATCAAAAACCATCTTTGACCCTTTTCTGCATTTTAATCTTATTTTAAAAATTTTTTAATCGCCGAACATACGCACACAATAATTTTAAACACAAAATTTTATATAATTTATTTGAACATTAGTTAAAAAATTTTTAAATTTAATATTTATATGTAAAACTGTCAAAGTAACGGAAATGACATATTTTAGTAATTAATGGGGTTTTATATTTTTGGGAGTCTCTCCGTTAAAATATTCTCTCTTAGAAATGCGCTTAAGTTTATTTATTTCAATTTGATTCTGCAAACTTAAGATTCCGGAAAAGCTGTGTATTTATTTTTTCCGAAAATAGTTAGGAATAAAATTTTATTTTAGTTTCCGGAAGAGAATTTTATTTATTAAAGTTTTCCGGAAAGTTTACAATTACGAACTTTAGAAGCTTACAAACTTAAAGTTTTCCGGAAACCTTTCCGGAAAACTTTAATTTGTTATATTATATAAATAGTTTCCGGAAAACTTATTTTTCTAGGAGAAATACAACTTTTCCGAAATCTTAAGTTTGTAAACTTTAAAGTCTGTACTCTTAAAATTTTTCGGGAAACTAATTTCTCTGTTATTCTCTTCCGAAAAAATCTACTTAATTAAATTTATTTTAATATTCCGTGTTTTCCTTATTATTTTATGAATTTGAAGTAAGCATTGAGTAACCCTTTCGATCATTTCAATTAAATTAATTTTTCCCCCTGGCGTTATGTTTTAAAATTTTTTAATTTTTAAAAAATTTTTGCCAATCATTTTTGTGGATTTTATTATTAACTTAAATTACTTTATTTATTAATCCTTCTATTTCCCACGATAATTTATATATTTTTTATTTACATTTTACCGAATTGACATTTGATCGTTTTGAATCTTATTTAAATTTGTATTATTTTAATTTCTTCAATTAATTTTGTTTTTGTGCAATTTTTAATCATTTTAATTTATTTTATTTAATTTTATTTTTCAGTAGATAGATAATTCTTATATGAGAAAATAAAATGATGATGGGCATTACCATTAAAACAACAAAAATAATAACATCAACACCTTTTATTAAATCAAAATCATTATATTAACTAATTGAAAAAAATTTTTTTTCTTCACTCATTTTAAATTTTGACTTGCTACAAAACATTTAACAACGATATACATATATTTATTTTTTCTTTCAGAAAAAAAAATTTTTTTTTGAAAAATTTTTAAAATCCCTTATTCTCTACAATATTTTTATTTAAATTTGACTACACATCCAAAAATTATTTTTTTGTTTAAATGCAGAATTTAGCTGCGTCAGCAAATCTACAGCTTTTCTCAAAGGGTAGGGAAACTTTTTAAGTCGAAAATTAATTTTTGGTAGAAAAAATATTTTTTAATTTAGGATGAAATGTCATCCATCATTTATTAATATTGGGCATTATTCTTGTCCCATTCTCTTAAAAAATTTGATTGTATATCCCTACCTAGATATACACCAATCTCTGATTTATCCTAGCATTTTTAGATTTAGATGTCAAAGGTATCTTTTCTAATCCCTCTTTCTTCCAACCCTTCTTAGTTATCACGGTGATCTTTCAATAGAAGTGGGGGAAGATAGAGATTTTGTGATAATATCCATTTTATCATTAACCCAGAAAATTCATTTTACATTTTCCAGCTCTTCAAGAAACTGCCCAACAACAACCAAACGACACTTCAGACCATAAACAACAGCAGCAACAAAACCCTGTAATTTCTGCTGCTGATTTGCAACATTATATGTTTCCTCATTTGGATCAGGCAAGTTTTTTTTTTGTAAATTAATTTTAATAAATTTAAAAAATTCTGATTCTTTTCTATCTTGTGCTTTCTATTTTTACAATGTCGACATTTTATTATTCCCTTGTTTTGTATGTGTTGCGACAATTGCGGTTGACAGTTTCGGATATGACAATAGCTGATATAAAATACTAAAAATTAAAACTTTACATCCCCAATTGTCGCATCAACAATTGTCGCTCGCAACAACATTTTGACTAGTTTTTTAATTTCTGTCTTTTTCTATTTTTCAAATTTAACAGAAAAGTTTATATTTATACGAGATTTATTAATTTAATAAATTAACAATAAAAGAAAAAAAATTGCGAAATTTAGCGAGCCATTAATTTTCTTTATTAAAATTTATATTTATGAGTAATTTAAAGAATTTAAAATATAGTTTTTGTGTGAAATTTAAAGAAAAAAAGATGTGTGGGGGAGAGCCTTTTATTTTTAAACGAAAAAAAGTAAAAAAAATCATCATCACGCGCTATTAAAAATTCCATAAAATTTAAAAGAAAAAAAAATAAATTTTTTACTTTAAAAATAAATATATTTGTTTAAAATATAATTATTTTTAAGATTTTATAACATATGATAATTAAATTGTTTTTTTAAAAATATTTTTATTTTTGCAAGAATATTTTTTTAATTTTATTTAAATTCATTATTTTTTCCCTTAATTTATTAAAAACATTTAAATATTTTCAGAATAATTTAAATTCTTTAAAAAACCAGAATTTTAAATAAACATGTTTATAAAGATGTTTTGTTTTAATTCTGATTTTCAAAATAAAAATCAGAATTTTAAAATTAAAAATTCTGAACTTGTTTTGTATTAATTCTGATTTGTTTTTTAAAATTAGAATTAAAAACAAACATTTCACAAACTCTTTTCGCAACAAGCTATTAATTCTGGTTTTTAAAATACATAAAAGTTTGCGAAATGTTTATTGTTTGTAATTAATACTGATTTTTATTTTTTGTTACCAGAATTAATTAATTGCAATTTTGCAAAAATTATTTTTAATTTATTAAATAATGTTATTTACCACTTTTTGCACATTTTTAACATTCAAATTAAATTTAAAATTAAATTATTATAATAACACATTTATTTATTTTTTATCTAATTAAATATTTAAATTGTAAGCAATAAAAAAAATATGACAAATATAGCAATCATGTAAAAAGCAGGCAATTAAAATAAATTTTAAAAAATATATTTATTTTTTAAATTACTTGGAATTTGCAGCGCGATTAAGTAACTTTAATTTGCAAATATTTTTTTTTTTTGAAAAAAAAATTTTTTTAATTGAGAAACAATTTTTTTAATTTTAATAAATCATATTTAAGAAATATTTTTTTAAATTTTATTTTTGAATTTTTAAATGAGAAAATTAATAATTTTTAATTTTTAGCCTAAAAATGACTGTATAATACCTACTAGAGTAGCACGAGGTCGAGGTTTTTCGAAAAAACCGAGGCCGAGGATCACCGAGACTGGAAAAGCCGAGATCGAGGTCGAGGGGCAAATTTTGACCCGAGACCGAGGTCGAGGACCGAGGAAAACCGAGGTTTTTAAAAACCTCCATAGATTTTCAAAATCCAATTAAATTTACTAAATTTTATCAAAATTTCACTAAATGATTACAAATTAATATAATGGAGATGACCATTATAGATATGAAAGCTAAAATCCTTGATCAAATAATTTCAAAGCTTTGATCAGCTTTTTTCAAACACTGTATTTTAAATTTGATTAGCATGAAAGTGAACTGGCCAACCGAGCCGAAATTTTCGATTAACCGAACTGAACCGAAAATTTGTCAAAAATTAAGGAGATCTATTGAGATAAGGATTTGAGTGATTGAAAAAAAGTGGATTTGAGTGATTGATAACGGGTGATAAAAAGGGTCGAATTGATTAAGGGGGTTCTAATAGATATTAGTTTATTAATAACGGATAAAGGGATTTGAACCGATAAATTGAACCGAAAAGACGGATAGACGGATATGGGGTCCCGGATAGACGGTCCCTGCTCAATTGAGTCCCGGCCCTATAACTTAGCAAGTAATGGTCATTTTTTCATGTTCTTGATATCATTGGATAGAGAAAAAATCAGAATTTTTGACCGATTGATAAAAAAAACTTATGATTTGAAAATTAACTTTTTTAAAAAAATACGATTTTTCGGCACTTTATCCATCATAACCTTATAACAACAATCGGTCAGGAATCTTGTTTTTTTGGTATGTTGTAGCCTATTTAATGCACTATCCAATGGTACCAAGAGTAATCTGCGCCGCAGGCGAAAATTTTAAGAATTTTGGAAGGCTATGAAGCCAAAAATCTTCCTTTTCCTGCGCCGCAGGCGAAAATTTTGAGAATTTTGGAAGGTAAGTCACCATATTACTTCCATATTTTACAAAAAAGCAATTATTAGGGGTGTATATTTAGCCTCGGTCCTCGGCCGAGGTTCGGGCCGAGGACCGAGACGAGGTTCCGAGGCCCGAGGTCAGCAAAATCGAGGTCGATGTTTGAAAATGGCCGAGGACCTCGGCCTCGGCCTCGGCGAGGCCTCGACCTCGTGCTACTCTAATACCTACTAATCCTCTTAGAAATGCCTGTTATAAAAAATTCTTTAAAACTTCTAAACATTTTTTTGAAATTAATTTTCTTTAATAAATAGCTTAATAAATTAATAGCTTAAACAATTTTTTATTTTTATTCTTTTATTTTTTTTTTCTATCTAATGACATTATATTCCACTTTTGCAAATTTACATATTATTTAACTGTCGCACCCTTTTTTTTAATTAAATTTATTTTTTTATTTTCTTATAATTTAAAATAAAATATATGTATGTTATTTGCTTCATATTATTTTTGTTTTTTTATTTAATTATTTTACTAATTATTTTCTAATTTTTCTCCTTTAATAAAAATACTAAATAATTTATTGACCAAACAACAAGCAAAAACAAATTATTTTTATTTTTTAAAAATAGTAGTTTGGCTTATTTTTATTGCCATTTAACTAGTTAAATTGTAAAAAATAAATAACGATACTTTATTTATTTTTTTAATATCAAAATGATTTTTTGTTGTTAGGGAATTTTGGTTATTATATGCGTTATTTGCGCACACCCGCAAAGGACAACAATTTAATTAAAAAATTCTGATTTGAACAATATCAGAATTTTAACTAAACAATGTTTATATTTAATTCTGGTATTACCAGAATTTTTTTTATTTTTGTTTGTTTTTAATTCTGATTTCAAAAACATTACCAGAATTTTAAATAAACTTGTTTATATTAAATTCTGGTTTTTAAAACATCAAAATTTTAGCTAAACATTGTTTATATTTGTTTAAACAACTAATCAGAATTTTTATTTAATTCTGATTTCAAAAACATTACCAGAATTTTAACTAAACATTGTTTATATTTAATTCTGTTCTAATTTTGTGTTTTCTTTTTTAATTCTGATTTTAATTAAATTTTTTCTCTATAATCCCCTTATCAATGAATATTTTTTTAACTATTTTTATATTAAAAACTTCTTATTTAATTTTTAAAAATTTTTTTAATATTTCAGCAACTTAATTTCAACGAACTTTCATCATATAATTATGTTTCTGCCCCAGAAACAACTTCAACAATAAATAATTGTTCCTCAACATCGCCTACTTCATTAATATTTTCTTCTACAGCCTCCCAACAACCTTCAAATAGTACAGTTATATCTTCAAATAATTGTTATTCTGATACAGAAATACCTTCAACAACAACAAATAATAATATTTCATTTTTATTACCAGAAGAAATGGGAAGCCCAAAACAACAACAACAGCAGCAACAACGCTTACCACCAACAACCTCTATAAAAAAAGAGCCTATAACAACAACAATAGCAACAACAACAAATGCTACTTCTTCTGCTGTTGCCCAATTTTCCCCTACTTCAAATATTGAAAATGAAAGAAATTTAAATTTAGCACATCAAAAAATTGTTGATCAATTACTTGAAGCTGGGGGAGGAATATTTAATTCTTTAGAAAATAATTTGGGAGGAGGAAATGATGAATTGGGACAGTTAATGGCACAATTAATTAGTGGAAGTAATAATAGAAATGAAACAGAAATACAAGCAGCACAGTTAGCTCAACATTTAGTGACTGCTGCAACTGGAGGAAGTGGTGGTGGTGGTGATGTTTTGGTGGGTTTTTAATATTTTTGAGAAATCTTAAAAATATTTAAATTCTTAAAAACCAGAATTTTAAATAAACAAGTTTGATCTTTAAATAAAAATTCGAACACTTGTTTTCGCGAATCAGAATTAATCATGTTTGTGAAGTGTTTGTTTTTAATTCTGATTTTTATTTTAAAACCAGAATTAAGTTTAAGATAAGTTTGTTGTTTTTATATAATTCTGATTTGTATTTTACAAATCAGAATTAGTCAAGTGAAAAAAAATCAGAATTAAAACAAAATCTACTTGTCTCTATCAGTGTTTAAGAAACAAGTCTTAAATAACCCAAAATTATTTTATTTTTTCAAATTATTTAATTTTTATTTCTTTGAAATTAAAAAATTGCCTTCTTTTCAATTTTTTAAAATATGGCTCCATAAATTAAATTATCCTTTATAATAAAGTAATAAAATTTATTAAAATTACATATTTTTGTCAATTATATAAAATATGAAATTTTTTAATTTTTATTTTATTAATTTTATCAGTAAAAATTAAATTTTTTTGAACCACAAAATAAAAAATTTTTATATTTTATTTAAAAAAAAGTACAAAAATTAAAATAGTATTTTAAAAATAAACTAACCTTTAGTTCTAGTTTAAATAAAATTCTGATTTTATAATTTATAGACTACAAACAAACAAATATTTTTGTTTCTTATTTTAAAAATCTAAAATAGGAAATTCTGGTTTTCTAAGTTTAACAAAAATTTTGATATGGAATAAATAGAATTATTTTCTGATTACAAACCTAATTCTATATTTCGCAAACTTAATTCTGGTTTTTTTACAACATAATTCTGATTATTTAATTCTGATTTTATTTAACAAAGTTTTTATATCGCAAACTTGTTTTTCCTCTTCTATTATATACTTAATTCTGGTTTTACTTCACAAACTTGATTCTTGTTTATAAAATGTATTATAATCAGAATTAATTTAAAACAATGTTCTTATTGTTTTATTTAAGATCAATTTTGTGTTTGTTTAAAATTTTTGTTTTAATTTTTTTTTTATTCTTTTTAATTCTTATTTTTTAAGTCCCCCTCTTCTTCTCAACAACAAATCTCATTACTTGACCAACTCAATTTACTACAAATGTTGGGAGGCAATAACAACGCTTTAGCAGAATTATTTTCTGGTCAACATTTTGCAACATCTTCAGGTCATGAACAACAACTTTTTGGTAGTGGAGGAGGTGGTGGAGGAAAATTTACAAGTGGAGGTAGTCCAAACAAGGACGATACTTATTGTGAAATTTGTAATAAAAATCTTTGCAATCGCTATTTTTTAAAAATACATATGTCCAAAAAACATGGAATTGGTGGTGAAAGAGTGGGTGTTTTTAATTATTTTTTGTTAAATTAAAAATTAGAGGGGGTTTATAGCCTCTAAAATTAGAGGGTGAACGTGTCCTTGGCTTTCCTATCTTCACTTTTTTTTTGCTCCCAAAAAATTCCGAACTCTTCTTTTTTTTTAATTTTGTCAATCTCAGTGGATGTATTTTTACTTACGTAAGTAGGCCACTGGATTAGATTCAGGACTGTCTAATCGATACCTTTGGATTTAAGTTGCTACTCATTATAATCTGGGAAATCTTCCTAGCTATAAGCTGTATTTATATATTTTTTCCCTGCTATATTTTTATTTAAATTTTTCTTTAAGTTTCAGTCTCCAGTCAAACTCGGAAATAGCAACTTTTTTAATTACCAAATTCCTTCCTCTACTGAACAACAACAACAACAACAAAATTCACAACAAATGCCAGGAAGAGCCCAATCCGCCACCCTATTAAACAATAATCGAAGAGAATCTCCACCAATTAATTTATTTAATAATTCAAAAACTTCATTACAAAAACAAGAAGAACTTCAACAATTTTTGTGTTCATCAACGCCTGCATCTGTTAATAATAATAATAATTTGGGTGGAGGAGGTTCTACTAATAATTCTGCTGCAAACTCTTCTAATTTGTTGGAAACATCGCCTACTGCTGCTGGTGGGGAAATTTTTTTTTAAATTAAATTAATTAAATAATTTTTTATTTTAATAATTAAAAATTTTTTTATTTTTAATTTTGGAAAATATTTTTACAAATTTTTACAATTTTACAAATTTCGAATTTATTTTTTATCAAATTTTTTTTTAATTAAAAAAAAATTTTTTTTACGAGTTTTCTATTCTTAATTAAATTTCTGGGGTATTTTGATGTGTAATTCAATTATTAATTTTCTGATGTTCTGGTTTGTTTTGTTTATTCTGGTTTTGTTTAAATTTCGATTCGGTGCTTTTGCTTTGTTTTTCTGAGTATTAATAGCTATGTTTTGTTTAAATTCTGATTTTCTTCTTATGTTTTTCTATGTTTTTTTTAATTCTGATTGTTTAAATTCTGATTCGGTGTTTTTGTTTTGTTTTTCTCAACATAATTAATATTTATGTTTTGTTTAAATTCTGATTTTTTTCTTATATCTGTCTATGTTTTTTTTTAAAATTCTGATTTATTTTGTTTTCTTGTTTTACTTAAATTCTGATTTTGTCATTTTTCATATTTAATTTAATTTGTCCGCATTTAATAGTATACTAAGTAATTTATTTTTAAATTTATATTACTTTCATTTCTTAATACAAAAATATTTTTTAATTAAGAAAAAAATTATTTTTTGTGTTTTAAACTTGAAACACTAAAAAAAAAATTTTTTTTTAATTTTTGTGCTCTTCTAAAATTTTTTTATTTTTTATTTTCTCTTTTTTTTAATATAGAAATTCCATTTCTAGCGTTACTTTAATCTTTCCTTTACTTTCTTTAAAAATATTTTTACAACATTTAAAAAAATTCCATTTTTTAAAAATAAGAAAATATTAGAAAAACAATATTTAAAATAATATTTTGAATATTTAAAATTTAAATTTTATCTTTAGCAAAAATTAGAAAAAATAAATAAAATAATTAATTTTGCAAGCTATTTTAATTTCTTAAAATTTTCAAAATATTTTTTTTAATTTTTCTAAAAATAAATTTGAAATAAATTTGAATTTTATATGTTCAAAAAATGAGTATTTTTCTTCTATTATTTTTCTAGTATTTTTAATTTTTTAGAAAAAATGGAATTTTAAAAATAAAAATAAAAAGAGGAAGGAAGAAAATTCCTACGGAAATTCTTAAAATAGCTTGCAAAATTAATTTTATTTTTTTATTTTTTAAAATTAATTTAAAAACAAAATTAGGTTGAAATTTATTTTTGGAATTTAGTAAAAAAATTTTATTTCCAAAAATTGAAAACAATACCTAAATGTAGTCATTATCTTATTATTTTTAATTTAAAAATTACCGGAAAAATTTTAAAAAAAATTAAAAAAAAATTTTTTTGGTTCATTTTGGGTTAAAGAAATTATTTTTATACAAAAATATGTATATTCATGATTAAATAAATACATTTTTCGAAAATTAAAAAAAAAAATTTTTTTTAATTTTATTTAATTTCTCTCATGCTTTTTTCAATTTAATTTAATTCAAGGAAAAAGGGGCTCTCCTTTTCATATTTTCTATTTTTAAATTTTTTTTTTTAAAATGTTGAAAAGGGAATGGTGACGAATTGAGTCTTTCTCTTTCCTCTCTATTTTTTAAAAAATATTTTTAATTAGTATGTAGAAATTAATTTTATTATTAAAAAATTTTTTTTTGTTTTTATTTTGTTTAAAGCTTAAATTAAATTGAAAAAATTAATTAATTTCATAGAAAAAATTTATTTTTATTTTTTTAATATTATTTTTATATGAATTATAATTTATTTAATTTATTTTCCCATTTTTTTAAATATTCAGAAAATATTTTTCAATTAAAAAAATATTTTTTTTCAATTAAAAAAATCTTTTTTCACAAAAATAGATATTTAATTTTATTATTTTTGCAAAAAAATATTCTAATATTTAATTATGTATTTTGTGTGAAGCCAAAAAATAAATATTTAATAAATTTACTGTAAGCATTTTTGCAATAGAATTTTTATTTTAAATGTGTTTGCGTATGCGCATTTTTCCTGTATGTAGTTTGCTTTCTTAAACTTTATTAATTAATTTCTAGCGGATTACTGCAAGCATTTAATATATATTTACAGACATAATATAGAAATTCTGATTTTTAAATTCGATTTTTAATTCTGATTTTAACTAAATTTTCTCGTTAATTCTTATGTGTTTTATTCTATTGTAGTTATTTTGATGTTTTGATTTGTTTTATTTTTATTCTGATTTTATTTTAAATTCTGATTGTGTTTTTATAGGTATCTGTGTTATGTTTTGTTTAAATTCTGATTTTGTTTTTGGCTAATAACTGTGTTTTGTTCTAATTAAATTCTGGTTTTGATTTAATTCTGATTTTGTCTCTATTCTTATGTTTAAATTAAATTCTGATTTTTCTGGGGTCTCTTCTTTTAATATTTAATATGTATATTTGGGTGTTTTAAATTCTGATTTTATTATTTTTAATTTTCATCTTAAATCGTCCGCATTTTATTTTTTTAATTTTCTCCTTTTTTTATAAATGACTTTAATTAATTATTTAATGTTTCGCGCCTTTTCCTTTTTTTTCTAATAATTTTTTGTCATTTATTAAATTTTGAGTTTTGCTCTCTACAATTTTTTTTTGAGTTTTGATATTTTTTTAAATTAAAAATAAAATTTATTTTTAGAAAAACTAAAATTACACCTTTTATTTTTTTAAATAATTAATATACTTTTCTGAAAAAAAAATAATTTTTTTTCTAAACCATTTTTAAAATTTTATTTTAGCTAATATTTATGTGTATGTATTTAAATAATTCTTTTTATGCCCTTTATGTTTATTATTTAGAGTTTTATACGTTTTATTATTTTTTTCAAAAAAAAAATAATTTTTTTGAAAATATTTTTTTTATTAATTTAGGAATTAAATGAAAAAAATTATTTTTCATTTTTTTTCAAATTTAATTTTTCTTTTGTTAATTAATTTTATGAAATTTGGCTTAATTTTACACCTATTATTTTTTTTTTAATATTTCGAAAAAAAATTTTTTAATCAACATTTTTTAGAATTAATTTTTTTAATTAAAAAATTAATTCTAAAAATTCACACACATATTTAAAATTTTTTAAAATTAAATTTAAAAATTAATTCCTCAAAAAAAATTTTTTTTGAGGAATTAAATTTTATTTTTTTATTCTTTACTATAATAAATTAAATAATTTAAAAAATTATTTAATTTTAAGAAGCTTACAATTTTTCAATTTTTTTAAAGATTCATTTTCAACCGACCAACAATTAATGGGCCAATGCCTAATGCAGCATTTAGCTTCACAATTAGGCCTTTCATCATTACAAGCAGGAGGGGAACGTTCTTCTATTATTGAACAATTAATTGGTGCTGGTTTGCCTTTAGCTGAATTACTTCAACAACAACAATCGGCACAAAGGTAGTAAAGAAATGAGTTGTTTTATTTGAATTTTAGAAAATTAAATCACGAGTATTAAATCACGAGTATCTCAATTAATCTCGAATCTTTGTCAATCCTCAAGTTTAGGCTAGAATGAAAGAACTGAGAGATTCTCAAGTCCAAATCTCAATCGTTGCCTCAAAAGTTCGTTCCTTAATTTGTAAAGGTTTATATAAAAAAAATATTCCTCGTTTTGACTTGTCGGTTTATAGCCAAATTGAACCGAGGATTTTCTGATTAGTTTTTAGTTTGGTTCCTGAACTGCCTATTATTAAGAGTTCGGTTCCTTTTGATTAGATAATAGATACCCGAAGATTTTGCAGAAAACCGACATCCCTAACCCTAATTTAAAAATTACATTTTTACTTAAAAATCGAGTCCAAATGACTCTCGATGCCTCAAGTTCGTTCCTTAATTTGTAAAGGTTCTTATAAAAAATATTTCTCATCTTGTCTTGTTGTTGGTTCATAGCCGATTTTTCCGTTTAAGTTTTCAGTTTGGTTCCTTTCGATTAGGTATGGATATCCAAAGATTTCACAGAAAATTAACAACACCCTTTTAACCCAAATTTGTTTTTACTTAAAAATTCTATTTTTCTAGATCTACTCCTTCCCCCGATCTCAATAATCAAATAATTCATTGTAACCAATGTGCTAGACAATTTCCAACACCTACCGCTTTGTTACATCATCAAATAACTGAACATATAGACACCAATTTGGAGCGACAACAAAACAATGAAAATAATAATAACCAATTAAATCCACTTGCATTACGTTGGGCAATGAATGAATTAAATAATAGTGGGGGTAGTGGAGATGGTAGTGTAAGTGGTGGTGGTGGTGGAGGTGATGGAACTGCTGCAACAGTACAACAACAGCAGCAATTTCTTAGTAAATAAATTAATAGAGGAGCTAAAATTAAATTCAAAAAATTTTTTCTAAACTTAAAATTTTTTTTAAAAATTTCCCAGTTTAAAAAAAATTTTGAAAATCGAAAAAAAATTTTTGAAAATCGAAAAAAAAATTTTTTTATGATTTTTAAATTTATAACTGCTATATTCATTGACTAAAATTATTAAAAATTAATTTTAGAAAATTTTTTTAAATTAAAAAAAGAAACAAGCTCCTTAAAATTTTATTTTTATTATTTTTAAAAATTAAAAATCTTCCCCTAAAACCCATTAATTAATTAATTAATTAATTTAAATAGACCAACTTCTCGGTTCGAATTTTTCTCCAAATTCTGCAGCATCGTCTTTACTTCTCCCAGCATTTGGAACATTAAATAATACAGAAATGGACAATGCTACAATGTTAGCTAAACTTAGTGCAGAATTAGCGTCTGTGAGTCAAGCATCTCAACAACATGGCTCTTCTGGATTGCTTTTTCAAAATGGGCTTTCTCTCGGGCAGTCTGGACAAGTTGGGGTAAGAAAATAATATTTTTTGTTTGTTTGTTTAATTGTTTGAATGCTTAAGTGTTCTTATTTTATTTGTTTGTTTCGTTGTTTGTTTGTTCGTGTTTGTTTGTTTTGAATATTTCTTTTTAGTCTTATTTGTGTTTTTAAATGTTTGATTGTTTTGTTGTTTAATTGTTTTAATGTTTATCGTTTGTTTCTTGTTTGTTTCGATGTTTGTTTCTATGTTTGTTTTGAATATTTGTTTTTTGTTTGTTCTTGTTTTGTTTGTATTTTTAAAGTTTGATTGTTTTGTTGTTTTATTGTTTTGATGTTTGTTTAAATGTTTGTTTGATTTTAGACTTAAGTTTGTATGTTTTTTAGGGTTGTGTTTGTATGTTCAAGTTTGTTTTTGCGCTTAAGTTTTTGTGTTTTCTTTCAAGTTTATTTGTTGTTGTATTGTTTAAAATTTTCATTTAAGTTTGTTTTAAGTTTTTCTGTTTTAAGTTTTTTCTGTTTCATTTAAGTTTTTCTGTTATGTTTTGTTCGTCCAAAAACATTTTTCTTCTTAAAAAATGTTTAAAATTTATAGTCAAAACCACCCCCTCCAAAACGCCAATATTCCTCAACAAGCAAAAATTTTTGCGATCTCTGTAATAAAGAAGTTTGCAACAAATATTTTTTGCGTACTCATATGCTGAAAATGCACAATATTGTTATTGATGAAAATAAGGTAGATAAAATATTTTTTATAAAAATATTAAAAAAAAATAAATTTGTGGGGGGGGGGGGGGGGGGAATAATATTTTTGGAATTTTTATTTTTTTCGCAATGAATGATGAATGAATCTATTTTTTGGAGTAGAGGAGGAGACCGTGTTCCATCTCTCCATTTTTCCATAAATAATTCATAAAAAGAATTTCTATTTTTTTTAGAAAAATAATCAAAAAATATATTTAAAGCTTGATTAATAGTAGGGGTTTGGAAATTAGAAAAAAAAATTTTTATCAAAAAATTAAAAAATAAAGAGAGATATAAGCAGCCATTTAGGATTCAGAATCGACGAAAAAAAATTTTTTCGTCCCAAAAAAATTTTTCTGATTTTAATATATGTATAACTCGGTTATATTAATAGCTAAGCATCCTTTTTGCCTCTCCCATTTTGATAGGAAAAAATTTTTTTAGCTGTTTCTATTTTCAGCTTTTATTTATTTTCTTAAATTGGGAATCATTTTTTTTCAAATTTAGGCTGTTTAAATAAATAGATAAATAAAATTTCAGAAAATAAAAAAGGGTTTTAGGGTTGGGTTACCTTTCTCCTCTTTATGAATCAGATTTTTATTTTTTTAAAGCATTTAGAAATGCATGGGACCAAAAATAAAATTTTTTTATTTTTTTTCTTTCTCTTGTCTCGTCTATAATTTAGAAAAAAAAATTTTTTTTTCACGCCAACAAGAATGCACTTTTCATTTTTTATTTTTTGTTATTTTTCTAAAAAATACAATTCTCCTTTTTTTTCTCATTTATCAAACACACGCAAGAGATAACCTTTCATTAAATACAAAAAAAATTTTTTTTTCTTTCCTTACGTTAGATGATTCAATCATTTATACATTTATACATAGGCCAAAGTTGAGTAAAAAAATAAAAATAAATAAAAATAAGATGAGGGTTTAGAGTCTTATTTTTTTTTGGAAATTATTTGAAATTTTGGGAACCTTTAAGCTTGCTAGAAATGGGCAAGAAGAAAAAATTTTTTTAAGAAAAGCTATTTTTAGGGGGAGATGTGAAAAAAATTCAGTGTTACTACTCCGTGTAGTAGAAAAAAATTTATTGGATGGAAGATGGAATAGAACCATCGTGGAATGAGCTGAGCTTCGATCTGAGCTCATACCATGATACCTAGTCCTGTTCAATCTCCCTTCCAATTAATTTTTCTACAACAAAATAATTGAGAAATCACATTGAGAAATCCTTGGGACATTCTTGAAAAATCCTTTTGGAAGCAAATTATTTTCAGACTCTAAAATATTCTTTTCTCTCATTCATGATAGAAAAAAAGGGGGGAGGGAGTGGAGAGATGGAACACTTAAAAATCACACACAAGAAAATATAATTTTTTTATTCTCCTTTCCTCCCACTAAAAAATTTTCTCTTTTCTCTCAAATAAAAATTGAATTTTTCCATTCACATTTATTTCTTTAAAATTTTCATTTTTTCCAACCAATCGAACGTTTAAAAGAAAAATAAAAAAATAAAAAAAAAATAATTTTTAAAAATTTTCTTCCCCAAACAGCTTGTAATAGCCAACATTGACACTTCCGAAAAAGAAAGACGAGGAGAAGTTAAATTTCGTTGTGAAATTTGTTTGGCAAGTTTAACAGGACGTGAACAACTTAGAGCACATAAAAGAGAAGTACACGGAATGCAAGCACCTTTAGGAGGAGGTGGTGGAGGAGGACATGCTTCAACATCTTCCACACCATCTTCTAGTATTGGAAAACTTCCAATATTAGCTCCTTTATTGCCTTCTTCTTTAACTGGTGTGGTTGAGATGACTGCTGCGGATGGCCAAAAACATAAAATTTGTCAAAGTCCAACAACCATTAAAAGAACAAATAATTTAAATAATGAAGAAGAGGAAGATGGGGATGGTGATAGAGAGGGGGGAATGTATCCAATAAAAAGACCAAAAATTGAAAATGATGAGGAAGAGGATGAAGAAATTAAATTTAGAAGAAGAGGGGGTAGTGGAGGGGAAACTGATGAAGTTACCGAGGAAATGATGTTACAACTACTTCAGCGTTGGGAGGGAGAGAATGGACATAATGAAGTGTTAATGGGTGTTGGTGAGCAGCAGCAACAACAGGCTTGTATTAATAATAAACAGGAAAATAATAATAATGTTGCTACAAAAGAAGGAGAAAAACATAGTCATACTGTGAGGATTTTTTTAGAATTTTTAGTTCAAGAAAATTTCCTAAAATTAGGAAAATTGACTGACATGTAATTAACGGTCTTATCCAGTATGTCACGTTCAGACAACCTGGATAGCCCCCTAAATTAAAAATTCAGACAATCGAGATAACCGTTGATATTGGATTCTGGTTTCCATTATACATTACTGCTTCCAAAAACCAAAAATTTAATGTAAGATAAAATAGGGTGATAGGCTCAAGAAATTAAAATTTTAGACCGACACTAAATTAGGAAATATTTGGAAACCAGAACTTTGGACCTTTCCAAAAATTTTTTTGTTGGAAATGGGACATACTTTATGGGACCTATTGGGACCCTTTTATTTCCATACAAAATTTTGTAAAAAATATTCTGAAAAAAACTTTTGAAATTTTATTTTTCCATTTTTACCTTCATTATTAACTTATTTTCCCCTTTTCTTATTTTCAGAGCGGTTCAGCAAGCCCCGTTTCTCTCCATAACGCAACAACTAGTAATTGTAATATTACAACTACCTCATTACCCGAAGGTTTTGTTCGTCCACCAATTGATAATCAAAAATCTTTTTTGCTTCAATCATTTACAATTAGAACTGTTTCTTCTGAAGGCGATACTACTTCATCTTCCCAATCTCCCCTTCCAGAGGAACTCGTTGCTTATTTGCCTGTTAGATCAATGTTATTAGAACCGTTGAAATTGACTTTGGAATTAAGGCCTAATCCACGGAATATTGATTCTTTGGTAAAAAATTATTTTAGAAAAATCAGAGAATTTTTAAATTTTCCGGAAAAAATTTTAAAAAATTCCTAGATCAACTAAGAACCTTTGCCGTTGGGTTGTCTTTTCCGTAATTTGTCTCTCTATTTTAATAAGTAGTTTCCGGAATTTTCCGGATACACTTTCTCGCTTTTTGTCTATATTCACAATCCGGAATATACGCTTATTTCTATTAGATCAGAATTTTTTGCTTTCCAGAATTTTCCGGATTCGTTTAGACAAATAGCGAGATAGTGTATAATATTGTTTGACTATATAAGAGAGACTCATTTAATATTCTTAAGAATTTATTTTTAAATTAAAAAAATTTTTTTTTCAGATTCGTGATCAACAGCAACAACATTTAGAAAATCAAAAACCGATTCTCAGAAAAATGGAAAATTTTGAAATGTGCGATAATAATAGTTATGGAGCTGGAAATGAAGTAGTACCCAGCAGTGTGCCATAAAAAGCCTCAACAATATTTTTTAAAAATCTCTCTTCTATAAAAAATATATTTATTTTTATATTTAAACTAAAGGGGGATTTATTAAAAAATAATTACAGTCAAACCTCTGCAATATACCTATGGGCTAAAAATTTCATCTTACACTATTGCATAAAAACCTCAACAACCCATTGTTCAAACTAATTTAAAGAGGTCTCTTAAATAGAGGTGTATCCGGTATTGGGAGTATTATATAATGAGGGGTACCTTATAATGAGAGGTACCTTAATAGAGATTATCGCTTAGATAGCTCCCCCACCCAATAAGGGAACCAAAGTGGAGTCTCTTATCTTGAGGGTGTATCTAACATAGAGAGTATATAATGAGGTCAGACTGTCCTTAACTATTTTTTAATAACCCCTCTTAGTTTAACCCATTATTTAAAGACCAGTTTTTTGTTTGTTTTTCATTTCTGCCTTATTTTTTAAATTTAAAAACAAAGGCCCAACCACCATAAATCATTTTATATATTTTTCAAAAATAATTTTGTTGTTGAACAATTTTTAAATTTATTATTATTTTTCCTTCAATTTGTTATTTTTTTGTTTGTTTTTTCGATTCATTAAATATTTGATAAAAAATAAAAATATTTTTTTTTGGAATTACAAAATTTTTTTCAAAATTGCTTCCCTGATAAATTAATATAAAATATATTTAATTCTAAAGTCGACTCTTTTAATTATCCTCTTTCATAAATTTCCCCATTTATGAGATGGAGTTTCCCTATAAAAAATTTTTGTTTCGACTCATATTCCGATACGTCCTGATTCAGTCTTTCAATTCTTAAAATTCCCCCTTCTCCCATTTGCCCTAACCTTATACCCAAACCACAAACTTTTGAGTAGTTATTATTATCCACAACTCCTTCCCCTCATCCTCCTTTTGATTTTGCCTGGGATAACTGAGAGTGTCGACTAATATTTTATTTTTATTTATATCCAATCCAACTTCTTAATATCCCCAATTCACTCAAAACCTCATTTATTATATTCATTTTTTGCACTCCCACACAATTGCCACACTAAAAACACCATTCTCGAATATTTTTAATCGGCTCTTTCATTTTGCTTTTACCAAAAAATCTTAAAAAATTTAATAAAATATTACATTCCCCATTTTTGCAATATTAAATAAAAATTTAATTAATTTTTTGGTGGTAAAACCAATATAATAGTTTTTTACAATAATTACCAGAAAAATAAAAACATTAAATTAATAAAAGAATTCAATCTTAAGTTTGTAAACTATTAAAGCCTAAATTCATACTTAAGTTTATTTAAGTTGTATTTTTTTGAACTTAGTTTGTTTTCTATGCACACTATCTCAAGTTCCGGAAAATTCCGGAGTGTCTATTTACCTCCGGAAAATTTGTCTATTCACTTTCCGGAAGGTATGTCTATTCACAATCCGGAAAATACATCACTATTAAGAATCCGGAAAATTCCTGAGACTTAGTCGAATTATTTCTTCCGGATTCTAATTAGACATAAAGTCGATGAATACATATGAGAGACAATTTCCGGAACAGACATTTATGGTC
Source organism: Meloidogyne arenaria (assembly GCA_036172955.1). NCBI lineage: Eukaryota > Metazoa > Nematoda > Chromadorea > Rhabditida > Meloidogynidae > Meloidogyne > Meloidogyne arenaria. The sequence goes on from JARQAB010000010.1 coordinate 351,490, forward strand.
ACTAAAATCAACCAATCTTAATCTTTTCTCTAACAATGTCTCTATTGTTTTTGCTTGTTCTTTCACCCCTATTTTTTCTTATGCCATTCTCCCATTTTATTCATATTGTGTAGTCTTCCTTTTAGATTTTTTTAGTATTTAAAATTCTCCCGTTATTATTTTTTGTTTTTAAATGCCTTTAAATTAATCATAATTAATATATATTCTTCATTTATTTAAAAAAAATTTCTCATTAAAATCGAATCCTCTTATAAAAATTAAATTTCTCACATTTTAATTAATTAAATGTTGAAAAAAATAAAAATATTTATTTTTTGCTGGCACAGATAATATTATCATTATTATTTTTTAATATTTAAAAATTGTTTTTATTTAAAAATCGTGTTCAAATGAGAGATTTAATTAATTTAAGTCATTTATTAGAAATAAAAAAAAATTTTTTTGTTAAGGCATTTTTTTAGTTAAGGCATTTTTTTAAAAAATAGGGGAATAATTAGGGGAAAGAAGAGCCATCTCAAAACTGGCCATTGAATCTTATCGGTTAACTCTCCAAAAAATTTAAAACTTGTAAGCGCAGTCGTATCATCAAATATGGATTGAAAAATAAGATTGGGGGAAATATGAAGGATTGAATAATACATATTTTAAAAATTTTTCATTTTTCTGAAAATCGGTACGGTATATATGCTCTCAAATTGAGCACCGAACTGGCTATAATTACTAATATTTGTTTTTTTCGCTAACTACACTATTTTCTATTATTTCTCTAAATAACACGAAAAGGTATCATCAATTCGTCAGCACCTATTTCAGTCTGCACGGTACAGTCTTCCTTGTATGTACCTCAGTTCAGACTCAATAGTTTAATGAGATTTAAAGGGATTAAGAGGGATAGAGGGGGACTCAACAAAAAGTTAAAGCCGGAAAACATTGTTTTCCACCTTGTTAACATATTCTTTCCTCATAAAATTTTAATTCTGTTAAGTACAGGACAGTCGGACCTTCGGATTAAGTTGGTCCAAATTCAGCAGTTCAAATCCTTTAATACCCTCGAAGAATAAAATAAAAAAAACGATTTAAATAAAGATTTATCATAAAAACAAATAAAAATCAATGTCTTTATCCACTTATTAGATTTGTGGCCCAAAGAAGGCCGTATGTTTGCTTTTTGAAGTCAGCAATTTTCCACCTTGTTAAGTTCCTCGTCAATTCGGATAGCAAGTTGTAAATGCCGCGGATCTTCTTGGTGGCGTGAGCAGCACTACCTGCCAATTCAAGAACCTCAGTGGCTACGTATTCAAGAACGGCTGCCATGTTTAAAAAATTCCTTCGATTTAGACGAATTTAAAAAAAACTTAAAACTTAATAAATTAAAAAAATGCATGACGAGAAAATTTTAGTTAATTTTAAAAAACGAATAAAAAATTTAGTAAATAATATTTAAAAAAAATTTAAATATCGAAAATTTTTAAAATTCATAAAATAAAAATACCTGCTTGAACCTAATGCTTTTCAAAAAAATATGTATATTAATCTGACCAAATCGGCGTTAAGTGTACCGTCTCTATTTGTAATCTGCTCACAGTGCTCAAATAAAATCTATAGGAGAAAGAGGGCCCGGCCCAATAAACAAATGAGTACCGAACAATTAATTCAGGGTTAACTTTAGGAACAAAAACTTGCGGACAAAGTCAGATTCAGAAACCTCAAGAGTCAGAAACCCTCCTCTGATGTATCAAAAAATTCAAAAGAAATGTGAGAATCGGAGTGAGGTTGAAGTAGGTTGCTACCTGAACGCTCGGAGTGTCGGGCATTTTTCTTTCTTAAAACTTCCCCCAGAAAGTCATTTTATGGGGTGTGTACCCTGAAAAACACAAACATTTTAGGACCGATAGACGGTTTTTCGGGCGGGGGTTGTATCGGAAAAGACTGAGAAACTCTGAAGAGCCAACCGTACATTGAGAAACTCTCCGCAAAGCCAACTCCGCATTAAGAAACTCTCCGCAAAGCCAACTCCGCATTAAGAAACTCTCCGCAAAGCCAACTCCGCATTAAGAAACTCTCCGCAAAGCCAACTCCGCATTAAGAAACTCTCCGCAAAGCCAACTCCGCATTAAGAAACTCTCCGCAAAGCCAACTCCGCATTAAGAAACTCTCTGCAAAGCCAACTCCGCATTAAGAAACTCTCTGCAAAGCCAACTCCGCATTAAGAAACTCTCTGCAAAGCCAACTCCGCATTAAGAAACTCTCTGCAAAGCCAACTCCGCATTAAGAAACTCTCCGCAAAGCCAACTCCGCATTAAGAAACTCTCCGCAAAGCCAACTCCGCATTAAGAAACTCTCCGCAAAGCCAACTCCGCATTAAGAAACTCTCCGCAAAGCCAACTCCGCATTAAGAAACTCTCCGCAAAGCCAACTCCGCATTAAGAAACTCTCCGCAAAGCCAACTCCGCATTAAGAAACTCTCCGCAAAGCCAACTCCGCATTAAGAAACTCTCCGCAAAGCCAACCCCGCATTAAGAAACTCTCCGCAAAGCCAACTCCGCATTAAGAAACTCTGAGGAGCCTAAATTTAAAAATATCAATATCCTGCTCGGCTGCGTAACTGGAACCCAAATTATATTATTTCGAAGTTTACTCTTATCATTTTTGAAAGACAGTGAAATTTCTGATAGAAAAGTGAAATTTTTATAGTTTTCGCCTGCGGCACTGAAAAAAGATTTATGGTCTATCAACAAGGGATTTGTAAGATAGCGGATGATTAATTGGATTTGAAGGAACTAGGCTGATTTAATGGATATCGAGACAAAGACCCCGATCGTTCGGATTGCAACATACCTAAACCCCACTCCGATTTTCCCATTTCTCTTGAATTCTAATACAAAGGCGGATTTCTGATGAACATTAAACAAACAAATACATTTTTGCACAAAAATAAAAATATTATTTTTAAAATTTTTTAATCTGGTTTATTTTGATGAAGATTTTCTTGTTGTTGTTGACGTGGTGGTGTTGATGTAGAAGAGACAAGAGCAGCATTTCCAGAAGTAATCATCAATTGTGGAGGAGGCAAACTGAAAAAACAAAAAAATTATAAAGACATTTATAAAAAAAATAATGACGAAAAGTAAAGAAATATATTAAGGGTGTCATCTATGACTCAAAAAGCCTCAAAGATTTACCAATTAAGGATAAGGGAATCTCTGAATTAAGCTTTATTAAATACCCCAAAGAAAGGCCCTCTATAAAGTAGTTGGGAAAATTCAAAGAAAAAAATTTATTTCAAACCTTAGCATGGAGAACTTGTTGGTCGATAAAAAGCAACTTTTCTGAAAGTCCTTTGATTTTTCTCTAAACAAGTTGAAACATTTGTTGCCAAGCATCGTTCAAATCCATTCCTCAACAATTGCCAACTTTTAAAGACTGAACCAATTAATAAAATTGGGACTTTATTAGTATAAAATTCTTCATCAAAATGTCTGATAATTGCACAAATATGAGCAGCTAATGAATATCCAGCATCAAAAAATATTTTTATTGCTAATTTGTTGTTGTTTAGACCTACTGAAATTCCTGAAAAAAAAATTATTTTTTTTTAGAAAAATAATAAGAAATGTCACAATTCTAATGTCAGAAAATCAGTTTCAGATGTCAGTGTCAGATGTCAAAACCCGATATGTAAAAAATAATTCAAAAATGACAAAAAAATCCCAAAAGGACCAAGGCTCCACCCAAACCTTATATTAATATAAAAAATAAAAAGAAAAAACCCTCGTACATTCAGCCAGCAATTTAGTAAAGGAAGCAATATAAGATTTTTGAAAGTTTGGTCCATACATAATATTCATCAATTCCTCTTTTGTTTTAATTTTAAAATGTTTAAGTAAATGCTCCTTTACAGTTTGTACTATGTCTTGAACATCTTCATTCTCGTCAATCATAAAATTGTTTGAAAAGGGATTTTCAAGCATTCCATCATCAAAAGAGAAAATATAACGAATTGCTCTAAAAAAAAGAAAATTGAAATATTCAGAATATCCAACAGGGATGTCATGGGTTAAAAAATCGAGTCTGGAAAATTTTGTTAAAGTCCGAGTTCAAGTCAGAAAAAAGTCGAATGTCGGGTCAGTAAAGGGAATTAAGAAGGAAAAAAGTCAGGGAAAAAATTGCGTTACGGATTGAAAAAAGTTGGGCCAGTAATCCGTGACATTCTTAACGTCCTATAAAAAAATAAAGAAATTTAATACTAAACTTAATGCTAATCCAAAAAGCACCGCCTTCATCGCCTACTAAATGTCCCCAACCACCAACTTGAAAAAAGAAAAAAAAATAATTAAAAAAATTAATTTTAAAGAAACCTCCATGCACGCTACCATCAGACTAAAAAGAGAGAAAATTATTTTAAAATCATTTAAACTCCACTTCATCGTTTATAACCATGGATTCCTGGGAAGAGATCACGCAAACTCACACGAGACCCATAGATTGTCGATCTCTAAATAAAATAGCGTTGTCAAATAGCCTTTGAATAGCGTTGTCAATTCTTCGAGAATTTTGGAGATTCGGAACAAAACCGGAAATCATCGGGTTTTCAGTTCGATTCCGAATCGATCTTACAAGGTTTTCCAATTATATAACTAAACTTAAACCTTCGCTAGAGGGAGGACAAGGGAAAATAGGAAATCAAACTGTTAAAAATTCCCAAAAAAAAATTTAAAGAAAACCTTCATTAAATCCACTATTAAAATAATCGGGATTAGCTCCAGGCTTTTTCCAAGGCCTATCTCATTCCTTGTAGCTAAATCCAAATCATATATCTGCGTTCCACCCTTTTAAAATCAATTGTTCTATTAGTTGAAATAAAAAATAAACACGTTAATTTTTCAAAATTAAAAAAAAATATTCACCGTCATTAAACGGATGGTATGTACTTAAAGATATATGAAAATATTTATTTATTAAAATATATGAAACAATTTTTTTAATAAATTATAACTATGTATTTAATTAAAAATAAAATTTAAAAAACTGTGTCAAAAAAACGTTTGTTCAGTAGGCTTGAAGTTCTATAAAATTCTTTAGGAAGAGATTGTTTTGAAATGTCATAAATAAATCGTTTAGTTTCCAAATTATTTCCAAAGTTTGCTTTAATTGAACATCTTTTTAATCCAATACATGGCCTATATGAGTCGCCATTACGTGTTAACAATACCGCTTTGCCTTAAAAACAATTTCTGTAAAAATATTTTCTTATCAGATATTTACCAATTTCTTTTCCATTTTGTGTATAGAAAACATAAGGAAATTCATTTAGTTTATTATTTGGTGGATAAACAATTCCACACCCAAAAACGTCGTTGTTTTTAAAGGAAAAATTGTCAATTTTAAAAGATTTTTCAGATACTTCCTTTGAAATTGTTCCATGTTGTGCATAAAAATTAATAGAATCTCTTGCCATAAAAGAATTAAGACAAATCATAACACATTTTTCTTTCTCATCTTCTTCAAATATACATGTAATTTCAAAATAAAACAAAGAATAATTAAAACAATTTTGTGGTTTTCTGAATGGATTTTCAGCTATAACCCAAAAAAAGCGGTCAATACCTAAAAATATTTACAAAGAATTAAAATTCAATATAATTTTTACGGGACTTTGCTACAAGGCTAAAATTTTGGCGATAATAACACTCGTATGATTATCTAAATTCTCCAAAAATTCCAGAATTTTTGAGCTATAATTTCAGAAATTATCGCCAAAAATGTTGATTCTCTGAAAAGCCTAATTATTTGAAATCTATCAACCATAACTTGAAAAATAGTTGACAAAAAATTCTGAAATTTCTTGAGGAGGTATTCAAGGGTGTTAAAGAAATTTGAGAAAATTTTCATAAATTTAGGTTTCCCCAAGTGTCAGTTGCTAGTCTCGCTCTAGAACGGCCCCAACCCATTTTTACCTCGTTTCTCCGTCAAGCAATCGTTCTCCTTCAAGCAATTCGTATATTCAATATCTTCATCGTTAATTATTCTTCCAAATCCATTTCGTTCAATACAATTACCAATTGGATTGTTTGAAATACATTCATTGGAACAACATGAAAATTTCAAACTAGTTTTGCTCCATTCATTTTTAGATTGAACAAATTTCTTTAAAAATTATTTAATAATTATAATAATTTTAATTATAAACTAACTGGAAAATTCAAGTTATTATTCTCAACTTCAACCGCATTGTTTGTACTTTGAGTCAATTCACTATCAGAATCATCAGATGGTGGAGGTTCATTAGCTTCTCTCCTCATTTTAGCTTCTCTCCTCTTTTTTCTCTGATGCTGGTTGGGTTTCTGGAATTTATTAAATTAATTAGCTTGAATTTTTAAAAATTTGCCCACCGGCCCATTACGCTTCCTCTTCTTTTTGGACGGCTGAAATAAAAAATAAATGAGCAGAAATTTGAAAAATTTTGATATAATGAAAACATTAATTTTTTAATGAAAATATAATAATGAAAATATTACTCGACCCAAGAACACACAACTCGGGGTTTTTCGGCTCAGGGAATTGTTCAAAGACCGACCCGACTATTTTTCTGAACCCAAATAAACATAGGTATAAAAAATCAAACTTGACTGACCAATGCAACTTGAGGATCAATACTTGGTGGAGGTTCATTAGCTTCTCTCCTCATTTTAGCTTCTCTCCTCTTTTTTCTCTGATGCTGGTTGAAACTCTAGAATTTATTAAATTAAATAGTTAACTTGAATTTTAAAAATTTCCTCACCGTCTTCTTTTTGGTTGGCTGAAATAAAAAAAATGAATAAAATTTTTTTAATTCTTTGGGATGTAGTGCAGTATATCGGAAGCAAAATTCGATACAAAAACACCTCACCGACATAGGTTTACATTGTTTTGTTCCTTGTATCCTAACTCTGCTCAATCTTGTTCAATCACGGAAATTTTGGGGCATTCGACGCAGGACGAGCTCATTCAAATCTAATGTGTTTTGTATCGAAATTTTACCTCGGGTATACTACACTTCAGCCGTTCTTTGGAAAATTAAAAAAAACCTGCTCCGAATTTTTTTGAAGATTGTCAACATTACTTGAAGTTTTTTCAATATTTAAAGATGATTCTTCTGAAGCCATTTTTTATAGAAATTTTTTTTGAAATTTTTGATTAGGTCTAAATAAATTTTTATTTAATAAGAAATTAAATTTGTTAAAAATATTCTCCGTTCTTAAACGGATATTAACAAAAAAATGTAAACAGATTTAAAAAAACAATTTTTTACACAAAAATAAAAATATTATTTTTAAAATTTTTTAATCTGGTTTATTTTGATGAAGATTTTCTTGTTGTTGTTGACGTGGTGGTGTTGATGTAGAAGAGACAAGAGCAGCATTTCCAGAAGTAATCATTAATTGTGGAGGAGGCAAACTGAAAAAACAAAAAAATTATAAAGACTTTTATAAAAATAAGGACAATAAAGAAATATATTAAGGGTAACATCAATGACTCGAAAAGCCAAAGAGATTTAACAATTAAAAATAAGGGTATCCCGGAAATAAGTTTTAATAAATACCCCAAATGGAAAAAGAAAGGCCCTCTATGGGGTAGTTGAGAAAATTAAAAAAAAAAATTTATTTCAAACCTTAGCAAAGAAGGAATACATGTAGAAGTAACAATTGTTGATTGTTGCTGTTGTTGTTCCAAAACTTGTTGTTTTAATAAGCTGGATGTAGTACAAGAGACAACATTAGAAGAATTAACCATAATTTGTGGTGGAGGTATTAAACTGAAAAATTAGAAATTAATATTAAAGTTATTAAGGGCAAAATTTGCACAAAGTTTTTACAGCAGAGGTTGGGACGAACTTCGGAAAAAAGTTAAGTCTGTTAAGTTCATGCACTTTGGTTAAGTGGCAAATTAAAAAAATAGGGGAAAGGTTCGAACCCGCTCGGGGTAAAATTTTTTTTCCAAAATTTCAAAGAAATCGGGTGACTAGGAACGACAAATGCTTTTACTAGTAGAAAATTTTTTCAAAAAAATTTTTTATAAACCTAAGCAAAGATGGAATAACAGTTGATGTTGTTTGTTGTTGTTGTTGGGAAGATGGTGAGGAAAATATTGTTGTTTGTGAATTACTTAATAAGGAAGAAGAAATTGATGATGATGATAATGGCGGGGGTTGTTGTTGTTGAATGTTGTTTAAAGGAAAATTTGGTGGTGGAGTTGAAAATCTTTGAAAAAAAATTTTTTTAATTAAAATATTTGTTGGAAGATGCTTTAAAATAAAAAGAAAGAATATGAAGAGTAACAAATTTAGAGAAAATTTCAAAAAAAATCTCATAACTCCTTATCCCAGAAAATTCAACAGCCATTCGTCGGGCTGTCATTATCCCCAACAACCCATCTTTGAGAGGAGTAGATCACCAAAAAGTTTGAGACCCAAAAATTAAAAAATAAACTAACTCAGTTTTAATTAATCCAGCACTTTTTTTAATTAATCCACCAGAAATATTTGTAGCTGTTGTTCCTCCAATAATATTTGGTGGTCTATTAATTTATCCATTGAAGAAGATTCTCCTCTATAAATTTAATTAATGAATTAAAGTTTGAAAACATGGCGGGGTTGTTGGCGTCAAAGCCGAAAAAAGAGAATTCCGGAAGGCTTTACGGAATTCGTCTTTCTTCTACTCCCCTTCTTTGGCATCGAAGGGTCGAAGAAAAAGGTCACTCCCCTCTATTCATTGAGGATTCCAGTTTATACAGGATTTCCAGCCCGATTCCCAGTTTAGACAATCCCCACTAAAATCTACAGACAAACAAACCTATTGTTATTATGACGATCATTATTTCTAGAACGCGAACGGCGATGTCGACGAGAAGAACGATAGGATGACGAATCTTGATTTCTGCTGTTTCTACGAGTTGATGATGTTGTTTTTGATGACTCGTCTTCATTTAAAGTTGTTGAGGATTTTTCGAATGTTTAGTAGATTGGATAAATGTTGGCCGTTCTTTGGGACTGAAATAAAAAATTGGCTAAAATTTTGATAAAAATTGGGAGGTTATGAAAAATAAATGGATTATAAATAAAGGGAGGCAAGAGAAACATTTCAGACAAAAACTTTCGGGAAAAGTAAAGAGGATTGAAGAGTCATTTTCAAGGCTATTCGAGCCTTAAAGACTCCGCAACATAGACCGGTCCGGATTTGGATCCAGACCTTGATTTTACTGAATCCATAACCAAGATCAAGACGGTATTTTTTATGTTCCTTAATTCTTCCTTGAATCAAAGTCAAATCAAAAATCATACGGATTATCTTTGAATGGATCTTTCACAGCAAATTTCATATTCCTTAGCCTTTCCAATACTGCCTTCTTTGTTTTAGGTTCCTCAACAACAGCATTATCATTAGTTGTAGTATCAGCTTGCTGTTGTTGCTGTTCATGCTCTTCTTCTTCTTCCTCACCTCCCCCTCTTCTTCAAATTTTCGTTTTCGACTTTTATTGTCTTCAGAAATATTTTCTTGATTCTCTTCATTATTTTCACATTTTGTAGTTTTAATTAAAGCTTCATTATCGCTGGGCACAATTTCTCCTCATCATCTTTTGCTGGAGTTTCGAATACTTGCTTGTTCATCGCTTTGATTTAATTCATCAATTTCAAGATTATTTTCTTCAGTCATTTTTTGCAGAATAAATTAATTTATTAAATTGTCTAGAAGAATAACTAAAAAATATATCGAAAATTTAAAAAAACAATAGAAAACAACGAAAAACAATGAAAAACAAAAATCAAAAAATTAAAAAAATTACAAAGCATTTCTCTAACACTCTCCACTTTTAACGTTCTCTCTAATTAAATTGACGTTATAAAAATTTTTTGTTGAGTTTACACTCTGACATTCGACAAAAATACAAACTACACGGACGCCTTGTCGCGAGAGCACTTTATAGAGGAAAACGGTAATACTTCGCCTATTTACTCTCAAATTATTCTTATATCTGCTGACTTTTTTTCTTAATGTTTGCCCGTCCAATGTTTGGGCATAAAATCTAGTAAGGGTTTTTAAAAATAAATTGTAAAATCCCCTAATTATTTTTAGACCAAAATATGTTTGTATTTAAGTGATCATCTTGATGACAATACTTTGGGAATATTAGCAGAGTAAGGGAAAAATTCTTTTAAAAAATCCTTAAAATTCCAAAAATTTCCCAAAAATAATTTTAAGGCATTGTAACAATCTTCGCGCTACATTTCTCTCATTGAATGTTCCAATATTACTGACATGGGAATAATTAATTTAACCAAGAATCAAACAAAACTTGAGCGGCTTTTTTTTTATTTAAAAATTTGTTTTTTTTTAATATTTAAAAATCGTGTTCAAATGAGACAATAAAAATAAATAAAATAATTTAATTAATTTTTGTCATTTATTAGAAATAAAAAATATTTTTGTTAAGGCAAGCATGAATTATTAAGTATATAAGTATTTTTTGGATACCTCTCCTCCTCCTTAGTTTGAGTAGCAATTATTTTTTCTTCGTTTTTGGCTAGGTATATTTGGTTAACATTTATTTTTTGCTTACATCTCTCACTCATATTGCTTCCGGAAGGTATATCCTTCCGGAAGGTGTGTCTATTCAGATTCCGGAAAATATGTCTCCAAAATCCAGAGAATGTCACTATTAAAAATCCGGAAAATTCCGGAGACTGTTGAATATTTATCTTTTTTTATCTTTTTCCGGATTCTGAATAGATACAATGAAGCAAAAAAAGATTAAGGACTCAAACTATGGGAGGGGACCACCATCCACAAAGTACTACAGAAATATTAACAATAAATTAGTCAAAAAATTAATTTTTTTTTCTCGGTCAATTTTGTGTTAATTCACTCATTTTGTCCTATTCTCTGCATATACTTTTTCAAAAACTGAAGGAATAGAAACTTTACAGTCATATTTAGCACGTAACCAATCGTAGAGAGCCGCCTTAAAATTAAATGTTTATTTAATCTATTAAAATTCTTCTTACATCAAACATTTCCCAAAACTCAGCGGCATTTTGGTGAGAATCAGAACATAGCATTTGGAATCTGTTAGAAAAAAATTTTTAGAATTTAAAACCAGACTTGATTTTAGAAAATAAATAGGAAAATACAGAAGCTTAAAACAAACTAGCTTTATGAACAAGAGGGGAAAAATCCAAGTTTTGTATTAAATTTAAGTTTACAAACATACATACATGTTGATTTCAAAGTGCATAAACTTAAAAACAAACTCAAGTTTGAACTTCAAATTTTGAATGAAATCCGATTTATTTTACGAACTTAAGTTTGTAAACTTGAGATTGTAAACTTGAGATTGTAAACTTGAATTTTTAAGCATATAAATTAGTACGTATCTAATCGAAAATTTATTGGGTATAACCTAACATCTTTTTTTTAAATTAAAGATTTTAAAACTTTACCCCTTAACTTCTCTCAAATAACCCTCCAATGTCTTTATCTTTTCAACCACTGTATTAGAACTACTTTCCTCTTCATCAAAACTTTGAGTCAAGCGTGGTTGCCCATATATTCCAATATTGACGTACATTAGTTTAAGTCCGTGTTGATTCCGTACAAGTCCAGTATGAGCTGTCAAGTGAAACGGGCATAGCCAGAGGGGATAAATCTGAAGAGAAAAGTTCTTTGTTAGAAAATTTATCTGTTCTCCCTATAACCTTCATTTCTTTATCAACAAGTTTCAAAGTTTCTTGTAAATCGCTTAAAGGAACCATAATATTCTGTAAAACATGTTGCTTAGAATAAAGTCGACGAACACGACAAGTTTTTGGGAAAGGAAGAGACAACGGCAAAAACCATCCAATAAACCAACGGAAGGGGAATAGTAATAATAAGCCAGGCAAAATTGAACGTAGCTCCCAGAAAAGAGAACGCCAATGACGAGTAAAATATTGGTTTGTTGGAATATACTCTGTTTTGGACTAAAATTGAAGGGAATTATATAAAATTGAAGGGAATTATTTTAAAAAATCAGAATTACAAAACAGAACATTTACAAACTTGAATAAAATACAGAATCAGAAGAAAACAAAAATACAAACTTGGAAAAATACAAAACATAAATAAACAATAGAAATACAAACTTGACAAAGAAAACACAAAACTTAAATAAAAACCAGAATTATTACAGAATATTTACAAACATTAATAATCAGAAAAACAATAAAAATACAAACTTGAGAAAACACAGAGAGAAAGAAAATACAAAACTGAGAAATAATACAAAAAAACACAAAGAAAACACAAAACTTAAAGAAAAACAGAACATTTACAAAACAGAAATTACAACAACAAAAACAGAAATCACAAACTTGAAAAAACACAAACTTAAACAAATCAGAATTCTCTTCTAAAAACACACCTCTATTTTCCTCAATACCACACAAACTTGTATTTTCAATATAAAAATATAAACTTACCCCTCCACTTTCCAACATTTTCTTCACATATAAATAAAAGAAAGGCTTGTACCATCTTCCAATATTATTTTTGTAATTTCTATCATTTCTAGGTATTTTGTCAATAAAAGTTCCACTAATTAAAACTGAGCATTCCTTGTCATATTGAATTGCCTCTACAAATTCATTTTCTGTTCTCTTCTTCATAATTAATTCTTCTATACGCCCAGTCAATTCTTTTGTGGAAAAACAGGGTTGGTATTGAAGTCTGATATATGGAGAGCATTCTCGAATTTTGAGGGTGATAGAAACTAGGAAACCGAGCGAACCGAGAGACCAGGGAATGCCGAAGAATAATGACTGATGAGAACCTTCCTTTAAAAAAATTTTTTTATTTTGGTTAAATATCCTTTAAAGTCTACCCTTTCGGCAGTAATTAATTCCCCACTTGTAGTCACAATTTCATAAGCCAAACATGAGTGTTGAAAAAGTCCATTCTTTGCACTACTCGAAGATATGCCTGCCCCCAACACTAAACCTCCAATTTGCAAATCTCCAATTTCTGGAACTACCGGAAGTGTATAACCTACGGGAAGAAGAGAACGTTGACATTGGTCGATGCTGACTTTTGGTTCAACACGCACAAATTTTGAAAGAGTGTTCAACTTAAATGAGTTTTATGACTAAAATTTGAATAATTAATGGTAGACCATAAGTTTGTAAACTTAAATAAAATTCTGATTTCTTTTATGAAGTTCTGATTTTAATTTGTTTTTAAAATTGCAGTTTAGGTAACTATTCTAATTCTGGTTTATCCGGAAGAAGTTTGTAGACCTAAATAAAATTCTGATTCCTTCTCGTAACAAAATTATTACATATTTGTAACCTTGAGAATTCTGAATTTTTAATAAAATTCCGACTTAAAAAATTCTGATTTTATAAATTATAATTTTAGAAAAATTCTGATTGAACATACAATCTAAAAAACTTATCAGAATTATTTTAAAAGATCAGAAATTTATTTAAGATTGTAAACTTAAGACTTAACTTGAATAAATCTTAATTCTGGTTTAATAAAATCCTGGTTTAATCAAAAACTTAAGTTTGAATGTTCTCAACTTAAAATTTTTACCTCCACAATATTACAAAGATTGTCCAAATTGATTTTGTACATTCCCTTTTTATATTCTGGTCTAGTAAAGCACATTTGTTGACAATTATCAATGCCGCTTGTAGTGAGTCTTTGTCTTTGACGGTGTGGTTTGCCCTCATTTAATTTGTGCCACTTATTGATCTTCAAAATTAATTTTTACTTGATTTTTTATCCCCCTCAAAGCACCTGTCTCTGAACATCAGCAACTTTCCTCCCATGCGATATCCCCCCAATATTCGATTTAAATTTGATCCAATCAAGTCTGACATTGATAAATCGTTTCACATATTCAATAGGTAAATGTATATAAAGAACATATAGCCATCCAAAATTAAATACCCAAAGACGAAAGAACCAGTTGATAATAGCAGAGATGCGATTAATAATTCCAGTAATCAAAAACATATTTAAATAAAGAGGAAAGGGTTAATATGTCAGCAGATGATTAGGGAGGTTATGTATGTGATAAAATAATTTTTAGCTAAAAATAGTGGAAAAGAAAATATAAATTTTTTAGCAAAACTAAAAAAAGGTCTAGAATCAATATAGAGCAACAAAAAGATTTGTATTATAATCTTATGTGATTCCAATCAAGTCTAATATTGATAAAACGATTGGTCCCAAAAATATAAAATAATTTTTAGCTAAATAGAGAAAAAGAAAAAAATACGGGAATAAATAGGTGAAAAAAGAGCCATCTGCAAAACTGGCCATTGAGTCTTATCGGTCTCCTAAAAAATTTTTAAAACTTGTGAGCATAAGCATATCATCAAATAAGGTTGAAAAATAAGATTGGGGCAAATATGAAGGATTGAATAATATGAAGTAACTACTAGTTGAACACACAATTTTAGGTATATGAGGCATTATAAAAAACAATAATGTTTAAGTAACCTCAACTATAAATGTGTACTTTTTACTTTGCTTTTTAAGGGAAGAGAAGAAATGATGAAGAAAAAATATGGGAATTTATGTATTAATTTATCAATAAAAAAGGCATAAATGGAAGAATGCACAAGGGGACAAAAAATAATAAGTTATTTGTTAAAAGGAAAATACCCGACATTTTATGGAAGGTAAAATTAAGGAGGAATTGAGGAGGACGTTGGATGGTTAATCGATGAATTTTAAATAATTAGAGGTAATTTGAGTAATTAGAGGTAATTTTCTCACTCAGTAATAAAAATGAGAAAATGGACTTTGAGGGAATAAATGGACTAAAACAAGAAATTAGGGTAAATTAGAATTTTTAGGGTTTCCTCCTGGAAAAATTTTTATAAAAAATCGGAGCGCAGTCGTGTCATCGGGCATCGGCACGACCATGAGAACATTGTGTTTTAATGACCTCCAACCTCCTAGTAGCATATTTTAAGGCCTGCTACCCTCCACAACCTTTTTCAGGTTTTCCTCCTGGCCCCCGAAGGAAGATTAAATCCAACGGATTAAATTGATCCGAACCGGAAGAATGTTTTTTTTGATTTTAACACAAACTCATGGCGCCCTATGCCCTCCACAATCTTATCTGCGCTCCATGCTCATCCCAGTTCCGTTCTATTTTTAAATTTGTTGAATATTTTAAATTTAAATATTCGATGGGTTGCGAAAGTGCATCAAGGAAATTGCACTTTTGTCTCTAGTTATTACGTGCCATCTGCAAAAGTGACCATTGAGTCTTATTGGTTGAAACTAGAGAAAATTCTATTTTCAAAAACATTTTTTTAATTAATTCTTAAGAGTTTTAATACTGATTCTTATTTCCGATAATATAAGAAAGATTTAACAAAAAATTTGGGAGCGCAGTCATATTTATAAATAATCAAACACAGATTTGTTCAAATCTTAAAGTTTGAACTCCTCCACCTCCATTTAGCATATTCTTCGGCCTGCTAACCTCCACAACCTTTTTCAAAGTTTTCCTCCTGGCACTTTGCCAGTTATCTTTTTTATTTTCCTCTACAATCTTAACTGCGCTCCATGGTTTGTTTAAATATTTCGGCAGCTACTATATATTAGCTCGAATTTATTACAGAATTATTTGATGAGTTGTAAGTAAAAGAAAGAGGGTATTGTACTTAATTTTCTTCTCTTGTTTAACGTTTTTTTATCTTTTCAATTTTTCTGGAAATAAAATTTATTTACAATTTAATAATTTATTATAGATCAGTCATTAATAGCTAAACATTCTGCGCTTTTATAAATGCTATCTGAATTGGGTGCTTCCAAATACTCTGGTCTAAGCACTCTAGTCCAATTGTTAGGGTGTCCCTTAAAAACAATTTTATAATAATTATGGTTCTTCGGAAATATTTAGTAGTGAATATTCCGGAAAGAATATTCCCACCTGACATTTTTCAGAGTGAATATTCCTGAAAATATTAAATACATAATTCTGGTTTTTTCCGGAATCCTCAGAAACGAAAATAATTGTCTTTTCCGGAAATGAAACACAAAAACTAAATTCAAGTGGTATTCCGGAAAATACATATGTATTAAATACATAATTCTTGTTTTTCCGGAATCTTCGATAAAATAAAATACGAATTGTCTTTTCCGGAAAGGGCATACAAACAATCCAATATTTTCCGGAAAAGAAACACAATATTTAATTAAAAATACAAAACTTATACTTTAAATATTTGTCCAGAATGTTTAAGGCAAGCAACATTTAGCGGAGAAACATGATAGAATTCACGTAATAATCCAACTTTGGCTGTATTCTAATAAATACTTTGCTTATTCAAAAATAAAAGTTAATTACCCATTTAATTGACAAATATTTTTCTTGAATGTTAAACCGTTTGTCTACAACTCCTCTAAATATTTAAATTAAAAATTTGATTAAAAAATTAAAAAGAAACAATTTAGAAAAGAAAGAGTGTAAAGATGAATTGGAAACCGCAGATTTACACACTTCTATCTAAAATTTCGAAAAAAATTTTGATTTTAATTTAAATATTCTGATTTGACCTCAGATGCCGGGTAGTAATGTATATAATTTACACACATTTCATCTTCAATGCCATACCCGCCCTTTATTAATAATTAAAGAAATATAAGAAATAGAGGAAAAAAGAGGAAAAATTGGGCAAAAATAAGGGAACGTAGAGGAAATTCGTAATCTTACCCAAGTCCATTTTTTCCGTTCCAATGTTTCATATAAACACGTTGTTGCTAACACATCTCCCTAAAAAGTTTCCGGAAAGAATATAAATCACTAAAAGATTAAAATTAAAAATTACAGGAAGCACATTAATGTGTGGCTCCAATGGCTGGATATGTTGCCAATGAGGTGAATAATGCTGATCTCTATTTATTTCCCTAATCTTCCTTCCGTTTCTTATAAGCGAAGTAAAAAGTTTGCGCCCTGTTAGGTGGGCGTGAAGTTGTGAAGCAAAAATATAAATGCCGTTGGAGGGTAACTAAAAAAGGGAATTTATAGGGAATTCCGGAAGGAATTTAATAAAACTTTTCCGGAAAGAAAAATATGTGCGTGTATTTAATATGTATTGCTATTCCGGAAAAGTATTTATGAATTTTCCGGAAGAAGGAAATTAAAGGTTTTAATTTTTCCGGAAGGAAATATTTAGCAATTCTGCTTTTTCCGGAAAAATAATTATTTAATATTCTGATTTTTATGAAGTATTTTAACAATTCTGATTTTTCCAGAAATAAATATCTACTTAAGTAATTTTGTCACACAAATTTTCCTGAAAATTAATTCTGACTATTCCAGAAATTTTTTTAGAAATTCTGATTTCTTAGAGAGAAGTATTTAATAATTCTGATTTCCCTGGAAAAATAAGAATTCTGTTAAATTATTTTAAAAATTATTTTGCCTTTTCTGTACACTCAGAAGGACAATAGCCTGTAAGTGGCCATGCTTTTTGCATTGGCGGGACAGAGTTGGCATCAGAATATATCAGCCCCAACTCCATTATTCCAGCATCAAAAGGTCTCAAATGCTTTGTGAAGGTTATTTTAAGTCCAGAACTGTCAGTATAACCAGAGAGAAGTGCAGGATTGTTGTAGTGAATTTCCACCATTAAAAAAGGGATAAAGCCAGGACCTCCCAACGGCATTCCTGCCTGTGGGGGAAAGACGACAGGCTGTATAAGGGAAGGGGAGGATTAAAAATTTAATTAAGAAAACATTCGCCCCCATTGACCAAGCACACAAAACTTTAGAACAACTTTTAGCCTCTGTAGGTTTTGCACTGCTGCAATCGCCAGCAAAAGGTCTTGTAGGGGTTTGACAATGAAACACTTCAAAATGGTGAACAAACTGTTCATTACCAGGAGTTATTACTGCTTCATACTATTTTTGATTAATTTATAGTTAAGTCTGTTTTTTTCAACCTTAATTGCGTGATGCTTTGTTTGCTTTAATTCTGGAGGCAATTCAATAATGCTTTAATTGGGGAATTTTTCGAACAGATCTGTGCCAAACCTGCAATAATAAGTTGTTGTTTGTGCAGGGATAAGTACAGAATTGGCACGGATTTCCATTGTTTGAAGATTAGTTTTTGAAGAAATCTTTTAATATTTATTAGAGTTTTGATTTGAAGATTAAAAAAATCGGAGCGCAGTAGTTTCATCGGACATCGATACAATTACAAGTCACTTGCGCCTAAATATTGCCATCCGACCTCCACGTAGCATATTATAACGGCCTGCTACCCTCCACAAAACCTTTAGGAAGGTTTATCCTCCTGACCGCACGTGTCAGAGTTTTTTAATAGAGACCCAACGGGTGGTTAATTCGAGAGTGTTGTCCCATCGGGCGGTTTTTTCGCGAGTTGACCAACGTCATTTTCCGACTTTCGTCGGCGATCGGCGCCAGACTTGAACGCTCTATGCCCTCAACAATCTTAGCTGCGCTCCACACTCTTTATACTCAATCATTTAATTATATATATGCCCTATATATTAGTCAGAAATTCTTAATAGGTTGTAAAGTACATAAGATAGAGTTTTTCTCTGTTATCTTTTCCTACAATAAAAATGGTCAGTTGATCGCGATAATAGTGTGTGTGGTTATTAACTATTCTAGATCCAAATCTAAATTCATACCTTATTCTCCTTGTTGTTTAATCCAATAGTTAAAAGTTTTGTATATCTCATCTCATAAACCATATCTTTGAGTGATTTTGAATTTTTTCTTGTGCTTACAGCAAGAATAATATTGCTTGTCCCATTCTTTTAAAAAATTTTTTAAATTTATTTTTGATTGTTTCAAGTTTTAGTTCCTTACAGATCACACTAGTCTATAGTTCAAAATTATTTTTAACTAGGACCAATCGAATCTCAATGACACGTCTTCTCTATATAACGTCCATTCCCTTAGTTACGTCCGCTCAAGTGTGTGGGATGTGTGTGATGGGATGTGAGATATGGCCCTCGGTATCACACCCTCTTTTCGGTATAATGCCGGATTAAGTTCTGTTTCCGAAGGCGACGTCTTATTAAAATTCCCTTTCTTCACCATAAAAATTTAATTAAATAGAAATTTACATCGAATCTAAAGTCTCTTGGATCACACGTTGAAAATTTTCTTTGGAATTGAAAAAATGGCTCAACACTCGTTCTGGTACCCAATAAATGGCAATCTTGTTTAATATCTTTGTGTAATACCAAATTTGAATCTAACCAGCCATCCAACTTTTAAAATTTTTTAAAAATTATTTTTAAATTTCCCAATCTACCAATTTTCTACTTTTCACTTGATAAATACAAAAATCACTCCCTTCAAATTTTCCATGATCAGAAAATCCAATTAGAACTGCAGAAAGATTACTAGGAGAAAAATAAACGGTAAATTCTACAAGTAGTTGAGTCCAATCAACTGTCCATCTCATTTTTATGGAAGATGATTTGGCTAGTTTTTATTATAGATTAGATTATTAAATTAGGAATTAAAAATAAAAGAGATTCCGGAAATTACGGGAAGAAATAATTTGAATGTTCCGGAAAAATATGGATTTAATAATTCTGGAGTTTTCCGAGAGGGGGGAGGGAGGGAATAATTAATTATTAGGATACCGGAAGAATAATTTCCGGAAAAAGATTAATTATTTACTTTTGAGCAGAGAAGAAACCGGAAAAATAATTTCCGGAATTTATTTTATGTGTTTTAAAGTTTCCGGAAAAAGAATAAATTATTCAGTTTCATGAAATGAATAAATTACTCTGTTTCCGGAAAGAAATAAAGTTTAAATAAAGTTTCCGGAATAGAAACTTTTCAGTGAATAGAATAAACTAATTTCCGGAAAAGAATAATTTTTATTAGTTACTAGTTGGATAAAAATTTTTTTAAATTACCAAAAGAAGAGTTTATCCAAATTACTTGTTCATAATTATCATAATTATTAAATATTTTATTTTCAGATGGCCATCTTCCACTGCGCATAAACGCTACCAATAAAATAAAAACAATCAAAAAACAAAGAAATAGGGAATGCCAGAAAATTAGAGAATTTTTCATTTTTATTTTTTTAAATAAAATAATTTTTAATTAAAAAAATATTAGGAAAAATTCAAAAATAAGCTTCTTTTCTGATTTTGACAGATGCCAACTCCATGTGGTATAATTTAATTAATTTGTATGACCAAGCAATATTTTTATAAAAACATTCTGATTTAATATGTATTTATTCTGGAACTATTCTGGAAAAAATAATTCTGATAGTTTCCGGAATTTTTTAAAAATCATTCCGGAAAAATATTTATATATTAATTCTGATTTTACCGGAAAGGATATTTAATAATTATGTGGTTTCCGTAAAGGATATTTAATTATTCTGAGGTTTCCGGAAAAAGATAACTAATACCTACTTCTTATATTTTCCGGAAGAAATATTTAATTAAACTATTCCGGAAAATATTATTTACTGGAGTATTCTTAAATTAATTAATATTTATTTATCAATTTAATTTAAATTACCTTGTAAAATTCTAAATTTCATTATTAGCATCATCCTTTCTCACAAAAAGTGCAATGCTTGCTATTTCACGTGAAAAACCCCATAACTTTCTCTATTAAAGACCTATCCATAATTTTTCAATAAAAGACCCTCTCATGCCTTACCCTAATGAATCCTGACCAAAACGGAACTTTGTTTAAACAAAATTTTCCAAATAAAATTATTGACAGCCGCCGACAGACATGCTCTCTTTCTTCACATTTCTCTCCCTTCCCTCTTTTTATGTCAGTGTATTTAATAACGAAAAACTGTCAGTCAGCGCCATTGATTTAGTTAAAGCTTATTAAATATTTATTACTTTCAGTTTATGTCTATTTCTATTTTACGATAATTTCTCCATAAAATAAGCATTTATTAACTAGTTTTTTTAGTTAAAAATTTTATTTTATTTTTTATTTATGAATTTATTTCCCCCTTTTTTTATTACTCCTGGAAAGCTTTTATTAAATGTGTACCGTTGATTAGAATTTTCTCTCTACAGAACAGGAACACATCCGATTATCGGCTGTCTAGAAAGAAGAAAGATCAAGCTAGCCTACTTAGACAGGGATTAAAGAAGAGAATTATGAAAGAAACGAACCGATCAGTCTCTAGATCACCTATAAGCAGTGAACGAAAGCGCTTAATAATAACTAATTCCCAGTTTCAGAATCCTTTCAAAAATATTTTTCTTTCAAAAAAATTCTTATAAACAATTCTCTAAAAAATAAAAATAGAAAACACACACCTTGTAAAAAGATTTATATTTTTTTATTGTTATGCCTGAAATACTACATATACTACAAAATTTGTATTCAAATTACATTTTTTGTGTTTATGAATTATTAAACTAAAAATATTTTTATAAACTATAAGTCGTTATTTTTTTCTATTATTTTTTTTTAATTTTCCAACTCCTTTAAATTATATTCTTTTAAAATTCTCAAAAAAAAATTTGTTTTTCAGCGCTAATCAAAAAATCTAATTTTTTAACTTCCTCACAAATTAATTACTTTAATCCTTCAAAAAATAAAAAGAATAAAATGCATTCACACATGAGCCGTGTTTCTTCTAAACAAGAGCGTATGATGTTAATTGAACAAGAAAGTTCACCAACGGGCGGAATATTAGAGCAGGTTAAAATATATACAAGTATTCTAAATGAAGCCTTAATTAGAGAGATTAATTATGCCTAATTGGAATTTATTACAAAGCTTAGCCGTATTATGGTGACTTTGGAGGGATGACAAACTCGATATTTTAGCTCTATAGGGTTGGGAGAGTTAAATAGAATGCATGTTCTATTTAAGAAGTGGGAGAATAGTTTAACTCTCCCAGAGAGGTCTGGGAGAGTTAAACTGAAGACCTGTTCTGTTTAGTAATGGGGTTTAAGGGTTAATGGCCCTGTGAACCGCTTGATTAGGCTGATTGAACTCTAAGGTTAATGACTAACTCCACACTTGATTCGCGTCTAACTCCCACATTAACTGTCCAATTTCCAGCTTAGTCCAATGTCAATCCCACTGACTGTTCCAACTCCTTTGGATATTTCCACCTCATTATCTTCTTTGGAGTCGTCCCTTCCTCACCATCACTTCTCTACAAACCCACCACCTCAACCGCAGTATTTTAATCAACGTTACAACTCAAAATCAAGCTTTGGAAATAACCCAACAATGTGGACTACAAACGTTGACGGAGATCAACAGCGACGGGATTCACAATACCGATTTGGAATGGGTGAAAATGGAGTTGAGAGAGGAGGAGGATTTGGACGAGGAGGAAATGAAGTAAAAGTTTGATGGAATTTTTTCTGAATTTTTCAGAAAATTTTCAGAATTTTCTGAAATTTTCAGAAAAATTTTCAGAATTTTCCCTAAAATTTTCAGAATATTTTACCTACTTTTACCCTTTCAGCCTTTCAACTATTGGAGCTTTGTCCCCAATGATTCTTACATGGACACCGGAGTGGGAAGCACTGGTGGAGGAGGAATTGAAGAGGGAATACAAGGAGGAAGTTACCCACCACCAGGAACTTCTCATGGATATTCCGATTGGATCGCCAACTCTTCCACCGCCGCTAAAGCAGGAGTGAGTAGAATTCTGAGTTTTTCGGAAAATAAATATCAAATATTTTAGGCCTCTCAGTGTTGTGTTTGTCGGGCCTGAGTCAGGGACTCAGGCTGCTGCCACAAATTATATTCAAAATGCCAACAACTTTGATTATTCTCCCCCACACCAAAACCCTCCTCAATATGCCCAACAACAACATGAACATTGGATTGACGGAAATTTTGAAGAGAACAACACTATCTGGCAACAACAAGAAAATAACGAGCAGCAGCAATATTTTAATTCCGAGGGACACTATCAGAATTATCACCACACGTTTATAGGCGAAGAGGAGTATATTGAGGATATGGGGACTAGGTAGATTTTTCAAGGCTGAGATTTTTTGATGAATTTTTTTCAGTACCATTCCAACAGTCTCTTCAACCTCACCCTCAGCTAGCGCCTTTGAACCTTTGAGTGTATGCTCCTCTGCCTGCACATGGAGTTCCGGGGGAGGAGGGGAATACTCTTCTTCCTCTCAAGACGAAATCTTTGAAGAAATCCAACGAGAGTGTGCAGAGATTGAACGTAGATCGTTCTCGCGTTCACCACAGGAGAAAGGAACAGAAAAGCAGTCTTCTAAAAATCCTTCAAAAATTTTGGAAAAATTGCCACGTGCAGAACGCAAAAAGGAATTGAATAGAGTTGCTGCAACACGTTATAGAGAGAAGAAACGAAAAGAAAGGGAAGAAGCTGTTGGGGAAATGGCTAAATTGGAAAGTAGAAATTTGACATTAAAATCAGAAATAGCTGCAGTTCAGGCGGAAATTAATTACTTGAAGGGGTTGGCAAAGGAGATTGAAACTGTTAGACGTACAAAGATAATAAGTTGAATAGAAAATAATGTTCAGAGAAACATACATTTCGTTCTGTTATTTTTTATTTTCCGGAAAAAATTATTCCGAAGGTTCAGTAAAAAACTGTTTCCTTAGATTAGTATTAATAACCCTGTATCTTCCGGAAAAAAGAACAATCATAAAATTATGTTTTTCCGGAAAGAATTATAGAATACTATTTTCCGGAACAAAATATAATATTGTTTTTCCGTGAAGAGTTATAGAAATTTTCCGGAAAGAATATATAATATTGTTTTTCCGGAACGTAATAATAATTCATTATTTCCGGAAGGAATATCTATTAATTCTGAATTGCCCGTATAATCCATATATTTAACAATTCTGTTTCCATCAGACATTCTTCCGGAAAAGCTTTTTCTAAAAACTTTGATTATACTTGTCCTTTTTTCCATAACTCATATTTATTTGTTTTTGGCATTTTTAATATTATTTTGATGGCGGCAGCCGTGAATTCCCGCCCCTAACTTGTAAAATTTATAACACTGAACATCCTCACAATTGTTTAATTAAGGAGAGATAAATATTGCAATTGAACAGAAATTATTATCTTTATGCTAATAAATTACAGACTAAAGGCGCTTTTTTAATAAAAAATATTTAAATCCAAGAAAAATTCTGAAATTAAAATCGAGTTATTTTCACATTTATCCATTAGTTTTTTCATCAATTTTTAATGATATGATTGGCGATTCTGTTGATCGGGTTCATAACTTGGTGGAGGATATTTTCCTCCTCCTTGAGCTTTAGGAAATGGACTTTCGAATACATTAACGGCAACCTAAGAATTGAGAAATTAATTATAAGACTGAAAAATGTTTCCGGAAAATATTTTTCCGGAAGGAACTATAAGATTGTTTTTCCGGAAAATGTTTCCGGAGACTTAGAAATTATGTTTATCCGGAAGATATTTCCGTAAAATATTCTTCCGGAAAATTATAAAATTATGCTTTTCCGGAAAATATTTTCCGGAAAGAAATAAAATTACCGGTCCACCAAACGGATTCATCGAAAGCTTCTTTTCATTTTCCCTAGCACTATCAGTCGAGTATTTTTTGTTTGGTTGCTGATTGCTCGATACTTTATGTGGAGTAGTAACCTTATCTTTCTTTATTTTTTCGTTAACTTTAACAGCCGTCTTCTCAGTTAAGAAAGTAATAAGTTGAATCAAGCTTAGAGCTGATAGACCTAACCTAACTCCTATAGACACTCCAATATTAGAGATGAACGTCCATATAGTATAAACATATTTTTGTTCCAAATTCATATATTCAAAAGCACCCCACATCAGATTAACGTCGGTATAGGCTGGAAATATATAAATTTTAAAAATTAATAGTATTTTTAGTTATTAGGGCGGTAATCTAAAAACGAGTTAGCTAGAACCAAGAACTACAATTATCCTTCCCTTCCCTCTTTTCTTATCTCCTGTTTGGCACAGCAAGGAATAGTGTAACCCTACACTATTCATGGATACGGCCCCAGTCTAAGGCTCTCTTTTTCTAGCATGAGTAAATTGGAAGGCTCTTAGGAGAGCCTAAGACTGATAGCGGGATCCCTCCTTACACCAAGATTCGCTCTCTACTCCTTCTTGTGCTTGAACAGATGAGAATCAAAACTCCTTTCCTCCAGGAGTTTTTTTTCGTACGCCATTTTTTTAAAAAAAAACGCCATTTTTTTTAAATCACGCCAAACGCAAACGCAAAACGCACAGCCCTGCTTTCCTCTGCCCACAAGTTACTTTAAAAAATTACCAGGATTAGGGGATCTTCCCATAGGTGTGTCATGAACTAAATAACGAATCTGCACACAATGTGGGAGGCATTCCTTTGCACATGTTTTCTCGTTAGTATTTGTCACACTAAAATTTTTATATTTTCCGTTATTCTAATATCGTTTAACTTGTCCGGAAGTTGACACTGTTCATAATCACAAGCAGGGTATTTTACAAATTCTTTCTCATCTGCAACAAGGTATTGGAGTGTTAATGGAGTACATTTACAATAACTCTAAAATATATTTTTAAATATATTACAATCGGATACACCCCTTGGGGAACTTATACCAATTAAAGCATATAGCTAGTTAATTCCTAAGGCTGTGCAGTAGGCGGCGTGGTGTAATTCTGTTTCGCTCCCAGCCGCCGAATAACCTTTTGCACTAGCTGAAGGAGAGAAATAGCTATAGCCCAGCTGCTTTACTACTACTTTGAGATATACCGTTGGTGGAACTTATATCTTATATTGAGGGTAACGCTTAGTCAAGCTCTTCTACCCAACGGAAAGCAACCATAAAACCCCTAAAAAGGTTTTAAATCAAGATTCAAGTACTGGTACTTGGTCAAGCACTGATAATATATCGTCCTTTATAGCCAACAATCCTATCAGTACTAACGAGTGTTTAATTACCCTAATCATCTTCATCCTGCAACGACTTCTACATTCAAATTCGTTAACTTCAGCATCGTCAACATCATCATAATTTCGACAAGCGGTTGCCTCATCATCATTTTCGAGCATTATGTAATGCCCACGTATCTCTATCTTAGTTTCGTGTACACGCCCAAGACATAGCTTTAAAAGGCAAAAATTAGGGGTTTTAAGCCCATGTTTACCCCTTCAGTAGTTCCATCCTTAGAACGTCCCTTTCCCTCCATATGCTTGG
Source organism: Meloidogyne arenaria (assembly GCA_036172955.1). Taxonomy (NCBI): domain Eukaryota; kingdom Metazoa; phylum Nematoda; class Chromadorea; order Rhabditida; family Meloidogynidae; genus Meloidogyne; species Meloidogyne arenaria. The sequence continues at coordinate 377,703 of JARQAB010000010.1, forward strand.
CCATAGTAGTAGGACGTCCATGAAGATCAAGGGACATACACTCTTCTGCTTGTTTACTGTCATTTAAAGCACTAGGGTTGTGTACCAACTCCATTTGGAAGAATCGACCCTTTAAAATTTTAATTAAAATTATTCTGTATAAATTACCTATATTTTGTTGGAATTATTAGGCATTTTTTCGGTTCTTTAAATATTTTACTGAATTTTCTAGAGATAATTTTAATAATGACAGAGGCTTCTGGTTAATAAGCAGCATTTTTTAGTAGGGTTGTCTTTTCGGAACAGAACCAAAGAACCGAGGATTGTTCATTTCAGTTTTTAGGTTCAGTTCCGGATATCTGAAAATTTTCCATTAACTATTTTCTACTACTATAAATGCAATATCGTTTAAAGTTAGTTGAAGAGCGCTTATTAAAAAATATTTTTTTCTACTTGATCTTCAATAGGTTTGAAACTTTCAGCATTAGGGAACAGAGGTTGAAAACATAGTTGTTTGCTAGAAAGCCAAGAAATGTGAACTAATGTAGTAAAATTGTCAGAATCATTAAAGCCTGTTCTCATAAAATAATTTTTTGACTTTTCTAGAGTTTCAATTCCAACTTTCTGAGTAAAATCTTTGAATGAAACTTTGCGTTCGGCGATTGCAGCTAGCCATTTCTAAAAAATTTTGAATTCAGGGAGTTGGGGATTTTTTTATTTTAGGGTGGAACTCCTTTTGATATTAATCAGAGTTATACTTAGAACGATCAAAATGACGGTTACGGGTCTCTCTAGTCTGGTCTGGGTCCGGGTTGGATGAGGAAGATATGCTCATCGATTCTTATCGGGATCAGGGATGGGAGTGTTACCCGAAACCCGGACTTCTTTTCTGATCTCTGATTGGGATCAGGGTGGACGCATTGCGTTTTTAGAGATTGTCTCTTGCGCCTACCTCTGATCGGGATACGGGGTTTTTAAATCTTCTAAGTAGAGTTGGTCTCAGGCACAGACATGAAGGATCCTTCCAGAACGGGGGTCGGAGTTACAACTTTAATTTAAATTCCTTAAACACATACTTTAACCAAGTTTCGTAATCCTTGATGTTTCGGATTGCTTTGGAACGCTTTAATATCAGCCAAAGTTTGTGAATCAATCTTTTCTCTTTCTAGCGAGTTTAGTGTTGCTATTGCCTTTAAATTCTTTGAATTTCAAAAACATTTCCTTTATCTACCTCATAAGCACTCATAATAAGCTCTTGGGGCCAACCACTTGAATTCATAAAAGAGTCATGATTTGACAGTTTGGCAAGTATTTGCTTGAATTTGAGGATTTTTAAAAGATTTTTCTCTTTAAGAACCTCAACTTCAGGGCTCCATTCTCTGTTTGAAGTCGTTAAAGTCGAATTGCTGCTAAAATTGCCAGAATCGCTAGAATTCCCGAAATTGCCAAAATGGCTCCATGCTTGCCTTTTACTCATACAAAATGTAATATTTGGAAAAATTATTGTACGGTTGAATTGCATTGACATATCAGCACGTTTGGGGAATCCCAAATATTCAGCAGTCTAATTTTTATTTTTTTAAAAAGATTTTCAATTTAATTTCAAGGGAAGAGGAGATTAAGAGAATGCCTGTCAAGAATTACACACTTTCTCGCTTTTGTCTGACTAGAATCCGGAAAAAACGGAGACTTTATTATAAAATGATTTCTGAATTTTCCGGAACAGAGAGAACTTCGCTAACAGACAGGGAGAAAGATATTTCCGGAAGCAAACTTAGAAGAGAAAGGAATTCCGGAACAGGCAAATTTATTAATGAGAGTGAACTCAGGGAAAATGTCGAGGGAAACTTAATGAATAAAAAGGCTTTCAAATTATAATTCTAAAATTATTAAATATTTTTTACCAAATTAGTAGTCTCGTAAATAGTCATTCCTGCCAGAAACACAATTAAAAAATAAAAAGCCCATCGTCTAAACTTTTTGGAATAAACAATACTGTAGACTTGATGAGTTCTGTCGACCATTATTCCTCTTAATATTAATTAAATTGAGTTATATGTAGAATCTGATGGTAATTCCGGAAACAAAAATAAAAAGACATTCCGGAAAAGTTAGACATATGTACATATAACTTAAACTAAACAATAAAGCTTTCCGGAAACTTTCCGGACAAGCATTAATAATATATTGCAACCCTAGGTAAGTAATTACTGGAGGGAGTAGTTAATCAAGGGAGGGCGATTAAAACGCGATATAAGATATTTAAAAAATAATTTAAAATATAGGTAATTAAATTTTTTCCTTCTGTTTTTATTAAAATAAAAAAATTTTTTTTAATTAATCGAAGAAAAATGAAAGAAAGTTTGAGTAAAACTAAATAAATGAACACTTTATTTAGTTGTGAATCAAAAAACCAGTAAAAGAAGTGCGCCTCTTTTTTATTTTTTTAGGTTCAAGGCGAGATCGACAAGTTTATGGTTGGGTAGTTTTAACCGAATGACCTAATGATTTACTGTGGGGAATTTAATTAAAAGGCAAAAATTGAATTTAACGACTTTTAATCAAAATATTTGATTTTATGAAAATTTTTGGCATTTATTTTTAAAATTTTAATATTTTTTAATTTGTTATTTTGAGAAGATTTAATTTTTCAGAGAATTCTAGGGATCAATTATGTTTTTCATTATAGTCTTCATTATTATTAAAGAGTGTCAATTTTAATAATATTCCGTTAAATTTTAATTTTCCGGAAATAAATTTAATTTTTCCGGTTAAGTTTCCTACTCAAGAATTTAAGTATTATTACGGAATATTCAACACATTAAAACCGGAAAATAATTTTATTATTAATTCTGTTTGTTTCCGGAAAATTAACTGTCCTATGTGTCTCTTCTTTTTTATTTACCCTTAGAAATTTAAAATTAATTTTTTTCTAAAATTAATTTTCTTTTAAATTAATTTTTTCTATTTTGGATATTTTTCTTAAAAATTAAATAAATGAACTTTAAATTAATTTAACTACAAAAAAAATTAATCAAGACAAAAATAAATACATATACCTATTTATTCACTAAATATCTCAAAATTAAATTTATTTAATTTTTTATTTTAGACAAAAAATTTAAAAAATAGGTGTATATTTGTTTTATTAAAATAATTAAATGAAAACGTCACAATAGTAAACAACTTGAATTATCAACTTGAGGAATTTCTTAAATTAAAATGAATAGGAAAAAAATAAAAATTAAATTAAGCGTGTAATTTAGAGATTTAAATTAATTTTTTTTTTAATTTAAAGAATGACTTAAATTCTGATTTTAGAAAAATATACTTTGGAAAACTATACTAAAAATAATTTTTTCGGAAAATGTTTATTGTAGACCTTTTCCGGAAAATACAAGTCTGCACTCATAAAAATATTAATACACTTAAATGTTTCCGGAAAATACAATGTTTGTATTTCTGCCTGTATTTTTGAAGTAAAGTTTACTTTTTCCGGAATATCATTTTCCGGAAAATACAAATTTTTAAAAATACAAAATAAAATACAAAATATAAAATTTTTCCGGAATATTCATTTTCCGGAAATATAAAAGGTTCTATGTATTAATTAAATTATCTATTAGTAGTGCTGTAAATAATATCCAAACAACAATAAGTCGCATGACAATAGCTGAAAAATCAAAAGATTTATTTTTATTTTACTATATTTTATTTATTTTTTTTTGTCACGGAAAAATACAATATTATTTTTTATTTTTTAAAAATTAATTTTAGATTTTTTAGCTTTTCTTTTATTCTATTTTAAATTTTTTAAATAATTATAACTTTAATAGTTAGAAAAATATTTTTTAAGTAATTAAACATTATGTTGCATATTCTCTAAAAAATTTCCATATTTACATAATAATCAGGTATTTTATTTTTTACTAAATTGGCATTTTTTTCTATTAAATTAATAGGTATTATGATTTAAAAAAATTTTTTGCGTTATTATTCTATTATTCTGAAACAGTTTAGCTATTATTAAGTCAACAATTTTCTTTTTTTATTCTAAAAATTAGATATACCTCTTCAAATACGTTTTTAATTTTATTTTATAATGAGGATATCCTAACTAGAAGGTACCAACTTCAAAAAAGATATCTTAACTTGAGGTGAATTAAAAGGTGTATTTTATAGTAGTAGAATCAGACTGAGATCTCGGTCTCACGTTCTAGAGGTTTCCATGCCTTACTTGGTGTCTCAGGGTGTTCTGTCTCAGGGGGTTTTCTTGGAATTCTAGGCTTCATACAGTCAAATCTCTATTTTATAGTGAGAACCGACTTTAAATAAACTAGTATATTTTTTATATTTTTAATATTTTATATGACGTATTTGGCATTAACTTTCTTTTAATTAATCCAAATTTATCATAAAAAATGAATTAATTCTCACAGTAACTAAACAATTATATTTAGGTATTCTAAATTAGGTACATTTATTTTAACATTGAAAAGACTAAGTTTCTTATTTCACAAATAATACAAAAATCAGAACAATTCTTAAATAAAATATGTAAAGTAAAATTGCTTTCGTATAAAATTATTATTTAATTTTTATATTTTGAAAAAGATGGTTTATTCATAAATTTTAGTATTTATTTTAAATTTAAGTTAATTAAAAAATTAATTAAAAAAATATTTTTAATGACTAAAATAGCAACAACAAAGGTTTAGAATTTAAAGGTTTAAATGTTCAATAAATAATTAAAAATTTATTTCTAAATTAAATTTTGTAGTCTTTAGAGAATTGTACCCATTATGAGGTTGATGCATGTATGAATGTACCGATCATTAAAAATTTTTTTTAAAAAGCTACCACGCTTTTAAGCTAACAATGACAATATAAATTATTTATGCCAACGTCGGCCCAACTTGGCACATTTTTTCTCTACTTTCATTAATTAAAAATATTTAAAGAATTATTTTAAAATGGCTCAATTTATTTATATTTAAGTAGAAAAAATAAATTCAAGCATTATTATAAAATCAGAATTTTTAATCAGAATTTTTTAAAATCAGAATTTAAACAGCAATAAATGTCATCTAATAAAACCAGCAATGGTTCTTTTAAAATAATTATTTTAAAGCTATTAAAATAATTTTTAACAATTATAGAAATGTAAGCCTTTATTTCCTAATTTTTAGAATTAATTGGAGGTATTATGTCCATTCTTCTAAAAATATCTAAATTTTGTAATATTTTTTCTATTAAATTATTTTAAAATTTTAAAAATTCTAAAAATAATTTTGCTCAATTTTGGAATGTTTTTTAAGCATTTAAGCCGCCATTTAACTTTTTTCGACTAAAATAGCTGTAAAAATATACGTAATTAAAATAATAACAGGTAAGGTAATAATAGGTATATAAATAAATTTCAAAATTTTTATTTATTTTTCATTTTACATTTAACTTGACAAAAAAAGTCTTGAAACAATGAAAACCTCATTGAAATCATTTTTGATATTTTATGAAGACCAGTGGAGGTCCGTGTGAGAATCGTTATCTCGAAAAAATCTGCAACTCGATAATCCAGATTTTTGACACAAATCTCTTCTCGGTTCGATTTCTAGTCTACTAAACCTCAATCTTTATTGTTTAGTTTCCCAAGAATTTTTCCTAATTTTCCTTTTTCTCACAAATTTTATAATAAAATTTATTTTAAGCACGAATTTTCTACAGTTTTTAAATTTAGCTTTTCAAAAATTTTTTAATAATTTAATTTTGCTCATTTATTTAATAATAAAATTCGAGCCAAATTTGTCTCCATTGTTTTTACTATAAAGAAAATTTTTTTTCTATTTAATAAAAACTTTTTTTGGAATTTATTTAATTTAATAAAAGCAACAAAATTAGCACAATAAAATTTTTTTTAATTTTTATTTATCAAGAAAATTGTGTTTCCATTTAATAATTAAATTTGCTTATTCTCAATAATAAATAATTAAAAAATTATTTTTAAAATTTTTTTGAAGGTATAAATATTTAATTTGAGACATTAAATTCATTTAGGAACACAGATTAAAAAAATAACTAAGACCTTAAAATTGTGTCAAAAAATTTTGTTGTTGTGAGGTAACAGCGCAATTTTAGGTAAAGTTTGCATTATCTGCCTTCCGGAAAATTATATTCCTGCATGAAAATTATATTTATTCCGGAAGAAGATTATATTATATAACCCAGAGACTCGGTATTTGTTCTACTATCCAAATTTAGTTTAATAAATTTTTTTAAATTTAAAAATAAAATTATAATTACTATTCTTAAAATTAAAATTTAGAATATTATTATATTTTTATTAATTATTTCTTAATTAAAAAAAAATAAAATGGTCGATCATCAAAGTAACAACGGATTATTTGGAATTGAAATAAACTCTAGTTTGGGAACTCCGGTAATTAATTAGTTCCAGAAAGAAATATAAAATTAACCTGAAGAATATAATTCTGAAATATTTATATTGTTTATTTTTATATATTTCTAGGGAAACTTCTCCAGAAAAATCAGAATTTATTTTAAAAGACATACACAAATTACATACTTTTTCCGGAAAGATACTTTCCGGAGTCAGAGTTTTCTGTTATAAAAAATAAAAATAATATTTCCGGAATCAAAATAGAACCGGAATTTATTATTTTAATGACCATTTGTATTTATATATACATTCCGGAAAAAAAGTTTCCGGAATTTTGGTTAACTTTAATTTATTTAAATAAATTCTAACAGCTCTACCAAGCATATGCCAACAACGGCCCCACCTGGCACATTGTTCTCCCTGCATCTCTCCTATTTATTGTAGCCCTCTTCGGCATTATCCTCAATTCTTTCGTTGTAATAGTCACAATAGCAACCCCAACATTGCGCGGATCAGCCAATTATTTAATGGCTTTAATTTGTTTTTGTGAGGTTTTACATGCTTCTGGACATTCTATATTTTTTGTTATTGCTGTTACTGGAAAGAATTTTGTTCCTTTATCGGCTGCTAATTTGTTAATGATTGTAAGGGGGATTTAAATATTTAATTAATCACCCATTAAAAATTTTTAGCCTTCAATTTTTGCTCTTTGTACTTGCATGTCTTTTATGCTTAGCGCTGCTGCTGACAGACTTTTTGCTGTTGCCATTCCACATTTGTACTTGAAATTTCTTTAAGTTGAAATAAATTTTCCTAATCAAATTAAGACACAAATCTATCTGTATAGAACATAAACGGACATATTTGGGTGCCCATACTATATTCTGTGCTCTATGTGGTAGTTATGGCTTCTATTTTATCACAGCTTTTTCAATCAAAAATGCGAATATGTAAGAAAAAATTACAAAAAATATTCAAGCAAAAAAATTTAAGACCAGTAACTGCCTGCATTGCTGATATTCTTAATGGAGATGTTGGAATTCAATATTTTATTTATAGCGCAGTTTTTAATTCATTAACCGCACTGTGTTATATTTTAATATGGATAATTATACGTTGTAAAAAAGGAGGTAATATTAAAGCAAATCTATGTATTAACCGGAATATTTATAAATGTTTAATTTAGAAATTATAATCCGGAAAAAAATTTTACGGAAACTTAAGGATATCAGGTATATTCCTCAGTTACTGGTAAGCCAAATATTCCGGAACTACTCAAATATATTCCGGATATTGAAACTTAGGTTTTCAGTTAATTTAATTTTATAATCCGGAAAAAATAAAAATATATAATTTCATATTCCGGAAAAACTTGTTTTCCATAAAACTTAAGTTTTTCAGACATATTTTTAAGTTCCATATATTCCGGAAAACTTGAATTTTCAGGAATAACGGAAATTCCGGAAAACTTAAGGTTTCAGGAAAGTTAATTTTATACTCCGGAAAAATATATATTGTATTCCGGAAAACTTAAGTTTTGTATAAATATACACTATAGAACTTAAGTTTTCCGGTTTCTTAAGCTTCAGGAAAAACTTAAGTTTCCGGAAAACTTTAGTCTTAAGAAAAAGCATACTAATTATTTTAAGTTTCCTCTTTTAGTAGGTAGTATATTTATTCTTTTTAGTCTCTGAAGAAACAAATACTCGATTACTACGTTCCCTTGTTTGTATAATGGTTATCTCCATTGGCGGTTATATCATAAATCTTTCAGTATATCAAGTATTCTTCAAACTTATCGAAGAACAAATATTTAGTCAAATTATTCTCTGGCAACTTAGCTTCATTCCCGGAATTTTATTAAATCTTGGGGCTGCTTCAAATGCTTTAATTCTTTATTTTACTAGGTTTTTGGAATAATTTTTGAAAATATTTTAAATTTTATTTTTAGTTCGGAATACAGAAAAACGTTTAAACACCATTTAAAAAACGTGGCCAAAGCTTGCGGATTAAAGGGCACAAATACAGTGACTATGATGGGTCCCATGCTTCATACAAGTACCTATAAGAACAGCAAGAATGGAAATAATTATTAAACGGATAATGATTTAAATATATTTTTATGGCATTTTTAATGTATTATTGACTATAAATTTTATTTTTAAATAATTATATTTCTTTTATTTTATCCCCTTTCCATAAAGTATCCAATCAGTAAAAAAAATTAATTTTATTAATAATTCCAAGAATACCGTTCTTCTAAAAATTAAAAATAAATTTCAATTATGACGAAAATAATTTCAATATGGTTAAAAATTATCACATAGGTATATAGGTATTTTAAAAAATTAAAAATTTAATTAACTTTTTTTCCTTTTTATTTTTATTTTTTAACTAATTAATATACTCCTTTGAATTTAAATTTTAAAGCAATATAAAACAATTTAATGGAAATGTGGGTGTAATTGTATTGAATGGCTGTATAAGTGGCACATTCAAAATTGGAAAAAAAAAGAAAAATAAATGCCTTAGCTTAAATGCATTTTCAAGTGAAAAAAAATTTCTGAGGGATGAGAGAACACCCCCCCCCTCCTCTCCCTATTTTATCTTCAAGTAAAATAGGCTGTCTAAATGCATTTATGTGCTTGTTAAATATTTATTATAAATAATGAAAAAGAAAAATATATAGAAAATTTATTTGAAAAAATAAATTTTGCTTCATTCTCGTCCCATTCCTTCTGTTTTATTCAAATATTTTTTAAAATTATTTATGCTTCTATGTATATTTTATTTTAGGTTTCAAGTAGGTAGGAGAACTATCTCTCTTATATAAGTTAAGACACTCTCCACTTCATAGAGAGTTAGACACTCACCCAGTTAAGACACCCTCCCCACCTTAAATGATTCCCCGCCTCCAACTACTCTACTGCACATTCAAATTTAAAAACTCGATTAATGAATTAGCCCTTGAAAAATTCCCTAACTTACGGATAGGTTGAAATATTAATTCCTAACGAAAACTAGGAATTAATTTTTTAAAAATATTTTTTATAAATATGTATTCCTCCATTTAATGACTAAAATTCAACAGAAAATTCATTGCTACCTCCACAAAACAATTTTCTATATTCTCAAAAAAAATATAATTTTCTCTCTATTTTTGTTTAAACACCTTTTTTAATTTCCGAATCATCATCCAATCATTCCCTTTTATTTTTACTTTTTTAAAAAAACATTTTTTTAGCTTCATCCAGAAAAAGGGGAAATCATTGGAAAGCACGCTGACTATGACATAATAAAAAAATATTTTTTATTTTCTATTTTATTTTTATTTTCTGTCAAGACGTGAATAATTTTAAAATAAAAATAGAAAAATTAAAAACAATTGAAAAAATTTTTTAAAATTATTTTAGGTAATTAATAATGTTAGAAACTTTTTTGCTTCAACTTTTTGTTTATGTATGTTTATCAGAATTTTGTTTCATTTTAATTTTAAATAAAAAATACAGGTTTCATTAATTTCCTAACTAAATTCTGATAAAACACACAAAAACACATAAAATACAAAAAATCAGAATTCATATATTTTATTAAAATCAGAATATTTTGCTTGCTTCTAACATCAGAATTTGTATTTTTATTTAATACTTAATAAAATACAAAAATAATTCTGATTTATTAATATTCTGATTTCAAGTTTATTTGTGTTTTATTGTATTTTCTTTATTCTAATTAAATCAGAATTATTATGAACTTTATTTGCTTTTTTCCTTAATTTATTTATAGAATCAGAATTAAAAATTAAAAGTCAGAAATTATAAATCAGAATTTAATTAGAAATCAGAATTCTTTCCCTTAAGAGTTTATATTTTTATTTACACCCTTAACAATTAAATAAATATTTTTTTAAATTATACTTATAGTTTAAAGCTTCAACTGGCTTTATATGTAAGTGACATAAACTATTCTCATTCAGCTGTAATTGTAATTATTTATTTTTTCTAATTAAAACATGTCAATAAATAAATTAAATCGATTCAATTTTAAATTTTATTTAATTAATTAATTTTTAAAAAAATATTTTTTAATGTCAAATTTTGTTAAAATTGACTTGTCAAAAATAAAAATTTTTTTCAGAATTTTCCATTAATTTAAAATTTATTTTGCTTCAAATTTGCATAATTCTTTGCATAATCCCCTTTCTTTTCTAAGAAAATAAATTTGACAAAATTTAAAAAATATTTTTTGACTATTTTTCTTTCCAACATCTATTCTTGACTTGTCCAGACAAATTATTGATAAATTTTTTTCTCTAAATCTCCCTAAAAATATTATAAAAAAATTTAATAGCAATATAAATATAAGCAGTTTTATATCTTACCCCTATTCTAGAGAAAAATACAAAAATTAAATCAGAATTAAATAAAACTTATCAGAATTAATTTGAATAAACTTGAAGTAGAAAAAGTTTATTTGTATTTTATTGTATTTTACGTATTTCAAGTTTATTTTAAATTAATTCTGATATCACACCAAGTTTATTTTTAATTCTGATTTTAAATAAACTTGAAAATACAAAATACAAACAAAATTCTGATTTCAAGTTTATTTACTTTTGTATTTATATTTGTATTTTCTTGTGTTTTTCGTATTCCAAGTTTATTTTAAATTAATTCTGATCATTCCAAGTTTATTTTTAATTCTGATTTTATTTTTCTCCCTATTAAAGTTGAAAAATTCTGGTTGTCTACAAAATGTGTTTTTTCTTTGTATTTTAAGTTTAGTCTCCCCTCCATATTGCCTTTTATTTATAAACAAAAGGCTTTTATGGCAAAAGCATTATTCTCTTTAAGGACTTACTGCTCTCTACTTTAAGTCCAATATTCTCAAAGGAGCACTTTTGGGAATTTTGCCCTTGGTGGTTTTTCGGCTTTTTTGCCAGGTCTTGTCAAGATTGAAAGAACAAAAAGGAAAAATAGGAAAAGTGGCACAGCTTTCCCCCTCCTTTTATTTTATTTATTTTCAAATTCTTCGTGTAAATCCCCTCCTTTCCTTCCACTCACTTCCTCTCTCCTTTTATTTTTTTCCTTTATTCTACCCTTTGGGCAAATCCATAATTTTATATGTATTTTATGCTTTATCTTATGTATTTTATTTGTTTTAAGCAAATTATAAATATTTGTATTGTTGTATTTTCGCTAATATATTGTAATTGTCTTTTGTAAAATCTCTCTAAATGTCTCTTATATAATAGTTCTCTCTCTCAAAAAATAAACTTGTTTTAATTCTGATTTTTAAATAAACTTGAAAATGCAAAAAAATACAAAGAAAATACAAAAATAATTCTGATTTATTTATACATATTCTGATTTCAAGTTTATTTACTTAACATTTATCTGTATTTTCTTGTATTTCTTGTGTTTTTTTGTATTTTTTTTATTCCAAGTTTATTTAATAAATTAATTCTGATACCAAGTTTTATTTTTAATTCTGATTTAATTCTTTTATATTTAAAATAAATTCTGGTTTTGTTAAAGTTGTAGCATGTTGCTTCATTTATTCCTTCTTTTTTTGTTGCTTTAACGATTTTTTAAAAGTAAAAATTAATTTAAAAAATTATTTTTAAAATTTTCAGAGCTTCCCAATTATTAAATTAATAAATATAATTTTAAAAAATTATTTTTAATTAAAAAATATCCAAGAAAATAAAAAAAACTGAAGCGTCCAAAGCCCCAAAATTCGCAGCAGTCCACATCGACTGCTGTAGAAGAGGAGGAATTTAAAAAATATTTAATTAATAAAAAACAGAATTATTCAAAATTACCCAAAACTACGTTTGATTCATCATTAAATAATATGCAAAGTGAAAAGCAAAAAAATATTCCTGTATTAACCAACGGGTTGTTGAACGAAAATACATCATCCTCCTCTGCTTCTAGTTCCTCTTCCGCTTCTTCAGGCATTCTATTTTTATTTTTAAAATTTTTTTTCAGAGTCATAGACTTCTGAAAATATTAATAAATTTAATTTTATTCCAAAAAAAATTTTTTTAATGGAAATAATTTATGAAGGCCGTCATCGTCCAGAATACCAGCAACAACATCCTAACAAAAATACATCTCCCTCCTCTATGTTAAATAATTCTTCTACTTCGTCTTCTGCTGAATTACAACAATTAGTACAACAATCTATACTGTATGGGCAACAAGTAAAAAAAAATTTTTTTTTAATTTCTTTTTAAAAAAATTAATTTTTAGCAACAAAATAATCACTCACTTCCACAAACCACAACTCCATTTTCCCTCGCTTCCTTAAATTATGGCCCCTTCGGGTTACCCAGCTTTTCACTTTCCCCGCAAACTTCATTAAATTTGTTACACTTTCCACAACAACTTCAGCAACAACAAGAAATTGCTGCTTCAGGGGCAATAAATAGTGGTTTGGTTAGTACACCAAACGCTTTTGAAGTAAAAATTTATTTAATGTTTAATTTATGCTATGCCATTTATTTAAGGCAACAAAGGGAAATTTTAATTCTTATTAGCTTACAAACTTTAGTTTTTGAGTTTTCCGGAAAGATTTTGAGGGAAATATTAATTCTTAAGGTTATCTTAAAATTTTAAAGTTTATAAACTTAAGTGTTCAAGTTTTCCGGAAAGAATTTTTTATAAGAATAATTAACTCTTCAGGTTATATTAAAGCCTTATTAATTCACAAACTCAAGTTTTCAAGTTTTCCGGAAAAAAACAAAAGGGGAAATTTGAATAATAATTTAATTTAGATTTTAAATTTATTCTTTAGGGTCTCCCAATATTTGTAATGCCAAACAATAGTTCTCTTTCGCTTAATGCACTACAACGTGCCGCTGTAAATTAATTATTAAATAATTAAATTATCTAAATAATTTTAAATAGGAGTTTAAAGCAATGGCTATTAATGCACTTATTCAACAACAACAATCACAACAATTAACGTTAAAAATAGATACAAGCAGTAAGATTCAAATACAGTTGAGCCTGATTTTTAAATAGATCCGAAATTAAGTCACCTCAATTTAAAATAAATTTTTGAAAAAGTGATTGGGACTGGGTAAGGGCCTTCTAACGTTTCCCTCTCGGTACGATTTTTCCATCCTCAAGTGGGTATTTAAAAATGAGATTTGACTGTAATAAAAGTTAAATAAAATCACACACATCCCCAGTTAAAAAAATTTCTTTTAAAGAACATTTTCATGTATTTGTCGGTGATCTCTCACAAGATGTTGATAATCAAATGTTATATGACGCTTTTAGCAAGTTAGGGCAAGTCTCGTAAGCTGCTTTTTGTCTAAATACCTATACTAAAAAATTATTTAAAGAGAAGCCAAAGTAATGAGAGATCCACAATCAACAAAATCCCGTTCTTTTGGATTTGTTGCCTACCCTTCTAAAGGCAAATTTATTTTTAAAAATCTCCAAAAATTCTGATTTTTTGTTCTAGAAAATGCTCAAAGGGCTATTGAGGAAATGAATGGAGTTCAATTAGGTAGGCGTGCGATTCGAACCGGTTGGGCTATTAGACGGAGTGGAACAGAGCAACTAAAGGTTGGGTCAGAGGATGAAAAGGAAGAGGTACTGTTTGAATTTAATTTTGGGGAAAATTCAGAGACCAAAAGTTCCAAAATGTCAAAGACTAAAAACGGTCAAAATTCAAAATCTCGAAAAATACATATTTATCTTAAAAGACATTCAAAAAATACAGTATTCCAACTCAAATGCAACTTTCGAATCAATTTACAACTCTACAGAAGCGGATAACACAACAATATATCTGGGCGGGTTATCAAGTGCAGCAACAGAAGAGCCTATAAAACTAGCTTTTAGCGAATTTGGAATAATCAAAGAAATACGTCTTTTCGCCTCGCAAAATTTTGGTTTCGTTGTATTTTCTGACAAAACTTCAGCTACAAAAGCAATTTTGGAAATGCATGGAAAAGAATTAAATTTAGGGATAGTTGGAGGGAAATGTCTTTTGCGTGTTAAATGGGGAAAGCCTGTACAACAACAACAACAACAAAATAATAATGGAAAAGGAGGAGATAAGGGATGGATATTAAATAATGAGTCGATTAATCTTGCTTTGAATAATCAGCAGAATTCTGCGGTTGTTGCAGCTGTAGCACAACAACAACAACAACAACAATTAGCTTTAGCTTCTGCTATTTTACAGGCACAACAACAACAACAACCGATATTTCAACATCCTGTTTTAATGGGAGGAGTTGTACAACAAACGCCGACTTTTCAACAATCGGTAATTAGGGAAAATAAATGAATGATTAATACTAACTTGAACTTTATAAAAGCTCAAGATTATTCATAAATTCAAATCAAGCTTTAGTTTAAATTTTTAGCTAAAATTAATTTACAAACTTAAAACCTAGTTTCACAAACCTTAAAATTGAATTTAATTAATTTCAGTCTTAAGTTTTCTGTCTATTTAAAGTTTTTTCGGTTATTTTTAGGTTCCGGTTACTTTTTTCAGCTTAAGCGGAAAAAATAAGTTTTCAAGTTTTCCGGTTAAACTTAAGTTTTTAAGTTCAAACTTTTCTAAATTCGTTGTATAAATAAAACTAAAAATACAGCAACAACTTATTGCCCAACTCGCAGCACAACAACAACAACAACAACAAAATCTACAGCAATCTTTAGCACATAATAATGGTTTCGGCACATTCCTAAATGGTTCAATACCTGCAGCTACAAATTGGCCCCAAACTCAACAATTTTAAAAAGAAGAGTTTTTAAGCTTAATTATAGGTGAGATTTTCAATAAAAATTTAGTTGTTTATTAATTATTTTTTCCCAGAAAATTGCTTTATTTTATGTTTTTAATCTTTAAATTTACTCTGAAGCAAATAAATTTTTTTATTAAAAATTAATTTTATTTGACAAAAAAGCATTCCATCAAAATATTTATTACTTAAAAATTAAAACAAAATTGCGATTGAAAAAAATTATGAATTTGAAAGGCAAGTTTTTCGAAAGAGGAACAAGTACAAAAATGAGAGTAAAAGGCAAAATAAAAAATTAGACTTAAAATTAATAAAGTAAAAATTAAAGAGATGCTGTGTGAATTTAATTTAAATAAATATAAGTTTATAAACTTAAGTTTTCAAATTTTCCGGAAAGAATTTTAGAAAGAAAATTCTTCAGGTTATTCTTATTAGTATACAACATAAGTTTCAAATTTTCCGGAAAGAATAAAATTCTTCCGGGTATCTTAACATCCTACTAGTTTGCAAACTTGAGTTTTTAAGTTTTCCGGAAAGAACGTCGAAAGGAAAAATTAACTTTTCCGGTTACTTAAAATCGTATTAATTTACAAACCTAAGTTTTCAAGTTTTCCGGAAAGAAATAAAATAGAAGAGAAAACATTGAATAGTAATTTGATTAATTATTATGAGTCATTTATGGAAGGATAAAATAATTTTATCAAAATCAACTGCTATATAAACTATGCTCCATTAAAGTTCCGCTACTTCCCCTATTTTTCCGCATCACTCTCATTAAAATAACCAACATTATTAACAACAATAGAAGCAAAAGCAATCCGCCAGAAATTATTGCAATTGGGGAGAGGCAAACAACGGTATTATTGCCTCGCTCTTGGGTAGACCAGTCGATGAAAGGAGCTTCCTGAATGGAACTACGTTGGATAGACCCACGTTGAGCAGCGGCAGCGGGTTCTTTGAAAATATAAATATATTATTATACTAGTTTAAGTTTTTAAGTCTTCCGGTTGTTTTCCGGTTTTCGGTAAACACAGATTACTTAACCTATTCGTTCTTAAGTTTTTAAGTCTACACTTAAGTCTAAAAATAGTTCCATTAAATAATCTACCATAATCATCCATTATCATCAATTCCGGTGAGCTTATGTCAAAGTCGACTTCGTGCGTTCCCCTCCGTCTGTTATGTGCCCTTTTCCCTTCACCAGCATTTGATGAGGCAGGAGGTCCACGTGTAGTGTCCCTTTGCGAACGGGCAGCCGATTTTGCTTCATTACCAGAACGCTTATCGAAAACCTGTTTAAAAATTCAGTTGAAATGATTTAAAGAATTTTTTACTGACTTGAACAGGTTTTGTCGTTCCATTGAATACATCATCATTTTCCTTCTTCTCTTTTTCCTCCTCTTGTTTAACTTCCTCAGCAGAAACAGTCCAATTTGGATCAGCACGTTCAACAGCCTCATCCATTCTATTACTTGTTTTGGAAGCTGATGGAGGGGTTTTTCTTTCAGGAGGCACTAACATAGCTTTGTCTTTGTGTAGTAATAAATCTGGTTGAGGAAATTCATCTTTTTTGGGAGAAATTATATTGTTGGAATTTGTGGTGTGGAATGTTGCTATCAGCGTTGGAGGTAATGGAATTCCTTCAGTTGTACTGCTTGATGCCCAAGTGGAAGAAGCAACAGTTTCTCTGCTATTCTCTGCTGAAGCGCTATTCATACGCTCCACACTACTTAGAAGTTGTTCACTCCCTTCAGAAGTGGTACTGCTTGAACTTCGCGGTATACTGCTTGAGCTTCTCGGCGTGCTGCTTGAAAGCCTTTGCTGCTCTTCGTCTGATTCTTCTCTTATTGTTGGCTTATTACGATCTGATCTTGTACTTTCTGTAGCTGTACTGCTTGAAAAACGTGAACCAGTAGTACTGCTTGAAATTGTGCTTCTACTATTTTCAGTCTTTTTCTCAATTCTTTCCTCATTTCTCAGATTTTGTCTATGTTTATTAGTAGAGGGAGCTATTGCCTCCATAGTAGTTCCAAATTCAGTCTCAGGAATCACATCCCCACTAACTTCAACCCGTTGTTTAACATTAGTTTTTGTAATAATCGAAAGTGGTGTAGTTGGAGCAGATGAAGGCAGAGGTGTTTCAGTTGCATTAAGTAGGGCAGATGATTCCCCGTTGGTGTCCTCATTAAAGTTCCCGTTAGATGCACTCTTGGCACGTTTTCCATTGCAATTTGGGGGCTGAAATTTTGGGATTTTTTTTAAATTTAAAAGAGAATTTTAATTACAGTTAAATTGCTACATTCCAAATCCGAATTCATACATAGCTTAATTTTGCAGGTAAAAGACATTGTATTTCGATCAGGAAAATTAAAAGCAGCAGAAGCCTATAATAAGGTTAATAATTACAAAAATTAGAATTAACAAATAATTAAAAAATTTAAAAACGTACAGCCATAGCTTTTGTTCTTTCCACTGTATATGTTATTTGGGGCATTAGAAATTCTGAAAAATAAAATTAATAAACATAAGTTTTTAAGTTCTCGAGTTTTAAAGTTTTTACATTTAAGGTTGTTATTCCGGAAGCCTGTTTTCAATTTTTTAGTTTGTACTTTCCGGAAACTTGTTTCAAGTTTTAAATTAGCGTTTTCCGGAAGCTTAAGTTTTCAAGTTCTAACTTAAGTTTATGTTTAAATTAATGCCTTCCGGAAACTTAAGTTTCAAAGTTCAAACCTAGGTTTTAATACTTCCCACTTAATCTTCCTATTGTTTGTTAATTTAAGAATTTTTCAAGCTTCCTATTTAGCTCTATTTTGTTTTAATTTATTTAACCAAATACCATCTTTACTGCACCCATTAGCATCAATAATAGCAAATTCAGCTCCCTTTCCATCAACGGCTTGACAATTATATAGAAGCATGGAATACATACGTGAGGGGCATTCCCATACATGATAGAGTTGTTCACCTACATGTGTGTATTTAACACGAGGACCGTTTGGACTATCTCTGAAAATTGTTTTGAAAATAATCTCTAAGGGCATAGGTCTAATTTTTATTTTGAGGTTCTATCTTGTTAGCCTTAATTTTGTGTTTTTCCCCTTGTCAAGATTTTTAATGGTTTGAGTCTTTTTCTTAGATATTTTCAACTTTCTTTTTTTAGCCTTCTACCTATCAGGTATAAGTTTTCGGAAACTTTGGATCGCTTATTTAAATTCCTACGTTCAGCTTTTGTTTTAAGTACTCAAGTCTGAGGTATTCAAATTTAGTTGTTTAATGTTTTAATATCGAAATTTGTAAACAAACTCAGAAAAAAAAATTTTAAACTCGTAAGGATTGTGTTTTTATTGTTTCCAAGTGTTTTTTGATTTTATTAATTTGCAACATTTTCTATTAAAAATTCAAGTGTGTAGTGTGTCAAGGTTAATAATTTATAAATAAAAACACTTTAAGATTAAAATAAATTTTATTAATATATTAACTAATAAATAAATAAAAGCTCAAGGCCAATAAACAATATCAAGTGTTTATTATTATTTTTAAAAATATTTAAAACTTGCCTATGAACAGAATAAGTACAGGCAGGTAGTAGAGGTTCTGAATACAACTGTTGGGTGACAATATCACTTAAATATGTAAATATATTTTTTTTTAGATTTTATTAGATTTGGGAGGATTAGGTGAAGTTTGGAAGAAAATTATTTTTGAGAACGAGAGAGGATTTAAGATTAGTCTCCATTGGATCAGCGTTGTAACGCTTATTTAAATTATATTTAAATTTTAATTCCAAAAATTTTTTTAAAGATTTAAAAGATCCATTTTAAAAGATCCATTAATATTCAATTACTACCTCACTCCAAAATCAACACTAACATCCTGAGGCTTTTCTTTATAAAAACAGTTGACATTGTATGCGCGATCAACTTTTGTGACAAATAACTAGAAAATAATAATTTTATAAGTGTGGCTTAAAAATATTTTCCGGAAACTTAGTTTGCAGGATTGAACTATGTTTTTAATTTATTAACAAATAGTAGTCCGGAAACTCAAGTTTTAGGTATATTCTAATAAAGTTTTTTTTTGCTCGAGTTAAAGTTTTTATTTTTCAATATTTTCCGGAAACTTATGTTAGTTTACCTACTAAAAGTATTCCGAAAACTTAAGTTTTTGTTTGTGTTGTTTTTATTTTTCAATGTTTTCCGGAAACTTATTTTATGCCGTTCCGTTTGCTTACTAATAGTATTCCGGAAACTTAAGTTTTACGTTCTCATTAGATTTTAAAGAGATAGTGTATAAATTAAATAGTCAAAAAATATTTTTCCTCCTTACCGGATGTAATTGAACTACAATAGTCATTTGATAAGCAATTCCCGGGTTCGGATTAATTTCTCTTTTCCTTCTAACATTACATTTTGCCAGTTCAATAGTTACATTTCTTTTATTATGGAAAGTACAATCTTCATTATGGCTTTGCCCACGTACATAAACTGCTGAGGCATTACCACGTCGAGTGTTAACGGTAAAGTGTACAACACCTGGGCCACATGTAATTTCTGGTTCGCCTTTTAGAAAGGAATGGAATTAAAAGAAGGGAAGGAAGTTGTATTAGATTTAATTAGCAACGATTAAGTTCAAGGTTGCCCCGCATAAGGAGGGCAAAAAAAACTAACAGGCAATGACCGCAATAAAAACCAATTAAAATTCAATGTTCCGGATGATTGTCTTATTTTTGGATAATTTTCTTGTAAGAAAAAATCATTTAAGCTCACTAATAATTTCATTATCATAAGCAGCTAGTTCATTCTTCACTGAATTACTTCCCTCATTCCTTTGAAGAACCACTGCCCCATTTCCGGTCGAAAAAAGGGCAAAAAAGCAAAGTATTATTGGCAGGGTTTTCACCATTTTTGAATAAGAATATTGTTGTTTTTGATGGTAGAAATTTGTTGGAGAAAACCGTTGCAGTCTTGAGCTTTTATTTTTGTTGAAACTCGAAAACATCTTAAAAACTTGGAAATTTAAATATACCGTATTTTCTCTAATAGAATGACAGTCATTCTATTTTTCATATACCCCAAAAAAGTGTCATTCAATTAGAGATGTCATTCAAATGGAGACTGTCATTTTATTTTTCATAGGTCAGAAATACAGATTGGATGAATAGAATATCCTATCTAATATTCCTGAATTCGAAATTTTACCTATTTTTTGGTTTTCTATAGTTTGGTTTTCGAAATTTTCGGTTTCAGGTTTTCAAAATTTTACCGACATTTGGGTTTCTATATTTGTGCCATTGAGGAATTTGGTCATGATATAGAGTGATCAGCCATTTAGAGTTATTTTGAAGGATTATATTAGGTTATGATGGACATCAGGAAATTTGTTGGGATTCGGAGGGATATTGAAGGAGTTGGAGAATATCAGGTGATTAAGAAGGTATAGTATTTGTGGGGCTGTAGATATTTGTTGGACTTAATGGGATACCAGTAAGGATATCAGTCAGGAGAATATCAAGTGATTAAGGATTAGTATACTAAATGAAATTTTCCTAACTCTTCTGAAAACCTAAATTTTTCTAAAATTGAAATTTTTTTTTTTTGAGTTTAGAAGGTTAGGAGCCAAAAACACATGGAAAACACATGCCTGCGGCGCTGAAAATTTAGGAATTTGGATATTTGGCCTTCCAAAATTTTCGCCTTCCGCACATGGAATCATCTCTATTTCATCAAAACAAAATTGCCCAAATTGTTTTATCACGATGATTGATCCCATGTGTTTCAGCTCAAGCTATTCTAATTCGTATACTTGAATTTTCCTACAAATATGTATGAGCTTGCCCTTTATGATTTTTGATAATTGGGGTCCCGCAAAAATTTTTAATTTTTGTCCCGCAAATTTTTTTTTTTTAATTTTTGTCCCTCCTCTAATCATTTCAATCTCTCGATATTTTCCCCAAATCCTTTAATCTCTTGATATATCTCTTTTTCCTCCCAAATCCCCTGATATTCCTCTTAATCCGCTTAATATCCCTCTTAATCCCTTCAAAAATATCACATTTATCCATACTAAAAAGGAATATAAACTAGTTAATAAAGGGGATAGAGATATAAGAGTTAGATAGTTATATTTAAAAAATGTCATTCAATTAGAGATGTCATTCAACTGGAGACTGTCATTCTATTTTTCATATACCCCAAAAAAGTGTCATTCAATTAGAGATGTCATTCAATTAGAGATGTCATTTAATTAGAGTAAATACGGTAATTTTAAGCATTTAAAAATAAATGTTGGAAACATTTTAAGATCAAACTTGAAAACAAGTTCAAAACTCTAATTTTGAAGCTTAAGCTTGAGAAAAAGTTCAAAACATTAATTTTCAAGTTTAAACTTGAAAACAAGTTCAAAACTCTAATTTTGAAGCTTAAGCTTGAGAAAAAGTTCAAAACACTAATTTTCAAGTTTAAACTTGAAAAAAAAAGTTTAATTCAAGTTTATATTTGTTTTTAAGTTTAAACTTGAAAACCCGCAACTTAAACATCAAAAAACATAACATCAAACTTGAAAAATTAACAAATTGAAATTTAAGTTTAAACTTGGAACTTAGGGCGATTAAAACTAATTTAAAAATTATTTAAAAATATTTTTACAAATCATTTTTAAAAACAAACCGATAGAAATATTTGTTTAACAAAATTAGTTAAGCTCGTTTTAGACTGTTTAAAAGTTTCATTTCTTTCTCCAGGTAATGTAGTCATTTTAAAAAATTATAATTGGAATATTAATGATGGTTATCTGTTGTTTAATATCTTTTTTAATGAATAAATTTTTTATTTTATTTGTTGAAACAATTCTTAAATTATTAAAATTATTCAGAAAATAAACTTGGATAAGTTGATTTTGTTAATGCATGTTTTTAAAAGTTTGATTAAGGTTTTAAATTTGTGAAGCGTTCTCGATTTTTTATTTATGAAATTTTTTTTTCAAATTTTTTTTTCAAAAAAAATATTTTACTAAAAATATTCTAGAAAAAAAATTCTTTAAAAAATAATTACATATTTTACAACTGACACAAATAAATGACAAACTAAAGCAAATTTAACGGACTTAAATGAGTGTCTTCCAAATATTTTGAAGGTTAACTTGTGTGTTAATCCTTTTAGTGAATTTAATTTTGAAAAAAATTATTTTTGTTGCGTTCTATTAAAAATATTTGAAACTCAAAATTAGTCAAAATTAAGGGGAAAATATTTTTTTGAGTTTATTAAAATAAGAGCATTTTTGTCTACTTAATTTTTCTATTATGCTCGATTAGTGTTGGCTACTGGAAATTTTTTTTTAAATTTTTTTAAAAGAGTGTCAAGGCAAAATAATTATATTATAATAAAAGTAAAAGGGAGGGATTTAATTTATTTTTGAACATAAATGCAATTTTTCTAGTTAGTCTCTTTCAATGTTTTAATGAGATTTATGAGGATACACAAGTGAGATGCGGACTGATATTAAATTCGACAGGTTAGAAAAATTTGGACAAAAAACCATTTTTATTTAGTAGGTGTTTACAATAGTCGAGAGACTTTTAACTATTCCAACCACTCCCTTTATTGCCCCAGATCTATAACAGCTTCAGCCTATTTTGGCCCTCTCCCATCATCTAAAATTATTTTTTCTTTCCCACAAGTGTTTTATCTGAAGCCATTTTTATCGACTGTTCAAGGAAATATATATTCAAGGAAAAATTCTTGATCGAACACTTATTCCTAGACTAATAAACAATTTATTAGCCCGCTTGGTCCTGTTAATCCAATATGATTAGTTTTAGGTTATTTTTGATTAAATTAGAGAAAAGGAATGTTTATTCCCTCAATAAAAACTCTATTTAATATCCAAGGAAAAATTTTTTAAGAGTACTAATACCCTCAGACTTTATATCCTAAATATAAGCTTTAAGCCTGAAGACTCTTAGTATAGCTCGAAATAGCTGGTTAGACTAAAGCTAAAAGGCATCTAGAAGCAAGTGTTTATACCTCAACCTCTCTCTCTCCCTCCTTTTTTTATTTTTCCGTTTGTGAGGAAATAAAAAATATTTTTTAAAGGAAAAATGGTTGCGCAAAGTTGTAAGTTTCAAGGCAAAATATTTTTAGGTGGAAAATAAAAAAAAATAAAATAAGCAGGTAATTTAGGTTTTGAAGAGTGAAGGGCACTAACTTATACAATAAAATAAATTTGAGGGTTTTTCTTTGATTTTTGGACAATTTTTAAAGAATGGTTTGACAATGGGATAACCTTGAACTGTGGTTTTTAATATTTTTAGGAAAGTTGAAATTTTAAAAACAATTTTTACAGGTTAATTGGTTACTAATACATGCTCATGGTTATATGTCTTCGTATACGCAAGTAGCCCGTGGGTATCAAGATATCCACTGATGCCTAGATTACTGATAAGATAATTAATAGAGTAATTTATTTTTCAGGTAGTCTGCCCTTCTTTTAATTTATTTGGCCTATTTTCCAGTTAACAAGGCTTACTTTGTTTAAATATTTGGTGGGTAATGAAGGTTCCCTTAGCATTAGATAAAATCTCTGTGGTTTCAGAGAGTTTTTTCTACGAGAATAAAAACTAATAATAATTAAATATCTCTCGAAGTTGTTGGAAAGGCCAGGAAATGAAAGAATAGTAAAAAGAATTTTCTTTCTGATCTGAGCAAAAATGGATTTATACATATAAAGGTACGGGAGGCGTTCTTCGCACTGGGTGGGCGGCATATATTCTTGAGCATGATGCACTCCAAATTTGGATGAAAATTAAAGGAAATGGGGTTTTTATGAAGGAATAAACATTCCTTCTCTCTCATTAAATAGAAAATAGCCTAGAACCAATCATATTGGAGATTAACAGGTCTGTGCTCTCGAGAAGGACCAAGTGGACTAATAAATTGTTTATTAGTCTAGGAATAAGTGTTCGATCAAAATACTTTAATATTTAAATTCTCCCATCATTTTTACATATTCTGACCAAATTTGAGCTTTTTTGGTCAAAAAATAAATTATTTACATTAATTTGTTTAGGCCTGGGTCAAATATAGGAATATCAAAAATAAAAAAAATAAAATGCCAATTTTCATTGGTATTGTTTAAAATACTTTTGAATAGGTTCAGTCCTGCAAAAAGAGCAAAAAGAGACTTTTTATTATCCATTTTTTGTGTAAAAAGACACAATTTGCATGTGACGCTCTCTACAGAGTACCCCCCCCCTCCGAAGGGAACAGGTGAATAGAAAAAAATTATAATGAATGCCGCGAGAATGCCAAGAGATTGAAAAGAAAAGATAACTAAGGGTCAAGACCACCGCAATACATTGCTATTGAAGGATAATAGCCTTTTTGGGCATAAAATAAGTGGAAGGTCAAGCAATTTGGAATATAAGGGGAACAGGTGAGAGGTAGGGAAAAATTAATAAAAAGAAATAATAAAAAATTGTATTAAAAGTTACTCGGAAATTGAGAGTCTCAGCATGATAACGAACACATTTTTAAAAATAAAATTGGATTTTTAATGAATTAGGTATGTTCCCAATTAATTTTAAATTAAACCAAGATTACAAGGTTAATCACCTTAGAAAACCTTTTTAGAAAAAATTTTAATTTAGCGACTAAAAGTAAATTAAAATTCCTAAAGTTTTCTTAATATTTCCCCCTTGAAGGGAGAACCTCTTTCGAAAGGACAGAATACCCCTCCAAAGGAAACATAACCTTTCGAAGCAAACATCTCCCTCCTAAAAAGACATATCCCTCATAAGATGGCATATCCTTTAGAGGTTAACTATCCCTCCGAAAGGGACCATAACCCTCCGAAGGGAACATCTCCCTCAAAAGGAGACATATCCCTCTTAAGGGAACATATCCCTAAGGACCATATCCCTCCGAAGAGAACATCGAAGTAAGTAAAAAATTTTTAATTAAAAGAATACAAAAAATTCTTGACCCATAATATACTAAATTGGATTAATTTAAAAGGTATTCCAAACATTTAAAATTTATTTTGCCAAAAAAATTAAATTAGTACCAGCTATTTGTCTACATATTTCTCCCCTTTTTCACTCAATTAATCCCATTTTTCTTGACCTTGAATTTTTTGTAAAATCCTCTTGGAAGTTGCTGGCAGAAGAGAAAAGAATTTAAAAATAGATCAAGTCAAAAGAATGAAAAAATACAAAAGGTGTAGAGACTAAAAAATAATTTTTTGAACAATAGGTAGGTAGTAGAATAAAAAATTTCGAGGAAAAAATATTGTTAGGAAAAGGTTTAAAAGTAATTAGTATAATGGCCCCAACCTGTAAACAAGAATGGGTCGAACTTAACAAAAATTGGGAGGTTTTCAAAAAATTTCCTTCCGATCGTTTTTCTAGTAACCCAACCCATCCCTGCTGTAGAAGGGTAATTTCCAGAGGAAAATTGATGAGAGATTCGAGCTTTATCTCACCTTATGTTTGGGAGAGATTTTGTCTAAATCCCATAAAGAATACCAAAACCGATCTAATAAATGGGCTTATTTTCCATATAAACCCCAAGCTATGAGACAAAATATTAACCAATAACGGTCCAATATTTACCATTAGAACAATTTTTCTATAGAAATTTTTTTGGGTATTTTTTGATTTAAATAGAAAAAAGTGTTAGATTGTGCCTCTCTCTACTAGGAAATCCGTCTAAGGAACAAAAATAAGAAAAGAATTGAAAATAACAATTCTTCCCTCCAAAACTTTCAGGAGGATGAGACTGACCTTCAAAAAGAAACAAACCGCAGAACAACAAAAGAGGGAGAGGAAGAATAGTAAAATAAAGGAAGAGAAGTTTTTTGTTAAAATGAGTTGAGGGGAATATATTAGAAAAATAAGAGAAGAAAAAAAAATATTTTTTGAGTAAATAATAAAATAAAAAAAAATTTTTAATATTAAAAATTAATTTTACTGCCTAGTGTGTTAGAAAAAAGGTGTCAGTTTGCTTACCCAATTATTCGCAATTAATAGAGAAATTTGATTTAACCGGAAAATAAATCCGGAAATATAAAATAAACCAGAATTATAAATAATTAATTTCTCCGGGAAATACATGTTTAATTTATAAAACAGAATAAAAACCAGAATTTAATAAAAATCAGAATTTAAAATCATTTCCGGTTGTCTATTAATTAATATTAAACTTTCCGGAAACATAAAATTAAAAAAAAAGAATTTCCGGAAAATACAAATTCTGAAAATTTAGAATACAAAAAATCAGAATATATTAATTATTATTTTTCCGGAAAATTATTTTTTCAAACTTCTTATTTCCGGAAATTTAAAGAGAAAAAGAATTTCCGGAAAACTAAAAATTCCGGAAAATAAAAATTCCGGAAAATGAATTAATTTATTTATTCTGGTTTTAACCGGAAAGTGAGCGAAAAGAAGAAATACCTGGAAAATGAAAAATTCCGGAAAAATAAAATAAACCAGAGTTTTTGTTTATTTGCCCTTTCACTCCCCTTTACAAATTTTATTAATTAATCATTCCCATTATAAAAAATTTTTTTTATTTTATTTTTTATAAAAATAAAATATTTGCCTATATTCAACAAAAAAATAATTTCTCGAAGTAACAAAAGGCAAAAGGAAATTTATAAAAAAATTGAATAAAAGAAAAAAATAGGAGGAAATGTGGGGCGTAGAACAATTTGAAGAAGCAAAAATTTGTTCTATTAATAATTATAAAATAAATACAAGGGCAAAACCCGAAACTATCCTAGTAGTTAACCCAACGTTTTGCGCACAAAGGGATGCCGCCATCCTTTTGGATGGGTGGTTAACCGCAATTAATTATGATTAATGTTCGCGCACTAGCTTAAACCTATTGACAGCTTTGATGGGGAGGGGTCCGCGCGAGCTATCCTGATCCTATTGAGTGAGCGGGTGGTACGTGGGGTGTGATTTTACAAAATGGGGGGAGGGGGTAGGAGGAAGGGGATTTTTTAAGATTGTTGACCCTTCCCCTTTCTAGTAATTAGTAACCGCAATCTTTTGACAGTTTTGGTGTGTGGTGGGGTCAGTGAAAGTAATCACCAAACTATTGAGCTAGTAGAGGCAGGAAAGGAGGATTTTTCAGATTAGCAATTAGTTCTCGGGGGAGGGGTAGGAGGAAGGAGGGGGGTTTAAGGAGTAATTAATAAGTTTTTGCCCTCCCCCTCCCCTCCTTTTTTCGTTAATTGATACAAATTTATTCAAGATTGATAGTTTTAAAATAGGTGAGACTCAAACTGATACTCACGTACAAGTTAAAATTTCTCAATGTTTTCTCCTCCCAACTACTATACTGAGTTGTTTTTTCTTTTTCTTCCCAAATATTTTTATTTTTCAAGGTCATTGACAATACTAGTAGTAAAGGAAAAACCCCACTCCCCACACTGTCCACTCCTCACCCTGTCTGACCGCTTGTGTTTCTTAACCTTGTCTCTCTCTTTTTTAATTTTGCAACAAAACCAAACACACTGTTTCATTGATTGTTTTTTACACTCCACACAACCCCAAACCAAACCCTTTTTTATTTTAACCAAATCTAAGCAACTAAAAAATATTTCTTATTAAAAAAATTTTTCCTATTTCTGACGTTGTATGGAAATTTTGGGTATGGAAAAAATTTTTTTTAGGGTATGGAAATTTTAAAGATTAATAAATTAAAATTTTTTAATTTTAATTTATTATGTGGATGTCTACACAGAATTAGAAAACCCTACAGAAGACCTGCTTTCTGCGAATTCAGATGCTCGTTACTGTCAAACGTTGAACCAAATGTTCGAATAAGGTAGTATTTTATTGGGTCTGATTAAAAAAATTTTTTTTGAATTTTTTAGCTTGCACCAAGTTCTTGTTCTTGTACTTCATTCTCGGTCTATCTGCTACTGCCCCAACATTTTTTGGCAGAAATGTGTGCTTATCTAGGTACAATTGATTTGACTTTTGGCCTTTTTTATCTTTCTATTATTTTTAGATGAATCGTTCTCTACTTAATGTTATTTTGGGAGGAGTTGGAACAAAATCACAAAATCTGGATGCTCAACAAATTACTGGAATTGTTAAATTTACTAATATGGTAATAAACCTTTCAAAATATTTTGAGTATTTTTATCATTTAGGCTGCAGATGATTAACTATGGAGAAAATTATTATTTTGTTTGGTTATGAATTATTGTCTATTTATAGATTTGTGCATCAATGGAGGAAATAGAAAAGATAAGTTAAATTCTAAATGGGATCAATAAAGGGACCATACTGGATACCAGGGACCGTTTTTACGGATACCGGGGACCAGACTGGATACCAGGGACCGATTTTACGGATACCGGGGACCAGACTGGATACCAGGGACCGTTTTTACGGATACCGGGGACCAGACTGGATACCAGGGACCGTTTTTACGGATACCGGGGACCAGACTGGATACCAGGGACCGATTTTATCGGATACCGGGGACCAGACTGGATACCAGGGACCGATTTTACGGATACCGGGGACCAGACTGGATACCATTCATATGATTCATTTAATTTATAAAATTTTCCTTAATACAATAAATTATAGTACGATCTCACAAATGCCAAATGTGCAATGGCGGTCTATTGTGCATGACTATAGATTATTGTGCCTGGTTATGGATTTTGTGCATCAATGGAGGAAATAGAAAAGATAAGTTAAATTCTAAATGGAATCAATAAAAGGCACCATACTGGATACCAGGGCCAAACTGGACACTCGGGACCGATCTATCGGATACTGGGGACCAGACTGGATACTCGGGACCGATCTATCGGATACTGGGGACCAGACTGGATACTCGGGACCGATCTATCGGATACCAGGGACCAGACCGGATACTCGGGACCGATCTATCGGATACCAGGGACCATACTGGATACCACGGACCGATCTATCGGATACCAGGGACCAGACCGGATACTCGGGACCGATCTATCGGATACCGGGGACCATACTGGATACCAGGGGCCTGATCTATCGGATACCGGGGACCAGATTGGATACCTGGATGATTCTATAATTGAGATTGATTTAATTTAAAAATGTTTCTTAATACAATAAATTGTAGTTCGATCGGACAAATCATGAATGTGCAAATGTGTTCTTCAACTGTTTTGAGGATGAAGGATGGTTTATGGCTTCGAAGGACGATTTGAATAAAATTTTTTAAATTTAATAAAAATTTTGTAAATTTATTTAGAAATTTCAAGACTGTATTATTTAAAAATTTTTTAATAAAATATTTTTTCTTTTAATTTTTATTAATTAAGTAATTAATAACAAGGCATATGATTAATATTGTTAACAGAAAATTATTAAAATACTTAAATCATTTTTAAATTAACAAATCAAAAATTTCTTAATTTTCCATTCCTTTGAAAATTTTGAGGATATTCTTTTCTAGTCCTCTTTTTCGATCTTTACCTTCTTTGGATCGAACACCAAAGGTTTAATATTAGCATGTACTATTTGAATTTCCTCTTAAATTATTTAATTAGAGATAATTGGGGAAATTTTTGCTTTGTCTCCCTATTGTTTTTTTTAATTTCTGGTGTATGTATCTCGTTCTTAGTTGAGACCGCGAGCTCTTTTTCGACTGCTTGTCGAGCTCTTTCGAATGATATATCTAGACTAATTGAAAGGGTCTCAAAACAGGTTTTACACATAAAGGACTTAAAATGAAACAGCAAGTGCCACTAAATATTTTTTCTTATGGATCTTACACCCCTCATAAAAATTTAAAAATATTTTCTTAAAATAAATTATATTAAAAGAACAGACCGTCTTTGATACAATTCTTCTCAGCTTCTTTCTTCTTTACGATCTTATTATGGTTGGCCTTCTTCAACAAAATATTTTTCTCAATCAAAAGCGCTTTGTATAAGCGTGTTCTACGTTGAAGTAGGATTATTTGGCGTTTAATAAAAATATTCTGATTTTTATAAAAAATCAAATCACTTTTAATATTTTTCATATTCATTTATAAGATAGAATATATTTATTTTTAATCTTATAATGAATGAGAGGGAGAAATGTTTCTTAAAGTATGCCATTATAATATAAAAACATAAATTATACAACAGATGGCATTTATTCCAAATTTTTAAATATTTGTGAATTAAAGATAAATCAAGATTTTTTACACCAAGAAAACACGAGGATCAAAAGAAAGATAATTAATTATCCTTTACGAGAGGGAAAGGAACGGATAAAGTAAAAAGGGCAAATACCTAGGGAGCATATAATTTTAAAACAAATTTAAGATTTTTTATCTAAAATTTTATCTTTAAAAAATTTTTAACATATTCAATTTTAAAAAATTTTTAAAAATTTAAATTTCCTCATCTGATTTTAGTTCTCGGCATCTTGGTGCATTTAATTGGTCGCTTCCACAATGAATGCACCTTTCTGCTCGTACATTTTCTGCTTAAAAATTATTTTTATTTTAGATTTAAAATTTAAATTAGAACCATTCTCTTCTGATTGTCCAACTTCACCACGTGCACGAGCTCTTATACGACCTAACAATTCAGCCGCTTCTTCTCTCAATGGAAACAAAGGGTGCGGGAAGTTATGCTGAAAATAGACCTTAATAAGAAAATTAAAAAATGCAAGACCTCCCGTTCTGCCCACACTTCAATATCACCAACACGCAGAAGTGTAATTCCCAATTGTCGCATAACCATGACGACGTCTACGTTAAAATTGTTCAAAGAACGTCTAATTGAGCGCAATTCGGCTTTAATTTCATCAATATCGCTCATTTTTGCTAAATTAGGACAAAAATATCAGAAAATAAAAATTATATATAAAAAATTTATCTACACATAATAAATTATAAATTGAGTAATTAGCCTAATTTTGATTAACGAAAGAATTTGAAAAATAAAAATCCAGGTCAATACGGCTTGTTTTGAAATAAATTAATGACCACTTCTTTTATCCATTTCCTTTGACTGGTAGCAGTAGAGACTGTCGCTACCCATCGCTTGCTCGCTAGTTCATATTTTTGAACGCTCAAAAATACAAAACGATAAATTCAAATAATAATAAAGGGACTTTTCTCTAAATTAAATTTTGTAAAAAAGGGACCATCTAATAATATTTTTAATTAATATTTCTAATTAATAAAAATCCTTTTTAATATTTTAAATTTCGAGAGATAAGTTCAAGGAGTATAAAAGCTGAAAAATTTTTCAAATTATCTCATTTCATTTGTAAATCTTCAAAATGCTCTTTCTTATCGATGAATGCGCTAAAATTCTACACTGTCACCCCAAATCATTGCGTGATCAGATACATCACCCATCAAAACGAGCATTACTCGTATCAAAACTTAAAGGAAGAAAAGTGCGCACCCTCTACTCAGATAGGAACGGATTTCGCAAGACTTTCACTATTAGCGGTCTTACTTACAAAGGAGCACATTGTACTATGGCCTACGGGGCTTTGTCTCGTCCTTTCAATGTTTCTGTTGCAGCACATTTCTATTCACGGCATCGGATTCGTCTGCAATATCCTTATCTACAATGTGTAATTGAGCACTTCCCGCGCCGTTGCGAAGATCGATTCTATCCTCTAGAATTATTGGAGTTTGTTGATGAAAAAGAGGAAGACTATCTTGGATTTCAACTTGATGATAAACCACTCTATTCTGAAGTTAACGATAAATTAAAAATTGATAAAGAAACAACAAGTGATTCAGACAAGAATATGGATGATACTCTACATTTTGAAGATGATTTTGATGAGATGGAAGGATGGTAAGCCTACACACACTCACATATTACTCACACACACACACACACATAAATTGTTTTCAAGTTATTTATTAAAAAATATTAAATTTAATCTTTCATGACTTAATTCTGTAATTTTCCTCCTATAACCATAAACTCATTTTTCTTAATTTTGAATTTTTAAATAAATTGTATTTCCTATTTAATAATTCTGCAATTTTACCCCTTAAATTCACCTCTTCTTTCTAATAATTTTAAACCATATCTTCCTAACCTTAATTTTGTAATTTTACCCCTAAAATCTTATACTGCTATTAACTAAATTTGCAAGCAAAAATAAAATTTATTACAAATTCTTAAATTAAATTACAAATTAAAACCAAAATCTAAAACTTTTTGATCACTTGGACGTATTACACCTTTCCCAACAAAGGGTCGGTATTTTTTCTGAAGAGGTTGTGTAAACACAGATCCTTTCTTCACAGATGGCTTGAGGAAATGGGGGTAGACAATATTAATCGGGTCACAATAGCCATCGTTAACAAAACTTAACACTTTTTCTTTAAAAGTTTCATAACGAAGTCCTTGTTTATTGATCACGTCCCAGTTAAGTGTCATTCCTCTGACCTTCAGCACATAGTCCAAATCGGCGTCCGGATCACCTTTTTTCTGAAGTTTTAGACCGTATTGCTTTGCACCACCTGAGCAATACTCCAGGATGTCATGTCGAGGGTACTCATTGGTAAATTGACCGAGGTGAGGACCAAGCTGCAGTGGGCAAGTCTCCTCAGGGTGTACGAAGATTAAAGAGTCCGTGTCTTAAATTCAAAATTTTTTAAAACTCTTTTAAAAAGTTTAATTTTACCTGTATAAAGTAGGGTGCACCCAGCTGTCCTGACAACTTTCTGCATTGTCTTCAGGAGATGGATGCGCGCACAAGCAGTGGTCCAAAGGGAGATTACTAAAATATTTATAAAGTTTCTTTACCATAACTAGATAAAACATACCGACATTAGAGCACTCATGCTCTTCAACAAAATCTTTTTTGGTTAGATGGGAGATGAGTACTACAAGTGGAGTGAGCTCATCAACCCCTGAAACTTCCTTAGTACTGTCGTCCAACATTTTTCTAAGTGTTGAAGGACGGTCTGTCACAGTGCATTGACTAAGTCCGAAGTTTCTCAATGCGAAACGGCCCCCTTAAAATTAAAATGAAATTTATTTAAAGATATTAGAGAAAACTTACAGAGATTGTTGAGGCATAATTTTGCTTGTGTCCTTTTCCCCTTATTCATTATCTGAAAATTTGGTATTTAAAATTTAATTAATATAAATTTACCATCTTTCCACGTTCAATATTTATGTCGAAAATTTCCGCGCATTCTCTGATGAATTTTTCCTCGGCTTCAAAATTTCCTTTGATACTGTCGTCAAATCCGCTGGCATGTATCTTTTGAGCCATAAACTCTGCTATATACGGTCTGAAGAGTCTGCTGTCATAAGCAGTATATTCGAGGACGCGGAATATTTTAGTTACTCGATAGCCTTCGTCGAGCGCTGCATTCAACTCGACTGATGTACATGTACTCACCCATCCTCGATCCCTATCTTCATGCTCGCAGGTGTAGTCCTCGTTCACAGATCCTTGAGGAAAAAGGCGAGCACATGTAGCACAAAGCGGGAAGAGGAGTCGATCATCAAATTTCACAGGTAGTACCGGCACATCAATCTTCCGGGGTGGAATCACAAAGACCTAATTTTATTACTAAAAATTTTGAAAAAATTAAAATACCTTAAGTATGGCAAGCTCGAATTTGTTATCCCTAGAATTCGTCCAAGAAACATTTTCGTTCAAAACATGGACTGTTGGATGCCCAATAGGATATTTGGTTGTTACATTAATAAAAGGGTAGAGCGAAGTCACGTCGAAGTAGCTGATCTTCTCACCAGGCTGTACTTGATGAAACAATTTAAGTGGCCCAGTTCTTCCTCCGAAGAATGCTGACCGAATATCGATTGGACCGTTGTCAATATAGTTGTTAAATTTCTGCCTCATTTCCATATCCTTTTTCAGCATGTCCAATATTTCACATTCCCAGTAGACCTCCACTTTAATTTGTGACTTGATGAACTCCAGTCTTTTCTTGTCCATCTCCCGTTGTCGTCCAGCTGTCTTACCATTGGGTAAGACAATATTGTCGTCTGGATAACATTTAATACAACCATGCCAACAACAGCCATTAATTTCGATCCCAAGTTGTTGACTCGCTACCCACCCATCCAAACGGTATTTACCAATCCTTAAGATTTTTACTAAACAATTTTCTTTATTAAATTTTTACCTTTTCTCTCCTTCAACCGAATAAGCTGTTTGAATCTCAACATGGTTTTCTTCAGCATACCATTCCATAAATTTGAAGGCAATTCGGCTCTGATTCTCAGCGTTGTCATAACCGCGTTCAGGTACAATCCCAATATGTTCAGCCTTCAAATGGTTGGTCCTGAAGTGCTTCATGCAAGCTGAAGCGATGGTCATAGCTTCTCTCAGGACATCCATTCCTTTTGAAACCTAAAATTTTTTGTTTGAAAATTTATTAAATTGTATTGTACCTCAATAAATTCTTTGCGGAACGCTATGAGTCCTGCCATCAAAATTTCAACATCATTGGTACAATACGAAGCAAGAGCTTCGTCAAGTTGGAAGGGTTCCTGCTGGTGTTGTTCAAACCATTGATCGAAGATCTTCCTTTTCTCAGGCATCATTCCCTCTGCCAAGTAGTCGTTCTTTGATGGAAAGATGTATTTTCCATAGTTGTTAGGGTTGTTCGCGAGGTGAGGGAAGAATGGTTTGTCCTCAACCTGAAGACCAAATGCCGGAACAAGAGAAGCCAATGACATCGGTATCAAGTTGTATGAGTCTCTGAAGAAAATGCTGCCCTTATTTTTGCCTCGAGAGACTAATTTCATCTCATACATCTTGTTGCCTCTCTTAAGCATTTCAGGCGTATATCCTTAAAAATTTTCTTTTTCTTTAAAAAATAAAATTTTACCTCTCAAAAATAATTCCTTAAAGACAAGAACCATGTCGAATCTTCCCCCAAAGTGTGAAAAAGCCACAGTGTCATATTGTTGTGGAAGATCGTTTAAAATCCATTCTACAAAAGCCTCCAATGGATTGGGAACGATAACCATTTTATCAACTTTTGTCCCATTGAAAGATCGATGAGAAAAGGTGATAAGACGATTTTCACCACATACTTGGCAATCTTTTTCCTAAAAAATTGTCCTTTCTAAAAAAAGGTTTTAAAAAATTACCTCAGAAATACATATTGGACATGTAACTTTCGCACAAATAAAGTTAGCTTCATGACGTTTACAATGGTTGTTGTCAGCAGAAGGTAAATACTGTGTCGTTTCGAAGTCAAAAGCAATTATTCTATATTTTTTGTTGTCTTTCAATTCCAAAGGTTTAATAAAACAGCCTCTCTTTGGATCATGGTAGTCTCCACATGTAGTGCAGTATTTTTCACTACATACATGGCCATTTCTCCCTTTTTTGTTGTTATCATTCACATTCCACACCACTCCACATTTTTCACATTGTTTCGAGATACGACAAAACCCAGATTGTAAATGATGTTGATAACATTCGTTGTTAAAAAATATCTTGGAGCAGAGGTGGCAAAGCTTGTTGAATGCTGCTACGATTCTGCATGGGAAGCCAGGGCCTACACGCGAGCATTTGATGCATCGAGCTTTACAAGATGTTGTATGGGTAGAAGCTCGAGCATAAACTTTCTCACAGTGTAAACAGTATGGTTGTCCGAAAAGTGCATTGGCCCATTTTACACCATCAAAGTGATCATTCTTGTGGTAAAGAATGATTGGAGTGTCGAAATTATCTGGGCCATATTTGTAGTCTGGTTCATAATGTCCAATTGAACCAAAAATAAAAACTTTAATAATATGTTGTCCTTTATATTTGTTGTTCCAAATGTCCACAACTTGTGGAACCCAATGTTCTGCATTATAAAACTCCAAGTCCATTGGTGCTCCAATACTTTCCATTAAATCAATTGTATCATTTTTAAATTTATTAGTCATTCCATGCTCGCTGCGTAGATAACGCGAGAACTTTTCCCAATGCCAATTGAATATTCCATGGGCAAGTGTTGCCATTAAAGAATAAAAAAGGCAGAAGGAATCATCGTTGCGAATCTAAAATAAATTATTTAATTTAATATTATTTTTTAACCCAAGTCCTATTTTTTAATTCCCAATTTTTATTGACAATTTTACTATTAAATAAATCTAAAAATTTTTAAATTTAAAATCTTATTCTATATTAATACATTATAAACTCGGTAAACCAACCTTAATCAATGCTTTTTTGTTAATCTGATGATGAACAGCTGGCACTTTTCTTCCAGCACCTGGAAGTTGATGCTCAACTGATAGACTACTCTTATCCACAACAGTAGCTATTACTTCAAACGGCTGCCCCCATAGAGTCACATCCTTCTGTTTAAAACTCTGGGCCACCAATAGAAATCGGTTGAGGATAGACTCAACCGAGTTCTCATTTATATCTCTGAAAAATCAAAATTTTAGTCTAATATTGTAAAATGTCGCTTACCTAACCGGTACCCATATATCGTGGTCCAGCAGTGGGCTGGTCACCACACATCCTAGTTGTTCTGCCTTCATACCTCGTTTTCGGCTTTCTTCCACAGCTTCATCGAGGAAAAATTGAAAAATTCCTGAAAACATTTATATATTATAAAATAGTTTTAATATGAAAATAAAGATAATAACCAACCACTTAACAATCCCTCAGGATCTCGAGGTAGATCCTCTATCATAAATTTGCTCCGGCTTTTAATAAATTTAAATTTTCTATTTTCATCTATTGTTGTCTCAAGTCGTTGCACATAGTCCTCCGGTTTTTTAGAAGTACCTTCTCCAATTTGTTGTTGTTGACTTGTTGTAGGATTTGTAGAATTTGACGAACTATTAAGACCAAGTAGGTTGGCAATAGAAAATATCGATTGAAGTCCAATAAGACTTTCAATTGTAAAACGGGTACGTTTTGGTGGAGGTTGATCCTCCATTTCACGTGGTCGTTTATTAGATTTTTTATCCATTTAAAACTTCAAATAATTAAAACTTATAAAAAATAAACAATTTAAATATATTTATTGATTAACAAATACAAAACTAAAATTCCAAAATGAATCGTTTATATAAAAATCAATATTTATATATTAGGTATTTCCATTTATTAAATTATTTCCAACCGTTCAAAAACACCATGTGTTGTTCCTAAATTGAGTCAATTTTAAAATTTTTCACTCACTCTTTCAACCAGACTTAATCCTTAATTACCACGGACCCTTCCACCACACGCTTGACCGTTCATTTCCGTTCTACTACTCATCGCACTTTCCCTTTGAACTCACTTGTTTATTTTTAAATTAAATTCCATTCTTTTTATCTTTATTCATCTCCGCCTGCCACACTTTCTTTTCCTCTATACCATATCTTTAAGGTGATTACAGTAATATTTTTTAAATTTTATATTATGTCTCAAGAAGAAGAGCAAAAGTTTTTTGAAATAGAGGTTGGCGAAAAAATTTGAATTAGTTTGAAAATTAATTGAAGGGATTTCGTCAATACAAGACGTGTACACGACACAACTATCTCACCGCTTTAAATTTATCTCTGAAGAAAGGAGAGAAGCTTGATAAGGGTGCTCGTTGCAGTTTTATTTATCACTATTTCCTTGGTTGGCACTGGTGCGAGGAATGTTTAAAGTTCAATCTTATGAAGAAGCAACGAAAGACATTAATACCTATTACCGAGAATTTATTCTTTTATTCTTTTTGGTTATGCACTGATTGTGCACTTTTTGCTACAACACCATGAATCATTTTATCAATTTATTTACCACTTTTACTACAAATAAATCAGGATTTTGTTTTGTGTTTAACATTTCTAAATATTTTTCAAAAGCTAGACCTTGAGATAAGAAATAAGTTAAAGAAATACAGTGGTGTGCACAAGTTTTAGACATAGGTGATTGGTAGGCTTTAACATTATGTATTACATTGGAAAAATTTTTAAGGAATGAATTATAAATACAAGTACTTATGGGGAGACCTAAACTATCAAAATAGTAAATTCTATTAAAATTAATAAAAATTGATATCCAATGAGATCCTTTCATTCCTTCAGGGTCCAAGTTGACAATAAAAATCGATTTTTCTAAATTATTCATTGGAATCGAGTCACACGGGAAGCAGCCTCTGAAAATCTTCCTTGTCTCTGGGTTTGAGTTCAATATCACAGTTATCTGATGGCTGTCCATTTTCTTCTATAAATTAAAAATATTATTTTCTCCAACGAATTTTACCTTTAAACTTTTTTCTGGGGAGTACTACTTTTAACCAAAGAACTGAACGTAATTGATAGATAATGAGACTAATTACAAATAGAATATACAACCCTATCATTCCCCAACAGAAAATATGTCCATATATATTATTTTCTCCTGGACTTTCTTTGCATAGTTGAATAGTAGGAAAATTTGGAAAATTTATAGGGATATTAGTCTCGGTTGTAGTTTTTTTCCCTAAATATTCTGCATATTCAGGGAGATTTTCGACCTTAGAAATATCATCTATACTTAGTGATTCAACAAGAGGAGAAAAAATTCGTATAAGAAGAATTATTATAGATATTTTATTCATTTTAAAATTTATTGAAAATTACAATTTTAATTTGTTTATATAGTAGTGTCACTGGCAATAGTTCTGTTTTTATCCAAAATAATCAATGAATCTGCTTCACCCATAGTCACAAGCATAATTCCTCCTTCTGGTACTGGCTGACTAAATTTAATATTCACCGCTGTTGTCCCGTTTTTTATTAGATCAAAAAGTCCTCCTTGATCATCGCCACTATTGGTCAGGTTAAAAATGTATATGCAATGAGTAGTGCCGTACTGCTGATATGTAATACCGTTACTTTCTGATGAATTTGAAAGTCCTATGGCCTCATTCATATCATTGAATGCTCTAACAAATTTTCCATTCATATAATCAAAGTCATAGGGAGCTTGAGGATAACTTCGCCCGTTTGCTATTATAGTAATTTCACGAACATTAAAGTGTTGGAAGTTGAAAGGACTGCGACCTAAATGTCCGACATAGTCAGAATTAGCGACAAGTCCTAGTGTTATTCTTCTAGGTATTTGATCCATAAAGAGATTAGCATTAAATTCATATCTCCCTTGGCTAATAAAGAGTGGTTTCATCATAGTCTTCCTTATCGCATAACGGGCTGGTTTTGTATCAAGCTTTCTGGCAATGTCCAAAGCTAATCCATCCATAAGATCCATCTTTTTTACATAAAGTTTACAATTCAAAACTTCAAAATAGTAACGTGTAGATTGGGGAATACCAAGGGTAGGAGGAGCAATTAAAACAAATTTTGCTTCATTGGGTAAAATTTCAATATCAATTTCGCATTGATTAATTAAATAAAGAGGCTGATTAAAAATATCAGCGTCAAGTTTTGCAATAAACTGTGCAGTATTGCTATTTGAAAATAATGTTTTCCTAGCATCATATCCAACTCCGCTTTCTAAATTTGTATCTGAGCCAAAGTAATATCCTGCGGCATTAAGATGGGAGCTTTTTGCTCCCTGAGAGTACGATAGCTCGTAAGACAAATATGTTTTGTAAGCGTACATAGAATTTGAATTAAATATTTCACGCCCATTAATATTAATTTTCATATTGTTAATAAAAGTTTGACCAATTAGCTGAATAGTCGCAACATTATCTGTTGGCGCAAGATTTACCAAATAACCGTTTTCATTCTCTTTTCTAATTCTAAATTCTGTAAAAAGGTAGCACTTTGACAAGTCAATATAATTTTGACTTGAATGAATTTTAAAATGGTAGGGAGTATCTGTAAGAGGATTGCTGGGGAGAATTTCAAAGACTTTGGAAGATGTTACGGTAACATTAGTCGGGGGAATTTGAAAGAAATCGAGTGCACTTGTAATTGAGTTTATGCTTTCATTATCAATTTTTTGAAAAGCCATTTTTAATAAAGTCCAAAGGCGTCTGATCTTAAACGTTTTCTAACTTTTTTCCCAATAATTGTTTGATATGATGGCATTGCCTGCCTTTTTATACCTTTTTTACGACCTGTACCGAATTGTTTGGGTAATCCTCCTTTCTCTAATACAGTATCTATTCCTTTTTTCCCTTCTTCTCTAAGTGCTGCTTTAAGTGGTTCTCCTTGATTTACTCTCTCCAACACCCGCTGTCCGGTATTTAACGCTTCGCCCGCTACAGTACTTCCCGCTTGACGAATTATTGGTAGAAAGAAACGCCACAGTCCCCTCATTACATTACCAATCCCAGCCCCATTTTGTAAATTACCATAGCCTCTTTGAAAAGGCGATGAACCTTTGAAATAATTATATTCGTCTGTAATACCACTTCCTTTCATAGGAACAAATTCTTCATACCCAACTGATCTTGTATCAAAAACTACGTGAACCATTTTTGAAAATTTTATTCAAAATATCAAATGTAAATTACAATTTTTAGGGGTATTTATATACACACGAAAAAATGAAATTAAAAATTTATAACTTTTTTAAATATTAAGACTATCATCACTGTTCCAAATGCAAAAGGGACGAGTCTTCCTCCATCCATTGTTCTTAATTCAATTTCTATTTCATTAATTTCTTTAGGAAGTACACGGATAAAAATAGGTGAGTCGTATATCTTTTCATGATATTCTCCTGGTGTTGCTCCAGAGACAGACACAACTCTCAATAATGAGCTAAGTGAGTTTCCTACAATCATATTCTCTGTTAAACCTCTGGAGTAGACAGCAAAGCTAGAGAACCCTCCTCTCAAATCACTTCCATATTTTGCAATTTCATTATGCATAACCATATTTGAATTTTCAAACCCCAACACATAGCCAAGCTGAGGAGAGAAAGATAAATATTTAATATTTGGATGAGAAAATTCTAATTTAAAACGTTTAAAATCTTTGTGAAAAGACAGAGAAATAGAATCTATAATTTGTTTCTGTACAGTAGTGTCGATCTTGTCTCTTCTTAGATAACTGTATTTCTTCAGAAGACCTTCCATCATTGGTAAATAATTTTCTCTTTGAAAGTCAGTAGGGGTTTTTCCAATTACATGTGTTAGAACTCTCTCCATGTCATCTGTCCATTTTATTTTTTGTTGAATCAATGATTTGTTCTGTTTTAAAGGAAGAGCTTCAGGAAGGGAAGGAAGAGTTTCTGAAGGTAGAGGTAATTTAGGAAGAGTTTTTGTAGGAGAAATTATTGGCGTTTGAATAATTTCTTGCGGTTTAGTAGAGGTAACAGGTTTCGTTGCTAATTTTTGAGGTATTGATTTTTGTTGAGGGGTCTGTGTAGGCAAAAGCTGAGGTGGAGATTTAAGTTGTTGTGTAGCTAGAGGAGGTTGTGGAGTAGAAGGTTTTTGGGCAGGAGGAGGCGGAGGTTTTTGAGGGGTTGAAAGTTTTTGAGTCGGAGGAGGTGGTTGTGGAGTTGAAGGTTTTTGGGCAGGAGGAGGCGGAGGTTTTTGAGGGGTTGAAAGTTTTTGAGTCGGAGGAGGTGGTTGTGGAGTTGAAGGTTTTTGAGCAGGAGGAGGTGGAGGGGGTTGTGTATTTGAAGGTTTTTGAGCAGGAAGAGGTGGAGGTGGTTGTGGAGTTGAAGGTTTTTGGACAGGAGGTGGCTGTGGAGTTGATGGTTTTTGGGCAGGAGGAGGTGGAGGGGGTTGTGTATTTGAAGGTTTTTGAGCAGGAAGAGGTGGAGGTGGTTGTGGAGTTGAAGGTTTTTGGACAGGAGGAGGTGTAGGTAGAGGAGGTTGTGGAGTAGAAGGTTTTTGAGCAGGAAGAGGTGGAGGGGGTTTCGGAGTTGAAGGTTTTTGGATAGAAGGAGGTGGAGGGAGTTGTGGAGTTGAAGGTTTTTGTGCAGGAAGAGATGGAGGGGGTTGTGGAGTTGAAGGTTTTTGGGCAGGAGGAGGTTTAATTGAGGGTTTTTGAGCAGGTTGAGTTGTAGGTTTTTGTGGTGTAGGAGGTTGAGGCGTAGGAAGAGATGGAGATTGTGGTAGCCTAGGAGGTGATGGTAGTTCGGGAGTTGTAGGTCTTTTAATTTTTTGAGGTGGAGGCGTAGGTTTCTTTGATACAGATGAAGAAGGCTGGGTAGGTGAAGTTGGAGGAGAAGGAGAACCAAGTCCATTTTCAATATCAGGAGGCGATGGTAAATTAGATTCCAAACTTCGTTTTGGACGTTGAGTTCTTTGTGGCGAAATTAGAGGTTGTCTATTAGAGGTAATCTTCGGAGGTGATTGTAATTCCAAACTTCTGTTTGGACGTCTAACTCTGGGTGGTGAAATTAGAGATGGGCTATCAACAAAACTTTTATCTATATTAGATTCTACAAGCACTCCACTTTGGTGTTGTAATGTGGAAATTAAAAATTTCTGTAAATCTTCCGGTTTATTGTGTGATCCTCTTGGCACAGGGACTCTTATGATTTTAGCCATACCTTTAAAGTCTGTACAGTGAATATCAATCCATTGTTCATCAAGTGTGCCAATAGTTGACGGCCATGAATAAGGATAAGAAATGCTATGTAAACCACAAACCCAGTCTCCAGAAAAATAAATTGGTTTTGGAAGATGAACACGAAACTTATTAGGCTGATTATCAGGATAATCAGTAGTATTACTTAATAAACAAACATAAAAGCTGTTTGACATTTTATAATAACAAATAAATTATACAATATGGAAACAAAATGCTTTTTATACTAATTGATTCTCATGTATCCATTCTCTCTCAGGATAACCGATAAATTTTACAAGTACTTCATAGGCTCCATCTGCCCGTTTTCTTTTCTGGTAAACCTTCTCAATCCTATACTCTGTACCCGCATCTTTTCTTACCTTTGTAAGTTCTTCGTTGTAATAAGATCCTTTGTACTTATCTCCTTTTTCATCTATTAATTTGTAACGAATTGGTCTAGAGTTGTCTTTGACTTTGTCAACTTCCGCTATTACATCCCCCCAATTTGGAATGTATCCCTTTTCAAATGTCCCTTTATTTATGCTTGTACGTACAAAATCTCCTTTTTTAAATTTAGGGTATGCCTTTTTGATCTTTGTAGATAGTTCCTCACCATAAATCCTCTCCCACACTTCCTGAGCATTTTTAAAATTTATGTCGATAGGTCTCATTCCGTGAACTCGACTCTTTGCTTCATTTATTCCTTTCAAAATTTTTGGTAAAATCTCAATCCAATTAAGTGTTTTGTAATGAGCAAAATATCGATATAATCGTTGTTTAACATTTCTAATTGCACGCTCCGCAAGCGAAGCTTTAACTATTGAGTGGGTAGCTTCAAACTTTTGAATTTCTTCTTTTTCAAAAAATTCTTTTAGTTGTTTATTTTTAAATTCTAGTCCTTTATCGGAAAATATTCTATGTGGCTTCATAGGCATTTGCTCAATTAATTGTTTAAAGGCTTCTAACATGTCATCAATCTTTTTAGACTTGACAGGGACCCCAAAAACTCTTTTTGAAAGGACATCAATTCCTAATAGTAAATATCTATTTCCTTTATTGTGTCTGGATAATGATTGAAAATCCGCCAAATCAACTTGAACATCTGTCATAAATCCAGCAGCCACAGTTTTACTTCGAGGATAATGTATTCTCTTTGGACGCATAAGAGTATACGTTCGATGTCCCTCTAGAAAATCTTGTACGACTTTTCTTGGTAGATGTTTAAGAATTTTCCTTGCCTCATACCATAATCTATCAACTCCAGAAAAGGCGGCAGGGGAATCGGGATCATTATAGAGATGTTGCAAAAGTTTTGTATAATCCGCCATTATTTAATATTACCATAGAGAAGGTTTAAATCTATTTATATCTTCCTGTGTTGGTTTTTTCGATGCCCATTTTTTACTAATTGTTCGTTCTTTTACTTTACGTAAACTTATATCTTCCTGGGTAGGTTTTTTCAATGCCCATTTTTTAATCCCTTCTTTTCGTCCTCTTAAAATATTTAATTTTTCTGACCAAGCTTTTGATAATTGTTCCGCCTTCCTTTTCGAATGAGGTACCTTAATCCTTTTGTAATGAACCATTGTAGCGCCTTCAGGGATTTGATATTTTCTTTTAATACGTTCGCGCTGTCTTGGGGGAGAGGGAGATTGTCCGCTTCTTGCAACTCTTTGACGTTTTCGCCTTTTAGCTTCTTTTTCATAAAGTCGAGTTTGAGCCATTGCTGCTTGGTCTAAAGGAACTGTTTCCTCTCGAAACTTTTTTATTGTCTCCCATCTTTTCTTTTTCCTTTCCTTTCTTGCAATTAACTTTTTTTCTATTACTCTATCTTGTTCTCGTTTTGTATTATTCTCTTTTCGTTTCTTAGACCCTGCAGAATCTTCAACTTCCTGCTCTCTTTTTGATGTTTGAAGAGGTATAGGGGTAGAATCCCTCAAAGGAGCATTCTGAGATTCAATAACAGGATCTTGCGCATTAATTGACTCAACTTTTGAGGTAGAGGGTAAAGTGAGTTTTTCCGTCACTCTTTTCTTTTGCTTCTTTTTCACACGGATTTTTAATTTTTTAATTGCCTTATTTACTTTTAATCTTTTTTGGTTTGCTCTATTGTCTGCTTCTTTCCTTTTTATAACTTGACGTTGGGTTGGCGGTGTCGGGGACACTTCTTCTCTTAATACATTTCTACTTCTGGATCGAGAAGGTAAAGATGGATGGTAAGAAGATTCAGAAAGAGGAGGCACAACATTATAAGCATTACTAGGAGGTTCTCTAGGGTAATTAGAAAATGACATATCATCGCTCATCCATAAATCATCATCGTTATCTATTGTAGAAGGATGGGCTTGATTAGTACTCATAACTGCTCCTTTGGGTGAAGCGACCATTTCCAC
Source organism: Meloidogyne arenaria (assembly GCA_036172955.1). Taxonomy (NCBI): domain Eukaryota; kingdom Metazoa; phylum Nematoda; class Chromadorea; order Rhabditida; family Meloidogynidae; genus Meloidogyne; species Meloidogyne arenaria. The sequence continues at coordinate 422,674 of JARQAB010000010.1, forward strand.
CTTAACAGGTCGATTCTGTCTTTCATTACGTAAATGTAAGTAACGCCTTAATTCTTGATTATAGTGAATATTTTTTGCACTTGGATGTTCCTTTATTCTTCGAGTTTTATCAAGCGTTCTTTGGACATCGTCGAGATTTGGTTCTCCTGTATCAAAAGATGTAAGACCACGATAAATTTCTTGAGGAACAAGAATAAATTTGTTAGCCATAATTTTTTAATTTCTTTGATAAGTTGCAATCAATTTCCGCTTTTTATAGAGCGTGCCAGTTCAATTAGTATGGGGGTAAGAAGAGCGGCAAAAGCTCCAACACCATTTCCTTTCTGCAAAGCGTGCCTTGCTCCTCTTTCACTTCGAGCTCTACTCACACTTCGGACAAAGCATGCATAGGGCATTAAACGCTTTTTTTGACGTGTTGTTAATTGAAATCGGGACTTTACAATATTAAGACATATTTCTACAAGTGTTAAAAGTTGAGAAGTACTTGCAAGTCGTAATAACCGACGAATTTTTCGTTGTGATTTTGTATGACATAAAGTATTTAGAAAGTTTGAATTCTCGTTTATTAAATGACTAACCATTTTATATTCCACTCTTTGGAGTAAAGACTATTTTTTCTTCATCATCCTTAAATATCCCTGTCCTCAGTCGTAGACTTGGGTCCGACGAAGCGTGCATATCAATTAATAGATACCCATATGGTTGATTCGTGGCTTGTCGGTAGGCGTCAAGGAAATAATCTAGTCTTCCAGGAAAAAGCTGCACTCCTATATTTCTTACTGCTAGAGCAGAATTTGGAGAACGCATTAGGACAATGTATTGAGCATTTTGTCTCGCAACCTTGATTTTACGATCGAATAAGTTTTGAGTTACAAAAATAATTGCAAAATTCTGGTGGTGGGATTTTTTGGTAAAGAGTTCAGATAAGTACTTTTCATCAATAGACAAAAGTAAGTCATCAAAAATTAAAAGAAGTGGCTTGGGAAAATTTTTTAATAATTCTTCAGGAGGGACACCGACAAACACATCAACTCCAGATTTTTGAAGAATTGGAACAATACTACTCATTTCTCCAAAACAATACAATATACTCCTTGGTTTGGGATCAATCAAGTCTGACGCTTCCGAAATAAATCTCACCAGGAAAGTACTTTTACCACTTGAACTGGGACCTGATACAATCATACCAAAAGGCAATTTAAAATTTAAATCTTTATTAGAAAATGTTAGTGCTTCCATTTTAAATAATAATTAACTAAAATTTATTAACTTAAATACTATCGATAAAATTAAAGGGGTGGCTGTAAATTTGTATCGTCTGGATTGTTTACTACTTGTTTCTTAACCTCACTCTCTGTTGACATCATACCCATTGTAACAGCCTTCATAGAGTCATAAAACTCTAATAGGACTGTATCATCATTTTCTTTAATTGAAGGTTCTTCTTTGATAGGAGATAATGCTGTAGTGTTTTCTTGTGATGGCATTTCTGGCTGCGGGGATGCAAGAGGCGGTGTTAATAATTCCTGTTGTGGTGCGAGAGGAGGAGACATAGGCGGGGGTGTTAATAATTCCTGGTTTGGAAGAGGAGGAGGTGGGGGTGGTGGGAGAGGTAATTGGTCAATAGCTTCACGTTTTAGACAATTTGAATTTTTGACTGAGCAAACATTTTGTGAGCCATATGGAATATTCAAAACGCGGCCTTTATTCTTGATCTAAGTTAAATACGTTTTTGAATTTTATGATTAATAACCTTGAAGAAACAATGCCCGGGTAGATCGTAAATACAATCAAAAGGAACGAAGCGAGGCGACGTTAAACGAGTACAATAGATTGTTATCCCCTCTTTTGTAACAATAAAATCTAATTCAACTTCAGTGCTTTTACACTCACGACAGCGGCCACCATGTTCAAAAGGGATGAATCTAGGAGTTGAAATTCTTTCACTTGTCAAGGTAATCCCATTGGCTGTGAGATTGAAATCAACCTCGGGGATAATTTGGGAAGCCAAATATTCCTTGTCATTCATATTAAGTGCCATTTTATTTCAAATTTTCGGAAATTAATTAGCTTCGTTCAAATTTTTTGTACTTATATACCCTCGTCTCGCTCCGATAGGTGTCAAATCTCTAACCTACAATTTCCATCATCTTTATCTGTGTCTATTTTCAAAAATGAAGCCAAGCCGACTTTGAAATGAAACCGGTTTTGAATATATTGTTTACAATAATAAAAAACCACGCCTCTTTTGTGGTTAGGGATATATCATTTTTATTTTCTAACCTCATTCTTCTTAATTTTCAACAAATTACTTTCATATTTCAATAAATTATTTAATATTTTTAATATTTAAAATATGATACAGAATATTTCATTGGGTGAGAAAAATATTAATTTTACTTTTAAAACATTTAAGTTCCTATTATTGTAGAGGATGTGGATTGTGAACAAAGCAAAGAAATTTCTGTTAAAAACCCTGTTAAATTACAAAAGAAGAAAGAACCCTGTGTTCAAAACTCTTTAGGTATTTTAATAAAATAAATGTTCTCTATTAAAATTTTTTAAGAAGCAACGATTACTAATCCTCCTGAGGATATTAATAATACAAAAATTGTTAAAGAAACTACTGGACCAGTTGTTAAAAAACAACTTTGGAAACTTATACGCGGAAAATTTTTAATTACCTTCTACCTTTGTCAAGGTAAGAACAATGAAAACTATATTCAAAAATTAATTAGTTTTTCAGAATGCCAAAACAATTTATTTTACTCGCAAGAGAAATTTGGAGAAAATTCTACAGGTATTACATTGAAGATCGATCTATGTAATAAGTGTGTCGATGCTAACTGTAAGGCTACAGATATTCTTGCGCCATATAAGAAGATTGGTCAAAAAAGAAAAGCCGATTAAATTAATTAAAATTGGAAAAATAAATTTTAACTCTTAATTGTTTACTAATAAATTTAAACGAATAAAATCATTTAATGACAATAAAATTATTTAAATGTATTAGTCTCTAATAATCCGAATAGTGCAATTTAAGACTCAATTTTCTTATTAAAGTTCAGTTTTTCAATTTTTCAAATTTAATTTCAATATATAATAAAAGAGGAATTAGAGTCAAGTTGATACTCTGCGTCTCTAACCTCGATTCCATCACCGTTCAATACCTTTCATCTCAACCAAGCCCTACCGGATGAGCCACAAAGTTATTAAAAATACTTTAATAGTTTAATTTTAAATGTAATAAATTATACTTATATTGATTGATTATAATTCATATGAAAATTGATATTAGACTCTATACTCTAGATAGACTCTATTGACTCTAACTAGACATTTCAATATCTCTTCTTAACACACTTATCTTTACTATATAATATCTACAAGAATAGAAGAAAAACAATGTGTCTGACTAGAGATTGATATCTCTGATTTTCACAATAGTAAAAGAAAGGAGAGAAAGACAAAAACCTGTGTTTTGAGTCAGGCTAAGGAGGAAAAAGGAAAATTAAAAATTTCTAAATTTTTAAACCTAATAGAAATTTCTAGTCTAACTTAAATTTTAATAATCTATACTTACACCCTATCTAAAAATTATATAAAAATACACAAAGACATTTAATAATATTTACTTTTTAAAAATGAAAATGTTTAAAATATTTTTAAATTTTTATTTTTTATTAATTTCTTTAAATTTCATTAATTTCTTCTTTATTAATTCTTAAAAAGATGCTCGGGTGGATTCCATGGCTACCAGAGTTTCCATCTTTTTAAGCGTCTTTGCTGCTCGTGGATCCTCAAATTTAGGAGTTGGGCGGTTCTACAAAAGAAAATTAAAATTATTTAAAAATTTTACTCATTTAAATTTAAAAATTATTATTTGTAACATTATTTTACCTCAGAACGCACATCAATAACTAATGGACCAGGTAACCCAGCTTCACGAGCATGTGTCTTAAATTGATAATTTAGGTAAATAAAGTACGTTATTTTAATTAAAGTACCAGTTTAGTAAGTGGAATATTTTGAAGAATTTGTTGTTTTTGTCGTTTTTGATGTTGTTGACGAGACATTTTATTGCGGCGATAGCATAGAGAGAACAACTGAATTACAAAAAATAGATAATTTAGTAGAAAATTTAGGATTACTTGAAGACCCAGAGAGAGTATAATAATCAAAAGTATTGTATTTAAAACAAATTTTTCATAGCCCCCAAAACCAGAATTAATAAAATTTTCCGGACGGGCCAAGAAATTATTAAACTCGGTAGGTGGAACAGTTGTGGGGATACACAGACGCGGTTTGCTGTACGACTCGGGTCGGATACAGTGCTGACCCGAGGTACAACTACAGTTAGTAAATGTCCAGTTCATTTTAGAAAAAATTAACTAAATAAAAATTTTAGGAAAACTTAATAAAATAAATCAAATGATTCATTATACTCTCTCTATTATTTACAAAAATTTTCACGTAAACACCTATTTTACAACAATTTTTGACTAATTTACATAAATTGGCACAAAAGAAAGCTTACATTTATTGAAAGAAACATATTGTTCCAAAAGATCAACACAGATCAACACTGTAAAAATTACGTAACCAAACTAGGGTTTTTATTATAAACATTCGTCTTAGGGAAATTTTTTTGCGCCAGCTAGCCAAAAAGATGGGAAAAAAAGGGTTAGTTAAACATCTGTGTACAATTGAAAGTACACAGAAAAGACACCCCCAAAAGATCAACTCTTTGATCTTAAAATAATTAAAACAAAAAATTTTATACAAAAATAAAAATAGTCATAGTCTCGTTCCACTCATTAAATTTGAAGCTCTAAAGAGAGCCTTTTGGGTTTAAAATCCATTCCATTTGAGTCCATGCATTTTGTCAAAAAATTTTTTGGTAAATAATATCTGTCACTAATAAATTTGTATCAATTAAAGAAAAAAGGAGGGGAGGGGGAGGGTAAAAAACTTATTAATTACTCCTTAAAAATCGCCCTACCCCAAATTAATTCGAATCATTCCATTTCCTTTCCCTCCTCTCAATTTGTAAAATCCTCCCCTCCTACCCTTTTAGTTCAATAGGTTGTTGATTGCTCTCACAGACTCCAGCCCCGCCACAATTGCCAATAGATTGCGGTTACTAATTAGTAGAAAGGGGAAGGGTCAACAAATTACTCCTTAAAAAATCCTCCTTCCTCGTACCCCTCCCCTATCACTAATTTGAAAATCCTCCCCCCTCCTACCACCCGCTCACTCAATAGGATAAGGATAGCTCGCGCGGACCCATCCCCCATCAAAACTGTCAATAGGTTTAAGCTAGTGCGCGAACATTAATCATAATTAATTGCGGTTAACCACCCATCCAAAAGGATGGCGGCATCCCTTTGTGCGCAAAACGTTGGGTTAACTACTTATCCTCGTTCAAAACACAATTTTTGTGAGTACAGTAAAAAAAAATAATTTTTAAAAAATTGAGTAGAGTGGCTGTTAGCTGCCCCATCTAATCGCAAAGGTATTGGTTAAGGTTGTAGTTAACATACTGATAGGAAAGGAGAGTCAATCGAGAGGTTTATTTTGCCAATCTAGAATATTATTATGGACTCTAGAATTCTCAGAAATTCCTAAAAAAATTCTAGAAAAGGTGGCGATTTTTTAATCTAATTAAAATGTATCAGAATGCCTAGACAAGGACAGAAAAATATAGATTAGCTTTATAGCCCCCCATTAAATAAATTATTCGTTGGAGTACCCAGTATATTTTAAAAATATCTCTGGTAGATATATGTATCTAAATTAATTTTTAATTTTGAAAAAAATTTTTACTTGAACTTGAAAAAAAATTTATTAAAAAAAATTTTTTTCCCTTATTCCTGAGCTACTTAACATTAATAAAATTAAAAAAATAACTGTATCAAAAATAATTTAAAATTAATAAAAAAATTAATTATAGAGGGAAGAAAATAAAAAATAAAAAAAGGAAGAGGAAATTGAAGATGAAGAAGAGTAAAGAAGGGAAGACTAATTTAATAATTCGGTCGGTTTATTGAGGGCAACGGTGTTATTTTCTGTTGGGAAAACTCGAAAAATTTTTTTTAATTTTTAAATTAATTTTAGAGGGAAGGGGGATTAATTTGCTATTGGAGAGGACTAGTCTATATTAAAAAAAAAGTATGTGGGATAAATTAATTTTAGAAAAAAAATATAAAATTGGGGGTAATTGATAGACGAGGGAATTTAAAGAGAAATATAATAAATCAGAAAAAGCATTATAAAAAAATTTTTTTGAATTTTTAAAAATTTGGGAAACGTGTGTGGCTTTATAGTCTTCGAGGTCTATTGGTCTTTTAATGTCTATTGTCTTTAAAAACCCTGAAAAAATTTTTTAACATAAAAATAAAATTAAATTTAAAGGGTGCTTTAATAAAATATTAAAAAAATATTTTTCCCTATGTTTAAATAATAAAATTCTTAAGCATTTTTATTTGACCAAAACATCTTTATTTGTAAATAATAAAATTTATTTCGATGCTTTGACCATTTTCGTATAACAAATAAAAAATTAAAGGATAAAAAAGGCCAAAAAATGTGCTACAACAAGAAAAGAATAAATAAATTTTTAGAAAAAAATTAGGAAATTTCAGATTATGAGAAAGTAGCCCATTTAATCGCTAATAATATACCTATAACTAACTTTGAAATGCTAAAAGCTTTCGACTTTTAGGACCATAACTTTGGAAATATTTAACCAAAAATTTTGAAATTAAGAGAATAACTAGAAGAGACTGTTAGCTATATTCAGATTATATTTTAGATTGATAGGTCGATATAAAAATTTGTTATTTTTCTTGAACTCTGTTAGGTTTAAAAATGTAGGTATTTTTAATAGGATTTCAGTTAAAAAATCATAACTTTGGAAATATCTAACCAAAAATTTTGAAATTATTAGAGAATCTAGTTGAGACTATTAGCTATATCTTTGCAAAATTTTAGATTAATAGGTCCCCAATAAAATTAGTTATCTTAATTTCCGCGCACCGTGTATCCTCACACTCTCTATCCGCGAATAAAAATTAAATATTTTTAAAATTAAAGGAATAAATTTATAAAAGAATAATTTTATAGGCTAATAATGTGTTTCTTTAAACCCTCAAAATTGTGTAATATTTTAACAAGAAAAAAGTTTAAGACCGCCCATTGACCATCAAAAAATTAAAAAATATTTATTTAAAAGTTGCGCGCGTTTTTTAGCCTTTTCCGGAAGAATAGACACAAAAAAGGGGCAAACTTTTAATTGAATTTTTTTCTTCTCTTTAGCACTTTTCTTTGTAAAAAGGCCAAAAAATAAGAAAAAAATTGAAAATCAAAAAGATATTGTGGTCAATGAGAAGGGAGAAAGGGTGACCCATTTATTCGCAGGCATTTAACTGTGGATGAGTGAGGTGAGTGAGGGAGACTCTGGAGAGTATAACTCAGGAATGGATAAACCTTTTTAGATAAATTTTAGTGTCATTGGATAGAGGAGAAAATTTTCTACAAGATTAGCAATTTTCATATTTTTTGATTCATTAATAATAAAATTATGGTCAAAAATAACAGAAAAAATCTAATTGTCTAGGTTATTATAACAATATTTGACCGATAGGTGATATAAATGAGAGTAGGATATTGCAAGATTTAATAGTGGACTACTAAATCTTGTAGTGGATAGTGAACTATAATAGTGGACTACCCGCCACTATGTGGGTGACTTAACCCTTGAGTTCATTGTAGGGGCCCAGGGAGTGGCGTGTTACCGATACCCGAGAATAAGCCGAAAAGCGCTCCGAAAAAATTTTTGAAAACCCCGATTCGAAATCTGTTTTTCTCAACCTAAAATTTATATTTTTACATACATATTTCTTTTGCGAATATGTGGATTTTTGTAGTGTGTAATTTAAAGTTGAAAAAAAATATTTTTTTAATGTTTGCCAATTTTTTGTTGGGAATCAGGGCGTGCTTTTATTTAAATAAACTTTTTTTTTCTCAAAAGTTGGTCATTTCTTTATATATTGCTTTCCCGCTTTTGTAAAAGGGCAAAGATGTAATGGGAAAAGTCTGGGCCTTTTTTAATAAAAATTTAATTTAGGGAATGTCAAGGTTATAAAAATAGCACAACAATATTACAATATTTATTTTTGGAAAAAAAATATTTTTAAAAAATTAAAAGATTATACAATTGAATACCTAAACGAATAAAAGATTATGAGAATAATTTGGGTCCGTCGTATTTTTAGGAAAAGAAATCTCTCAAAATAGGTGGCAAAATATGAATGAAAAATGCCAATTTCTGAGAGTAAACCTTGAGACGTTCAGTGGTGGGGAGAGACCTCAGGGAGTTCGGGAAAAAATAGAAAGAACCCTAAAAATCCACTAATTAAAATAATCAACAACAAATAAATGCTCCATTTAGCCTCAGTCATTTTAATAAAGTTGGTAATTGTGAAAGAATTACGATTTTAATTTAAAAAATATTTAATTATTCAGCACAGGCTTTACAATCTTTCTTCAAGTTTTTCTGGATTGTGTTTCTTATTTATTTTATTTTACAATTCAGGTTGGAAAGGAAATAAGAGGAAATCAGAATTTGTAATAATTAAAATAATCAGAATAAATAGGTTTTACAATTTGTTTTCCGGTTTTTTCCGGATTGTATTCTTCTGATTTATTCAAGTTGGAATATTTCAAGTTGGAATGAACAAGATTAAACTATGTTTTCCGGAAAGTGTTTTCCGGTAAGTGTTTTTCCGGTAAGTGTTTTTCCGGTAAGTGCTTCTGACGTACTATTTTATTTTAAAATTCAGGTTGGAAAGGAAATGAGAGAAATCAGAATTTGTAATAATTAAAATAATCAGAATAACTAGGTTTTACAATTTGTTTTCCGGTTTTTTCCGGATTGTATTCTTCTGATTTATTTTTAAGTTTACAATTCAAATTGAAAACGAAATAAGGGAAAATCAGAATTTTTCTTCTTAGAAAAATTAAAAAATTAATTTTTAAAAAATCAGAAAACGATAGAGAAAGAAAATATTTATTTAATTTATTTAAGAAAATATTTTAAATATTCTTTTGTATAAATCTAAATAATAAATACAAAAAGGATTAGAGTAATGTGCAAACAGGTGAAACTTAAAAGGGGCTAAGTGGTTAATATATTCAGATATAAATTATAAAAATACTTAAAAAAAAATTTTTTTGAAAGGGAGAGAAAGATGAACATTTGTATAAAGCTTCTAATTTTAGTATAGAATTTTATTGTAAATGTTAAAAGAAAAAATATTTTTTAGAGAGAAAGTTTTTAAAAGAATAAATATGAAGGAAGAGATTTTTGATTAATTTTACAATTGTAGATTTAAAAAAAAGGTTTTGTAATAATCAGAATGAAAATAAGTTGCAAATTGTTTTCTGGTGTATTCCTGATTGTGTTTTTGATTCAAGTATACAATTCAGTTTGTAAAACGCAGCATCAAAATTTTATTTTCTGTTCCGGAATGTGTCTCCGATGCAATACAAGTATGATAATAATTCATGTTGGAAGTTACAATTCAAATTTACAATTCAAGTTGGAAAATGAAAGGATTTTAATCGCAACCGGAAAAATGAGTAATTCAATAACGGAAAATGATATTTACAACAGAATATATTCTCATTTTCCGGAATTTAATTATTCCGGAATTTAATTATTCCGGAATTTAATTATTCCGGAATTTAATTATTCACTATTTCCGGAATAATTAAATTAAAATCCGGTATGTCTACGGTTATCTAAATATACCGAATTGTAATCGCAACCGGAAATAGCGAATTAATTAAATTCCGGAAAATTTCCGTTTCTTCCTCTCAACTTTTCCGGATTAATCTTTTTACAACGCTATTTTCTATTTTACAACCGGATTGTATTTTACCTCTTTTCTTTAACTAAAATTATTTTCAATTTCCTCCTCCAGTTTTTTATTAAATAAATAAACTTGAATGTAAGGTGACACCACTGAACAGCAAACTAAATTTCATTGGCAAACAGCTAAGCTTACCTTGAAAAAATTATTTTTAATAAAAAAATTATTTTGTTTCATTTCATTCTCCTTCTTGCCAGTCGTTCCCCTCTTTTTTTAACTAAAAAATAATACGATTATCGACTCTTCTTCCAAAATTGATAGCGGGGAATGTTGATGTTTGTAACAATGCTTTAATAAAAAAAGAAAAGAGAACTTCCAGTTATTTTTGGAAAAAAAGAGGAGGAAATTGAGCTGGTCCCTAAACCTCTTCCTCCCTTCTATTTATTTTAATTCATTTTTTCATTCAATTTTTTATCTTTACAAAAATTTATTAAAAATGGGACCAATTTCCTTAAACTAAAATTTATTTTATTAATTTTTATTAAAAAACAATGAAAGCCCTGTTAAGTACCTTTTATATTTAACTCAAGTGGGAAGCTTCAAGGGAGGTCTTCCAAAGGAGACTCCAAGTGAGGTCTCTCTATGGGAGGTCTTTAGGAATTTTTGAATTTTTCAGGTCTGAGGAGCTCCCTCTGAATCCATACAGGAGAGCGAACTCAAGGATAGCTTGAGGTTCGAGACCGATATCTTGAAAAATCTCGAACTCGATAACCCGAATTTTTGAATAAGACCCATCGCTAGGTCCAAGTCACTTTTAATTCAGCTTAAAAATATCTAATTACGAATTAAATTGTTTCCAATTTTATTTCTTCTATTTTATTATTCTTTCCTCCTTCCGCTTGACCGATAATAAATTTTATTTTTCTCAAATTTAAAAACAAAAAAAAAAGAAAGCTTAAATGACTCGAGTTTAACTAAGCCTTAATGTCTCTGATGATTATTTTCATTGAGAGAGAGACAGGCGCTTCCTGGCAAATGAGTTTCTTTTTGAGTTCCCTAGGGTACTCAACCCTTGTGTTATTTCTAGCTTATCTAAACTATAAATTGCTTGACTATTTTAATGTCACTTTTCATTTTATTTTTTTTATTATCAACTTCCTTTTTAGCTTTAATTTTGTTTTCTAAATAGGGAAATAATTACACAAATAATTAGACATAAATAAGAAGACTAAATACAACCCCCCTCACAATTAAAATATAAAATTTAGAATGGGTAAGAATTTTTGAACTAGACCCATCAAGGCGCTGGTAGAGACCAAGCTTCTGGACTTAAAGATATACTTGGTCCTTACAAGATGGTTCTATTCCATCTCTCTTCCAATTAGTAATAATCTAGTCTCTACCTTGTTATTGAGGGACGAATACAAGAAAACGGGCAAAAATAGGATTGGTACTACGGATACAAGTAGCGACTGTCGGTTCTTGGAAAATCTTCGCATATCCGGGACCTGATAAAAAAAAATCCTTGGTTCTTCGGATCGGGTCCGACTGACACCCTAAGTACGAGCAATATCGGAACTTCCAAGCGCATTTTTAATATCAACTCCCAAAATCCTTGGCTATTTTCTGGAATGATTTCTTCAGCTCTACTTTAATAATTTTTTTTATTTATTATTGTGTAGATGCACTTTTCCTATTTTTCTTTTTTTCATTAATTTAATTCATCTCGCCTAAAAATTAAAACAAAAAAAGGAAAATTTACAGCGTTTCTAAATAATATTTTTACTAAAAACGCTTTCATTTCTCTCCCTAACAAAGTTAATTTTATATTTTTTTCGCCTCGGTTGTCAACAAAATTGAATTATAAACGAAGAAAAATTCAATTTCCTTAAAAAGTACATAATCTCCCCTTTACAAAAAAATTTTTTTGGCAAGAAAAACGTCAATAATAACTATCCTTTTTTTATTTTTTTTTTCGAATTTTATTTTTATATTTTCACAGCTGTTCGCGGCACAAACAAAAAAATTTTTTAGAGAGAAGGGAGTGAGTCTCTTGGGTGGTAATTGTGGCTTTTATTAAAGGTATAGAGAGGAGTGGAGGGGAAAAGAATAATAATAATCTCGGTCGTCATGTCAACAAAAATTTTATTTTTTTTTCTAACTATCATTCACAGTTATTCAATTGTTGGGGTTGCTTTGTTTATTTTTTATAAAGTAAATTTTTTATTATAATCAAATCCCTGTTATATGGACTGATTAAATCTCAACTGACTGTAAAGACCCATTTAACCATGATTTAGACCATTGGTGATCATAATACCACTTGACGATTGACTGATTTAACCATGAATTAATTATCAGAGATGTGATCATTGGTGATCGTACTACACCAGTGATATACCTCTCCTACCTTCCATCTTCCACAGAATCACACCATTTTATGGCCCATCCATTCCGAATTATTTTTCCTCTTTTTGAAATGCGGTAGGACCTATCTCTGATATTTACCACCCTGTGCATCCACATGACTTGACTTTGGACCTCAAGACTTTACTTTATGTTTCTCTCCACATTAATCATTTTTCGACTCATCTCACTAAAGACATGTCTCGAGAATTTTAATTAAGTTGACACCCTTAGCTCTGATAAATTCTGTCTTATTTCCCAATATCCCCCTTCAATATTTAATTAATAAAATTAAAGCCTCTTAATATTTTTAATCTATTTAATCCTCTTAATATTCAAAAATTATTTGTTTTTAAATAATTTTTAATTTTCACAACTGATAAATAATTAGAACGTAAAAATATCCACTTAGCGACTGGTGCAACCTTCCACTACCATTTATTTTAAATTGTTAAATCATTCCTAATATTGCCTCTCTCCCCAATTATTTAATGCCTATGGTGGGAATCAATCGAGAGTTATTGTCGCGCACGTCTAATTTTTCATTCACAATTTTTTTTCTGTTTTAAGGGGAGAAAATTTATTTTATTTATTAGTTTACGGCAGGTGGTATAAAAATATTTGGAGTTGTAAACATCCAAAAATGGCGGTGGGTAAAGTGTTGCGGCCGTTCTACGACGGGTGGTGGTTGCGTGTGACAGACACACTGACTAGTAGAAAATAAATGGGAGAAAATAAGAGTTTATCCTTTTTAGTAATCAGAAACTTTAATTTTACAAATTGTAAATTAAATTTTACAATTTTATACAACTTTTTTAAAAATACAATTAGTATTAAAATTGTAACCAAGTTGAAATTGTAATTTGGGCCTTTTAACTTTTTTTACAATTTAAGAAGGTTGTAATTTACAATTTGTAAATTTCCACTTTTTTTTTTTACAATTCAGAAAAGGTTGGAATTTACAATATGGTTGGAAATTACAAATTGTAGTTTTAAATTTTCATCTATTTTACAATTCAAAAAAAGGTTGGAATTTCAATTTACAATTTGTAAATTTACAACCTTTTTAGTCTTCTAAAAAAGGTTGGAAAATGCAAATTGTAAATTGTAATTTCAGCCGTTTTATGAATTGTTGGCAAGTTGGAAACTTCAAATTACAATTGTAAATTTTATTTTACACCTTTTATTACAATTCAAAAAAAAGTTGGAATTTTACAATCCCCTCTATATTTATTCCAAACTTTTCCCCTCCCTATTCAATACTCATCACAACCTATTTAAATAATACCCCTCCCCCCCCCCCAATTGTTAATTCACGCAATTTTCTCTCCCTCCCAGCTTCCGCCACACATTATTATATTTTTATTTATTTGACAGCTCCGTCATTTGTTGTTATTTTCCTTTTTTCATTTTCTAAACTTTTCTCTCTCCTATTGAAAAAAAATTTTTTAGAAGCGAACAAAATAATTTAATTTGCGTCTTCAAGTATTTTCGTAAGAGTAGAACCAAAACCAAAAATATTTTTATACAATTTTATTTTCTTTTTTTATTTTCTTCATTCTTCTTACTATTATTTTTAACGTCAAAAATTGTAAAAATAATTTTTAAAAAATTTTTTAATTTTATTTTTTACTTAATATTAAATATTTTATTTTCTAATAAAAAGTTTTTTTGGTAAATTTTTAATTAAAATTTTTATTTTCGAACATACTATGTATTACACTTTTATTTTTAATTTAACTTTAACATTGTTGAAATATCTTCTCTCTCTTTTTGAAATCCTCCTTAGAGTCTCTCTTTCCCTCAGAGCTCTTAGTAAATCAGAGCTCGATCCAAGACGATATCTTCTTCAGAAATTTCGTTTATCGGGCCAGATATTTCTAGGTATCCATCTCCAATTTTGAGCGATTTATACCTCTCTCGAACTTAATACGGTGCCAGAATAAATGCTTATTTTCTCTTAGTCTTCTCCCATTCTAAGCAAAACAGCCACTAACTATTCTTTGTTTTATTATAATTAAATTTGGGCTAAAAATCTTTAATCATTCTAATATGAAAATAAAAATATTTTTGGTTTCACGCAAACCCCTTTCCGCATTTTTTTCTGTTTTTTTTGTTAAATCAACTAGAAACCGCCTCATTAAAGCAACATATAAATATTTACCACAAAATATGTAAAACCTGTTTTTTTAACAAAAATATATTATGTGTCTCCATATTTTTTTGGATTTATTGTTATCATCACACTTCACCCATTTATACCCCCTTTAGCATTGTCGGTCTTCTTAGTTTAATTTTGTTGGATTATGCAATCTTTGGGTATTAATTAGGTTTGCTAACCAGTGATGTCAAAGTTCCAAAATTTCTCTGGAACTAGTTCCAGTTCCAAAACTAGGTTTTTAAATTTAGTAGTTCCAGTTCTGGAACTAGTTCCAAGCTAGTTCCAGACATTTACTAGTTCCGTAGTTCTAGTTCCGGAACTGGAACTTTGACATCACTGTTGCTAGCCCTATTGGATAGTTCGAGCGAAGCTGCGAAATTTTGTTTTAAGCCCCAAAAGCCCCAATTTTAATTTATTAATTCTTTTTTTAATTGATTTAAAATTATTAATTTCTAGCTTACATTGTTGACAACCGTCACTCTCTCTCCCTTCAATAAACTTGAGGTTAAACCAAAAAATAAAATTTCCATTTATTCTAACGCCTAAAAACTAGAATAAAAATAATCCAAAATACAATAGAAAATAAAATTTCTTCCCTTTTTTTCTTCCCTTTTTCTCTTCACTCTTCAACCAGATAAGTGCCCTCATCAACATTTTCATTGTTATAGTATTGTCACAAACTTGCCCACATCCCCCATACTTCCCCCATATTTTCCCTCAATTTTAAACAAAATTGTAAAATAATTTTTGGTTGTTTTTTTATTCAAAAAAGACGCAAAAAACTTTCAAAATTCTTTTTAAATTTAATTTTCTTTTCAATTTTTTCTGTAAAATTCTAAGAAAATTGAAAGAAATGACATTGGTGGTGCAACAAAAATTTTTCTTTTTAAATTTAATTTAACTTTTATTTTTTTTTCTTTATTTTATTTTTTGCTTGAAAAGACAGTTCTCCTTACTTTTCTCCAAAATCTTCAAAAAAATTCAATTTATTAGGCCTAAAACCAATCTAAATT
Organism: Meloidogyne arenaria; assembly: GCA_036172955.1. NCBI lineage: Eukaryota > Metazoa > Nematoda > Chromadorea > Rhabditida > Meloidogynidae > Meloidogyne > Meloidogyne arenaria. The sequence goes on from JARQAB010000010.1 coordinate 438,129, forward strand.
GAATCTTCTCCCTAATAATTTAATTAGACCTCATCTTGTTCCAGCCTCCGTAACTCTGTGTTAAGTAAACTTTTTCAAAAGTTCTAAGTATCATTGGATAGAGCATAAAATTTTCTACAAGATTCAACTAAAATTATATTTTTAGGCTCGCAGATAAGAAAAATATGGCTCAAAAACCACAAAAAATTAGCCAATTTCATAGTTTTTTGACCATAACTCTTGTTCTTTTGAACTTAGGAATAATGCTTCCTATATCATTTTATAGCAAATCTTTCCCTCTATTGAATGATCCAAAAATCTTTTTAAAAAGTTTATCTGTTCATAAGTTATAGAATTTTAACCGTGTTGATGTAAGCGTTTACTTTTCTATTAATTTAAGGGTACTGTATTTTCTGGTGTAGTTGGAAAATTTTAATTTTAGGAGGGGAATGGAGCAAAGTTCGAATCCCCTTCAGGAAATATATTTTTATTTCGCCATAAAATTTATTTTTTATCAAAAACTAACTTAGAATTGATGATCTAGTCATCAAATCTTTTTTATTTTCAGCTTTTTTACCCTTTAAAATTTTTTTTAATAAGATGGTATCCTCCTTAGCAGCTTCATCAACTTCCGCCTCTTCCACCTCCTCAACTTCAAGTAATGCCCAAGACCAACAATTGTATTATGCCCAATTATTAGCCGTACAGCAACAAAATGAAGGAAATGTTGAAAATAATTTAATTAAGAGTGTTGAGGAACAACAAGAATTACATGATAGGAAAAAGGAAGAAACTGAACGGGAAAGGAAGGAAAGGGAATGGAGTGAAAGAAATACTAATTTAATTGTTAAGTTGTTAATATGTTTTTAAAATATATATTAATATAAGCTTATAACATTTAGCTAACCAATACTTTTTGATTATTGCCAAAAGGAGTTGCCCGCTTCCCAATCGGTTCTCCAGCTCTATCTCCAACCAGAACCCCTATCCGTTAAAATTTCAACCCCGAGCGAAACAAATAGAAAGCCTAGTATCTCCTCTTTGTTTTGAGATTAATCCATGTAGCTCTCATTATTAAATCAACATTTTCTTTTCCTATACCTCCTTCCCCGTCCCCACGGGCTAAAGCTTCTCATAACCCTTACTACAAAAAAGGACTCTGGTATAGTAAAGGTTCATTGGATTAATAAACTAACCCAGAGCCAAAAGAAGATCCTTCCTCTTTATTTTTCATTTTTTAAAAATTAAAGGTTAATTATGTTCCCCAAAATATGAGCCAAGAAGAAGTACGTGCCCTATTTGGATCTATCGGAGAAGTCGAAGCTTGTAAACTCATTAAAGACAAAAATACAGGTCATTTATTGTTTAAAATATTTTTAATTTTTAAATTAACCTAAAAGCTTTTTTCTATCTTTGCCTTTCTAACCTTTCAAAAACTGATTTTTTGCGTTTTTGAAAAAAATTATTTGGAGGTTTCTGGAGACTTATTCTTTAGGAGCACATTTCAAATGCCACCCGCGGGTCCTCTCCAAACTCCTCCAAGCTCCTTTTAAATTACTTCCTTAATAGTTTAGGGTGGTAGTTCCAGAGCTGGCTAGCTTAACTTTCTCTTTCCTCATACTAGTACATTCAGACCTCCATTTTTCGCACACCCATGGGGCTTAAAAACATTGTAAGTAAGACGAAGTGGATGCCCTTATGGCCATCCGGATTTTTGAATTTGTAACTAAAATTTAAGGGTCTACTTTAATTTTGTGGTGCCTAAAACCAAGGTTCGACTATACCCTCTAATATAGGCATCTCGATATGCTAAACGACAAAACCTTTTTTTTAGGACGACACCGGGTTCAAGTATCCCTTTTTCTCTGCTAATGAGGGTTTCTGGACTTGCCCAAATATTTTAATTAATCTAAGGGGTTTTCATAAAGTCAAAATAAATTTTAAATCCTTCACAGAATTAAACTGTAATTTAAAAAATAATTTTCTCTCTCTCACTGTCAGTCTCTGCGCAATGGTTTTATTTATTTAATTTTTCATTTATTTTTTAGTTAATTATTTTTATTATTATTAAATTTATTTTTGTTTTCAAAAAAAAGTTTTTTTCCTCATTTTTTCTTGATTGGTTTAGGCCAATCGCTTGGCTATGCTTTTGTAAATTATGAAAGGCCTGAAGATGCTCGCAAGGCCCTTATTTCGATGAATGGGCTACGTATCCAGAATAAAACATTAAAGGTGTGTGTAGATAACGTAAATGCTTTGAATAGAATGGAATGTTGTTTGAAGGCTTTTTTTAAATTTTTTAGATAAGGAAGGCATTAAGAAGCCCATTAGGAAGCATTAAGCCCCTTAAGAAGGCAGCAATTCTCTGAAGGCATTAGGAAACCTTAGGAAGCATTAGGCCCCTTAGGAGGGCAGCATCTCTCTGATATTCCACCCTTTTTGTAGACGACTTCTCCCCGTTACAAGCTATTAATCAGCTTGATATAAAATTATATCACCCTCCCTAATAATAAGGGCATTCTCCAATAGATAGAACAACCTATTTTTTAACCTAAAGTAAAGCCCCTTAGGATGACAGCATTATGGAATGGTTTTTCCCCAATATGTACAAGACTATGCATAATAAACTAATTTTAAGCTTATGTTAGAAGCTTAGAATTCAAGTTTGCGACTTAAGTTTTAAGAGGCCGGAGTCATTCCAGAAAATACCACATGGATATGACTTAATCTCGTAAACTTGCTGATGCAAGGCTATTGAACGCTCAATCATCACCCCACTGTCTGTTCGTTTCTTTGTTGCTTTATCCACTAGTTTGGGAGGAAACTTCGACGGCTTTACTGTTCTCCTTATAGAAAGCCTCCTTCTTATCCAAATTTGCAGATTTTCCATTCCATTCTATTAAAGCATCTACGTTAAATAAAGCTATATAATAATATTTAATTCTCGTTTGTTTATTTTGTTTTTTAAATGGTTTTAGTTTTAAATTTATTCTCTCAACTTTTATATTTTTAATTTTAATATCCTTTTTTGATTATTTTTTTGGTTTTTAAAAATTTTTATTTAAATTTTAAAATTAAGTTTTTTGCCTTTTCTGTGCTAATTTTATCGGAAAATTAAGAAAAAAAATTTTTCAAGTGTAAATATTTAAATTAAAAACAAGTTTAAGCTTAAATAAAGCTTTTAAGCATAAGAATTAAAAAAGTTCTCATTTAAAACCTAAGTTTTCCGTTTAGGTATGTGTTAAGTTTAGGCTTATAATTCAAGTTTGCGACTTGTTTTAATTCAAGTTTTAAGGAGAACTTAAGTTTACAGCTTGTTTAAACTTAAAAGTTTAAGTTTAAACTTGAAAGGAAATTTTAATAAAACTTGGAAACTTAAGTTTAAGATATGTTAAGTTCAAGCTTAAAATTAAAGTTTGCGGCTTATGTTGTAAGAGTTACAACTTGTTTTAATTCAAGTTTTAAGGAGAACCTAAGTTTACAACTTGTTTAAACTAAAAGTTTAAGTTTAAACTTAAAACTAAATTTTAATAAAACTTAGAAACTTAAGTTTTAATAAAAACAAGTTTTAGAAATTTTGTAAAGCCTAAAAATAATACATACATCTTTCCAACCTTACACTAAGCAATTTTCAACTTTTATAATTAAACTTGGTTTATTTAAGGTTTCATTAGCCCGCCCATCGAAGGATGATATTAAAGGTGCAAATGTTTATGTTAGTGGACTTCCCAAGTCTTTGACTCAGCCAGAGCTTGAGGCTGTATTTAGACCCTTTGGGGCTATTATTACTTCAAGAATTCTTTATGATAATGTTACTGGTAGGGCCTCAAACAAATTTAAATTAAAATTCCTCTCCAGGCCTCTCCAAAGGTGTAGGTTTTGTCCGTTTTGACCGAAAATCTGAAGCTGAGGATGCCATTGAAAAAATGACTGGTACATCTCCTTGGGGTGGAGACGAGACGATTTCTGTAAAATTTGCAAACAGCCCTACTTCAAATAATGCTAAAACTTCACCTAATGCTAATGCTGCTGTTCAAGTAAATTGGGCGAACATAGGCTCTATTTGAAAGTAAGAGTCCCGTCCTTATTTGAACAACAAAGGAAAGGACGCTTTCTTTCAAGTAGAGCCCCTGTAATAATTTTAATTTCTCTCTCATTTTCTTTAGTCTCTTCTTCCTCTCCTTCAACAAAGTTCTCTTCCGTCCATTCCTCTAACTGGAATTCAAGCAGCTCAGTTAAATCTAACCCCTTCATTGTTTTCAAATGCTGCACTATCGGCTGCAACTTCTTCAGCTGGAGGAGGTCCAATTCCAGGGCATGTCCCTCAACATCGCTTTCGATTCTCTCCTTTAGCTGGTGCTCCTTTGATTAGGTGAGGATTTAGTCTTTAGAGTTTCAATTTTAAAACTACCGTCTGGAGTCTACGAATAGCCGCTAGAATTTTAAGTAAAATTAAATCAGACTCTTGTATCATTTTGAAGTATACTAGAGTCTCATATGGATTTTAATTGGGTCAAGTAGAGTCCCATGGGTCCATTAGAGTCTCGGTAAATTTTTAAACTTTTATTCCTTCTTCAGTGCTTCTGCCCCCGCTATCCCTCCAGGCAACAATTCTGCAAACATTTCCGCCCCTCTCTCATCTCTCCCTTTATTATCCAATCCAGCAGCTGCACTTTTACAAGGTGCTAATACTCAAGACTATTTAAATATTTTACAACAACAATTACTTCAACAACAATTGGCCGCTTATGCTGCAAATATTGCAGCTGCTACTGGACAACAACATCCTCTAGCAGCTCAAAATTTTAATGCTGCTTCACTTGCTGCTGCGGCACAGCAGCAGGTATTTTGGATATTAGAGTATTGAACTCTTCTTTGCCTTTGCCACTAGAGTCTCAAATTAATTTGAGTCACTTGAGTCTTAAAATTTTCGATTTTGGGGACTAGTAGTCTTGAATTACTAGCTTTCGTCCACAAGAGTTTCGTCTTTAGAACACTAGTCTCAATCTTTAGACTATTAGAGTCTCCATCCTTTCCTCTCTCTAGTAGAGTCTCAAAAGTTTTTCATCAACCATTAGAGTCTCGCATTTTCCTCATTTTCAGTACAGTATGTATGCCGCCCTAGGAGCCCTTCCAACATCAAACGGAATAAACATCAACACTTCCACTGGAACTTCAACATCAATATCCTCAAATTTATCAAAAAATCCTTCCCTTCCAGAAAGCACCAACACTTCATGGACTTTAAATATTAGCAATTTATCCCCCGAAGCAGAAGACTCGGTTTTATGGAAATTATTAGGTCCTTTTGGAGCTGTACTTTCTGCTCAAATGAAAGGAAAGGGTGTTGGTAGTGTTTTGATGGCAAATTATGAAGAGGCTATGGCTGCTATTAATAGTTTAAATGGGCTTATGCTGAATGGGAGACAATTGAAGGTATTGTAGTTCACTCATTTTAAGACCTGAGAAAGTATCGACAGTAATGAGACCCTCTATTTAGTAGACAGTAGACACCCGTCTATTTAGTAGACATCCATATAAGACTTAGGCTGTTATGTATATAACCCCTCTATTTAGCAGCACCCATTATAAGGCTTAATGAAGTATCGGCTATAATGAACTATAACCCCTCTATCTAGTAGACACAACCATTATAAGACCTGAGAAAGTATCGACAGTAATGAGACCCCTCTATTTAGTAGACATAACTAGAGGCCGGCGAGGGAAGGGATACCGCTCCCCCAATCCCTCACTTTTCTCGACTTGCGGGATCTTGCGGGACTCCCGCATGCATTTTTAAAAGGTACTCCCGCATACGGGATCCCGCAAACACGATTTTTCCGGTCTCTAGATATACCACTAGAACCTAACCTAGCGTATTTTCTCCATTATCGGAGTCGCTAATAATGAGAGTTTTATTACGGGCTTTTATATTTCCCGTGCTTTTTAGGTTTCACTAAACAAATCATCATCTGGAAATATTTATTAATACAATAAAGGAACTACAATTTACAAAAATATTTAAATTAACCAAAGAGAGACGCATAATTTAAAAAATTTACTAGAAATTACAAAAAATTTTACGATTCGAAATAAATTTTCTAGAGGTTATTTGTAACCTAATTTTTTAGCTTATTTTATTAATTTTTTGTTTAATCACCGATAAATTTATTTTTTTAACATTTGTAGAATTGTAAAATCAGAATAAAGAGAAAGAGAGCAGATTTTCAATTTATAAACAAAAAATGTCATCTGTCAATATTTTCAAAAAAATAATTAAAAATAAACTAGAACTTTAAATTATTTTTTGGGCGTAACTCTTAATTTTGGTTTGTTTTTTGATAAATTTAGAAAAGTAAATATTTATTTTAATTATTATTTTTGAACAATCAATTAATAAATGTACTATTATTTCGCTATTTTAAGTATTTTTATTTTGGTTTTTATTAAGAGTTATGACGCACAATTGTATGTTTTCATCTAAATTTTTTAAATTAAAAAAATTTTTGTTATTATTAGAATTAGAAGAGGACCCGGACCACCAATTTGAGAGACAAGGGCGCCTCGGTCTCCCATTAGGGATAGGACTAGAGTAAGGATAAAAAGGGAGATATGATAGGTCCATAGGATATAAGGATATGACCAGGGCTATCCGCAAATGAAAATTTTTTTTTAACTTTTTTAGTGCAATATCACGAACTAAGGGCTACAAACCTTTACAGTTACGTATTCAACTACCTCCTACCTCTTCAGAAAGTATATCATTCATTGCACCTTTTCCCAATGAAAATTGTTTAACTAACAACTTAATTGATAATCGGTAGAGAAATTTTTAATTTTTTTCTAAATTCCTTAAAAGAATTTTTCTCGATTTTTATGGCTGTCGTATAAGTCTGGATTGGTCTGAAACTCTGTTTGGAACCACCAATTATTTTAAAGGTTTGAAAAGACAAAAAAGACGGTGGCGTGTTGGACCTGTTCAAAAATGTAATTGTTTTTGCATTTAAACTTAAGCTTTTAATTTCTATCCTTTAATCACTAAGGCCTCTTTAGTTTAGGTAATGTAGGGCCGATTAGGTTGATAAATCCAAAAAATAAAAATCCCAAGTCGGTTGAGGGGTGGGGGAACGGATAAGCACTTTTGCAGCGGAGCTTAGATTTATTCTTCTATCTAGTAATGAATTGAAACTGCTCTGGATCTGTCCGAAAAAAGAGCTCCAACAAAATCTAGGTTATCAGGAATCGAGATTCTTCGAGATAATGATCTTTACCCTCCAAGCTTTCTATGTAATTTTGTTATTTTCTTGAATTTATTTCGACCTTAACCTAACAAGATAAAATTTTACTTAATTCACTCATAAACCACTTCCTTTAAGTTATTTTCAAGGAACTTACTCATAAAATATTCAAAGTTATTTCACAAAAAATTTCCAGTAAAAATGGGCTCAGCTATTGCCCATTACGGTAACGATATGCACATAGATTTGGACTCGACAGGTCTAACAGCCTCTTCAATCGCTCCGAATGGTATTCAAGTTGGTCCTCGACAGCACAAAAAATTTAAATGTTTGTTGGGTATTTCGTCAACTAAAATATTAGAGTTTGACATATTCGTGCCGCAAGGAACTGCAAAATGTAGCAGTTTGTCTATTCAATTTGTAAGGGGCTTTTTTTTTAAAATACCCCCTTTAGCGAGAGGTCGAAACAATAATTAGCCAGATAATTTAACGGATGCTTCATTGTTAAATACAATATTTAAGCCCCAAGGATGCTTCTAAAGATAAGTCCGATCAATCCTGATTAGACGGATATTGTTGTTTTAGAAACTTTGGATTTTTTCTAATTAATGAAAAACTCATTTTAGGGCCCTGATTATAAACGTTTGGGTACTGAAGAACGAGCGGAGAAGAAAATCGACGAATTGGATGAGACAGCGATTGCTGATTGAGTTCTGAATAATTAAATAATAAAAAGATATTAATCAACTTTTAAAATTTAATAAGATTTTGGATGAAAAATTTTAACATTATGAACCCATAAAATATAAAAATTTTATTATTTAATAAAAATACTGTGATAGATGACATAACTTATTTTTCATTTTTTTAAATTTTATCAAAGACTCATTATAATAATCATAAACTAGACAGAATATTTTTTAATATTATTTTGTTCAATTTAATCTTTTTAATATGTTTGTACTAGGGATTTACGTATTTTTTTAATTTATTTATTTTTTAAAAATTCAAAAAAAATTTTATTTTCCTATATTATCAATTTTCAATAAGATAATTTTAATTTTATAAAATAAATAAAATTTATTTTTAATAATATTAAAAAAATACAAGTTTGTAATTATTGTAAAAATGAGGCTAATAATAAATTATATTCTGATTATTTTCTTGATTAAAACTTTAAGTTTTACTGTTGCGTTAAAATGCTTTCAGGTAATAAATAATTACAAACTTAAGTTTGTAATTAAATCAGAATTATTAAATTTAAAATCAGAATTAATAAAAACACAAAGAAATTAAAATCAGAATTAATAAATAGAAATAAACTTGAAATCAGAATTGTAAAAATATGAGAGATTATCAGAATTATTAATAGTAAAATAAAATCAGAATTACAATTCGTAATTAACAAAATCAGAATTACAATTTGTAATTAATAGAATCAGAATTACAATTTCTTATTAAAAAATCAGAATTTCAACTTTAATTATGTAGATAAAATCAGAAACGCTACTTTAATTAAATCAGAGTTTCAACTTGAATTAAATAAAAATCAGAATTCAAACTTAAACCTATTTTCAGGGCATAACTCCCTTCAGTTCATTTGTAAGCATGAACTCAACTATGGTATTTAATTATTATGAACTTAAGTTAGTAAACTCGAGTTTATTTTGAGGTTGGTTTGTATTTGCCCCCAGATTGTCCATTGCCTGCAGCTTCTTGTATGAAAGCTGTTGATTATTCAAGACAAGTGCTTATCTATTCTTGTATGACTACTAACTGTACAAACATGCCGTTTACTTCTGTTAGTTGTAAAAATTTGAAAAATTATTAAAATTGTTCTAAAATTATATAGATAAGAAAAATTCAAATTAGGCGCTAAATATGTGGGAGTTTATCATAATTACTCGAGGGCTCATAGATTTTATGAGCTCCCGACTATTTTTTCCATTTACAACCACATACTCGTCCACAAATTATTTTTTAATTTTTTCAGAGTTCTCCAGGCATTTCTTGTTTTAATTCCGCCAACAACCCTTTCTGTTGTTGTACTGGGGATGGCTGCAATTCTCGTTTTATGGCTCCCTATTGTGAAGCTTTGGGTATTTGGAGTAATTGGGGTGATTGGTAATTTTGTAAAATTAATTTTAAAAATTAATTTTTATTCCAAAAAAGGTCTTCATGTCCATCCACAACAACCTCCTCAACTACGTTAAATATACGACGTCGATTACGTACTTGTAGCGCTTTCATTGGTTGTGATCAAATGTCACAATTCCAATGCATGTACGATTCATACGAGTTTTTTTCTGGATTTTAACTTGAGTTCAAAGAAATTTATGTGTCGGATACTTTCATAAGGAGGGTGGGACGAGGGGCAATCCCCCAAATGCCGTTTGTGCTTAAAACATGCTATTTAGAGATATAAAGGATACTGCCCTGTCCAGCACTCTCATCGAATTGAAATAAGGAAAAATGAATTCCTTTTCCATTTTGTGACAGTCCCTGTAATATCCGTCTAACAACAAACCAGAAAATAATTTTTTAATCTGAACTAATCTAAACTCTTACTTGAAAATAATAATTTTATCTTTAATATCCCTCCAACAATTCCAAAAAAATTTCGGTGCAAATTAATTTTTTCCAGTGGAAATTATTCAGAAGTCCTTCCATGTACCACCCCAACACCCCCAACAAATAACTCAACAAATTCGAATACTTCAAATATTCTTCCACCTTTGCAAACAACACCTCCAACAATAAATACAGGCGTAGGAGGACCTATAGTTGTTGATCTGGTTCAATCCGCTAAAATAATTGCAAGTGGGGCTTTGAGTGCCGGATTGGTTCAGTCTATGCAAATTAATTCTACTGGATAAATTAAAGAATTTTTTTTTGATTAGAAGGGAACTATCGAAAAAATATTAAATTTATATTTTTTGTTTATACAAAGTTGAGATAAAATTATACTTATTAAAATCATCTTTGTTTAAAAAATAGGACTAACTTAATAATTAAAAATCCAGGAGAAACAGGAACCCACACGAAATTTCCGGAAAACATAACAGAATTTAAAATACATTAATTATATAATTAAAATATTTTATATAGGAAACTGAGTAGGGTTGTCAGTTCCGAACCAAAAATACCCATCCATTCCCAAGAAAATGAACCAAAATTTATTTTAACAACTTTGTTTGTTGACTTTTCATTCTAAAATGTGAACATACTAATCTTTAAAATAAGTTAAGGGGGACTACCCTCCTCTCCAACAAAAAATTATTCACGTGAAAGTGTTTCATTTTTGGTCTCCTATTTTGCCTGTTTTTCCCTCTCACAACGTCGTTCAACATGTCTATCCAATTTTTTGCAGAAAATTTGCACAAATAAAATTGAAAGCCCATATAATCGCAAATAAAATAAAAATTAAATGTGGAGACGATAAAATTCTAACATTAAAAATAGCAATTTTCTGCAGGTTTGCGAATGTCGTCTACTGTAATAAAGGGAATTAGTCTACTCTCTCTTGTATTTATTCTGAAATTAATTAAATCAGTGTTTTTTAAACTTTCCTAAGGAGAAATTCCGGAAGCTTTCCCGAAAGAATATAAAACCAGAATTTACTAAAACATTCCGAAAAATATAAAAACCAGAATTATATAAATTACTTTCCGGAAAATACAAAAAATCAGAATTCAAGCTTAACTAAAACAATAATAATGTGTTTGTTTTTCCGGAAACATAAAATCAGAATTTACAGCAAAAAGTTTAAAAACACACAATTTTGGCCCCTATAAATTCTGAGATGTTTGTTTCCGGAAAAAACACATTATTATTGTTTTAGTTAAGTTTAAATTCTGATTTTTGTATTTTCCGGAAAGTTCAGGGTAAAATTTTGTATTATTAAACTTTTTGTTGCTGTAAATTCTGAGTTGTTTCTTTCCGGAAAACACATTTGCTTAAATTCTGATTTTTTGTGTTTTCCGGTTTTAATATTAGTTGCGTTTTGCGAATAAATGTACTGCCTGCCTTAATATTTTCTTTTTTATTCTTTCAATGTTTTTATCGGAGGATTCTCTCTTCAAACCAATTTACCACCAATCTTAAGACATTAAAGATCATTGTAAAAAATATTAGGGAAATAAACAAACACATACACACTTGTTTATGAAAATGGACAAAATTTAGATATTAAAAAAGGAAAAAAAGTAATTCTTAACTTTTGATCTCAACAGAAATGTTACAAAAAATCATGAGGGGAAAAGGGGGAAGTGAAAAGGAAAGTGTGACTTTTTTGATTCGGCCATAAAATATTTTTTTGTTTTTTTTTGGTCGGGTTTGTAAGAATTTGGATGTTTAATCATTTTATTGGTTAGGGAAGGAATTAAAAATGTTTTTAGGCGTAGAGAATGTTTCGGCTCTAAATTTTTGTTTCTACTTGGGAGGTCCTGTTGGTTTGACCAAATATTGGAGGGAGATCTTTGAACTAAGACGATAAAAAATTACACAAACACAAATATTAATAAAAAATGGACAAAAATTAAACTGATTTATTAAATAAATGTAAAAAAAAAATAATTTTTTACCTTTTGATCTAAACAAAATGTGACAGAAAAGGAGGGGTACCTAAAAATATCTATTTCTAGTTCATACTCTTGAGAGACCAAAGGTAAGTCTTCAATGAACCTTACCTTCTTACTCGAACTGTGAGTAGAAATTTTTAACTAAAAATTATACCAACATGTAGGAAAGGTTTTAGCACTAAACAAGGACTGCGCCGAAAAGTAGAGGGGTTCCTTCCCCTATTATCTTCCTTCTTTCTGTTCGCCTTTTTTTGTATTATCTAAAGTTTTGCGAATTTGGGCCCATTTTGGTAAACAACTTTTATTAGAATATAGTTTGTAAATTTTAATCAAGTATTTTTCAATTTTTTCAATAATTTTATAATCCCGCCCATCACATGCTGCAATATAAAAAATAGTAAAAATCTAGCAATATTGTTCCATTCTGACAAAAAAAAATAACAAAAAAATCCGTCAATCTCGTTTTGTATCTCTTGGGAATTGATGGAAGAATGGAAGATACTGCCTTTACCATTTAACAAGCTCTACAGCTTTTAGAAGGCCTTGGAAGGAATGATAAATGCCTATCTGTTTTTTCAAAGGGTTATGGAAGAGGTTATGTAAGAGAGTCTCCAATTTCAGAAATATGAGACGGAAACGGGGGAGAGAGAGAGGAATCGTCGTCAAACCCGCAACTAGGAATTTTAAATAAATGCTCTCTGATACAGTTTAGGATACTCTCCAACGTCCATCAAAAAATTCCTAGAATATTTTTCGGGAGAGGGTATACATAAAATAGAATTATTCTGAGTTTGTGGTTTTTACGTAAATTTTCTCCTTTCACATTTAATTAACTTTTAAAAATTTTTTGACTAATTTTTTATGTAAAAGTTAATCTTTCTCCTCTTCAAAAAATTTCCTTGATAAATGGAAGTAAACAATTTTCTCATTAATTTTAATTAATTAAAAAAAGGGGAAACCCCAAGAATTTTGTTATCAAAGTTTGTGTATTTAAATATTCTTCTTCCTTCTCTTTCTCGCCCATTTATTTATTTATAAGTTAATTTGACAAATTACTAATTATTCTGATTTTCGGTAGAAATGTTTTCATTTTTATATTGTAAATTTATTTTTCAATGGTGATCCTAAACTTAATATTGTAAATATCCTGAAAATTTGAGTAAGTTCTCTTAAAAACGGCCAACACGATTGTAAACTTAAGCTAGTAAGGTAAACTTAAAAATATAAGGTAAACTTAAGTAATGTTAAGTTGGTATACTTTAAAAAAAACTTGGTAAACTTGGTAGAATTAAGGTACAAACAAATTAAAGCTTTAAATTTAGGTTGTAAACTTAAGAAAGCTTAAATAAACTTAATTAAGCTTAAATAAACCTAATTAGACTTAAATAAACTTGAGTGAACTTTAATAAACTTGAATAAGTTTAAGCTTAAAACTACAAAAAGAAATTGTAAAACTTGACTTGCAAACTTAAGTTTACTTAATTTAAAACCTTGTAAACTTAAACAAGTTTTAAGCTTAAATTGAAAACACCTAAGTTTGCAAAATATTTTAATAAGAACTTAAGCATAAGCTTAAATTAAATTGAAAACTTAAGAGGTGTTTACTATAATTTTTGAAATTCCTAAATTCCGCTAACTTTTTTGGCATTATTTAATTTAATTTTGAAATTTATTTAATAAATGACATTAGATCCTATTTATTAAGAGAAAAATAAAAAATTTTTATTAATTTCTAAAAATTATTTTAAAATTAAAAAAAATATATTTTTACAACTTTTGTATGTTTAATTTGGCCGTTTTTATTAGAGAAATAACAGGAAAACTCTCTTAATTAATTAATTCTTCCTTTAACTATGCGAAGTATTAGGATCACCCGTTTTGCTTTAAATAAGTCTAAGGTTTGATTTTTAATTTTTTTTGAACGAATTTATAGGCTTTGCGGTACCTTGGACCTGCGGTCCGTTGGGGTATACCCCTTCTCTTTCCCTCCTAATTTTTTTTAAATTTTTAAAGGTTTTCAAATTAATTGCCCGAATTTTCAATAAAATGACAACTTCATTAGACCCTTTTAAATATTCAATAGAAAATCCTTTAATTGTAATATCTGGATGTACTGGAACTGGAAAGAGCGATTTGGGTGTTGCTATTGCTAAACAATTTAATGGGGAAATTATTAATGCTGATTCTATGCAAATTTATAAAGGTTTGGGTTGCTGATTTTTTTTATTTTAAATTAGTTTTTAATTTTTCAGAAAATGATAAATTCTTTTTTATCTCCAAAAATGGGGATTACTTTAAAATTAAGTAATATTGAACCTGAGACCTCATTTTTTTCCTCCCCAAGTTTTTTCCTATATATCTACAGAATAGTCAGACATCTTCTTTTCGTCCATTCCAATTGCCTTTTTAATTTTGCCTATAAACAATCAAAAGGAATTAATTTTTCCCCCTTGGATGGAAGAAATGAAAAAGTTGACCATTCTGGAAATATATTGGAAAACACTTGGGGAGGAAAAAATGAGGTCTATTGGTTCAATATTACCTTAATTTTTTAATCATTTTTTCAATAACTTACCTATTTTTCACAACCTTTCCTTATTACTTTTTAATTATTCATTTGATTTTAATCTAAAATTGAATTTCATTTCTCAATTTCTTTTTTGGGTTATCTTAAGGGATATTCGCTCAATTGACTAGTTTACCTTTTGCGGACACCGACTTTAAATATCTTTTTAAATTTTATCCTTTTTCAGGCCTAGATATTTCCTCAAATAAAATGACAAAAGAAGAAATGGAAGGAATTCCCCATCATCTTTTGGGGTTTTTAGAACCAACAAATTCAGGTTACAATGTCCAAAATTTTCGAGAGGATGCTTTGGAAATTTTAAATAAATTGTGGGCTGAACAAAAATTGCCTGTAATTGTTGGAGGGACTGCTTATTATATTGAATCTGTTATTTTTGATAATAATTTGATTGTTACTGGGGATAGAGGAAAAGGAGGTTTGGTTTTAAAAATAAAATTTTTTGGTGAAAGTGTAACGCTTTGATTTAATGCTAGATCTATAGGGTTGGGGGATCTGGATCCAAAAATTTTGTTTCGGACATCGGATTTAGATATCTATGGATTATGTCCCTCTTCCTCTAACTTTGAGCCTCGTTGATGATGATAGGACGCCAGCGACAAGACGCTAATATGAAAATCGTTCACATAAAATCAGAATCTCCTGCTAGCATAAAAATCGCATGGCAATAAACTGCACGTAATGTAACGCAGACATGTCTACCCAGGGCTTATAAAGGTAGGATCAAGTCAATTTCCAGTTGATTCTACGGGTACAGCCATTAGGTAAAAAACACCCAATAATCCCTCTTTTTACTTCAAACGTGATTATTTAACGAATTCCAATTAGGAGTTGGGTCAATAGCCAAGACCTCGTGGTTAAAAAATTTTTTAATTTTGACATTTTCTAGAAACAATCCGCGAAGAAATACTCAAAGAATTCCCTACAGTCGATACACTTTACCAAGAACTTCAACGAGTAGATCCAGAAACAGCATCAGAACTTCACAGAAATAACAAACATAGAGTATTGCGGGCACTAGAAATTTATCGAACTACGGGGAAAACTAGAAGTGAACATCAAAAAGAGCAGCAAAAAGAGGCTCCAGGTTTTTTTTTTTGATTGAACAAAATTTTTGGGGGGTTTCCCTTTCCTTTTTTTATAAATTAATTAAAATTAATGAGAATGTTGTTTACTTTCTATTTATCAAGAAAATTTTTTTGAAGGGGAAAAAAATTAAACTTTTAATTTCACAAAAGGTAATCAATTAAAAGGGAGGGGAGACACTTTCTACGTAAAGAAGTAAAGACTAACAAACTAAAAATAATTTTAATTTATGTTTTTTGAAATTAATTTTTATTTTCGGGGAATTTTTTTTTACTTAACTGATTATTTGACAATGTCAGGCCCGTAGCCAGGGGGGGGGAAGGGGGGGGAATTCCCCCCCCCGAAATGGGGAAATGGAAAAATTTTGCGGGAGGGTTTGGGGGAGAAAAGTGAATTTTTTTGGCCTACGGCCTCTGAAATTCAAAAAATTTTCGCCTGCGGCGCTGAAAATAGAAGAAATCTGGCTTCTTGAGCTCCAAAATTCAAAAAATTTTCGCCTGCGGCGCTGAAAAAGTGAATTTTTTTGGCCTACGGCCTTCTAAAATTCTCAAAATTTTCGCCTGCGGCGCTGAAAATAAAATTTTTTGGCGCCTTCGGCGCCAAAAATTGGGCGCAAAAAAATTTTCCCCTCTTGTCCCCCCCCCCCCCCCGAAAAAAAATCCTGGCTACGGGCCTGGACAATGTTATTGGGAAGTATTAACATTTCTGTGATTCTTTTTGTTTTCTAACAATAAGAACTTGTAAAAAAAGCATAGAGCTAGCCGTCTCCAAACTAGCTCACTGATACATAGCCAAAACCTCGTGGTCGTCATTTTTTGGAAAAATATAAGTAAAAAAGCCTTTTTTCGATTAAATATCAATTTTTAATTCTTTTAAATTTTAATTTTTTTCAGAAGGTTATGATCATTTTTATACTCGTCTGCGTTTCAAGAATACATTTTTAATTAATTTGGATATGGAAAAAGATGTTTTAAATGAAAGATTAAATAAAAGAGTTGATAAAATGATGGAACGGGGTCTATTAAAAGAAGTTACCGATTTTTATGATGAGGTTTGATTTTTATTATTTTTTTTTGATATTATTTTTTGCCTGATTGGACTGGGTTGCGAAAGAAAAATCGTGTCGGGTTTTTCTAAATTTTTTTCGGATCTGAGAAAATATCCGGCGTTCAGGTGCCAATTTAACGTTTCGACGGCTTTATGGGTGTTGGTCATTTTTACAAAGAATTTAATTTTCCAAAGATTTTAAAAAATAAAGGGACTGAATACTCGTTCATCAATACTTTCTCTAACTTTTAAGCTCTATAATTTTCCAAAAAAATTTTTCAGTAATCAAAAAAAAATTTGGTGATCCAAAAGAAATTTGTCTTTCCTCTTGCATAAAAGGCAGAGGACTCTATCCAAAATTCCTTTGGAATTCCTCATCCAAAAATCGTCTTCCTAAGAAACCTTCCACCGCCTTCCTGAATTTTTAATAAAAAAAATTTTTTTTTAATTTTTCCAGTATTTTGGAAAAGTTGACAAATTTGGAATAATGCAAATAATTGGCCCAAAAGAATTTTTGCCTTATTTACGATTAAATATAATTGGAAGAAATTCAATTAGAGGAGAACACAAAATTGAAGAATGTAAAGAAAAATTAAAAACAAGAAATAGACAATATGCACAAAGACAAAGACTTTGGTTTTACAATAGAATTTTAAATAGAGGAGAACATAGAGAGGTTTTTGTTTTGTTTATTTTTCTGGAAATAAAAAATTTTTTGGGATAAGGGTTTTTATGATGTCAGTTTCGTGTTTTTCGTCTTTCCTTTTTAATTTTCTTTTCATTTTCACCATTTCGTTTTGTGTTTTTTTTAATTAATTTTTGGCACTAGGATTGATGGTATATAAGAAATCATCGAATATTCAGTACCGGTATTCCTTCCCAAAAATTTCAAATATAATAATCTTTTTTCTGTTCTGGATCTACAAACCTTGGTGTACATTTAAAAAATTTAAACAAAAAAATGGGGTTTTTAAAAGAAAGAAAGAAACATCCCGCAGCTAGGGGGATGTCGGTCTTTTATTAAAGATTCAGTTTGCTTCTGGATATCCTAAAAAAAAATTTTTTTTTGAACTGACAATCCTAGTCCTCAATTCTAATTTATTGACTTGAGTTTAAACCCTGATGTTTATACAGCTTTTAAAAAAAATTTTTTTTAATTAATTCTTCTAATATTTTTTTATAATTTAAGATACCAAAAACCTTAGCATTAAATTCATCAAAAGATTTTGTTGAGAAATTGGTCCCATTTGCATTAAAACAGGTAAAACAATTTTTGTCTGGAGAAGAAATTGATGATGAAAAAAAATGTAATGGATTATTATATAAATTACCCCCATTAGGGGAAGTATTTAAACAAGAAGATTATATGGAAAATCGGAAAAAAATATTTTTGTGTGATATTTGTGGAACAGAAATTCAAGGAAAAATGCATTGGAAAAAACATTTGGAAGGAAGAAAACATAAAAATAATTTGGAAAAAATAAAAAAGAAGAAGGGAAGAAATGATAATCAAGGATAAAAAAATTGAAAAAAAAATTTTTTTAATAGAGGAAAAAATTTTTGGAAAAAACCGCTCAAAAGTGCACCATTTTGTCGTTTTTTTGGCCGTTGTACCTTTTTGTCGTTTTTTAGCCTTGGTACCTTTTTGTTCTTTTTTATCCGTGGTACCTTTTGTCTTTTACCCCGTAGTAATTCTGTGTATGTTCCGAATTTGTCTCTATTATGTAAATGCATAGTGTGACATACTCTCTAACTTTTGTGTCTATCCAAATCCGGAAAATTTAATAGTAAATTTATGCGGCTGCGCCCCAAAATGTCCTACCCCCAAAATGTCCTCCCCTAAAATGTCCTCCCCCAAAATGTCCTAGTGAATAAAAACCCCCAAAATGTCCTAATGAACAAAAACCCCCAAAATGTCCTCCCCTAAAATGTCCTACCCAGAAAATGTCCTACCCCATCCCTTCTTTAAATTCGGGTAATTTTAATTTAAAATCCGGAAAAAAGGTTTCCGGAAAACCCGGAGAATGTTTTCCGGAAAACCCGGAAAATGTTTTCCGGAAAATCCGGAAAATGTTTTCCGGAAAATGTTTTCCGAAAAATCTGTACTATTCCGGAAGCCATTTTCCGGAATTTTCAGTAAGTTATTTTTCGATAATTTCCGGAAATCATTTTCCGGAAAAATTTCTATATCTTTTCTCGAACCAACTTCATGTTCAGAAAAACGTGACCTATTTGTTTTTAATTTTGAGTTCGACAAATTGAATATTTTAATATATTTGACATTTTGAGATGGACATTTTTGAGGGAGGACATTTTAGGGGTTTTTGTTCATTAGGACATTTTGGGGGTTTTTATTCATTAGGACATTTTCAGGGTAGGACATTTTGGGGGAGGACATTTTGGGGGTTTTTATTCATAAGGACATTTTGGGGGTTTTTGTTCAATAGGACATTTTGGGGGTAGGACATTTTAGCAGCGCGCCAATTTATGCAATTAATAAAAGAGATAATTTAGTACGTAATTTTAGAATTGTGTAGTAGACTTTAAATTTTTTACATCCTCGCACTTTTTTTAATTAATTGAATAAATAAAGACCTCTTATAAATTTTTTTAAAACGTTTTTAACTTTTTCGCAACTTATTTAACATCGAAAGATTAATACACCAACGATACTGATGTCATAACTGTCTGCCAGAAAATCGGCAAATCAAAGTCAGATACTTAAACTCAAATTTGTCTCTAAACAGTTGAAGCAGCCTTTACGACTAGACTCTGATCCTAATGCTAGGCTTTGACCTAAACTCAAGATTTCGATCCTCCCTATAAGGGAGGAATGCGCCGTTCCCGGAGGTAAGTGCAAGACCGGGCCGACGCGCGGCAGAGAGGAAGCAAGCTTCCAACTCTTACCCTTTTCCAAAAATTGGTTAATCTCTTTGATCCCGGTAGGGATCGTTACGGAGATTAAGCCGTAAAGAACAGATACTACACTTTGATCTTAGCCAAAAGGCCGAGAAGCGATAAATAAATGTAGAAATGTCAAACACAAATGGAATTTACTTTAAAAATTAAAACATAAGTTGTAAAGGAATATGTGAGAAATTGAACGAAATAGTTTTCCTTCTGGAAGAAAAGATGCAAGAGAAATTGGAGGGACTAAAAAAGAGAGAAAGAAAGGAGAAAATAATCCGCTTCTAAAGAAGAGGAGACGTTTTCTGTTGTTAACGACAAAATGTTATAAAGGGTAATAAACGACGAAATGCCACAAAGTGTAAAGCGACAAAATACCACAAGGGGTAAAATTGATATTATGTCACAAATGATAAGATGGAATTTGGCGTTATGTTAATTTTCTTTGAGTTAAATTTTATTTGGTGTTTTGCCAATTTACCTATTTATCAAAGAGTTAACTTTTTTTGATTAGTTTTCGTTCTTTTTTCTTCTTTTTCGTTCTTTTCTGTTCCTTTTTTGACTCTTTTTTGAGTCATTTTTCTCAAATTTTGTTCAATTTTGTTCAATTTTAGAGAGGTTTTTGAAGATTAAAATGGCTGACCAACAAGATTTGACTCCAGATTCATTCTTAAAAGATGAAAACGAAAAAAATCCTGGATCGTATGATGAATTGCACAGGTTTTTTTGAATTAAAATTTAATTTATTGTCATTTTTCCTTGTAGAAAGTGCAAAGAATTGTTCCCGGTCTGTTTTGAAGGAGCTAAAGGAATGGTTCAAAAACCATTGAGCCAACGTTTTCAAGTATGATTTTATTTTAACTTTGTTTTTATATTTTTTATGAAAGTGCTGGGTTTAGCTATAAGAAATCTAAAAGAGCCTTTGGACGTTTGATCTTGAACTCGATTTCAAGTGATGACTTTTTTGGGGTTATTGTGATTGGGGCAAGAATTTCTAGGAAACTTGAACTGCCTTTCTCTAGGAGCCTTACGAGGGCCTTTGATTTTGATTCGCAAACCCGAAGAAAATCTACTGAGCGTTGGGTCCAGATCCAAGCCTATTTCTAATTAGTGGTTTGGATCAGGCCCGTAGCCAGGATTTTTTTTCGGGGGGGGGGACAAGAGGGGAAAATTTTTCTGCGCCCAATTTTTGGCGCCGAAGGCGCCAAAAATTTTTATTTTCAGCGCCGCAGGCAAAAATTTTGAGAATTTCAGAGGCCGTAGACCAAAAAAATTCACTTTTCTCCCCCAAACCCTTCCGCAAAATTTTCCATTTCCCCATTTCGGGGGGGGGGGGGGGGCCAATTCCCCCCCCCCTTCCCCCCCCCCTGGCTACGGGCCTGGTTTGGATCTACCTCAGGAAAGAGTCGGGTTATCCGAAATCTGGGCTTTTGACTCGAAAAATTTTCTAAAAACTGACCTGACCTTTCCAGTTCCTGCTCTACTCTGGTATTTTTCTTCGTTCAAAGTCAAGACCAAAAGATGTTTATAACAATCCTAAATTTTTCTTTGGCCATTTTTACAAAAAATTTTTTTATTTTCTGCAACATTTCCTAAAAGTAATTTTTTTTTTGCAGATTTCTCATAGTATGAGCATTTCTCAAGCAGCCACAGGTTATCGTTTGGGAGCTACTTATGTTGGCACTAAACTAACTGGTCCAGGGGAGGCATTTCCTGTTTTGTTGGGTGATATGGATTTGTTTGGGAATACTGCTGGGACTATTATTCATCAAATTGGACGATATCGGATGAAGTTACAAGGACAAGTTCAAGTTGGTTTTTACACATTTTGCTGTTGAAGTTCTATATTTTTCAATTTACGGCCCAGGTCTATGTCTTTTATTTTTAGTGTTTTAAAAACCGAGGTGATTCCGAGTTTTATCCTTTTTTGGCTGTCCCATTTTTTTATTATTTGGGTCTAGTGCATTTATTGAACAAATTTTAACTTTTTTTTTGCTTAATCAGGCGCGGTTAAAAGAAGAATTAGCAAAAGGAAAATATGAACTAAGGAAAATAGAAACAACGATGAACAAAAAAAAGGACCCTATTCTTTCAAAATTTGTCGGCGCCAGTTATTCTGCCGTCCCGATCTCCAAAATTTTGATTTATTGGCAGGATCCTCGGTGACACTGCTGTCATAGTTAGGATTATGAAACGCCCATTTTAGCGCCTCATAAAAGGCGAGAGAGAATCGGCCAAATCATTTTAATAATTAGTCTTGGGCCTGATCAAAAGTTGGCCTGTCCTCTCGCCTTTTATTTATTAAATATATTTGTTGAATAAAAAAGTTTAAAAGAAGGCCTTAGTTTTAATTGGTCGATCGGCGCGCCCCAACGCCGACTAGCTCCTTGTTAAAAAGGGGTCAGGGTATATAATAACTGCCGATTTCATTCTTTTTTTTGCTATCTTTTAGGGCCTTGTTCTAATTCTTTCCTCTTTTTTAATCGTTACTTTCTTATTCCTTTCACTATTTAGATGAGTAAATTAGCTGCTGCACAAATTTCTCTTGAACGGCGTGGACGCCTTTCAACGATCGGAATGACTTTGGCAAATTTAAATCCATTCAATGGCAATGGTGTTTTTGTTGCCCAATATCTTCGAAGGCTGACTGAACGATTAGATTTGGGTGCTGAGTTTGTTTATCAGAAGGATCCGAGAATGCCAGGTTTTTTAAATAAAATTATTGGATAGGCTAGGAATTTGTATTTTTTAAATTATGATTTGTAAACCTTTCTGGGCTTTTAATAGGGTTATGACTGAACGATTAGACTTGAACGATTAGACTCAACCCGTACTGAAGATTTACGATTAGGTTTGTTGTTAAGTTTTGGTTAACTGATAAATTTGTTGAAAAATGACACTCATAGCTTTAGAACATAAAAAAGATTTCTTTCTTTTTATTCCCTTTTTATAATGAAATTTTGGGGAGCTGCCTGGACTGTGTGTATTAATTTGATCCCTTTCAGTATCCTTTTGGAAACGTAAAAAAAAGGCTCATTCGAAAATTCCTCCAAAATAATACAAATAGGAAGCAGGCATGGAATTTTGGAATTTTTAAAGCCAAAAAATCTAAAAATGAATGCTCACAGCTTGTGTAAATTCACAGCTTTTTTTTTCTTAAGAAACCACTAAAATGTGTTTTTGAATGGACTAACAAACGCTTTAATAATTTCACATTAAAAAAATTTTTTTTCTATAATAGGAGGCCAAATCAGTGCCCTTTCTTATGCTGCTCGTTATACGATGCCTGATTATATATTTTCTGGATCTACAGCAATTAATTCTGCAACAGCTTCTTTTACTACAGCTCATTTATGTTATTATCATAAACAGAGTGATCATTTGCAGTTTGGTGTTGAATTGGAAGCGAATTTTCGTATGCAGGTTTATAATTTTTTGTTTTGTTAATAATGTCGAGGATCCCTTGTAACATGGGAGCATCAATAACTCATCACGAATTTGATATAATTTGTGGCCATTCGATAGAGGACCCTTGGCTTCCTATTGCAAACTGATGTCCGTTTTCTTGCAAAATGACCTTGAGCACAACCGGTGACTTAAACTTGCCATCATAACTCGGCCCAAATTAATTTTGCATGGGGTCCTCTATCGAATGATGCCAAGAACAGTACTAAATTTTTGTCCACAGTAAACGAGGGTCCCTTCTAACAATAAGATATCACTTTTTTCTTAAAAATGAGAGGGATCTAATCTTAAGGGTATCTTATATAGTGAGTTCCTACTAAGGGAAGCAAAACTATCAATTGATAATAGAAAAAAATTTTTTGTGTCCAGTCAAGAGTTTTATCGAAAGAATTTTCTCTGCCGTCTCTTATTTTTCTGTACTCTTTTAGTTTTCTCTAATTTTTTCAAAAAAAAAATTTTTTTTTGATTTCTATAGTAAAATAAAATTTTTAGGATGTAAATACGACATTTGCTTATCAAATAGAAATTCCCGATTCAATAATTTTACGTGCTTGTTGTGATACTAATTGGACTGTTGGAGCTGTTTTAGAAAAGAAATTATCAAAACAATTTCCTTTTACTTTAGCCTTAAGTGGAATGCTCAATCATGTTAAATCACAGGGAAAATTTGGAATTGGATTAATTGTTGGTTGAAAATATTTAAACGGAAAAAAATTTTTCAAAATTTTTTAGAGAGAAACTCAATAAAAAAAATTTAAGAAAAAAATATTATTTTTTTGTGGTAAAATTGTAGTTTTAGGGTGACACTTTTCTTCATATATATTCCAAAATTCCCCTCTATTTGTAGATGGCACAAAATCCATCTTAAAGGATTCAATTATTGAAAAGGTTTCTTCTTTCTTCCAGCTTGAAGAGATCTTTATTTCTTATTGTTAGAGAGAAGAAACGTCCCTAACTTTCTTTCTTTACTCATCCAGAGTTTTACCCAAGTTTAGACGAATCCTAAAAATCACAGCTTGCGCTACTTGTTGCCACAACTCCTTTTTGGCTGATTTTGTGTCAGCGACAAATAACGGGGGAATTCTGGGAGAGATTTAAAAAGGGTGTCACTAAACCTACACTTTTACAAATTTTTTTTTGTTTTTTCGTTTGTTTTTTTTGTTGTTGGAAAATTGTTTGCTGGCAATTTAACGAAGAAAAGTATAGACCAATACACACACACACACACACTTTATTATATTTTTTTAGTACTTTTCCACTTTTATTGTTGTTCAAGTTTTAAATTTAAAGAAAAAAAGAAAAATACACGCGTATCTTCTGGTCTTGTTTAATTTATCGAGTATTGAATATATTCCGGAAATTCTGAGTTTTAAAATTTTTGAATTAAATTGCTGATCTTGCCTTTAGTGTCGGTTCCCTTTCCCTTCCCTTTTTTTGACCTTTTTGAAGCCTTATTTTTAAATTTACATTCTGTCTCTTTTTTGAGCTATTTTGTTTATATCACCGGCTATACTTCAGCCTTAAGTACATATGCAAATCCTTCATAGTGTTGTCTGGACCTCTTAGAAATGAGTGGAAATGAAACAAAAAATAAGAGAGGAGGGCACAAAATGGTGGTCATTTGCTTTTCCATAGACCAAAGACTATAAAATTTGGTCGTTCCTTACTATGTAGGAAAAAGCCAAAGCCAAGCTTTAACTATTCCTATGTATTAATCAATTTCTTTCCCCTATTTATTTTCTTCAATTTTACCTTCACATTAAAGCAAATAAATGATTTAAATTGTTAAAAATAGACAGAATTTTATGCTTTTAAAGGGACCTGCCTGAATTGAAGACCTCTGGGTGAGGTTTTAAATGAGGTTTTGAGGTCTTGTGAGGTCTTCAACTCCCCTTCAATCACCCAAGATCTATCGATATCCCCTTAATTCCTCAAAATCACCCGATATTCGCTTCTGATAATTCCTTTCAAAAGTTGTAAGTTTCGGAGGTGCTCTTTAAATTGATTTATGTACTTAATTAAAATTTAAAAATTTTTATAAATTGCCGACAGAACTTTAAATTTAAAATTATATGTAAATATTTTAATATTTTTTTTAATTACAGATCTTTCTCTGTCTCTATCTACTCTTATTTTTGTCTCCTTTTTTAAAGTAAGTTAAAAATTTTTAAATTTTAAAAAACTTAAAATTTTTAAGGTATTTGTGGGGCCCGGAGGCCCCTTCCAAAAATTTAGTCGCCTTAAGACGACCCTTTCGGCGCTCCTTTAGCCGACGAGCCATTCTTTTCCTCAAACGTTGATCTCGCTCTGTAACGAATATCGTCCTCAGCATATTGAAAATGTCTGGGAACGGTATTGATGTGAGCTTGAGTGCAGGCATGTGCAGTGCAGGGTGTTGTTGAGTTTATAAATTGGTTGTTAGTCTATATATAATTGGTGAGAATTATATATGTTGCGACGTGAAGAGTAGTAAAAGGTAAATAAATAACTTATTTGCAAAAATACAAAAATCACAAGGTTGCAAATTTTGCAAAAAATGAGGAAAATTAGTTATAATTATCATCCCTAATTTTATCACACTATTTCTCTATCTTCCCCAGTGTTTCGCCCTATTCTATCTTCCCTCACTGTATTCTAATTTTCCTTAAATGAGTGAGGATGATCGTTAAAAACTCACTCCTTTTCTCTCCTTAGCAGTACAAAAATTGCGGACTTCCGACAATTGCGGACAAAAACTAGCCTAAACTAGCCTATTTCCGGAAACTATAAACTTTTCCGGAAACTATAACTAGCAAAACCTAATAAATACTAAAATTATGTATAGGTGTGGTACTGATTTAGTGGTAGAGTATTATAGATTTAACTCCCTATATTAATATTTACTGTAACAAAACGACGTGAGCTTGAAACGTTTGCAAATTTTTGTCCGCAAATGTCATTAAATCAAAATTATCTTTTAATAAAGACTTTTAACAAATTATTTTCAATAAATTTATTACCTTTATTAAAATTTAATTTAAAAATTTATTTAATTTTTAGGTCGCGATCAACGTTTGTCCCCCATCCCCTCATCTCTCATTTAAATCATATGTAGGTAAATTTATAACTATAAGTTCTGTCGGCGAATTTATAAAATTTAAAAAAAAGTAGATAAAAATGTAATTTTATTATCCATAATACTTTTTTACTCAATTTTTGAAAATAAATTTTATTGACTCAATACAGGTTTTTCTATTCTTCATTGTGTCTCTGGCTTCTGTTGGACAAACTGGATTGATCAAATGAAATTACAATTGAGAAAATACATTAAAAAGCAGCTTAAATAAATATAAACATTTTCCGGAAAACACAAAAAATTCTGAAAGTTTTCCGGAACTAATTAAAAACTAACATCAACTACTATAATTAAGAAACTCCCTAGGCAAACAGTTTTCCGGAAAATACAAAGTTTATATTTATTAATTTAAAACACACGCACATTTCGAAAAATACAAAATAAAATATAATCTATTCTTCCGGAAAATACAAATAATATTCTATCTTCCGGAATTATTTCCGAATTCAATATTTATGGTTAATAAATTTTACGGAAAACACAAAAAATTCAGAAGACTTTCCGGAAACTAATTAACACACTCTTTAACCTAAACAGTTTTCCGGAAAATTCTTTTCACAAAATACTATACTTATTTAATTAATATTATTTTAAATTATACATACACATTAAATTAATTTACAAATTTTTAAAATACAGAATACAGATTAAATTAATTTAAAAAATTTATTTTTATTAAATATTTAAACTTTTTTTACTTTTGTTATTTTGGAAAAATCTTTCCTTTCTCCCTTCCCACCATTTTTCCTTCCAATGGTCATTTTTCTCTCCTAGCTTTTGCCTCCCCCTATATTTGTGGATGGTGTTAACCAAAAACATTTTCCAACTAAAAATATCTATATAAATAAATTTAAAAAATATATCTCCCTCCCTCTATTTTCTCCATTTTTGGCGCTATTATCTGCAAAAAACCCGCGGCTATCTTTTTTTCTCCCCACTTTTTTCCCTCCTTTTTTATATTCACCGACTCATCCTTACTCAGAGTCTAAAGCTTTTGTGGAAGGTTTTCTCTAGGGAGTTCCGAATAATTTATTTCTCACTTCTTTAGTTGAGCTCTTCTTTAAGCTTATTGTTGTTGACTGGCCTTTACTTGGACTTCCCTTTTTATGGGGAGAGTGAAAAGCTGTTTATCCTCTTCTTTATTGGGTTGGTATTTTTTTTTGAGTGAATCCATCCTTGACTTTACATTTGTTTTTAATATTTTTTTTGTTGTGTATCTGTAGGATCAGTCAATTATTGTTTTATTGATATTGGTTGACAAATCAACTCGCTGATTTACAATTAATTGGCTAAGCAATTAATTGTTATCTTTAGTATATTGTAAAGTATATAGCAGGGTGAAATCTCTTCCGTTTTTTGCTCTTCCGCCTTCACTCTTCCGCTTTTTATTCTCTTTCGTTTTCCTCAGCCTTCCGTCTTCCGATTTTTAAAATACGGCAAGGCCTAACCCTGGTATATAGCTATCTAATTCCTAAGGTTATGAAGGAGTCGTCGTAATTTATCGGTTCACCTGATTAACTAAAGATGCTGGTTATCACTGCCTCCCTTATAATAGAATGATTAAAAATAGAAGCTTGGGCATTCTATTAGAGGAAATGTGTTATCCTTAAGTTCTTCTCTCACTTGTCAACCATTGTTCCAATATATCCCTTCAGGAAATCCATGTTAGTTTGCAAACTTAAATGTTAAGTTTATTTCCCCTCTCCCTTATAGTAAAAACAAAACAGCTCCTTTGTGAACTAATATTTCTCCCTTTCTTTTCCGGAAACTTGTTTTTTGTCAATTTTTATTTGTCTTTTTTGTTAACATTAGAAAATCGGTTAATTTAATTGGACTAAAAACGGGTAGCGGTCTGGAACAAATAAAAAATGGTGGGGGAAGGAAATGGATGAAAAGAAGAAAAAAAAAGATGGGGTTGCATTAGAACGATTTTTCAGATTTTTTATTCATTCAAATAAATTTTATTTTTAAAGATTTTTAATAGTTCGTTTACAATCTTGCTTATTTTAAAGCTTATTTTAAAGTTTGTGTTATTCTTTAAGTTTGTTGTTTTTTAATTGTTTTTAAGTTTGATCTCAAACTTATCTGTTTTCAAGTTTGATCTCAAGTTTGCTTCTAGAGTTTGTTTTTGTGTTTCTCTCATGTTTGTTTTTATTTTTGTTGTAAATGTCTTCTCGTTTGTTTTTAAGTTTGTTTCTTATATTAATGTTTGTTTTTGTCTTCAAGTTTGTTCTTAGGTTTATTTTTTCTTTCAACTTTACACTCAAGTTTCTTTAAAACTTTTTTCAAGTTTGCACTTGTTTTCTTTTAGAATTTTTTGTTTCCACAAGTTTATGATTAAGTTTTAAGTTTAATCCCAATTTCAAGTTTATCATTGCTTCAGGTTTTATACCAAAATTTAATTGCTTTCATCAGCCGTGGATTGGCTTCAAAAAAATTTATTGGCCGCTGCCGTCAGTATTTCTCCTACTCATCGCAGCTCATCATCCCTTAATTACAGGAAGAATGTTAAAGGAAAATCGAATTCTACTCCTCTTGTTGATGTTGACCAACAAGTGGCAAGTTTTTTAAATTTTATTTTTCTATCAAAAAAATCAACAAGTTCAAGCAGTACATGTAGATGAACATGTTAAAGCAGTACACTTGAACTAGTTCAAGCAGTACTTGTCCATCAACAAGTTCAAGCAGTACTTGTTGGTGAACAAGTTCAAGCAGTACCTGTTGATGAACAAGTTCAAGCAGTACAAGTAGACGAACATAATTTTTGTAGATTCTCCTAGCTAGAAGCACTAGCAGCAGTGGGAGTGGAAGTTATTTACATGCTACAACATCTACAGCCGTTGCTGAGAGTTGCTCAAGTTTCAGTCCAGAGAAGAAGAATACTACAAAATCCAATATTAAAACAACACCTCAGAAAAGCCCAAAACACCTTCCAAATTCTTCTAATGAAAAAATAAAAGAATTTCAAAAAAAGAAATTAAAAAATCAGCAAAAAATAAACAATCCAAACAATTATTTTATTGACGATGAACTTTTTGGTAGTGGAAAGGAATTTTATACTTCTGTGGAGACGGAAACTACAGGATTATCATCAGCTCAATCTGAGGAGAAAAAGCAAAGAAATGGGAGCGTTCCTAAAAGTAATGGGACAAGTAAATATCATCATACAAACAAAGCTTTTCAATGTAGGTTTTTATTTAGGATAAGTTTTTTTGTTGTTGCAAACTAAAGAAAGTTTACAAACTTGAAAATAAATAAACTTTAACAAACTTAAATAAGTTTTCCAAACCTGCAAACACACCAACTTTAAAAACTTGATAAACTTGTAAGATTAATAAACTTTTTTTGCAAACTTAAATGTTAAGTTTATTGCAAACTTAAAAAGTTGCAAGCTTAGAAAGTTGCAAACTATAAAAATACAATGAAGTAATTTAAAAAATTTTTATAATTAAAAAAGCTAATAATCAAAATACAATAAATAAAATATTCTCTCACTTTCAATTACAAACCACTTATTCTATTGAGATTACAAACCACTTATTCTATTTTTGTGTTAGTTTACAAAAATAGCAAACTACAACCCTTTGTAAATATGCGAAGTGCAGCGCAAACTTTTAAAAAGCATTTAAAAAATTCTCTCCATTCCCTTTTTTATTTGAACTCTTCTAAAAATAGTAACAAACTACTAGAGCACGCGTGCTGTTATTTTTAATGTCAGTCTTACCCCTCACGATTTTTTAAAAGCAAAAACTCAATACAAATATTTTTCTCTTATTATTTTATTCTCCGTTTTCGCTTTTTGACCATTTTTTCATTTAAAATTTTTTAAATTATTTTTTATTCCCTTTTTTGTGATTTATTCATAAATTGTGTTTAATATAAAAAATGATTGACCAATCGGTAATTGTAAAAAATATTTTTAATTAACGATTTGATGAACAAACTATACTCTATAATTAACGATTCTTTATAAATTTCTGATTTTTTATAATCATTCTAAATTTAATAATTTCAAATTCTTTCCTTATCAACTTCCATTTTCTTTTTTAAATAAATAATCTTTGTGTTCATTAATAATGACGTGTGACAATATTAAAAATATTTATTTTCATCTATTTTCTGATGAAAATGTGCAATAGCTGGGAATAAACATGCGATTACAATTTTCAATAAATTAACCTGAAGAGCAATTTAAAATGAGCTTTAAATTGCAATTTGTAAAAATAAATAAACTTGGATTTACAATTTGTAAAAAATAAACTTTGATTTGTAATTTTAAATAAACTTGAATTCTCGTTTTAATTAAACTTTATTTTTACAATTTGTAAAAAAATAAACTTGAGATTACAATTTTCAATAAATTAACCTGAAGAGCAATTTAAAATGAGCTTTAAATTGCAATTTGTAAAAATAAATAAACTTGGATTTACAATTTGTAAAAAATAAACTTTGATTTGTAATTTTAAATAAACTTGAATTCTCGTTTTAATTAAACTTTATTTTTACAATTTGTAAAAAAATAAACTTGAGATTACAATTTTCAATAAATTAGCCTAAAAGAGTAATTTAAAACAAATTTTAAATTACAATAATAAATAAAATTGGATTTACAATTTGCAAAAAAATAAATTAAAGATTACAATCTTTCTCTTATTAATTTATAAATATTAAAATCCCATTACATAAACGTTGTAAAAATCTAATTTTTTTTGTTTATTTATCTTTCTCATTTTTTCAATTTTATGTAAATAAACTGCTCTTCCTTTTATTAATGTTCATCCTCTTTTTTTTATTTTTTTCTGTTTATATCCAGTTTGAGCGTGTCTTTTTCAAAAATTCATTGGATATTTATTAAATAAATATATTTACATATTAACTTGTTTTTTTAAATTAATTGTTTATTTTATTTAAAAACGGGGGAAAATAAGAAAACGGTTTTATAATTGAAATTTTACTTGTTTTTGAACCAAATAGAGAAAGATACCACTGTTAAAATTCCAAGTTTTACAAATTTCTAGAGTACAACCTTTTTTTAAGACCTTTGAGTTTACAATCTTTTGTAAAGCATATGGCTATTTATTTCCCAAGGCTGTGCAGTACGCGGCGTAGTGTAATGGATCCGGTCAAATCAGTCCGGTCTACTGAAGATGCTGGTTCGCTCCCAGCCGCCGGATAACCTTTTGCACTAGCTAAAGGAGAGACCCAGCTGCTTTACTACTTTAATATCTTACCTTTAAGTTTGCAACCTTTTTTAAGGTTGCGACTTTTTTAAAGTTGCAATCTTGTATAGGCTCAAAATTAAAACTTTATTTATTCAATTTTTAGACTCTCCCCCACCTTTATCACATCATCAACGACAACAACAACATCCAAAATCTACTAATAATTCGACTCCATTTCATTTGCCTCGACGTCCTTTTCTTCCTACACCATTTATTGCTTGGCCACCAGTGCCAATTTCACCTATAAAGCAGTCATTATCTTCCTCGCCTCATCGTCGTAATAAAACATCGCCTTTAAATGTAGGGGATATTTTAAAATATTAATTGATTAATTTTAAGAAATCCAGACATTTTTAAATTTTTTAAGAAAATAGTCTTTTCCTATATGTAATTTACCGTATTCCCCTGGGGAATTATTTTTTCAACCTATCCGTGGCATTATTCAAGGGAGGGGAATTATTCGAGTTTTGAAATTTAAACGTGTAGTAGGGTATTTGGGGGAGGGGGATTATTGTCTCAACTCATTCGTAGCAGGGTGAGTTATTCGAGAGAGAAGAATTAATCGAGTAAATACGGTAAACTAAAAAATTTTCAGAAGCAACAGCAACATTCCCCTCTCCGTCAATTACTGCACGCTTCATTAAAAGCTCGAAACATCCTCTTATCTCAAAAGTCGGGCACTAGCGGTGGTGAATACTCAAGGTTTCCAGAATCTGAAGAAGCTGGTGATTCGGTTGAAGAAGAACAGCCGTCAACGTCAACTAGAAGAGCGACTAAGGTGTATTATTTTAAAAAATATATTTTTCTTGAAGATTCGCAAACTTGTTATTTTATAGAAAAATAAGCTTAGAATTACAACTCAATAAAATAAGCTTGAAGTTATAATAAAATTACAAATTGTAATAAGTTTAATTTACAATATTATCTGTGTGGAGAATAAACTTTAAATTGTAAAACTTTATCAAAGTTTTACAATTTCAAATTCATTTTTCACATATTGTAAATTAAACTTTTTACAATTTGTAATTTTATTTTCATTACAATTTTAGTAACTTGGAATTGTAAATTGTAAAACTTTCTTTTGAAATAATTGTTTCCGTTTTCTTTAAAAAACTTTTCAACTCTCAACTTTTATATTATCATATTTTCAGACTCGACAACCTCAACCCCAACAAAAACAAATATTGCAACAACGAATACGACATAGATCTCGAAGCATTTCTTTACGCCCACTACCTTTAGTTTGTCCTTTGGTTAGTTTAAAAAAATTTTGGAAACATTTTTTGATTGATTAAAATTTATTTTTGGGGGAAATTGACAAGAGTGTCGCGCGAAAATAGGCCGCCATCAATTTTTTTGTTACCAAAAAAATTAAAAACAGCTTTAAAGTCACTGGTGGCCTTCATTTTATTCCCTCTCATTTTCCCTATATTTACTTTCATATTGATTCTAAAATTATTAATTTTGCTTTAAAGGACAAATTTTTTAAATTTTTTAATTTTTTTAGATTTTTCATTCCTCATTTTTGGAGGCACACCAATTCCAACAAATGTGCACCTACAAACTTGATGTTATTCTTCAAATGCCTGAGCTGCCTTTAGAGGAGGTAGAGAAATACGCCTGGAATTCAGAAGATCATTCTGTTAATGTTTATGTCAAGCCCGATGATAAATTAACAATGCATAGGCATCCAGTTGCTCAAAGTTCTGATGCTATTAGGGCAAAAGTGGGTTTTAGATTTAAATGATAGGAAATTGTAACTGTGTTGTACAATAGCTCCTATTAATTATAGCACACTTAGAATTTCAATTAATAAATAAATTTACAGACTTAAGTTTACAAACCTAAGTTTCTAAGTGCAAACAAATGAACGTGTAATTAAACTTGAATTTAAATTAAGAGTGCAATCTTAAGTTTTACAGTAGTAGTGTTTACAATTAAAAAATAAACTTTTTACAATTTGTAAAATAGGTTGGAAGTCACAGTATTAATTAATTAATTAAGGTTGCAATTTAATAAACTTGA
Organism: Meloidogyne arenaria; assembly: GCA_036172955.1. NCBI lineage: Eukaryota > Metazoa > Nematoda > Chromadorea > Rhabditida > Meloidogynidae > Meloidogyne > Meloidogyne arenaria. The sequence goes on from JARQAB010000010.1 coordinate 471,377, forward strand.
ATTTTTACAATTTGTAAAAATCCAAGTTTATTTTTATTACTTTTTTCAATAACAATTGAGATTACAATTTTAATCTAAACAAATTACAATTTGTAAAAATAATAGCATTTTAACAACAAATACTTTAACAATTTTTAGATTGGATTCTCCCGCGGTTTCCACGTTTGGCAAATAATTTGGCCCGTCCATCAAAGAGGAACACACGCAGCAATAGGGGTAGTGACAAAAAAGGCTTCTTTACGTGTAGCCGGGTATTCCTCGCTTATTGGAAATGATGAAGAGGGTTATGGTTGGAATATTGGTGGGAACATTTTTTTAGTTTTTCTCAAGAATTTTCCAAGTTTTTTCAGTTGATAATAAATGCTACCACGATTCTGCCAACACAAAAGGATGGGTTTATCCAATGCAGCCACTTCAAATATCCAACGGTCAACGAGACCAACAACAAATTACCTCATTCCAAACACCAGAAAAAATTTATTGTATTTTAGATATGGATGAAGGGAAAATGTCTTTCGCTACAGATTCATCATTTTTAGGAACTGCATTTTGTGGATTAAAAGGAAAAAAGTTATACCCAGCAGTTAGCGCAGTTTGGGGACATTGCGAAGTTACAATTCGATATATTGGAGGACTTGATCGTGAGATACTCTAATTATTTTTTAGAACAAATTAAAATTAAATTTTAAGCTCAACTTTAAGAATAAGGTTTACAAATTGTAAAAACTTGAAGGTTTATTTTCAAGTTGAAACTTAACATTCATATTTTACAAATTGTAAATTTAAAGTTTATTTAAATCTAACGCAATTTACAATTTGTAAAAGCTTTTTAAGTTTGAACTAATGTAAGTTTACAAATTGTAAATCCAAGTTTTACAATTTGTAAAAACTTTAAAACTTGACGTTAAACTTTAATAAACTTGAAATTTACAATTTGTAAAATATTAAACTTTAAAGTTCAAGCTTGAAGATAAAACCTCTCAAATTACAAAACTTTAAGTTTACAATTTTAGTAAATGACCTTAAAACAACTATAACTAAATTTAAATTAAATTAACTAAAAATCCTATTTTTTAATTACAATTTAAAGCTGAACCCAGACAACTAATGGATATTTGTCGTAGGAGGATACGACTCGCTCTAGGCACCAACGGATTGGCGCGAGTATCTGAATTGAACGTTCCTCCACCTTTAAAACAATATCTTCTCTACAATTGAACAGGCGGGAATAAATAGACATTTTAAATTTTTTACAAATTGCAATTTATACAATATTTTCTTTGTTTTACAAATTATTTTAAATTTTTGTATATATTATTGAAATATCTGTAATTTTATAAATGGGAAAAAGAAAAGGAAATAAAATTGAAACAAGAAAAAAAGGGGTAATACTGAACCGGACAGACCAACTTTTTTCCTACCCAATTTTCCCCTATATTTTTACAAAATGATCAGACTTATTACTTTCTTCCATCCAAAATGTAGGAAAAATTAGAGAGGAAAAATGGGAAATAAAATATCAAAAATAATCCTTTTTGTTTGATTATAGGCAAAAATTAGAAAGGCAATTTGTATGGATGAAAGGAAAAAGTCTAACCATTTTGCATAAATATAGGGGAAAATTGGGGAGGAAAAAAGGGGGTCTGTCCTGTTCAATATTACCGTAAAGGAGTAAAATAAAGAGAAAAATAGGGTAAAGAGAAGAAAATATTAAAAAAAACAAAAAAATCCTCTAAAATCCTTCAAAATCCCCTCTACCTTCCAACCAACGGATTTGCCATTCTTTCACTTCTTTCTGCCCTGAATTGCATTAAGGCGCGTTGTTGACGATCTTTTTTCTCTCTTGAATGTTTATACCACTCTAACCAACCCCCAAAACCAAAACATCCGCTAATGTAATTTGTTACTTCGAGTAACCACATAATCTGTTTAATATTAGAAAGATTAAACTTTAAATTTTACAAATTGTAAAAATAAAAAGGACCTAATGTTTATAAAATAAACTTGAAAAATTACAAATTGTAAAAATGTTTTACAAATTGATAAGTTTTAATTCCCGTATAAATAAACTTGGATTACAATTTGTAAAAATAAGTTTTACAATTGTAAAAATAAAAGAAGCTTAATTTCTCTATAAATAAACTTGGAATGAATAAATTTACAAATTGTAAAAAGTAAACTTGAATTACAATTTGTAAAAAAAAAGTTTTACACATTTAATATTTAATTTTTTATTTACCTGTCCTAGGAAGGGAACAGCCTTCACAAGCATCATAGTAAAATAAAAAGTAAAAGCAATAGTAGAAAGACTAAGGGATAAAATTGCAGCAACAATACCACATGGAAGGAATACAGCGTAGAGAATTAAATACTAGAAATTAATTTTTTAAATTTTTGAAAAATAAATTTACTATAATCCAGTAAATTATAAGCTGCCAAATTTCAAGTCTAGTCGTAGAAAGCCTTCTCCAAATATTTTCTAGCCATTTTAGAATAAAGTAAGGTGTTGCAAGAGTAACACAAATTGGAGCGATTATCTTTAAAATTCAAAAAAATTTTTTTTTATTTTTCAGAAAATTCCTTAGAATTTTCAAAAAATTTTTTTTTGATTTTCCAAAAATTTTTATTTGAATTTTTCAAAAAATATTTTTTTGAATTTTTCAAAAATTTCTTTTTAATTTTTTTAATTTTCAAAAAAAAATTTTCAAAAATTTTTGAAAAAAATTTTTGTCAAAAAAATTTTTATGACTCACAAACAATCCCAAAGCAACGGCCGGCATAAAATAAGTCAGAATTAGTCCACTAGTGAATATTGTAAATGAAACAATGTAGAGTGCTTTGAGTATATCCTCCACTCGAAGTTTGCATTTTAATCCTGAACTTTGTGGGAAAAATTTTTTTTAATAAAAATCAAGTTTATACCAGTAAAATGGGCCCAATTAACATCTTCTTTTCCACAAATCCAACAAAACCAAGTATTGCAGTACAAATTTGCACAACGAACATAATTACAACCAACTTTTTGACCATACAAATTCTGAAAAAAAATAATTTTTGTGGTTAAGTGGGATGTTGCTAAGATTTAGGGGGCGAAGGTTCGAACCCTTACTGGGTCAAATATTTTTAAAATTTTTCTCTCACCTCACAACGTGGACAGCACCTACTCCTCTCACCCAATGCGTACTTGATAACGCTCACATCATGCCTTTCCGCAAGCTTTCTTCTCGTTCTAGAATCCATAAAAGGGTCCAATTCTTTACAATCTGGATTTAAAACAGCAGCAATGTCATTTTCATGCACCCTTTCACGGCAATTCTCCATTGGACATTTAATACGAGGCTTGTCTTTTTTGATCCATTTCTGGAATTTTTAGAGGATTTTGGGAGAGAAAAGGGAAAAGTTTACCTGAACATGTAGTAACATGCATTTAACACAAACAATGTGTCCACATTTATTCTCAGCTCCTCTCATCATTATCCTCCAAGCTTTGTTTGTTCTGCAAATTACGCATTGTTTCTGAATATCTTTCATTTAGAAAAAAAATTTTTTTTGAAGGTTTCCTGAAATTAAAAAAACATTTTGAGGCAGTTAATGATAGAGTGCGAACGGGACAGGATCCCAAACGGGATTTTACGGGATCCTGTCCTGAGATCCGGTATTTTAAGCAACGAACGGGATTATCGGGATTTACGGGATTAATCCTGTGGGATCCTGTCCCGTAAAAATTTTGAAAAAAAATCCCGTTACGGGATCCCGTGAATGCGATTTTTCCGAACTTTAGTTAGTGATGTAAGGCTATCGAATTGTACCAATAAAGATATCAAATTCGACAGTCACAGTAAACTCCTTTTAAAAATTCCTTAGAAATTTCTCTTTCTCATCCTTGGCGTTTTGTTTAATTTAATTGACATTTTATCCTCTACTGTATAAAAAAATAAAAAAATCATTTTTTTATCTCGAGGTTGGACCTGTGATTTTTTTGCTTTTTTTAATTTATCTTGATCAACTTTTTCTTATTTTTAGATATTTTTCTAGATATTTTTTTCCAATTTCTAATGGGTCTAGTCGCTAGTGTTGGCAAAAACAACGATGAATTAGTTGACAATTTGGTTAAACATGATTCAATTAAAAATGAACGGGTTGAGCGTATAATGAGGTTTTCTTAGATTTTTTTAAAAAGAAGAAAGAATTTTGTTTGTAGACTTGTTGATCGAGGCAAATTTATGCCAGAAAATGCTGTGGAGGAAAATGCTTATAAAGATTCTGCTTGGAAATCGGATTTGGGATTGCCTGGATTTTTACATATTTCTGCTCCGTGTATTTATGCAAATGTATTTTTGTTGTAAATATATTTTTGGGGTATCCTTATTTTTGAGCTCTCGTATGAGAAAACTTTAATTTAAAATTGGATGGTTTTATGAGTTTTCATAACCTTTTTGATCCACCAAGCTTTTCCCTTTAGATTAATTTTGGTGGGAAATGTATTCATATAAGGAGGAATGAGAGGGAAAACAACAAGAAGATGAGTCGTTTTAGAGCTTGCCGAAATACCAAACTCTGGGAACGACGCCGTAATACCAAACCCCTAAAGGCTGCCGAAATACCAAGTTCATACCCACTAGAGATCGTGCTGGTTCTGGACCAAGGCCTGGGCTTTTTCCTGTACCCAGAGTCCAGGCCCAGGCATTTTTGACATTGCTGGGTTTTTCCTGAGCCTGGGGTTCTCCTGGACTACAGGCCCAGGATCCGGCCTAGCCAATTAATCAAACCTGGAACCCAGGACTGGCCCAGGCTTTTCAAAAATCTATATCTCTAATACCGAATTGTACATTTCAAAATTTCCGTTTAAGATTAAAAGTCAATCTTTTTTCTTCAGGTCCTCGAACATCTTGATTTACAAAAAGGGCAGTCTTTTCTCAATATTGGATCAGGTACGGGTTATCTCAGCACTATGGCAGGCTTCTTTTTAGGTTTCTTTTCTATTTTCTAGCATTTTTTCTATATTTTTTATTTTTTAGAAGAAAATGGAATAAATCACGGAGTTGAGCTTTATGGTATTTTTAAATATTTTAATTCAAAATTTAATTTATTTGTTAATAGAAAATGTTGTCGATTACGCAGCTGAACGCATTTCTTTGTTTCAATCGTCTCCTGAAGTGTGTGCTTTTGAATGGTACGTGTCACACAAAACACCATCCGTTTCGCTTTAGACAGCAAAGTTTAAAAGAAGATTTTCGGGCATATAAGTTATAGTCCCTAAAAAAAGATCAACTACCCGTGAAGTCGAAAGGTGTTAAGAAAGCATATTTTCTACATAGATTGAATTTTAGTCTCCTGGCCTTTAGTTGAGAAACTCCTGGCCTTTAGTTGAGAAAATGGCACTGAAAAGTAACACTGAGAAATGCCTTGCTCTTGACTCAGTTTCCAGAAAAAAATCAAGTTCTGGACCCAGGCCGATCTATCGAATCTATTAACATTAAAGATGGGCATTTACTCTAATGTCTGGACGGTGTTTTGCCCCTTAATCGAATGGTTTTCAACTTTTCTTAACTTTTAATTTTTTTAGGTGTTCCCCTACTTATTTTGTTGGAAATGCTTTTAAACTTGAACAAAATACTAATAAATATGACAGAATTTATTGTGGTGCTCTAGTCCCAGAATCTCATCGTGCTTATTTTTGCTCATTTTTAAAAGAGGAGGGAATTCTCGTTATGCCGTATGGACATTCGGTTTTTTAAATTTTTTTTAAATTTTATTGCTAATAAGAATCAGGTAAGAATAGGGTGTGCACATGGCTGGTTAGAATAAGGGTTCAACCCCTGTCCCCGGGGAAGGGAATTCCCGTGAGAATTTTATTTAGATTTACGTGTACTTTAATCTTCTTAAAATTCCACGGGAGAAGCTTACGGGGGGCCATGTTCCCCGAACCCGAATTCCCCGCAACCCCCGTTCCCCGTACGATCGGCTCCTGCCCCGTAAAATTGAACACTAGTTAAAATTGGGTCGTGTTTTCAAAAAAATTTCTTGGTTCGCGTTTCGTGTCTAGCCAGTTAGGTGATTAAAAGAGAAAAAAATTTGGGTTGGGTTTTTGGAAAAAAAATCCCGGGTAGAGTATCGACTCGACAAGTTCGGTTTCCGGGTAACCCGTGACATCCCCTGGTTTCAAGTGTATCCAACAGAAGGTGGGGAGAGGGAAGCAAAATAATTTTAAAAATTCCTTTTATTTTTTTGTAGCTTCAACGTGTTATTCGTAAATCAGAAAAGTTGTTTAAAACTCGTGACCTAAGTGCAGTTACATTTTCTCATCTAATTCCTGTAAATATTGATGACAATTCTCTTTCAAATGGACCTGTTTCGCTTGAACACTTTCAACCTACTTCATTACAATTTTTGTGTAGAAACAAGTTTGTTTATTTAATTAAAAATTAGATACAATTGGGATTTTACAATTTAAAACGGAATTTTATTTTTAGTCAGTAAAAATTAGAATTTCAAATTAAAAAAAACACAAAACGGGTATGTGACTTCTTATAGCGGCTTTTTGTTCTGGTCCAATTTGACAAAGGATCAAGGGGAGGTTGGGGTCCTTGAAAAGGGGATATGTCGCTCGAAGCAGAGCTAAAAAACAGAGTTTGAATCGGGAACCGATTTACAGACTTGTAAAATTCGGTAAACCATGGGTGACCAAGCAGATTTTGGGGTCAAAAATTTTGTCTAAATTGATTCTGAAACATAAAAAACGAAAACCCATTGTGGGACCAAGCTAATGAATGAGTTCACTCCGAAAATTTTTTTCTTTTCAGAATTCGACAATTAATCCGCCAAAAACTTCTTGTTGACAAACCAGTTGAAATTTTTTCACTTTATGCCGAAAAACATGCCAAAAAAGCTTCTAGTGTTCAGCATGATGATAATGATGACGGAAGAAATCAACGGGATCCTTTACCGGCAGATCTTCCTCCTAGGCATATGATCTTAGATGATATGACCTATGATCCTCATCCACCACCAATGCCTCATCCTTTGCCTTCAAGAACTCCTGTTGGTAAGTTTTTTTTTGTTTTTACTGTTGGTAAAAAATAAAACTTGAATGTGAATATTAATTAGAGAGACTGGATCGTAACTAGATATTTGTCTTAATTTTTCTACGACAGATTTCCTGGTAACAAGGAGAGGTTACGAGGTGTCCGACCTAAAAGCGGTCGAGACCGGGCTCATTCGATAGAGAATGTGCCGGTACTTTGTTCATATCCCGCCCCCCACCCCTATTTGAGTCTCAGATTAATTTTCCTTCTTTGCTGTCAATCATTTATTTTCCTCTTTTTTTAATGCCAATCATTTTCTTCCCTCACATATAGGACACCCAAAAGGGCGCGCGGCCATAATGGCGCAAAGCCATAACTCGCTGGAATATTTTTGACCCTTGTCATTTTTGTTGTTAATCTCTTTAGCTCGATGAAAGGAATCGTTTAATATCAATTTTGTTAAGGTTCGAAAATCTTTAAGCAAGTTATGGCTTTGCGCCGTTATGGCCGCGCGCCCTTTTGGGTGTCCTATATGTGAGGGAAGAAAATGATTGGCATTAAAAAAGGAGGAAAATAAATGATTGACAGCAAAGAAGGAAAATTAATCTGAGACTCAAATAGGGGTGGGGGGCGGGATATGAACAAAGTACCAATGTGCCCTTTCTAGCAAGGAGAATGTGCCCTTAGTGCCCTTTCTCGAATGAGCCCGGTCTCGACCGTTTTTAGGTCGGCCACCTCGCAGCCACTTTTTGTAAGACTGGTAGTATTTGGAACCGAAAAACCCTTAGTATTCGGAAATTTTTGCTTCTGATATTTATTCCGTTTTCGGGTCTCCCCAGCTTATAGTCTGCTAATTTTCTTCTTAACAAAGCAATTTTTTAAAGGTACCAACTTACATGGTGATCCTGCTAATAATAATAGAGCAGCTAATAATAATAATGGACGACACAACAACAATCACCACCAAATGCTTGCAAATCTTCGCCATACTCATGCTACACAATTTCGTCATCTTTTTGCTTTATTTGCACGTGATCGTATACGTCGTCATCATGAAGCTATAGCTCATCATCGTGCTGCTGGAAGAAATTTACGTATAATTAATAATGGTAATGATAGTGATTCTGATAATAATGATAATGATGAAAATGATGAACCTCAAATTGAATTGCATGGAATTGAACGGCAAGAACGTTTTTATTCTGGACCTGATGATGAAGCTTTTGTAAGAGTTTGTTTCTTTCTTTTTTTATTTAAGGGACTAGAGATCGGAATTTTTGAAAAGCCTGGAACTGTTCCTGGACTGGAGTTTAATTTATTGACTTTTTTTATCGGGCCTGTGTTTTTCTGTAGTCCAAAAAACCAGGTCCAGGAAACCCCCAGGAAGGTCAAAGAATGCCTGGACTCTGGGTACAGGAAAAACCCAGGCTTTGGTCCAGACACAGGACGATCTCTTTATAAGGGACTGACTAAAAAATTCCCTATTTTTAATCCCCTAAAAATCCCCTTACTCTTAAAATAAATTGGGTTATGAAAAAATCTTTATTCTTTAGAATTTTGTATTTGAATCTGAAGATGAGGTTAATAATTATGATCATGAACATGAAGACGAAGGAGAGGAGGAGGAGGAAGAAGAAGAGGAAAATGTTGAAAATGATGATGATAGTATTGAAAATTATGAGAATGTAAATCGAACAGACAATGAGGATGAGAACAATGAAGTTGTAAATAGTGAGGCTGATAGTTGGTCAGATAAAAATAATGTTGGTTCGTTATCTTCTTTTTCTGATAAAAATGATGATTCGTGTAAAACGGCAGGAATGACAGCACCAAAAAAGAAGGCAAAAACAACATCAAAAACGTGTAAAAATACTTTGACACGACTTGGTCTTGAATTATCTTCAGATGAGGAGGAAGAAGAAAAAGGAGATGAGGAAGAAGATGAAGATGGGGAAGAAGTTGATGGTGATAATAGTAATGAATCTTTTGAAACGGCTAAGGATATAATTATGGTTAATGACGAAAATTTTGAAGCTTTCGAACGCTACGCATCAAAAATGAATAAAAATAGTGTCGATAAGGAGGAGGAGGATAAAATTGAAGAGGAAGAAAGAAATGATGATGATGAAATGGAAAATGATGAAGAAAAATTAAAAGAAGAAGAAAAATTGAATGATTCTATGAATTCAAGTCCTCTTAAAAATGGAAATTGTAATAATAAACGTTTGCGTACATGTACGTCTAATTCAATGGAAATGCCGCAATCAAGGTATATAGTAAAAACTTAAATAGTTTTAATAAATTTTTTTACTTCCTAATAAGGACAGTTTTGATTCTTTCTCTTAAATAGAAAAAAAGTAAATTTTTTTTCAAAATTTGTAGAACAGATTGGGTAATATTAATAGTTTGTAAGTCGCCCCCTTTTTTCCCCGTACCCTGCTCATCTTGACTTTTTTTGTTTGATATATACTTAATCGATATCATTTAGAAGAGCTCTTCGAGCTTGATCGAAATGATATTAAGATTGGCTAGATTTCATTTAATCAAAACTGTTTTTCTTAGAAAATTTTTAAATATAAAAACTTTTTTAATAAAAAATTTTTAGCAAAATTAAACGTCGATTAAGCTACATTCAACAACAACAAGAAGGAGAAGACGTAGGGCCTTCAACAAGTTTTTCTTCAATTTCTGGTCTTAATAATGATAATACAAATTTGCAACAACAACAATCACAAATATTGTCTGATGCTAGATTGACGGGTGAATTTTTACAGGAAGATGCTGTTCTTTTTAAATCTCGAAAAGAAGAGGAAAAGAAAGTGGCTGAGGATAAGGAAGTGGCAGAGGCTAAGGTAAACTTTGAGGGGGAAAATGTTTTTTAATATTTTTTTTGATGAATTGGGGAAATTTTTTTAGTAATTTAGAAGTCCAAGATTCCAAAAAGGGTACTTTTCGGTTCTGCCACACCACCCCCCCCCCTCTCCTTCCATATATTCGCAGGATATTGTCATAGTTAAGAAAAATTATTTAACGCCCATTTTAATGCCCCATAAAAGGCGAGAAAGAACTGGCCAAATAAGTTCATTCGCCCAATCTCAGTTCCGACCAAAAGTTGGCCGGTTCTTGCTCCCTTATATTTTACTAAATATATTTATTTGTTAAATAAAACCTTAAAAAGAAAGCTTTCCTTTTAATTGGTGGATCGGCGCGCCCCAAGGGTGGGTTACCACTCTTGGGGCCCAACGCCGACTAACTCCCTGGAAAAGGGGTTAGGATAATAATATGGTGCTCCCAAGAAATTCTTTATCTCCACCCAAAAAATATTCATATTTCCCCAGCCCTAATTTAAAAAATTATTTTCTAAAAATATTCCAAAAAATTTTTTGTTTAAAATTTAATCCTCCTTGTCATCAATCAAATTAATTCGGCGAAGAAAAATTTTTTGTTTATTAAACTAAAAAAGATTTTTTTGGTTATTAAACTAATTTTTTTCTTCTTCAATTTCTTGTGATCTTGTGGCCGGAAATGGGCAAATATGAAGGAAAAAGGAAAAACGCCTAAAAATATTACACATCAAATTCGCCAAATTGTTGGTTTTTTTTGGCGAGTCAATCTTTTATTTGGGCGTGATCATGCGCTCAAGTGAAAGAAAAATTCCTATAAAGATGAGAGCATAGGTCACCAATTTGGATCATTTCAAAGAAGAGCCTCAAAAAGGAGCAGTCTACACAGCCTAATCTGAAGAGCCAGAATAATTTTGAAAGAAAAATTAGCTGAGAGCGAAGTCAACTTGAGGAAGCCTTGAGAAGCAATAGTCGATCAAAGTTTTAATTATTGGATTTTAAAACTTTGAATCGGCTGATCTATTTTGGCTGATTTGGTTTGGCTGAGCTTTGAGTTGGCTGTTCCGGTTTGACTGATCTGGCTGATCTGATTTGGGCTGATTTGTTGGCGCATTTTTGGCTTGAATTTTCTAAAGGGGAACCAGTTGATTTCATTTGATTTGGCAGATTTTTGGCCGTTTTTTAGCTGATCTCGATTTGATATTCTGAAGAGGAACCAGTTGATTTTGATTTGATTTGGCTGATTTCTAATTTCATCTGCCGGTTTTTGGATTAAAGCATTCTGAGGTTTGCGATTGTTGCTGAAGCTGCTGCCATTGGAATAAGGAATAAAATCTTTGATTTTCTGGAAGGAAGCCACTTAATCGTTGATCTATAATTCAAAGTTCCGGACCTCAAATTCTTTTAGGCGAGCTCTAAATTTTAAACAGTGCCTCGGAATTGAATTTGAAACGTGCACGTTAAAAAGAATTAAAGAAAATTTTGATTAAAAAAATAAAAGAATCCCGAATCCCTGCCTAGCAGTTTAGTGGACTAACTCGGCCGGTTGTCTACTAAATCCCGTATTAAGGGCAAAAAGCTAGCTATAAGAAAAAGAGAAAAGAATAAAGAAAGAATAAAAATTAAAGTGTTAGGTAAATTTGGGAAATAAATAAAATTAAAAGAAAAATCTGAGGGCTTGTTTGAGATTGGAGAGCTTGCAATGAAGGATGAGAAAAACCCAGAACTTGGTATGGAAAAGAAAAATATCGAAGCTAACAGCAGCGGAAATGTTTTGGGACTACCTTATCCTAAATCCTATGATGGTTCAGAAGATTTTGTATGTTATCTAAAGACTTTCAATCGTGTAGCTACGGCTCACGGATGGTTGCCGGCAAGATGTGCTCAAATTTTGCCGCTTTATTTAACTGGTTCAGCTTTGGCAATATATGAAGGAATGCCAGATAGGGAGAAGAATTCTTGGAAGGTTTTAATTGAAGGCTTAGCCAGCAGATTGAGAAAGATGTCAACTAAAGAAATGGCTCTCGTGAAGCTGGCTGAAAGGAGACAAGAATTTGGAGAATCACTGGAACAATTTTCCAATGATTTGAAAAATCTGGTGGAACGAGCTTATCCAGATGCGTCATTTGAACTGAATGTTTCAGCACTTAATTTAGATAATGATCAAAAGAAGAATTTGAAAACCGAGATTGAAAAAATGGCCAAAAAATTCAGAGAGGAAATCTGCGTAGAAAGGTTCAAATATGGTCTGTTGCCGGAAATTAGGGAGAAAATCATCTTTATGAAAGTGCCCTCTTTAATAACCGAAGCTGTGGCGCAAGCGAGAAGAGTGGAAGAGTTGAATGCAACAATTAAAGCGGATACTTGGAAAAGAATGGAGGAACTAGAGGTCAAGGCGGCGCTAGCGGAAATTAATGAAGTAGGTGAGATAAATGCAGATCCGTATGACTCGAGCGAGGAACAGAGTGACCCGAATTTTGGCCCATACTATGATAATGGAGAGGAATATTATAATGACCATGCCCAATATTATGACCATGAGCAAAATTATGACGATGAAGAATGCCAATGGATGCCAAGCGAAAATAATGGGTATTGGGGAGAGGAAGAGTATCAAGATCAATTTGGCAATGATTGTCTTGGTGATCAGGGTGATCAATACTGGCCCACAGATCAAACAGGATTTGATGACTATTGAGGAATAAAAAAAATACTTGGTGATGGTTCTAAAACTCAATTTTTGCGCTAGGCTTATTTCGATGTTACCCCCACCCCCCAGGAGAGGAAGAAAAGCGGACTTTGGCCTTTATTTTTAACCCAGCCCTTTGACATTTTCTTGGATGAATGCTCTGTTGCTATATATATATAATTTTTCGGATTTTCACTAAAATTTTCTTACCTCCTGCTTTATTATTACTGATCCAATACATAAAATTTGCCGCCGACTAAAACATACAGTGTAGGAATTTGGTGAAGAAAAGCGACGTGTTGGCGCGATAAGATTTGATTGGTAAAAAGAATGAAAGTGAAAAAATTGAGATGATTAACATGGCCGAGGAAGAATATAGAAACATAAAGATAGATAAAAAATAAATAATAAAGATAATATTTTTTCACACATTTTCTTGCCATATCCGCTTCTCCTGTTGTATCCCCCACCCCCCGCGTATAGAATGTCATAGTTAAGAAAAATTATTTAACGCCCATTTTAATGCCCCATAAAAGGCGAGAAAGAACTGGCCAAATAAGTTCATTCGCCCAATCTCAGTTCCGACCAAAAGTTGGCCGGTTCTTGCTCCCTTATATTTTACTAAATATATTTATTTGTTAAATAAAACCTTAAAAAGAAAGCTTTCCTTTTAATTGGTGGATCGGCGCGCCCCAAGGGTGGGTTACCACTCTTGGGGCCCAACGCCGACTAACTCCCTGGAAAAGGGGTTAGGATAATAATAGATATATTCGTACATTGACCTTGTGGTTTGTTGGTCTGCTCCCGAAAGTGATTTTCCTGGTTTTTAATAAATAAAAAAAAATTTTTTTGGGCCTTACTGACTCTAAGACTTTCAAAAAAGCTTCCTTTACTAAAAAATTCTTTTGTTTATTTTCTAGTTTAATGAAACCAAAGTTAAAGAACGGACTGAACAACTTGCTGATTTTCATGCAAAATTTATTGAATTAATTCAATCACTTCCTCTAAACATTCAAATGCGTAAATTTCTTGTTTATGAAAATGCTTGATGAGAAAAGGTGAGGAGATGTTTTTGTGTGGAATAAAGAGAAGAAGTTTTTCTTCAATTGGACTTTGAGAAAAAGTTTGTTACTTTTATTTTTTTAAATTTCAAAAAAAAATATTATAAAATTCCCCCAGATAAACTTATTTTTTTTATAAAAATATAATAAGGATGCGACATAATTTTTGAAAAAAAAAATAATTTTTTCCTTGTTTCCTTATATATCCCCAAAACTATGCAAAATTATATCCACAAATTATTTACAATATAATATTTAATTTTTGTCGCTTTCCTTATTATTTTATTTACTATTAAGTGTCACAAAAGAAGTTTTTTAAAAAAAAAAGCGGGTTGTTTAAAAAATAACAAAAAATATATAAAGCAACCGAAATTCAGACAATTATATTAAAATATACCAATCGGTCTCATTTATGTTTTTAATTTGGCGGTGGGATCTTTACCTAAACCAAATTATACCCACCCACCAGGTTGGATCCTTCTTGGCTACGCACTTGTCACATATAGTTTTAACGATTTTTTTTCGATTTGGGTTTTGGGTCAAAAAAAAAGTTTTAGATATGTATTTGGGTATTCCTTCCCATTTTTTGTCGAATACATATGTGAGGTCCGACTACATAAAAATATTATATATAAATCTTAAATATTATTTTTCATGGTTTTAAAAATTATATTTACTTTAGAAATTAAAATTTTTTTATTTTATTTTGAATACCATGTATTTTTCTTTTTGATATTGAATAAAAAATTTATAAAGAAAATTTTATTTATTTTTTTTTGAAATTAAATTGAAATTAATTTTTTAAATATTTAATTAATTTATTTTTATTTTTATAAATAATTTTTTAAATTTATTTTCAATGACATGAATTTTTACAGACAACGTTTTTTGCATGTTTTAGCCTTTCGTTTGTGTTGTTGTTTTTTCTCTAATACTTGGTTTGTTCCTGATGAGTATTTTCAGGTTTTTTCTTTAAAATTAATTTTTAAAAATCAGAATTTGTAACGAACATGTTTTAATTGCTATTGTAATTTAAGTGTAATTAATTCTTAAAATCAGAATTATAAATGAATATGTTTAATTTTTATTTTGATTTTTACAAATCAGAATTTTAAATAACTGTTGGCTGTTTAATTGTTCTGATGTTTGGGATCATAATTTTTATTAAACCATTTATAATTTGTGATGGGTAAATTGTAATAAATTAGTTTTTGCTAAACCAGAATTTTAAAAATCAGAATTTTCACTGAACAAGTTATACATAATTTTAAAAATAAACATGTTTTACATATTCTGATTTAAATCAGAATTTTTAATAAACATTTGTTTAAATTTTATTCTGATTTTTAAAAATCAGAATTTGTACTGAACAAGTTTTAATTAAAAAGGATAACTTGTTTTAATACAAATTCTGATTTTTATTTTACAAATCAGAACCAAGTTTTAATAATTAAATAAATTTTTTAGAGTGTTGAAGTTGCGTATCATTTAGTCTATGGAAAAGGACATTTATCTTGGGAATGTTTGTTTTTTAATTTTACAAATTAAAAAAAATTTATTTTTAAAGGGTTACCTGAATGGGCACTTCGTTCTCCTCTTCATCCTTTAATTTATGCTTTTCCTTTTTGGTTGTTAAAATTATTTTCTCTTGATTTTGGCTTTATTATTAGATGGATACCTAATATTATTCATGCTTTTTTGTTTGCAATTGCTGATATTTGTTTTATTAATTGGGCAAAATCTGTTATTGGATTTTCTTTAGATGGTTAGTTTTAAATTTTATTTTTTAAAATTTTATTTTTTTTTATTTAAACTTTAAAAATCGATTTCGGCCCGAGCCATCTCCTGTGGCCATGCTCACAAGGGAACTATTCGGACTGTGACCAAAAATTTTTTAAATTAAAGTTATATAATAAGGGCCGCTTAACTAGATGTTGGATCGGAATTTTTTGTTTAGGCAAACTTAATTGCGAATAGTTCCCTTATCATCACAGTCTAGCAAACCTTACATGGGAAAAACCTCTGTTTTCCCCATCCAATTTTACTTTACATTTTTTTTTGGATGGGTTCGGGTCGCTTTGCTATATATTGGATTGTAATGAAAAAAAATTATAAAACAAATTCTTAAACATTTTAATTAATTTTTTTCTAGCCTTGTTTATTATCCTTCCAATATATTTTACAAATTGGTTTATTATTTATTGCTCAACAAGAACATTATCAAATACTTTAGAATGTTGTTTAATGTTAATTGCACTCAATTTTTACACTAAAGAAGATGGAAATTATTTAGAAACGAAGAAGAAAAATGATAATTTTGAAGAAGAAAATTTGGCAAAATTTTCAATTCCAAAAATTGATTCTTTTTGTATTTGTTTAATTTTTGTTTCAATAGCTGCAGTTATAAGGCCAACAACTTGGTTATTATGGATACCTCTCTGTTATGGTCATTTTGTTTTTTATTTATTGGAAGGACTTGATGTAATAAATCAGGAAATTATTACAAAAAGAATGGAAAAATATATTTTGAGGTTTATTTTTAAATATAGAATATTCTTTGATTGTAAGACACAAGTTATACATAATTTTAAACTAGGCATTTAAAACGTATGTTTAAACGGGTGGGGTTTATTACAATAAAAGAAGATTCAACGTCTTATAACAGATTAGCAGGGGCTCTCCAATGTACCGCAAAGCTATAACTTCGTTCAAAGTGGTATTTTTACATATGGTTCGTGGCCCTATTACGTGGCCCTATTACATATGGTTCGATTCAGCTCGTCAAGACGCATCGAACTATACCAAGGCGTAACGGATCCGTCCACTTTGAAAAAAGTTATAGCTCTGCGGTACATTGGGCTTTGCCTTGCTCCCGTTAGCATTTTTAGCCATTCTTAGCGGCAACGCTACATAACGAAATAAAACTATCCACGAGTTGTGTTGCAGGTTCGATTCTAGTTTTGCTTTTGACTTTATTTTTAAACTAATTTTTCTTCTTCCAATTAAATTTAATTTTCCCCTTTAATTTTTTCCCCAGTTATTCTCCTTTTGTTATCATCATTCTATTTTTTACTTTTATTCTTGATTCATTTTACTATGGACGTCCAACTTCTACATTTTTCAATTTTTTTCATTTTAATATAATTAAAAGTGGAAATGCTTTATTTGGATCACATCCTTGGCATTGGTATTTTACTCAAGGATTACCTTCAATTTTGTTATTCTCTTCAATTCCATTATTTACAATTTTGGTTAAATTAATTAGATCTTGTTTTTATGTTGATATTCGATTGGATAGAAGGTTTTTTTAAATTTTGTTTTTGTAAAAAAAATTTTTTTTAATTTCTCCTAAGTTCTATTTATGATTAGTCTTGGGTATTTAGCGTTTTGTGGCTCCGATTATATCCTTTTTTAAATTCTTGGCTTCAGCTCTGTAGCAAGACTTTAGGGTCATACCCAAAAGCTTTTTACGAGTTTATGTAAAAATTTTTTATTTTTGAAAGTTTTTTCCATATTAAAGATTTTTTGAATTTTCTCCCTTTTTTAATTTATTAATTTTTAGATATATATTATGTGCTGGTTTGTACATTTTTAGTCTTTCACTAATTGCTCATAAAGAACATCGATTCGGTTAATTTTTTAAATTAAATTATAGTTAAATAAGGGCCTTAGTTCTTTATTTAAGAAAGGGGTGGGTCTAAGGAGGGCTAGTGGAGGTGATGAATATCGGGCTAGTGGAGGTGATGAATATCGGTAGACCGCTTGTTCGAGCACTAGACTACTCGAATTCAACGAACTTTCCTTAACATAGGTTCTTGACTGACAATAAACTTTTGTCTGTTGGACCAAAACTGAGACGTTTCCCCACATTCCTTTTAGGTTTTATTTTCAGCCTCCTGGTATAGAGATTTTTTTTTTAATTTTTTAAAAAATTCTTTTACAGTCTTGCCAATTATTCCCATTCTTCTCCCTTACATTGCTGTTGAAATAAATTCTTATAAAAATGAATTTTTGAAAAAATGGCTGATAAATTTAATTATTGGTTCGAATTTATTGGCTATAATTTATTTTGGTAAATTTAAAAAAATTTTTAATTAAAAAATATTTTTCAGGTCTCATTCATCAACGCGGTCCTTATGTAGCAAATAATAAAATTATTCAATATGTTGATGAAAAATTACAAAAAGACAATAGCAGTACAATTTATGTGCTACAATTAATGTATATTTTTAAATTTTGTTTTGAAAAGGTTTTAAAAAAAATTTTTTTTAATTCCTAAAAAATTTTTTTCGAAAAATTTTCAAAAAATTTTTTCCGAAAATTTTCAAAAAAAATCTTAAAAAAAATTAATTTTTTCTCTCTTTTTTCTAAGGCCTTGTTATTCAATGCCAATGTATGCTGGTCTTCATCCTTATGCTCAAAATGTATCTATTACTATGCTTGATTGTGGAATTAATGTAAATTTTGATATTTACATAATTTATTAATTAATATTTAGTTTCTTCCGGAATATTTAATTTATTAACGGAGGAATAAAATTAATTTACGGAAGAAATAATTTTAATTTATTTCCGGAAAGTTATTTAATTCTGAAAAGAATTTATTTATTTTTCCGGAAAGAGTTTATATATTTCCGAAAAATTATATTTATTTTCCGGAATTGTTTAGTATTTTCCGGAACAATTTTATTTATTTTTCCGGAAAATTTTTTTATTTTCCGGAAAGTTGATTTATTTTTCCGGAACGAGTTTATATATTTCCGGAAAAAGTTTATATATTTCCGGAAAATTCTATTTATTTTCCGGAATTGTTTATTTATTTTTCCGGAACGAATACTTATTTTTGTATTTTCCGGAACTGCTCAACACTATTTATTTTTGTCTGAAATATTTTCCGGACGTCTTTTTTATATTTCCGGAAAATTATATTTATTTTCCGGAATTGTTTATATATTTTCCGGAATGTGTCCATTTCTTTTTGAATTTTCCGGAATTGCTCTACACTTTTATTTTAGTTTTAATATTTTCCTGAAAGTATTTTCCGGATAGAGAAAATTCATTTATGTAATCTACCTATTTTTTTTCCAGAATACAACAGATGAATCTGAACAATTCCATTTGTCTCCAATACTTTGGTTAAATAAAAATTGGTTTTCAAAAAAATTGTATTTAACCAATTTAATTGTATGCTATCAACATATATTCTACAAACTTGAATCTTTTTTAATGCAAAAAGGCTTTGAAAGACATTCCCTTATATTCCATACATATTTTACTTCGTCTAGTCGGCAACATTCAAAAATTATTTTAATGAGTAAAATTGAAGAAGAATAAAAATTTTTTAATTTTTTTTAATTTGAAAATTAAATTCATTAATTTTTTTGAATTTTTATATTTTTTGATTTTTTAAATTTAATTTTAAAAATTATTTTTTTAGCTTCAGTAAACTACAAAAAAAAATATTTTTTTTTGTTTTTATTTTTGACAACAAAAAATGAGTGAAGCTATTCAAAATTTAAACAAACCTAAAGGTAAAGAGAAAAATTTTGAAAATAAAAATTAATTAAATTCCCGTTAAAGATGCCTTCGAGCAACTTGAAGAAGAGGAAGGAATGCGTCAAGGCTTCTGTCACATCCGCATTCAACAACGAACGGGAAGGAAAACAATAACAACGGTGCAGGGAATTGCTACGGAATATGATCTTAAGAAAATTGTGCGTTACCTGAAGAAGGTGAGGGAAAATGTTTTGTGATATATTTAAAAGGAATGTTTTCCGGAAAAGTCGAATAAATATTTTATATTTCCGGAAATCTTACCTTTATATTTGTAAATATACTCTTCCGAAAAATACGTTAATACCTGTTTTTATTTTTCCGGAAAATGATAACCTTTCCGGAAAATCGAACCGGTATATGTTATATTTCCGTAAATGCTTTTCTGTATTTTCCGGAAATTTTACCTTTATTGTTTACTATACTTTCTTGCAAAATATTTTTATTTTTTACGGAAAGTCATGTTTTCTTATAATATTAATCTTTTATATTTCCGAAAAATAAACGAAAATATTTAATCTTTTATTAAATACATTTCTCAATTTAAAGGAGTACAATTGTAACGGTACCATTGTTGAGCATCCCGAGTATGGTGAAGTTATTCAATTGGTACTTGAATTTTTTTATTTTTCTTTATTATTCTCAATATTTTTTAGACTGGGGATCAACGGCAACACATAAAGGATTTTTTGTGTAAAGTGGGTATTGTCAAAGAGGAAAATTGTAAGATTCACGGATTCTAAAAATACTAATATAAAAATATTGTGTTTTTTTCGATTATGATATATACCTATTTTGTTTTGTTATTTAATGTGGGTTTAACTTTAAAAAATTATGTAAAGAAATCTAGATTTTTAATTGATTTCAGAAATTTATATATACATATATATATATATATATATATATATATTTTCTGGAACGTTTACACTAATTTATAGCAATATATTCCGTTGTTTTTCCGGAACAAGACTTATTGTTATTTTATATTTCCGGAAAATATTAATACAGTCGAAAACCTGAGGCTTCCTCTTTCCCTTATATTTACTGTTCCGGAAAATATAATAATATTTTCCGGAAAGTTGTGTATAAATATATCTCCTGATAATAGGTAGTATTTTATATTTCCTGAAAATACATATTAATCTTTTACAGTTCATAGGATTGTATTTTCCAGGATTTTATTTACATATGTTATTTAAAAAATATTTTTTTTGACGTTTATTTATTTATTTATTTATTTATTTACGCCTTGATGGCGCGAGTCAAGTCAAAAAACAATAAAAAGATGAAATCAAGTCAAAAAAAATATATATATAAAACGAAATCATGTCAATAAATAAAAAAAAACAAAAAGAATGTTAATAAATAGTATGAAAAATTTTAAGTGTATGAATTTAAGTCGAACTTAATTCGGCCTCCGAATTGCGGGAAAAATTAATATGTGTTATGTTTTTTGCAAAATTTTTGTAATCTAATTTTCTAAAGAATGCTGGTAGTTTATTATAGTACCTTATAGTCCTTACAAAAAATGAATTATGTCTAGTAATTGAGGTGCATGCTTTATATGATATTTTGTTTTCGTCCCCCCTTGTTTTAGATGGAATGATGAAATAGGGGTTATTTATGTTAATCGGACTTAATCCTATGCAATGCTTGTGAAAGATTTTAAGATCTGTTATAATTCTTCTATTCTCTAAAGAATCTATATTATATAATCTGAGGAGTTCATGGTAGTTAGGGATTTGTTCATTAAGTGTTATATTATTCTTGCGGCTATATACCATACTTATGAAATCTTTTTGAATCTTTTCTATTTTGTTAATGTACTTTTTATAGTAAGGATTCCAGACAGGAGAACTAAATTCCAATATGCTTCTTACATATGTAGTGAACATATTAATTAAGAATTTTTCATCATTTGATTTTAAGGACCTAAGAATTGTATAACTAATTCTCCTAGCTTTATTACAAATAATGTCGATATGATTATGGAATTTTAACTCATGGTTAAAGAAAATACCCAAATCCCTTACAGTTTGATTTTTGCCGATTTTTGTTATGTGAGTGTCTTTTATTGTATAAATGGTGCGAGGATTTTTAGTGCCTAGATGTAATATATTACATTTCTTTATAGCTATATCCAATCCGTTTATTTCTGTGTATTCGGAAAATTTTTCAATAAATTTTTGCAAAAGGTTTGAATTGACTGGATTGTCTTTGAAAATGTAATATGCCTTAATATCATCTACATATAGTTTAACCGTTACATTTTCTGTATAACAAAATTCGGTTAAATCATGTATATAATATAAAAACAGTATGGGACCAAGTAGGGAGCCTTGGGGTACTCCGCTTTTTATGAGCATTTTTTCAGAAAAGGATTCATGGATTTTAACAGAGAAAGTTCTATTCCTTAAATAGTCTTTGAGCCACTCAGTTAGAGTATCTGGAATATTTAATGATTTTAATTTACTTAATAGTCTTTCATGGGATATGGTGTCAAAAGCTTTTGATAAATCAAAGTAGACTATATCTACAGATTTTTTATTTTCCAATGCCATGGTAAAGTCATCCATTACTTCTAGAAGTTGGGTTGTTACGGATTTACCTATATGGTATCCGTGTTGCTCTTTTGGAAAAATTTTGTTTTTCTGTGCATGTTCAACTAATTTAGAAGCTAATATCTTTTCTAATATTTTGGCTGTTGAGCAGAGAAGAGAGATTGGTCTAAACTCGTTAGGTTTTTTAGCTTTTGGAATCTTTTGGATTGGAACAATTATGCTTTCTTTCCAGAGATTAGGTACCTTTTTTGTCATTAATGATAGAGAGAATAAACTAAAGAGTGGATATGCCAATGTTTGTGCGCAGTTTTTAAGAAAGATGTTAGGTATATTATCAGGTGATGTATTATTCTTATTATCTAATTTTGTTAAATAATTAAATATATCGTAAACTGAAAAATCCATGTAATCTATTGTACCCAATAGTGGGGAAGTTTTGTTTGTAATCTGTGTGTTAGACCCATTGCTTTTAAAGACTGAACTGAAATGGGATGCGAGTATGTTGACTTTCTGTTTATTTGTGAATATTATGTTATTGTGATCGTCTACCATCGTTGGGTATTTCAAATTTTTTGATTTAAGAAAGGCGCCAACATATGCAAATTTCTTTTTTGGGTGGGGTAATATTCTTTTTTCTTTATTTTTCCGAAATTTTAGCATCTGTTTCCTTATTAGATGAGTTATCTTCAAATAGTTTGGCCTATTCGTTTTATGAATGTTTCGTTTCCATAAACCCTCTTGAGTGTCTAATAATCTTTTAATATGAGTCGGTAATCCTTTTAGTTTATTTTCTATAGTTAAACAAGGTATAAAAAAATTTATAGTTTCGTTAATTATGTCAGAAAATTTTTTATAGTTGAAGTTTATGTCATTGGATTGCCCAAATATGGTTATCCAATCAATTGAAGCAAGGTATTGGTTAATTGTTTTATGGTCCGCTTTTTTAAAATCCTTAATGTATTTTGTTGGTTCATAAGTTAATATTTGTTCTAATTCAAAAATTATACTGTTATGATCCGATGTTGAGAAAGGGGGTGCTATTTCTAACTTGTGTATTAAGTTGTGTGTGTTAGTAAAAACAAGATCTAATATATTTTTTCCCCTGGTACCTTGAGAGACAAGTTGTATTAACTGTTGGCTGTTAGTAAACTCACAAAATTCGTTTTCAATCTGAGTGGTGTGTGAAACAGGTAAGAAGTGTTCCCATTCTATTCCAGGAAAATTAAAATCTCCTAACATTATACACGCATTTTCCGTGGTGCAGCAGTATAATATAGTTTCCAAGAAATTAGAAAAATCTTGTGATTTTTGAAATCCAGGGGGTCTGTAAACAGCAATAACTCTTATTGTTTGGAGTTGCGGTAATAACAAGTCGAATGATATTAGGTTGAAACTGTTTGTTTTCAAAATTTTGTACTGTTTGAACGGTAATGCTTTATGAATTAGTACGCAAACGCCGCCACCTTTTTTGGATGGTCTGTCTGATCTTAGAATCTCATAATCTAATGTATGTAAAATAAAACTATCACTAATTTCTTTATGAAGCCAGGATTCGCTGACCACTATTAATAAAATAAAAAAATAGTTATTTACGTTATAAAATTCTTTCTTTCATTTTTTTTAAAATTTAAACCTTTTGAGACCCATTTTTTTTATTATTTTGTACTTTTAACAACAATTTAATTATATCTAGTTTACAACGAACAGAAATGTCTGCCATTAAAAAAACTCACAGACTTGTCTGCTACTCGCACGTGAATTGATTACCCCCTTTTTCTTCCAGTTTTTTTCAGTCTACATTTTCTAACTTGTTTTATTCGCTTATTTCCAGCTATTTTTACTTTAATATTAATTTTTCTTTTATCAAAAATTTGGTCAAATTTTTATTTTTTGTAGTCGCGAGAATGTCCATTTTATTAGTATTTATTAATTTATAGTCTACTAAAACTATCTGTCCATAACACTAATTCGTCAACAAATTTTTGTCTCCTTTTTGGATGGATAGGCAAATTTCGCCTAAACTTCTTTCATTCAATGGCCGTGTAATTTGGCGGATTAAGAAAAATGAAGAGGTGAATTATTGGTTAATTGGTTCCGGAAAAATATAAGACTGTGCTTGTTTTCCGGAATATTTTTATAAAGAAATTATATTTTCCGGAAACTTAAACTTATTTTTGAACATACTTTTCTATTTTCCGGAATGTCTAAAAATAAACGTTACTTGTTTTCCGGA
Organism: Meloidogyne arenaria; assembly: GCA_036172955.1. Taxonomy (NCBI): domain Eukaryota; kingdom Metazoa; phylum Nematoda; class Chromadorea; order Rhabditida; family Meloidogynidae; genus Meloidogyne; species Meloidogyne arenaria. The sequence goes on from JARQAB010000010.1 coordinate 495,341, forward strand.
AATATTGTCTCTTAAAACTTCGTTTTCTGTAAATATTTCTTACAACTTTGTTTTCCGGAAATAATATTTTTCCCGAACTATTGCTTACATTAGTTAGTATTCCTGAATTTTTCCGGAGAAGGCAAATTTACATTAATTTACTTTATTTTTTTAATACCAGGTAAACGGAATGCCTTTTCTCAGCTATGAAGACTTGTTAACCGGAAGATGTACAAATTATAGAGTAATTGGACTTTGCTCCCGTTTCGGACAACTAGTAGCTATTTATTGGTTAATGGATGGAGATGATGATAAAATGGTTATAATTGATCTGAAAATTGAGGGAACACAACGAGTACTTTCACAACGAATATTTAAGGTAAAATGAGGGGGGAATTTTGTTTAAAAAAATTTTCTTTCAAGTTAAACCATTTTAATTGTACTTCTGAATGGATGGGCCCGAACCATCGACAATATTCAACAGAAGTTTCCTCATTTTCCAATGTTTTGGTAGGGGAGGAAATTGTTGTGTTGATTGGAAGTTGCTATGAGGAGGATCATAATAATTCGAGTAAAATAAGTTTTGATTTTCCGGAAAACATTTAAGTTTTCAAGTTCCGGAAAATATTCTAGTTTTTAAAGTTCAGGAAAATATATTCAAGTTTCAGGAAAATGCTAAAGTTTATTCCGGAAAATTAGTTATTTACCGGAAAAGTCTAAGTTTCCGGAAATTATTAATGTTTGTTACGGAAAAAAATTTAAGTTTTCAGGTTCAGGAAAATATAGAACTTCCAGAAATTATTATAGTAGTTTCCGGAAAACAAATATTAAAGTTTATTCCGGAAAATATTAAATTTTCCGGAAAGTATTTGTTTATTTCCTGATCGGTTATATTAACTCGACTATAAATTTGAAAATAAAAATATTATAATTTAGCACCTCCACAACAACACATGGTAACTTTACCTCGTTGCCCAACTAACGTATTGTTTTCAGAAGAACTTTTACTTCCTGATATTGTTAATTTAAAAGGGACTACTTCAGGCTCTTTCTTCTTTTTGGCAAGGCCGGGGATGTCTGGATTATTAACTGATAATTGTATTGATAGATTGGCTGAAATGGAGCCTAGGAATCAATTACAAAAAATATTTTTTCTTGGAAGGTTGCGAAAGTTTCATTGTTATAGTTGTGGGGAAATGAGTTCTTGCGATCCTTTCTATAGAGGCTATTCTAATTCTGAAGAAAATGGTAGAACTCCATTTTATGGCGCTTTTCCGTATGTTGATAAATTTTTTGAGTTCATTTAACCCCATAGTAGATTTTGACCCATTTGGTCACACAAAATAAAATTTCTTATTTTTAGCTTCATATACAATACGCAGCATATCCGTCTAAAACCCTTCGCTGAACTACAAAACACAACAAATTTCCCTCCTCGTCCAAAACACAACGATATACTAACTCCATTCCTCGCTCAACAAATTCCACAAAATTCAAAAATTTATTTTCGACACACTGGGAATACTCCTCAATTAGTCCCAGCTTTGTTTTGTACTGAAAAAGAAGAAAGAAGCAATTTAAAAATTTGGCATTTGGGATGTATAAATTTATTGGAAAAATGTTGGATTGGCCCTATGGCAGAATGGGAAGCACCTGCAAGTGAACGGGCCGAGGTTGTGATGAGCGCTGATGGAGCTATGCTTGTATTAATTCGGCAAAATGGAAATGAAAGAGAAAGAGTATTTTGAATATAGTAAATGTTCTAATAGAAGCCCATCTCTAATAGAAGCCCATTTCCAATAAAGCATATGCCTTTCTATTAGAGACTATATCTCCGACAGAAGCCTATGCCCACTCAGTGAAGATATTGACCCAGGGCTTCTATTAGCTCATTTTTGTCCTTTTTCTTCAAAAAAATTTTTTTGTAAGATGCGCTGTTTCCGCATCTCTCAACAACGTCTACTTGCACCCCCTACTCTGCTTGACTTAACGCTAATTTCCATCCAATGTTCAGAAAACCGAGCATTAAAGTTGCTAGCTCAACAATTGTTGACGAGTGTTGGAAAATGAATAATAATTCTTAAAATAAAAATTTAAGAATTTTTTGTAAATATATTTTAGGCGATACACTTGAATTAATGTATATAATTTATAATATTCTGATAAATATTAATGATAAATTTATATTATTATATTCCGGAAGCAATAATTTTTCTATAGTTTCCGGAAAATTTATTTTAATTTTTAATGTTTTCCGGAAAGTTTTATAGTTATTTCTCCCTTATTTATTTTCCGGAAACATACAAATGTTTCCGGAATTTAGTAAATGCTATAATTTTTTCCTAGGATTTTCCGGAAAGTCTATATATGTATAAGTATTATGGATTTTTCCGGAAAGTTTAATAGCATTTTTTAATTTCCGGAAGTCTCCGAAATTTTCCGGAAGTATACAAATATTTCCGTAAATTAGTGTTGCTTCCTTTTAGTTTCCGTAAATTTATACATATTATGAACCGGAAAGTTTGTATATTAGCTATAGTTTTCCTGAAAACTTGTTATAATTAAATAATAGAGTTAGTTGCTTATTTAATTTGTTTTCCCCAATAATTTTATTATTATTTTTCTTAAGGATTAATAAAATTCTTTAAAAACGTAAAAATATTATATCTTCCCATTTTCCTGATTTTCCTCGATTTAAGTTTCATATTTCAATTTTTAGTCCTTTTAGTAATTTGCCAAAATAATTTTTAATAATGTTTTCTATTAAATATATTTATTTTGATAATATTTTCTCTTTAAGCAGCTGCCTAGTGTCTCCATACTTTTCTTAGGGCATTTTCTGTTATCGTAAAAAATCGTGGATTTTTTTGATGATTTTAAGCTTATTTATGCTTAGGTTTCAAGTTTCATAATTTTTTGCTTTTTATTGAAGCATTTTATATTTTACACTAATTCTGATTTTAGTTGGCTCTCTATTAGAAGTTATGACCAGTCAAGCTTTAGTATATTAGTTTTCCGGAAATTCTCCTTGTATTCTACAAATGTTTATACATTCCGGAAAAATATTACTCTTCCGGAATTATATTTTCTCTACTAGACTTATATATTTTTTCCGGAAAGGTTGCTTTAAGTTTTCCGGAAAAATCATACATAATATATTTTTGGTTAATAATTTTAATTCTTTCCGGAATATAATATTTTCTGGAAATAAATTAATTTCCCCTTCTTCCTTTTTAAATTCAAGTTTATTTGTTTTGCTTCAGGTTTTTCAGTTAAGTTTTGCTTCGCATAATATTTTACAGTTAAATGCAATTGACTCTTCCCTAAAATTACAATTTCTTTTTTTCTTCTACCTTACCCCATCCTCAAAAAAAAGAGTAAATAAAATGCCGAAAATCATATAAGGAAAAAACAGTTCCCACGTTTTTTGTTTAATAATGTCCCGCTTAACTCACTCTCTCTTTTCCCTTTTTAAAATTTACATAAGCGGGGATTTTCAAGAATTTTTGACAAAAAACACATGCTTTTATAAAAACTAAGTGTGATGTATTTTTGGTATTTTTATTTTCTGTTTTCAATTTTGTAAGGCTTCCGGAAAATAATTTTATAAATTGACTGACTTGCAAATTTTCCGGAAAAGTCTTGTTATAATTTAATTTTTTTAACGTTTCCGGAAAAGTTATATTTAATATATTACCTAATAATATACCTAATAATTTTCAGGAATAAATTAACTGAGTTGCAAATTTTCCAGAAAGTATTTTTATAATTTATTTTATTTTTCTTATGTTTTCCGGAAAAGTTATATATTTCCGGTTATACATTTCCGGTTAACATATTTAATTCCTTCCGGAAAATATTACTTTCAAGAAATAAATTAACTGACTAGGCTTTTATTGTTTTCCGGAAAAGCTATACAATTCCTACAAATAAGCTTATTTATTTTTAAGGGGAATTGCGTTCCGGATTCAGGCATAATTCAATTTTTTAGGCATAATTTAATTAAATTATTTTTTTCTGAATTAGGTACCTAAATTTATTTTTTAAATAAATTTTTTCTTCCCCCATTTTTCACTTTTATTTTCAAGAAAATACTATTTATTTACCTAAAAACTAAATTTTTTGGCCGCCAAAAATTCCCTACATAATTCTCGTTTAAATTAAATATATTCACATATTCAGCCTTTTCTCAAACTCTATTTTTTATAATTTTATTGAGGAACCATTTTAATATTTAAAAAATGCATAAATCGTATTTTGAAAAAATCTGAACGGGAGGAAAATGAGGAAAAAAGGGGGGAAGGTGTGTGAAGGACAAGCAAGCTTTGAATATTTTTTGGTAGCCCTAAAAAAATAAATTTTCGGACTTGTCTCGAATAATTTTTTAAAAATTGTGACAGATTAACGACAAAATTTGATGAAAAATATTTGGTTATAGGGAGACGTTCATCGTACGATTTTTTGTTTGGATGGATGGCCTCTCTCTTTTCCAAGTTTTGTTTTTAGTTGCTGCTCTTATTTGGGGAGGGTGTTTTGATAAAATCACGAAAAAATAGAAAAAAAAGTCGAGTTAAAAGAAAAGGTGGATGAATGATTTTTAGAGAAAAAATTAATTTTTTAAAAGGTTTTTGAAAGAAAAGGTGAACGGAACGAGTAAAAGAGCCAATGCCATTTTTATAAACAAATATATATTTTTAACTAACTACTGCGCATCCGCCTCAATCAAAAAATAAAAATAAAATTTATTACTTGCAAAAATAAATATTTATATTTTGCCAGTTACCTAATATTCTCTTTTTTTTAAATTAATTTTCAAGGTTATTTTTTAATATATTTTTTTTTCTTCCTTCAATTTTTTCTAATTTTATGTACTCCTCATTTTTGCCAGTGCCAGAATCTTTAAATAATTTATTTAAACAATTTTTTCTTTTTTTTTTTAAATTTATAAAGAGCTCCGAGCATGTTTATTATTTTGTTACAATAGCATGTATTGTAAACACCATTATTTTTCCGGAAAATTATATGCAGAAAAATTTATATTCGCTATTTAGGTTAGTTAAATTGTTCCGGTTAAATATAGTTTATTATTCCGGAAAACGAATATTCTTGAAAACAAATTATTTTTTCTCCGGAAATAATTATATTTTCCGGAAATTGTTTACTCTTCCGGAAATTATTTATTTCATCCGGAAAATAATTATTTTCCGGAATTATTTCTTTTTTCCGGAAATTGTAATTCTATCGAATTAATTATTTATTAATTATTATTGAATTAATTTAAGGTTTTTATTTTTTTTATCCGGAATCTATTTATTTTTTTCCGGAATTAAACTCTAATATAATTTAAAATTGTTATAGCAGTTAAACAGTCTTTATACCTATTTTTATATTACTTTCCGGTTATATAATAAACTTTAAACAAAATATTCCAACTTTATTATTTTTCAAAAATTCCAAACTTTAAATATATTTAAAAATGATTAATTTATCTTAAAAATTAAAAAATCTTTTGAATTAATTAAAAGAGTGTTATTATTATTATTTTGTCGACCCGCATTTTTCGTTTAAAAAAATTTATTTTTCAATTTTAATTATTTAATTATTACGCACTTTGTATCTTCCCTTTTCCCTCTCAAAAAATTCATTAAATACTTAATTACACTTTTATTTTTCATCGAATTCCAAGAAAGAAAAGAAAGAGTCAGTCTCAAACTTGTTTTTTTCTCTTCTCTCTCAACTGCCTAGTTTTATTATTTAAGGTTTTCAAGTTCGCGCAGCTCAATGCACTTTTGCCTTACAAAAAAAAATTTTTTTTTAATTTTTTTTTAAATATTTTTTAAATTTAAATTATAATCAGACCACACTTATTTGTACATCCTTTTAGGGCTAAACTAATCACATACTTAAACAAAGTTGTACTCGATAATGGAGGTATTCGAGAGTATAGTTTAGGCAGTACTCCCCCACCTCACCCCTCTTTTATCCAGAATCTTAGAAAAAATTTTATAAAGTGAGAGTGTTCACGTTTTTATAAAAAAATTAATATAGTACTTATCTACTAAAAAAAATAATTAAAAAATAAATACTATATTTAATGCTTGATAAATTATTATTTTTTAATTTAATCCCTTAAGGCTTTTAAATGTACTTTTTCACGCTTAATATTAATTCTCTTAATTCTTTTACTCAATAAATTAGTCAAAATCATTTTTTAATTTAAAATGAATTAAGAAAACGGAAATAAAATTTTAATAAAAAAGAAGATAACAGATCTTTATCAATTGGGTATTTTATACGTTTGACATTTTGAAAATTTTTGTAACATTTGTATTCTGGATTTCCAAACGCTAGTTTTTTTTTCAGACTCCCTATTTCAAGAATCTAACGTCTGTACTTTCTCAGACTCTAATGTTCTTTTTCCAGACTATAACGTCCTTTTTCCGGATTTAAGCCCTTTCCAGACTCAGATATAATTTTTTTGTAAGTTATTCTTTATTAGAGATTGTGATTTTTGAAAAGCCTGGTCCGGATCCTGGGTTCTGGGTTTGATTTATTGACCAGGGCGGATCCTGGCCTTGTAGTCCAGGAAAAACCCAGGCCTAGAAAAAACCTAGGAAGTTCAAAAATGCCTGGGCCTGTACTCTGGGTACAGGAAAACCCAGGCCTTGGTCCAGGCCCAGCTCGATCTCTACTCTCTAAATATTTTTTGAAGCTGATTTTAGAGGGGGGCCCCTGCACGAGGCAGGGGGACCTGATTGCCACCCGCAAAAGCAGGTGGACACACCAAAATTTGTGCCCCCTGCGACGAGGCAGGGGGACTTGAGTCGCCCCCTGCGACGAGGCAGGGGGACTTGAGTTGCCCCCTGCGACGAGGCAGGGGGACTTGAGTCGCCCCCTGCGACGAGGCAGGGGGACTTGAGTTGCCCCCTGCGACGAGGCAGGGGGACTTGAGTCGCCCCCTGCGACGAGGCAGGGGGACTTGAGTTGCCCCCTGCGACGAGGCAGGGGGACTTGAGGTGCCCCCTGCGACGAGGCAGGGGGACTTGAGTTGCCCCCTGCGACGAGGCAGGGGGACTTGAGTCGCCCCCTGCGACGAGGCAGGGGGACTTGAGTTGCCCCCTGCGACGAGGCAGGGGGACTTGAGTTGCCCCCTGCGACGAGGCAGGGGGACTTGAGTCGCCCCCTGCGACGAGGCAGGGGGACTTGAGTTGCCCCCTGCGACGAGGCAGGGGGACTTGAGTTGCCCCCTGCGACGAGGCAGGGGGACTTGAGTTGCCCCCTGCGACGAGGCAGGGGGACTTGAGTTGCCCCCTGCGACGAGGCAGGGGGACTTGAGTTGCCCCCTGCGACGAGGCAGGGGGACTTGAGTTGCCCCCTGCGACGAGGCAGGGGGACTTGAGTTGCCCCCTGCGACGAGGCAGGGGGACTTGAGTTGCCCCCTGCGACGAGGCAGGGGGACTTGAGTTGCCCCCTGCGACGAGGCAGGGGGACTTGAGTTGCCCCCTGCGACGAGGCAGGGGGACTTGAGTTGCCCCCTGCGACGAGGCAGGGGGACTTGAGTCGCCCCCTGCGACGAGGCAGGGGGACTTGAGTTGCCCCCTGCGACGAGGCAGGGGGACTTGAGTTGCCCCCTGCGACGAGGCAGGGGGACTTGAGTCGCCCCCTGCGACGAGGCAGGGGGACTTGAGTTGCCCCCTGCGACGAGGCAGGGGGACTTGAGTTGCCCCCTGCGACGAGGCAGGGGGACTTGAGTTGCCCCCTGCGACGAGGCAGGGGGACTTGAGTTGCCCCCTGCGACGAGGCAGGGGGACTTGAGTTGCCCCCTGCGACGAGGCAGGGGGACTTGAGTTGCCCCCTGCGACGAGGCAGGGGGACTTGAGTTGCCCCCTGCGACGAGGCAGGGGGACTTGAGTTGCCCCCTGCGACGAGGCAGGGGGACTTGAGTTGCCCCCTGCGACGAGGCAGGGGGACTTGAGTTGCCCCCTGCGACGAGGCAGGGGGACTTGAGTTGCCCCCTGCGACGAGGCAGGGGGACTTGAGTTGCCCCCTGCGACGAGGCAGGGGGACTTGAGTTGCCCCCTGCGACGAGGCAGGGGGACTTGAGTTGCCCCCTGCGACGAGGCAGGGGGACTTGAGTTGCCCCCTGCGACGAGGCAGGGGGACTTGAGTTGCCCCCTGCGACGAGGCAGGGGGACTTGAGTTGCCCCCTGCGACGAGGCAGGGGGACTTGAGTTGCCCCCTGCGACGAGGCAGGGGGACTTGAGTTGCCCCCTGCGACGAGGCAGGGGGACTTGAGTTGCCCCCTGCGACGAGGCAGGGGGACTTGAGTTGCCCCCTGCGACGAGGCAGGGGGACTTGAGTTGCCCCCTGCGACGAGGCAGGGGGACTTGAGTTGCCCCCTGCGACGAGGCAGGGGGACTTGAGTTGCCCCCTGCGACGAGGCAGGGGGACTTGAGTTGCCCCCTGCGACGAGGCAGGGGGACTTGATTGCCACCCGCTAAAGCAGGTGGACTTTATGGGGCGCCCGAAATATAGCTCATAAATTTTTAAAAAATAAGCTCCACAAATTTATAAATTTTCACCGGGAAATAAATTACAACATAAACATACATAGAACACTACTATTTATTCATTCTTTAATAATTTTGCTTTTCTCTACCTGCTTTACTCTTCCTTACTCTTCTCTTATTTAATCTAAAATGCCTATACGCGTAAAATACACGATATACCTAAACGAATTATTTTTCAAAATGGTCAGAAAGGGAAAATGTTAAAAATCGTCACAACTTAGCTGCTGATCTTTTTATAATTATTTTTCTGAAATTTTTTTAAAATTTTGAAAAATTTATACCTATTAGAAATTCTATAAATAAATTTAGAGTATTAAATGAACATTTTTCTCATTAAAATCATCGTTAACTTCGCTATCCAATCTACTAAAATTAAACAAAAGCCATGAATCAAAAACAGCTCCAACGAGCTTTAGCACAAAATTTCCCAAATTGGCTTTGATATAGGACATGCGATCTATGGGGATGAGTTCCGGAAAATGACACAAAACTATTTTTGAGACTTTAATGAGACACCTGTTTCTTATTATCTCTAACCATCGTTGGCGCTAATTTGTGTTGACATTTCTCTGTCGACATTTAATGTCAATGTAGCTTTGTGGAATAGGCACCTGGGCGTCCGGATTCAATAACTTGAACGCAGTTATGACTTGGAGGTAAATTGCTCTCGCAATACTTTGGGGTTATAAATTTTTGGTTATAAAATTGGGTTATAAATTGGGGTTATAAAGGTTATATTATAAGGGTTATATTATTATATTTGGGTTATGAAACCCTAAATCGACGTAGAAATTAAATCGACGTTTTGAAAAGCCTGGACTCTGGAGTTGGACTCTGAAGTTTGATTTATTGATCCTGGGCCTGTAGTCCAGGAAAAGCCCAGGACGTCAAAAATGTCTGGACTTGGACTCTGTGTACAGGAAAACCCAGGCCTTGGTCCAGGCCCAGCTCGATCTCTACTCTCTAAATATTTTTTGAAGCTGATTTTAGAGGCAAAAATATTTGAAATGCATAGTTCTCTAATTTTTTAAACAATAACAACAAACAAACATCTTTTTAAAATAATAATTTTATTGTCTCCCCACAACACAAATCGGGGTACTTTAATTTCCTTCAAAAAATTTTTTCACATGTTTTTCCGTATCAAAAAATATTTTTGTTTATATATTTTTTTAGTTGCATCATTTTTTTCCTAACAAAAATTTATATTTAATTTTTATCAATCCACAAAAAAAAATTCTTTTTCTCTTAAAATTAATTTTCATATGATTTTATCATGTTTTTCATGCTCCTTTTCTTCTTTAATGTTTAATTTCAAAAGTTAATAAATCAACTAAATTAATTTTATCAACTCTTCTTACTTTAAAAAATATTTTATCCTTTAACTGTACCGAGGAAGTGATTTTTAAATCTGGGGTCATTAGAGTCACAGACGGGTTTCTCATTTAATTTAATTTTGAGACTCTAATGCCCCCTCCATTTATTTTGACATTCGATTTAGTTGATTTCCAGACTCTAGTGTTCCCTTTCCCAGACCTAGTCTCTTTCCGGACTCAAATATCCTTTTTTAAAATTATGGGGGCTGTACTTTAGCCGGTGGCCCACTCAGAAACGGGTCAAATTATATACCATTCGATTCGTCTCGGCGAGCTGAGTCGAATGGTACCACTCTTTTTTTGCGGAAATTCCTACGAGCCGAGATATAGGTCTTTGAAAACCGAAAAACCAAAGGGGGGCCAAGCACTTTTTTGGGGCGAAAAATTCGAATATGCAAATAATATCTCATTCGAAAGAGCTCGTCGAGCTGAGTCGAATGACACCAAAATCAACGAAATCCGACTTGATTTGACAAAGTTATGATCTTTTATTTTAGCTCCTTACCTTTGGTCTACGTGCAGGTTTTTCTCGCTGTGGAGGAAACCAGACATGCCGACCGCAGCTAAAATAGGCATAAGTTTATGTTACGAGCCCAGACCCAGCGCCCGTAGACTCCCCGCGAGGCGCGTGCCGCAAAACTCCGCGCGAAGCGCGGAGTTTTGCACAAGCGCCTCGCCGACGCCCCATAGGTTTATGCTGATAGTTTTTTGTGTTGTAACTTTGTCTAAACTTGTTCAATCACGGTGATTTTGGTGTCATTCGACTCAGCTCGTCGAGCTCTTTCGAATGAGCTATTATATTTTTAAAAATTTTTAATTCCAAAAATGGTCCATTTTGATCCTCGGTTTTTAGTGGCCTATATCTCGGTCCAATCAAGACGGATTTCGTTGATTTTGGTGTCATTCGACTCAGCTCGAGGAGCTCTTTCGAATGAGCTATTATTTGCATTTTCGAATTTTTCACTCCAAAAAAGTGCTTGGTCCCCCCTTTGGTTTTTCGGTTTTCAAGGACCTATATCTCGGCTCGTAGGAATTTCCGCAAAAAAAGAGTGGTACCATTCGACTCAGCTCGCCGAGACGAATCGAATGGTATATAATTTGACCCGTTTCTGAGTGGGCCACCGGCTAAAGTATATCCATTATGGGGCCATTAGAGTCTCAGACGGTTTTCTTATTTAATTTAATGTTGGTACTCTAATGTCCTTTACATTTTATTTAGATTAGAGACCGGCGAAATCGTATTCGCGGGATCCTGCATGTGGGAGTAACTTTTAAAAAAGTGTGCGGGAGACCCGCAAAATCCCGTACTCCCGCAAAATCCCGCAAATCAAAAAAAGTGCGGGATTGCGGGAGCAGTATCCTGCAAAATCCCGCGCGGGATCCCGCCCCCGCGGGTCTCTAATTTTGACATTCGATTTATTTGATTTCCAGACTCTATTGTTCCCTTTTTTCATTTCCTCCCCAATTTAACGTTCCTTTTTTGCTTGTTATCAGTTTGCAAATAGCGGCGAAAATTAAAAAGTAGTTAAGGGGGGAATGGAGTCAATTTCCGAGACTTTTCATCATTCTTTTTGCTGTTCCCCCACTCCTTTTTCTCATTTTTTATATTTTTGCTGCCAAAGTCCTCTTGCTCTACGATCATAGGTATAAATTAAAAACTACAAATATTTTTCATTGACAAAAGAAAAAAAATTTTTTTTAATTAGCCTTTTTGCTAATATGGGTTAATTATAATTGTTTTGTAGCAGTTTAAATGACAGAAAACAGAAAAAGTTTTTCTTTGTTTGTTAATTATATAGGCGTGTATTTGTGTTTGAAGCAAAACATAAAAATAAATAATATTCTCCAAACTATGTAGTATTTGTAATTTATTTATTTACTTTAATTTGTAATTATTTTTAAGTTTGTAAAATTTAAACTTGAATTTGTAATTTTGTAATTTACCAACCTTTTTTTATTTTATCAGAATTTGTATATTCAAGTTGTAATCTCAGGTTTATTTTCTAAAATCAGAATTTGCGTTTCTAATTTAAACAAGTTTTACAAATCAGAATTCGTAATTATTTCAACATTTGTAATTTCAAGTTTATTTCCAAGTTGTATTTTATTCCAAGTTTTTATTTTAGGTTGTATTTTTAAGTTTGTAATTTCAAGTTTATTTTTTAATATCAGAATTTGCGATTTCATTTAAACAATTTTTACAAATCAGAATTTGTATTTTTCTTTTAATACCAGAATTTTCTATTTTAAAATTACAAACAGTAGTAACCCCCCCCCCTTTTGTCCCACTTAAAAGTGGGACAAAAGGAGGGGTGTGTCGGCAAATCAAAGGAAGCCAAAAGGTGAAGACACATTCTATTTCTCTAACCACCCCTTTGTCTCCACCCTTTTGTCCCAGTTAGTAGTTAACCCCCCCCAAATCGCTCCTCCCAAATCGCTCACCCCAAATCGCTCACCCCCAAATCTCTAAAACCTAAACCTTTTGAAGCTTTTTTATTTTGATTATGCCGTCGACCTATACCTTTTGATGGGGTTCAAGGGAAATTTATAAAAGGGTGAGGGTAATTAATCATATTTAAAATAATTAATTACTTTTTGAAGGTAAAGGGTGATGACAGGTGTCAAATAAATTAATATGTTAAGAAAAAAGAGCGATCTGGGTGGAAAGGATTAAAAAGTTTGAAATGATTAAATTTGGCATTTTGAAATATTTTTAAAGGGACTTTTTAATTTAAAAATAAATTAATAAAAATAATTTTAATTATATAAAATTAATAAAATATAAATTTATAAAATTTTGATAAAAAATTAAAATGATTTCAAAAAAAGAGCGGAAGTACAAATGTAAGGGGAATGTAAGGGGGCGGAGCTAATTATTTCGAAATACCAACTTTCAAAATGTCAACTGACAGAATGGCAAATTTATAAATTGGAGGGAATTCAAAATTTAAAAATTGGGGGAATTTCGAATTTAAATATTAAAAAAGATTTTAATTAAAAATTCAAAATTTAAAAAATTAAAAATATATTAATTAATTAATTAAAAATGGAGAAGAAAAAATTTTTAAAATTTTTGACAAAAAAATAAAATGATTTCAAAAAAAGAGTGGAAGTACAAATTTAAGGGGATTTCAAAATACCAAATTTATAAATTGGGGGAAGGGGGTGGCATTTAATAATTTTCAAAAAATTTCTCAATGTCAAAGAATAATAAAAATAAATTATAAAATTTAAAAAATAATTAAATTAAAAATGAGGGAGAAAAAAATTGACAAAATTCTAGAAAAAAATTAAAATGATTTTAAAAAATGAACGGAAGTACGAATGTAAGGGGCGGAGCTAATTATTTCGAAATACAAAATTTAAAAATGTCAAGCGACAAAATGCCACATCGACAAAATGTCATATGACAAAAGGCCAATGTCCAAAAGGTCACCCGATAAAATGGTAACTTTAAAAATGTCAAGCGAAAAAATGCAACATCGACAAAATGCCAACTTTCAAAATGTCATGTGACAAAACGCCTACTTTAAAGATGTCAAGTGAAAAATGATAAACGACAAAATGCCACATCGACAAAATGTCAATTGACAAAATGTCAAATTTATAAATGGGAGGGAATTCAAAATTTAAAAATTGGCGGGAATTTCGAATTTAAAAATTAAAAAAGATTTTAATTAAAAATTCAAAATTTAAAATTAAAAAAATACATTAATTAATTAAGTAAAAATAGGGGAAAATAAATTAGACAAAATTTTGAAAAAAAATTAAAATGATTTCAAAAAATGGCCGGAAGTACAAATGTAAGGAGTGTAATAAATTATTTCGAAATACCAATTTTTAAATTTTGAATGACCAGAAGTACAAACGAAAGTTAATAAAAATTTTTTGTAATATTATATGAATTAAATGTTTTTAAATATTGTAAACAAGCTTTAATTTAAATTTTTCTATTACTCAAATGATTGATGATGATTAATATTTTATCGGAAGCATAAATTTGTTGTAACTTCTCTCCTTTCTCCTTTGAAAAAGTATTTCGTAATTAGGATATACTCCAAAATCGCGAGTATAAAAGGTGAGATTTTTTCATTCTTTATATCATTCACTATAAAAACTAAAAATAATCTAAAATAAAAACTTATACAATGTCTTTTAATAATGGACAAAATGGTCCTTCACCAACTAAACGCCCAAGATTCTTTATCAAGAATCTACTTCCTCATTTATTCAATACCACACAACGCGGCGCTGGAACAAACCTGCAAAATTATTACAGACAAATCGATTATGAAACTCAATTTAATAGTAAATTTAAAATGATGGGAACTACAGGAAAGTTTATTATTGAAAAACTACCGGAAAATCCAGAGGAATTATTGAGAAAAATAATTCAAGAATGCATGGATCAAACCGTCGAAGCATCAAAGAATCAATCAATTAATCCTGACCGATTAGGAGCATTAATTTCTTCACAGTTACTGGATAACGATATATGGATACCAATTAGAAAACTAGAAAAAGATACAATAGACAACATATTAACAAGATTTCAACTTGTTTCGCAATCTAAGATAGAAAGGGGGTCGCTTTATGGGCACCCCTTCACAATAAAAGTCCAGACACTGGGTGTTTCATCACTTCAGACAAATCAATCGATTAAAGGGCGTGCACCACAAAAAAAGGAAATTGACCATTTTCAACTAAGAGATGAATTATTTATTAAAATAGCTAATCCAAACAACTTATGCTTATTCTATGCTTTGGAAATTACAAGAAAATATGTTATTAAAGAGTTGGGAGATAGAAGAAAATTTAATAGATATATGCAATACAGTCATCGCCAAATGAAAGATGTTTTTGATCTTCTAAAAGCTACAAAAATTCCAAATGACCTTCCTGAATATGATGCGGTGGTTTACGTACCAATTGTTGTGAATTTTTGGAACAATCAATATAAAGACGCAGGATATAAATTTAAAGTATTTGTTTTTGGAAGCACCAATGAGAAACCTATATTTAAATATGGAAATGATAATTTCAATGTACCAATCTCAATTTTTCACTCAAATAATCATTTTGATGGAATAAGAAATGTTGGAGGAATGTTCGGATTTAAACACAAATATTGTTTTACTTGTGAAAAGAAATATAGAAAATCAAAGGAACATGATTTGAGATGCAAATCTCTCTGCAGATTTTGTGGACGTATTGGAAGTGAACGTCCTTGTATGGCAACATCAAACTTTTTCAAAAAATGTGATGACTGTGGGAAAAAGTATTTAAATGAAGATTGCTTTGAGCATCATAAGAAAAGCAGCAATTGTCGGCAAACAAAAATATGTGAAAAGTGTGGTGTAATATGGTCAATAAAAAATTATAAAAGAGAGGAGCAAAAGCAGCACGTTTGCGGGCAAAAATGGTGTCAAATTTGCCGTCAATATCATAGCATTGAAAGAGGTTGTTACATTCGCCCTTTGGAACCTAAAAAATCACTTCCGTACCGACTAGTAACATTCGATTTTGAAGCAACACAAAATGAGAAGATAAATAATGTAAATGAAGAAAGACGGCTCCACAAAGTAAATTTCATTGCCGCAACAGTAACCTGTACAAAATGTATGGAAGATGGAAAAATATGGCGTTCACCTCTGAACCAAAATGGAAACAGTTGCACAATCTGTGGGAACAATCGATCAGTAACATTTTCACATCAGCCATTCACTCGAACAAAAGTCGATAAACAAACTGTCACACAAAATCCGCTCAAAGACTTTATTCAATGGATTCTATTTGAACTCAACCCTCAATATTCAACAATGGCATTTTCACACAATGGAGGGCGTTATGATATGGTTATGGTATTCAGAGAAATTTATCTGAAAGGAGTTGTGCCATCGATGATTCGTCGTGGTAATAAGCTTTATGAATTAAAAATTCCGCGCAACAATAAATGCAATGAGGTTATATTTCGTGACTCGTATAATCTCTGTCCAGTGGCTTTGGGGAAGTTGATTGGAGCATTTGGACTACAAATAACTGAAAAACAATTTTTCCCTCATCTGGCAAACATCCCCAAAAATTATGGGCGAACACTTCAACAATTACCCTTAAAATCTGATTATTTATATGGAGGAATGCCCCCTCAAAAGCAAAATGAATTTGACAAATGGTATGAAAAAGAAAAAAATCACCGATTTTGTTTGGACGAAGCATTGGCTGAATATTGCACAAACGATGTAGATATTCTTACAGAAGCACTTATTGCTTTCAGAAAAAAATTTATGGAAATTAGCAAAAAGAAAAATACACAACCTGGATCATCTCAAGAAGGGATTGATATTTTAAGAGATGCAATGACGATAGCATCAGCTTGTATGAAACATTTTCGACTTAATCATCTGCAACCTGAACACTTGGCAATTGTTCCTGAAAAGGGATATGAAAACTGTGATAACCAAAGTGAACTTGCACTAAAATATTTACAATGGTACGAAGAGACACGGGGAGTTCAAATCCAAAGTGCACATTCAGAAGGTGGAGAACATGTGGTAGCTGGAAGATACAAGGTAGATGGATATATAAAGGAAGAAGATAGAGCAATCGAGGTAAATGGATGTGCTTGGCATGCATGTGAAAAATGCTTTGGAAATGATTTGTATAAAATTCTACCAAATGGAAAAACAATGGCTAAGACTAAAGAAGATGATGAAAATCGTTTGGCAATTATACGACAATATATCAAAAATGTTGATATAATATGGGAATGTGAAATTCGTCAAATGCTACGCCGCAGCAAAAATATGCGAAAATCATTTGCAAATTATCATAACAAAGGACCAATAAATATTAGAGACTGCTATTTCGGTGGAAGGACAGGCCCTTTACAAATGTACTTTGATGCAGATTCAGAACAACATAAAATTGCTTATTTAGATTTTAATTCGCTTTATCCATCAACAATTGCCACAATAGCATTTCCGGTTGGTCATCCGAAAATTTATGTTGTGCCTTTACCTGAACAAAAAGTTAATTGGAACAGGGGAGATCAAATTCCATTCAAAGGAATTTTGAAAGTATTTTTAATACCGCCATCGCATTTGGATGTCCCTGTAATTCCAGTCAAATTTGATGAAAGACTTCTATTCCCACTATGTAGAAAATGCTCACTCAATTACCCAAATGGAGCAAACATCAAAAATTACCGATGTACACACAATGATGATGAAAGAGGCTGGGTTTCAACATGTACATCGATTGAATTGGAAGAGGCCTTAAAAGTTGGATATACAGTTAGAAGATTTTATAGAGCACTACATTATGAGAAATGGGATGAAAATTTATTTAAAAATTATGTGGCAGAGTTTATGGCAATGAAGATCCATGCTAGTGGGTTCCCTGAAGGAATAGAAGGAATTGAAAGTGAGGAAAGATTTATAAACGAATGCAAAGAAAAATTTGGAATTGAGCTTGATAGAGAAAAAATGGTACCAGATCAAGCTATGCGCTACATATCAAAACTAATGCTCAATTCTCTATGGGGAAGATTCAGTCTTAGGAATGGTCAATCAAGAAGTGTAGTCATTGATTCGCCAACTGAACTTATCGAATATGACAAGAACAACTCAATTGAAATACAATCTATCGATAATTTAACTGAAGAAACAATTTTACTAACTTACAAGCAGAAAGAAGAATTTATTATTGAACATGATACATCAAATATGGTGGTATCATTATGGACAACATCAGCAGCAAGAATAAAACTATTGAAAGCAATGCAAAAGGTAGCTGAATCACCAGGATGCAATCTTCTCTATGGAGACACAGACAGTATACTATTTTCTCATCCAAAGACCATGGAATGTCCTCTTCAAACAGGACCTCATCTAGGAGACTTAGCAAGAGAATATGCAGGATCTGAAATAAAAGAATATGTAGGAGGTGCGTGCAAGGCTTACGCACTTAGAATGGAAAGCAAAAAGAATGCCAAAGTTAGTAGTGTTCTGAAAGTACGTGGCATAACATTAACTGCTGATGTCTGCAAAATCTTACATTTTGACAGTTTCAAAGAAAGTGTACTTCATTATGCAAATGGAGAAAATGGTAATGAGGCAGATGATGACCTGGATAGAGGAACAATTATGATTGAAAATCCAAACTTTATACGGCGGAACGTGAAGGATGGTACGGTTTATTCAACTAAGATGAGAAAAATATTTAGACCGATAATACAAAAAGGAATTATATCCAATAACCTCAAAATTGTACATTTTGGACAAAAATGATTTCATATTTTTACTTATTAAATATTCACAACTGTATTTATTTTTTAATTGAATAATAAAAATTTGTATATTTTAAGAGAATATCACATATTTTCAGTAAAAATAGGCAAAAAATAGGGTGAGGCTGTACCACATCTAAAAATAAAATTAATTCATAATAAAAACCTATCTTAAATAAACACCCATTACTCAATATTAAAAAATATCGCTATTTAAATTAAAAAATTTAATTAAAAACTAAGCATTTGAAAAAATCTCTAATAGTTTCTTTATTACAACAAATATTTTTAAAATGTTAATGTTTTCAATAATATTCATATCTATTCTGTCCTTAGTAGTAGAGAGTTCGGACGATAAAACCAGGAAGAGAGAATTAGTGACAACAATATTTCGGAGGACACCATTACCAATATGGCGGAGAACACCACCACCACCAATATTTCCTAGCAGAGAAGAACATAATTTAATGGAAGTACCAATATGGCGAAGAACACCTCCACCAATATTTCCTAACAGAGATGAAAATAATTTAACGGATATACCAATATGGCGGAGAACACCTCCAACAATATTTCCTAACAGAGAAGAAAATAATTTAATTGATATACCAATATGGCGGAGAACACCACCGCCAATATTTCCTAACAGAGATCTTAATAATTCAGGTGAATTTCGACGAGGCGATAAATTAAACAATAGTTTATTGAATAAAACGGATGGAAAAGAAAGTTTAATTAAGAAATGGTTTGTAAAAGATATCTGTCATTTGAAGAAGAGTGATATAGCAAGACAAGTTGAAATAAAAAATATGGGGCGTTGGATTCTACGTTGGGATCTTTGGGACAAAAAGTTCAAATTTGGAAAACATAATAGAACAGATTACATCATGTATTCAAGATGGCGATTTTTATATGAACCTCCTATTTCAAATATTATAGATTTTTTCAAAAATTTGTAAACTATTTTAAAAAATAATTTTTTATTTTTGATATTAATAATCATTTTCATATGTAAATTTATAATTTGTTTAATATTTAATTAAAATAAAAATTTCAAATTAATCAATCAAAATATTGCGTTTTTCCCATTGATTGGGTTTACCTTCTATTTCAATCCACAATATTCCTGGTCTCGATTTTGGTTTAGTGGGTGTAGATGTTAAGTTTCCGTCGGATATTGGAATACTATTTAGACTAGTTGTTGATGTAGACGAACTTGCTTGTGTGCGCCGTGCTGTAAAAGTTATACCGCTTATTGTTGACGGGGGTGATTTGGGTGATGAAGGAGCAAAACATACAAGCTCAAGCGGGAAGTATCTCTCGCAAATTCCATCCTTTGTAAACGTTCTTGCGATAACACATTGATGAAACGGATATTGGAGTTTTATTTTGTGATGCGCAAAGAAATGTGCCGCAACCGATATATTAAATGGATAACTTAAATCGCCGTAGGCCTTGATTAAATGAGCCCCTGATGTTGTAATTCCGTCACATCGAATTGTATATCTCAATCCATTCCTATCTGAATAGGTTGTCTCTATCTTTCCGCTTTCATTTATAAATTTTGAAATCAAATCTGCATTTTCCTGAAGCATTAGTCTATATCTCACCAGATAAATTGGACAGTCCAATTTTATTGAAATATCTTCCAAAATCGAATTCATTTTTATCGATTAATTTAGAATGTTTTCTAAAATGTTCAAATGAATTTTAAAATGACAAGATTTAAGAAAATTTTGCCTTTTTATACTCAAAATTTGGCCTTGAAAATTGATACCTATTACGAAATATTGCAGTAGGCGGGACTTGTGTGAGTATATAAGGCAATAGATTTCCCAATTTTCATTCATTTATTCATTCATTCATATAAATAAAATTTTAAAAATAAAAATGAGCGGATTAAAAAATCAAAAAATCCCAAAACTTGAATTAATTAATGAGCCAAAAAATGAGGAAGAAGAGATAATTGAAGTAGAGATAGAAAAAGATACGGAAAAAAGCAATAAATCAAAATCTGCTACTTCAGAAATAAACAATGGAAAAATTGAGAAGAAACATGGAATAAATCCGCGTATACTTTGGAAAATTATGCGCATGAAAGATACCCCAAGGATTGAAATAAGAATTTGCAAAAAATGTGCTAATGCGCTTTATTATGATAAGAATAAATTTACTCAGAAGGACAATGGAAATATTGGAATTTGTTTTGAAATTTGTGAAGGCTGCGCGAAATTAAATATGCAGCTCAAAGATTTTGTTTCAGAGTGGGATGAGAAGAAGGTACAGAACATAAAAAAATGAATAAAATTTTCAACAATATTTTTTACATAAACTTGTTATTTTTAATATTAATTTTAATAATTGTAATAATTTAATTTAAATAAAAATTTTGGAATTTTCCTTATTATTAGTTAACATAGGAAATTTTTCAATTCATTAATTCAAATTCTCTTTTTCGGAAGCCACGCCCATTTTCTGTGTATAAATACTGAAACATTCCCCAAGATCAAACTTCCATTCAAAATTTGAATTCATTTATAAAAATATTAAAAAAATGTCAGTAATTGAAAATAATTGCCAACTCTTAGAAAAAGTGCTCCCTGAGGTTATATTTAGTGTGTCTTCGTCTGGTGTGACAATTTCATCACCACGGCTCATAACAGCACGTTTTGTGGAGTTTGACTTAGCAGGAAAATGTAAAAGTTGCAAGGGAGAAAATGTTGACATTGATTTTATTGTTACTCCGAAGGATGTAACCTTATATTGCAACCGCCTAAAATCAGAAAAAGTAGTAATGTTTGACCATATCTACGAAATTCCTCAACAATGTATTTTTCGAGTTAAATCAAAAGGGAAGAATTTCAATATCATTCACAAGGAGCCAAAGTGTAATGAAAAAGATTTTATTAAAGGAAATGAACAGATGACTATCAAGGAATTTTTGTCAAAGTTTTCACAAAACCACGCTCAAGTAGGAATAGAAGAAGAAACAAAAGAAAATATAAAAGAAGACGATAAAGAAAAGAAATTAGAAGAAAAAGATAACCTTCCAAATAAAATTAAATCTTATTAATCTTTCAATTAATAATCCTCCAATAATCATTAATCATATTTTATATTTTTAATTTTCGATAAATATTTTTAAAATGAATTATCATTTATTTTCCAATAAAGATTTGAAATTAAAACTTCCATTTGGCTGTATTATTAGCGGCCCAAGTTCAACTGGGAAAAGTACGCTTGTCCGAAAATTAATTTTCAATTCTGAACAACTTATTGAGCCTATTCCAAAATCTATACTTTATTGCTATGGCGAATATAATACTCTTGTTCCCGAACTACAGCGAGCCGGAGTCTCAGTCTATTCCGGAGTTCCACCTGAGGATCTTATTAAGAAACAAGAACAACCTGCACTAGTCATTCTTGATGATCTAATGTACTCAATTGACGAAAAATATTTATCGGAACTTTTCACAAAGAAATCTCATCATCTCAATTTTGGCATAATTTTTATCACTCAAAATCTCTTCGAGAAAAAACTCAAAGTCGCACGTCAAAATTCTATGTATATTGTATTAACTCGCGCACCAAATAGTGCATTGGCCATCCGAAATCTAGGAGTACAATTATTCCCAGGAAGATTAAACTATTTTCTAGACGCATATCGACAAGCTACAAGCAGCAGTAATTATTCTTATCTATTTATCGATTTACACCCAGCATCAGATCCAACACTTAGACTAAGAACAAATATATTTAAGGACCAAGAATCAGAAGACTCATACAATTCATTACCTATTATATTTTTACCCAAAAATTCCTCTAATTGAAACCATGTCAGCGAATATTAGTCAACTTGTCAAGGACAACCTACATTTCCTCAAACAACTCGCAAAAACTCGCTCACTAACTAAAAGAAAACAACTTTTAAAAAAAGCTTCAATCGACCAATTACTCTCTCTCACTGAAATTTGTTTCAATATTATACGCAGTCAATTTAAACTAACTAAAAGACAAAAATCTCGTCTTCTACCATTCGCTGATTTTGTTCGCCGTGTGAGTAGATTAAAAACAGAAAGAGGAGCCCGACGTACAGTAATACAAAAAGGAAGCGGTTTACCAATCGGATTGTTTCCTGCCCTCCTAACCCCAATCATTATTGAATTAACAAAAACATTAACAAGCAATTTATAAAAATGGCAAATAAATTTATATTAGTTCCTGAAGATATATATCGCGGATTACTTACTCAACCGACACCAGAAACTGGAAATATTAATTTGGATTTTACACGAGAAAATCTGGAAAATATCAAAAGACAAAATGCCAACACTGAATTAAAGAATATAAATTATAATCAGGAATTAAGACGTTATTTACACATGTTGAAGGACCAAAATGAGAGACCAATGAATGTTTCAATAAGACAAATGGAAGATCCAGCACTGGAGCAAATTAAAAAATTACTTCCCCTACTCCAAACAGACTCCAATGAAAGTAATCAACAAGTACTTAAACAAAATAAAACCACACCAAAATTTCCACATCTAGAAGAGTGTGCCGATTTAAATGAAAATGAGCTTAGTATGCATACGGCCGATGAGGAATCTCCGGATTCCAGAAGGAAAACTGAACCAAAAAAGACAGCAATAAAAGAAAAAACAAAAGAAATATTTGAAAGTATGAAGCAAGAGAATCTTGATAAATATGATGTGAGCACAGATGGAAAGATTCTAAGTAAGAAGGGCGGAAAAGAAATACAAGGAAGCAATGCACAAAAATCTATAGAGTGCATACTCCGAACAGGAATCAGTGGGAAATTGAGATGGGGTGAATTGACACCGCCAGGAACATCTGTTCTAGAAAATAAATTAAAAAGTGATCATAAAATTTGGCCGTTGATAGAGAAGGCACGAGAAAGCTGCACTCCAAAAAGAACTTATTCAAAACAAAAAAGAAAAATACCTGAATCCAAAGAAATAGCTGAATCAAAATGGAGACCTCCAGCAGAATGGAAATGATTTTAGATAAACTTTACAATGATCCAGCGAATCCAGCAGGATTTGCTGGTGTAAATCAGTTATGGACTGAGGCTAGAAAAAAGGATGCGAGTATTAAAAAGAAGGATGTTGAGGAATATTTGGAAGGAAATAGAACTTATACAATTCACCGTCCTAGACGCGTACACTTCAAAAGATCGATAACATATCCATCTGGGTATATGACAGATGTTCAGTGCGACTTGGCAGATTTTCAAAAATTATCGCGGCAAAATAATGGGAAAAATTATGCACTTGTGGCAATAGATGTTTTAAGTAAAAGAGTTTTCGCTGAACCTGTTCGCACTAAAAAATCAAATGATATGATTGATGCATTTGAAAAAATTTTGTCAAGAATGGAAATGCACCCCCACCGAATTTTCAGCGATAAGGGAACAGAATTTTGCAGCAAAGAAATTATGGATTTCTTTAGGAAAAAAGATATTGAGAAATACACGGCAACCTTTTCATCAGTTAAAGCATCTCTAGCTGAAAGATGTATTCGAAACATTAAACAGAGATTATACAAATTTATGAGTGAGAAACATACTTTAAAATGGACAGAAGCATTACCAAAGATAGTAGACGCAATAAATCATTCAAAGTGTAGGATTTTAGGCGGATTAAGACCAGTTGATGTAAGATTTAACAATGCAAAGAAAATAAGAGAAATGGTATTTGGTCCTATTGGAAAAAGTAATCTTCGAAAAAAACCGCGCTTTAATGAAAATGATCATGTGCGTATGAGCAGAAGTAAAAATATTTTTTCAAAGGGTTATCTCCCAAATTACAGTGATGAAATTCTTCATATAGATCTAGTCAAAAAGAAGGCTAATCCAAATAGATACCGCGTCCGTGACGATAATGGAGAATTATTTAAAGGATATTTCTACCCTGAGGAATTAACCCGAGTGAGGAAAGATGAGAATACTAGTTACAGAATTGAAAAGATTATTAAGAGTAGAAAGAAAAAAGATGGAAATAAAGAATTTTTTGTTAAATTTTTTGATTATCCTCAACCCCAGTGGATTGACGAAAATCAGTTTGTATAAAAGACCAATTTTTCATTCCCCATAAATCATTTGTAATCATTTTTCACTTTTATTGTTCAATTTATTATTATTATTTTTATTGAAATAAATAATGGCTAATACATTCTTTGTTGTTCTTCCTAGCAATGTTAGTGATTACCCAGATAATAAACCCAATAAATATCGAGTGCATCTGCCTAAACCAATAGAATTTCAAGGTGGAAACTGGGTATGTGGGCTCTACAGTATCCAATACCCCCAGTCTTGGGCTGCAACTATTGGCACCGACGTTAAACAATGGATCGAAATTAATTACAAAAACAAGAAACCACATAGAATTGGAATTCCCAAAACAACACAACTAACACCGAACGGACTGAGCTTCTTTCTAAAACTTGTATTATCCAATAAGGAAAAGTCTAGGAAAAGACGTGATGTTTCAATCGAGACATTTGAGGATGAAATTATCATTGACCCAGAAATTAATTTAGTAGTTGACGCAGTTAAGAAAAGACGAAGAAGGGAGGCAAGTGAGGTGGATACTGTACCGTTGTGGGTAAAGGAATTTTTTAACCAGTATCCTCACAATTACTGGGATGCCATACGCGATCATGAGCAAGAGTTAGAACAACATAAAGTTAAAGTAGAGGAAAAAACAAAAGAAGTTCTTAATGAGGAGAATGAAACAAATAAGGAAGAATTGCAGCAAGAACTTGATCACCTACATTCCCTTTCAGAGGGTAAAAAGAAGGAAATTCGTCTTTTAACAGAGGAAGCTAATAAGAGAGACAGGCGTGATGATCGACTAATAGCAAATCAGTTTCTGGAACAACATCCAAATGATTATCACGAGCAAGTAATAAAGATGGAAATAAATATAATTGTAAGATACATTGAACTAGAAGACAAAATTAGAGAAAGCAGAGGGGGTGCTGGTAAGAATGCTCGTTCTGGTGACGAGATTCAGAGGTTTATTAATTCAATAAAACGTATGAGGAAAAATTTGGAAGCAATAGAATCTGTTATTATTGAAAAAGATTTGAATATTACTAGAGATGAATTTCATCAGCAAAATTCAAATACGCACTCAGAATTTGTACAAAAATTTTTTGAAGACCATCCAGAGGATCATTGGACAGCTTTGAAGAAAAATTTAGGTGATCTACAGGAATTACACAGCCAAATTCGAGAAAAACGTGATTTGCATTCACAAGAACAAGATGAGGAAGAAAAGAATAAATTAGGGAAGGAGATTGACAACTTAAATAAACTGTCTTCATACAGAAGAAACAGATTTACAGCAATACATCAAGAGGCATACAAGAAATGGAAAAATTTTGAGCTGCCAATTCCACCAACTAAAAATGAAATTAAGGAAATGCAAAAAATTGAAGAGAGAACACACCCAGAATATTTAGAAGATGCCCTGAAAGTAGATGATAAAGGCAAACCAGTACCAATTCCTGCTCCGGTAATTACAGATGAAATGGTTGAAGTTGTCAATAACAGACATGGGTATGAGCAGGACAAGACCAAAGAGTCAGAGGAAAATGAAAGAAAAGATAAAGAACTGAAAGAAAGCAAGGAGAAATTAAAACATGCCAGAAGAATAGACAAACATGGAGATCCTATATCACTTGAGCAGCCAATAGAAGAAGAGGAAGATACAGTAAATGAGGAGGAAGATTACGAAGAGGAAAATGAGGAGGAGAAAAGCAGTGGAAGTCCTGTTTTAGATTTGTATTCCTCAGAAGAAATTATACCAACAAAAGAGATATTTGATGAGCATAAGAATGTGCAAAAAAATGATAATCTGATAAATGAGAAGACAGTCACTTTGATTGAAGAAAAGGAATCCCAGGCAAAAGATTTATATTCTGACGTTGAATTTGAATATTTGGACAGTATTGATCGCTTTAGAGTAGTTTTTAATGATCCTGAGATTAACAATATAATTATATCTTCACAATTATGTTATGTTCTCGGCTTCCCCATGGGTCGTTTGGTAAACGGTCAAATTGGAAAATATGGCATTGACCTCAAAGGTGGATTCACAAGCTTTTCTGTTTATTCAAAAGGACTAACAAGTAATGTAATAATGGGAAATTCGGTCAGTTCGTTACTAAGAATTGTGGCTGTTGAGAATAGGTCTGGAGGTGTTATTGAACGAGTGTATGATCAACCAATGTTCATACCAGTGTTACCCAGAGAGATTAATGAGATTGAAATTGAACTAAGATGGATGAACGGAAATCTAGTAAAATTTGATCACGGAACTGTAATTATTACACTAATGTTTAACAGAATGTTAAGATTTTAATTAAATGATAATTATTTTTGAAAATTGTAATACTTTATATATTTTTTATCATTTTAATAATAAAAGAAAATACGAATTCGTCTGGATTTGAATTATTTGATAATAGTGTTAGAAATTTTTTATAAGAGTATCCAGACGAAATAAAATAAATAAAAGTGATACAATGTTGACCACAAGTGGGTAAAAGAGGGTTTTGAACGGGTACATTATTAATTACACGGTTTGGAAATTTAGAAATAAAATTTTTAATTGAAATTGGTGGGTTGGGGAGTAATAATGAATCAAAGATTAATATATTCTCGGGGTTTATTATGAAAAATGCAATCCAATGTGATCCTTTCTGAGAAGATTTTTCAAAGTTGACGACCATTGAGCAAGGATATTTTTGAAAATCTTGTGGGATTTTATCTGCGGCAAAGCATCCAATAAAATGTCTTCTTGTAATTCTATTTTGTGATAAAATTTTCTCTATTTGTAAAGTGTCCATTTCTGTAAAGGAAGAAAATGTTTATATCTCTCTTTGTATCTCTCCAAGTTCAATGTCTTTGTTGATGGTTTTAATATTTTGAAATTTTCTAAGTTGATAGGCTAAAGCTGCAGCTAATAATAAAAGCCAGAGTACAATCAATGAAATGCAGTAAATAGCCTGAGGTATTGATGTTCCTGTTGAAAGAAAATCCTTGCAAAGGGCAGGAATTTGTAAATTATTCACTTGTTCCATTGACCATAAATCCAAAATTTTAATATTTTTATCTGGGTTAAAAGTAGTAGAAGCTAGACTGATATTATTTTTAAATCTTTCAGGTAGAATTGAGAATCTTGTTGTATTATTATTATTAATTTCGATTGTTGGGGGTATTGTATTGGCGTAATAACCTATATATTCTCGTAATTTTTCTCTATATTCTAGATTATCATTTTCATTAGTCATTGTATACTGTAGTGATAATTTATACAAAAAGAAAAATAAAATAATTAAAACAATGCTAAATTCAATTTTAATAGTAATATGGAACATTTTTAAATGAAATGGGAAATGAAAATTTGAGAAAAATCGAGAGTATTTATACTGAAATATCTGTGGAAATAGTTCTGTTTCTATCTAACATGAGCAGAGAATCAATTTCACCCATAGCCACTAGTACAATCCCACCACTTGGAACCGCCTCATTAAATGTCATTCTTATACTAGTTGTGCCATTTTTTATCAAATCAAACATCTCCGGTCCATTATCTTCTTGGCTATTTGTTAGGTTAAATACGAAAAAGCAATATCCTGCATAAGCATACCGAAACATAGATATACCGTTACTTTCTAACGATCCCGCATATCCTATTGCTTCTTGCATGTCATGATAAATTCTAGCGTAGTTTCCTTTTGGAAAATCAAGGGAATAAGGAGCTGATGGATAAGTAACTCCCCCAGCAGTTATAGAAATATCTCTCAAATTAAAATGTTGAAAATAAAATGGTGTTGTCTTTTGTCGTCCTACGAAATCTTTATTACCAACCATTCCCAGTATAATTCTTCGTGGCACCTGATCCATCCATAGATTAGCATTAAATTCTGTTCGGTTTTCACTAATGAATAGGGATTTTAAAGATGTTTTCCTTAATGGATATCGTGCAGGTTTTATTTCAAGTTTTTTCGCAATATCGAATGCTAAACTGTCCATTAGCTCAATCTTCTTTACATATAGCTTGCAAGCTAAAATTTCTAAATGGTATTTTGGTGCAGTGTCCCAGGGAGCACTGAGTAAGAAACTTGATTCGTGTGGGAGTAATTCAATATCAACTTCGCATTGATTCACTAAATATCTTGGTTGATTACAGATATCAACGTCTAATTTGGCCATAAATTGTGCACTGTGCGGGTTTCCATCTTCATCTAAGAATAATTTTTTCCTTGATTTGATTCCATATCCATTTGCATCAACTCCTGGATATGTTTGTGTAGCCCCATCATCATAATATCCCGCTACAGAAAGATAAGAGTTCTTTACACTTTGTGGGTAGGTTAGTTCGTAGTCAAAAATACTTTTGTAAGCCATGAGGGAATTCCCTTCAAAAACCTGTGTCCCATTAATATGCATGCGACAATTTTTCCAAATTGTGTGGCCTATAAGCTGCACGGTCGACACATTATCATCCTTTCCTATATCAACAAGTTTCCCATCTTTGTCTTCTTTTTTAATTCTAAGTTCAGTAAAAACATAAGTTTTGGCCAAATCAATATAATTTGTAGTCGCATGAATTTTGAAATGAAAAGGGGTGATATTTACAGGGTTCAGTGTGAGTAATTCAATAAATGAGGAGTTGCTAATACTGACATTCGTATGGGGAGTTTCGAAAAATGATAAAGCATTTGTTATTGCGTTACCAGAATCACGATCAATTTTCTGATGAGTAGACATTTTTATTTAATAAAGACCGAATGTATCTATTTTTTGACGTTTCTTTTTCGGTATAAGGGAGGGATGTTTACCAATAATGATTTGATGACTTTTTTCCTTTGAAAATGTTGAATGAGGTTTACGATTTCTTTTGCGACCTTTTATACTATTTCTCGCTTTCAATCCGGTTCCAAACTGTTTTTGCATTCCACCTTTCTCAAGCAATCTGTCCAATCCGCGTTTTCCTTCACTTATTACAGCTTGCTTAAAATTTGGTTTAAATTCATCATTGCCATATTCTGGATTCCCGACACTTTCCAAAATTCTTCCTCCAGTATCCAATGCTTCTTTTGCTACTGCTGTGCCCGCGCGTTTTGCATATGGCAAAAGGAAACGCCAAAAATTTCTGAGTACATCTCCGACTCCGCCACCCGCTTGTCTCCCGTATCCACGTTGATAGGGATTGAGTCCACGAAAATAGTAATAATTATCATCAGTTCCTTCTCCTATTTGACTAATAGTTGTATGGTGGTCATCGTATCCGATAGTTCGCGGATCAAAGGGGATGTGAACCATATTTAGATTAGAATAAATGTTTTATATAGTGAAAATATTATTATCCAATATTAATGAAATTTAGTTGAAAATTTATTAAATAGAAATTGAATGTTAGATAAATATGTGATATATTGTAAAAACAACAAAATTAATTAATGGTGTTTAAATTTTTATTATAATTATCTTTATTATAGATTAATAATAGACATGTTTTATTAATGGAAATATTCGCCTCCCGTTTGCTTTTTAAATACACAAATTAAATTTGGCATTTTGTCGTTTGGCATTTTGTCGATGTTGCATTTTTTCGGTTGACATCTTTAAAGTAGGCGTTTTGTCACATGACATTTTGAAAGTTGGCATTTTGTCGTTTGGCATTTTGTCGATGTTGCATTTTTTCGCTTGACATTTTTAAAGTTACCATTTTATAAGGTGACCTTTTGGACATTGGCCTTTTGTCATATGACATTTTGTCGATGTGGCATTTTGTCGCTTGACATTTTTAAATTTTGTATTTCGAAATAATTAGCTCCGCCCCTTACATTCGTACTTCCGTTCATTTTTTAAAATCATTTTAATTTTTTTCTAGAATTTTGTCAATTTTTTTCTCCCTCATTTTTAATTTAATTATTTTTTAAATTTTATAATTTATTTTTATTATTCTTTGACATTGAGAAATTTTTTGAAAATTATTAAATGCCACCCCCTTCCCCCAATTTATAAATTTGGTATTTTGAAATCCCCTTAAATTTGTACTTCCACTCTTTTTTTGAAATCATTTTATTTTTTTGTCAAAAATTTTAAAAATTTTTTCTTCTCCATTTTTAATTAATTAATTAATATATATTTTTAATTTTTTAAATTTTGAATTTTTAATTAAAATCTTTTTTAATATTTAAATTCGAAATTCCCCCAATTTTTAAATTTTGAATTCCCTCCAATTTATAAATTTGCCATTCTGTCAGTTGACATTTTGAAAGTTGGTATTTCGAAATAATTAGCTCCGCCCCCTTACATTCCCCTTACATTTGTACTTCCGCTCTTTTTTTAAATCATTTTAATTTTTTATCAAAATTTTATAAATTTATATTTTATTAATTTTATATAATTAAAATTATTTTTATTAATTTATTTTTAAATTAAAAAGTCCCTTTAAAAATATTTCAAAATGCCAAATTTAATCATTTCAAACTTTTTAATCCTTTCCACCCAGATCGCTCTTTTTTCTTAACATATTAATTTATTTGACACCTGTCATCACCCTTTACCTTCAAAAAGTAATTAATTATTTTAAATATGATTAATTACCCTCACCCTTTTATAAATTTCCCTTGAACCCCATCAAAAGGTATAGGTCGACGGCATAATCAAAATAAAAAAGCTTCAAAAGGTTTAGGTTTTAGAGATTTGGGGGTGAGCGATTTGGGGTGAGCGATTTGGGAGGAGCGATTTGGGGGGGGTTAACTACTAACTGGGACAAAAGGGTGGAGACAAAGGGGTGGTTAGAGAAATAGAATGTGTCTTCACCTTTTGGCTTCCTTTGATTTGCCGACACACCCCTCCTTTTGTCCCACTTTTAAGTGGGACAAAAGGGGGGGGGTTACTACTACAAACTTTATTTATTTTACAAATCAGAAGCTTGTACTTTTTTTTTATTTTTACCAGAATTAATTAACCAATTAATTGTTTTATTTATTTTCCCTAAGGTATTCACTAGTTTTTATTCATTATTAAAATGGAAAAAAACTTTTCCGGCCTTACTAAAATTAATTTTTTTATTCTTTTTTCTACCTCCCCCACTCAATTAAAGGCTTTTTCTCTCTCTCCAGTTTGTCACAAGAAAATGTCAACAAACAAGCCACAAATCCTTTCAAATTATATTTTATTAAAAAGTATTATCTCTTTTTTCTTTTTTAACTCCAAAAAGATTATTAACACCCTCTCATCTAATTAATTTATATTTTTTATTGAGATTTTATTATTTGTTTACTAGTTATTAAATATTGTTTGTGTATATTTATAATAATTTATTTAATTTTACAAATGTGTTTTGAGCAAATTACAAATCAGAATTTTAATTGTTATAACGTTTAATAATTTGCTAGTCAGAATTTGTAAAGTTTGTATTATTAAAATCAGAATTTGTAATAAAATCAGGAATTGAATTAATTTTACAATAGCGGACGATAGTTTAGGGGATATGACAATTGTGAACATAATATTAAAAAATAATTTTTTTTAATTATTGAAGTAGGTTTCTGTTTTGTATTTTAGGTTGATGTTTTCCGAATGATTTCTGGAGACTTTAATTAATTTTTCAATTCCTTTTAAATTTTCTATTAGGAATTGTCTTAGTACCATTGTACAATGCTCTACTTTATTTTTTTATTTTTATTAAATATTTAGGCCTTAAAAAATTTTTTTTAAATTCTTAAACTTCTGTTTGTTCTCTTATTTTCCGATTTTTAATTAATTATTAGCCTTATAATAAATATAAAATACTCATAATTATATAAATATTATATTTTGTTACCTTCTTAACTACACACATTCCTTTCTTTTTTTCTTTTAAAATTTTCACAGACTTGTAGAGTAGGTATCAATTAGTTTAGATTGCTTTTTCTTAAATTAAATGAACAGGGTTGGTTAAATAAACACAATAAGAAGACTACAAAAATGCCAAAAATGAGGGAAAAAATAAGGGAGGAAATGTGTGAAGGTGGTGGGGATGATTAGAAGGTGGAGAGAGAGGGATTTGGGACGCTAATCCCCGCGCAAAAAAATTCTCTCGGCTTTAGCTTTAATTTGTATTTATTTAATTAATTTTCCTCTTGTTTGCTTCCACCCCCGCTAATTTTTATTGTTAATACTTTTTCAAATACATTTTTTCTTATTATTATTAAAAAATGTGAAAGGGATGGTTTACACGCCCATTCTGTGGCTTTTATTTAATTACTTTTACTTATTTAATTTTATCTCTTTTTTTTAAATCCTCTTGTTTAAATGTCAAAATTCTTTTTAAATTAATTATTAATTATAGCTAAATATTTTTCTGATTTAAGTATTTATTTGATATATGTATTATTTTTAAGTACTATAGAATTAGTAGTATTTCTGGTTTTAAAAATTATTGGGGTTAGAAAATTGTAATTGTAAAAACTTGAATTTCAAGTTTATTTCAAGTTTTATTTGTAAAACTTGAATTTGTAATTTTTAGAAACTTGAATTTGTAAAAAACAAGTTTATTTCAAGTTTTAATATCAGAATTTGTATTTTTCTAAAAACTTGAATTTGTAAAACTTGAATTGTAAAACAAGTTTTTACAACCTTATTATTAAAAATCAGAATTTGTATTTTCTTCAAAACAGTTGTATTTTTACTATCAGAATTTGTATTTTTTCTACAATTAAAACATTTGTTTTAAAATCAGAATATGTTCTTCTGATACTTTTTTAAAACTCTTAAACAATTAACTGCTTTTTACAAATCAGAATTTGTAATTTTTCAGAATTTGTAATTCTCTACATAAAGGCGATTTATTATATAAAATTAGCGTTATTGTAAACGAACATTTTTAGAAACATTTTCTATTAATGTTTCACATTTTTTATATCCAACTCGTCCTCACACACACCTTCTCTAATAAATATTTAAAAAGCTTTTTTATATTTATTTATCATTTTGGCAAATAAGCTTTTTAATACTTTAAAGCATTAACGAGCACTTTTATTAGTAGGTGGCACTCTTCTCAGGATTTTTTTTCAATTTAAACCAAACATCACAATTATCAAAAAATTAACTATTAAATATAGTTAATTCATATTATTAGACTTGAAAAAAATATTTTTTTTCAGGCCATTAACTAACTTTTATTTTATTTATTTTTATCTAGTCACTTTAATTTTAATTAACTTGCGCAAATAGAAAAATATTTTCTGATGTTATTTTCTATTAAAATCAGAATTTTATTTTGTAATTGTATTTTTAATTTCAGAATTTTATTTAAACAAGTTATATTTTTACAATTCAGAATCTTAATTTAATTTCAGAATTTGTATTTTCATTACAATTACAGGTTGTATTTTCTGATTTTATTTTTTTCAGAATTTGTATTTTAAATTTCAGAATTTGTAATTCTATTTAAATCAGAATTTATATTTCTAAGTAAAATCAGTTTTTTTTTTTCAGAATTTATATTTAAATTTCAGAATTTGTAATTTTTATTTAAATCAGAATTTGTGTTTTTAACTATCAGAATTTGTTTTTCTAAGTAAAATCAGAATTTTTATTTTCAGAATTTGTATTTTTACTTATCAGAATTTGTAATTTTTAATATCAGAATTTGTAATTTTTATATCAGAATTTGTGTTTTTAACTATCAGAATTTATTTTTGTAACTATGTATTAGAATTTATTTTTCTAAGTAAAATCAGAATTTTTATTTATCAGAATTTTTTTAACAATCAGAATTTATTTTATAATTATCAGAATTAGTGTTTGTAACTATCAGAATTTTTATCTCTCAAATCAGAATTAAATAAATAATATTAATTTTTATTAAAAAATATTATTAAATTACATTTTAGTTTCTCGCTTAACAAATTATATTTAATTCTAATAAATATTATTTATAATTTCTCTTAAAAAAGATTCCCTTCAATGTGTGAAGGAGGGAAAGGAAAGGGATTATATTTATCCAAATTAAATGAAAGAAATTTTTTTAAAGGAAGAATGGAATTTTTTTCAAGCTTTTGAGAATTAAATAAATATTTTTATTTTAAAAAAAGTCTCTCTCTTTCACTCTCAAATTCATTTCCTTATCCGTCCATTTATTTATTTTTTCACTTAATTACTTGTAAAAATACTTGGTAGTGTTTGTCTCTTTTACACGACTTTTTTACCTTTTTCAAAACATTGGTAAGGGGACGTTTATGGCCATATTTTGGAATCAGAAATTATAAGTATCAGAATTTTAATTTTCAGAATTTGTAATTTTAAATGTCAGAATTTGTAATTATATTTAAATCAGAATTTATTTTATTATTATCAGAATTTTTGTTTGAAAAAGGTAAAAAGAGGCCACATTTTGGGCCATAACTTTTTCGATTCTTAACCGATTTAAATAATTATTATACCAATCGGAAGCTCTGGATGTGCTGATTATTTTAGCCAACAGGATTAATTTGATAGGATCATCCTACACAAAGTTGTAACTGGATAAGTAGGCGAAATCGTGCTTTTTAGTCTCTATTTAGTTGTAACTTTTTGTAGGATGATCTGATTAACTCAACCCTGACAGATAAAATATTCCTCACATCCAGAGCTTTCGATTGGTATAACACTTATTTTAATTTTTTTGAGAATCAAAAAAGTTATACTCAAAATAAGACTTGGAGACTTAAACGTTGATTCTGGAATGTCCTCTACCTTTTTTAAAATAAAAAAAATCAGAATTTTCAGAATCAGAAAAAATCAGAATTTTTATTATAAATAAATCATTTTTCCTTTTTTTAAACCAGAACTTGCGGTATTTTTCAAGAATATTGCTCGAGAAATTTATAGGGACTCCTTCGAGTAACCCTATTTTTTCTTGATTATTTTTCGCATAATTTACCTCCATTCCCCTTCAAAATTTTTTAAATATTCTTTTCTTAAAATAAATATTTTTAATATATTATATTAGGTATTAAATCTCCTTTTTTTCTTCAAAATATAGGTAGAGGTGTTCTGTAATTCCCCCAATCTTTAAGTGGTTCTTTTTGCTTCTCCTTCATAAATATAACACAGTAAAACAATTTTGTTGTCATTTTATATTTTTTTAGCTTCTGAAAAAAATTTTTTTTCTTTAAATAACTATAAATTTGGAATATTTAAATTTTTTTGTGTGTCATTTTCTGTTTAAAAATTCTTACAAAAATGACCACCTTATTTTTTCTTCTAAATTATTTAATTCTTTTTTTACTCAACGTTCGTCTACCATTTATGTGGTCACTTTGCTTATTTTAATATTTAAATATTATTCATTTATTTTTATCCTACTGTAGCATTTTAAGTTTGTGAATCTTAGGGTAAATAATACTAAAACAAGTTTTACAAATCAGAATTTGTAATTGTAAAAATTTAAAAATTCTGGTTTTTTTTGCAAATTCTGATAAACTTAAAATTTCTTTTACAAATTCTGATTTATATATTGTAATTTCTTTGGGCAGTTAACTTTATTTGTATTTAAAACCAGAACTTGCGGTATTTTTCAAGAATATTTCAACAGAAATTTGTAGGGACGATTTTGAGTAAATTTTTTCCTCTATAAATAAAATATATAAAAAATAAAAAAAATTTTTTTTTTATAAATTTACCTCTCTTCCCCTTCTTTAACAATAAATGATTCTCGTCTGAATATTCTGATAACCTAGTACATACATATAATGAAAATTAAAAAAATCTTTTCCTAACGTTTCTGAATTACTTTTTAAATTATTCAAACAATTTTGTATTCTTATTTTTTTCCTCAACTTTTTTTTTTATTTTTCCATTTACTCTAAAAAATATATTCACTTTTCCCGTCGGTCATTTTAATATTTTAACAAAAAATAGGTGAATATTGTGGAACGGTCATTCTTTGACCATAAAAGAAGCTTTTTTTCTGTCTTTCCATTTAATATTAATTTGCATTTTTTCTCCTTTTTACGGTCAAAAATATGTTAACAACCAAGAAGCCGACAGAAGACATTTAAAAAATAAATTTTAAATTTATATACATTTATTTTTTAAATTATATTTACTTGCGAGTAGGGGTGGAATATGATCGGTTTTTAAAATTAGTACCCTCAGTAAATTTAAAAAAGAACACGGGTTTCGGTTTTGAGTTTTAAATGCTGGTTTTATTTTGTCTTTTCAAAAATTTCAAAAATTTTCGATTTTAAAATTACAAGTTGATGGTCAATTTAATCTACTGATATTATTTTCATTGTTTGGACTATTCAACCTTTTCAATAATATCTTTACTAGGTTATTATTTATAAACTTGAAAGTTGAAAACTATTCATTTACAAACTTGAAAAAATTTTACAAACTTGAAAAAAGTTGGAAAAATTGTAATCTTTGATTTTTTAAGTTTTATTTGATTATTATTCTGATTTTTTCTAATTTTTAATTAATTCTGAAAATTTAAGTTTACGTTTTCTATGTAATTTCTATTTTAATTCATTAATTTATTAATTTAATTCCTCCTTTCTAATAAATTTGTTCTCATCCAACTACGTTTTTTTTAATATTTTGTTCGTTTACCTCCAATCCTTCCAGTAAAATGGGAAGAAAAAGCTTTTTTAAACATTTATTACTGTATTAGTTGGCTGGATTTAAATGAAGGATTTTAGGAAATTAAGTTAATATATATTTAATTTATTTTTTATTTTATAAACGACCACTTCCTTCTAAATATTTAATTAATTTATTTAAAACTTTGTCGTAACAAATTAAGTTTATTTTATAAGTATTAACATGTTTTATTAAGTTTGTAGGCGTAATCAAGTTTGTAAAACTTGATCTTTTTCAAATTCAAGTTTATAAACTTATTTTTTACAAGTTCAAGTTTGTAAAACTTAAATAAACTTGTTCGATTTATTCAAGTTTTATTTTCTCTCTATAAAGTTTTACAATATGTAAATGTTTTACAATTCTTTATTAATTCAAGTTTTACAAAATTACAAACTTGGAAACTTAAGTTGACCAATTAAATTGTTATTAAAAAAGTTGGTAAACTTGAAAACTTGATTTTTAAGGTTTCACTTGATTATAATTCTTTTTTTCTTCTATTACAATTTATAAAGTTTACAAATTTGTTTTACAATTTTAATTATATTATTTTGTTTTCACCCATTTAATTTAATTTTTTTAATATTCAGATATTCAATTAATTTTCTGAAATGGACCAATTTCATTCAAATTTACTTTTACTTCAATGCTCACGCCTTAAAACACCGCCGCAGCCTTTTGACTGTGCTATTCGAGTGTTTGCATCTGATGAATTTGGATCTGAATCTAAAGGTGTTTTTTCTTTTAAAAAATATTTTTAAATAATTTTTCTTGTTTTCCTTGTTTTTCTTTTAAAATACGTGGAAAATAAAATAATAGTTTTAAAAAGGAAGAAAATTCTCTTTAAATAGTCAAAGACAATTTTTATAAAAATAAAAAGGAATCAAATTATTGTGAGCGTGTTCGCATGTGTTTCACGTTCAATAACGCGAGAAAGGATTTACCTTTATTTTTAAGTTTAGTACCATTCGATATAGAATTAAATCAGCTACAAACTAACAAAATTTCAGAATTTTTGATTTTTGTATTAAAAAGTTACGGTCATAAAAGTAATAATTTTCACATAAATTGATCATTTTTGGCTTTTTTTTGATAACAACATTTTTCTTGATTATCTAACAATTTTGTCTTTTATTATTTCTAATAGCCAATTTAATTCTCTATCGAATGACACCAAATCTTTCTTGAATAATTTTTCTAGTTATAAGGGTTTTAAATCATCCTTGTCTAGCTGTTCATTAAGTACTTAAGTTTGTTTTTCGATAACAACATTCTCTTTCGTTATCTAAAAATTCTGCTTTATCTGTCATTTTATAGCAAATTTAATTCTCTATCGAATGATACTAAATTGGTTCTAGAATATTTCTTTATTGGAAAGGTATAGGGGCTTAGATCATCTATATCTATGTAGCTTCTTACTCTTTAAGCTGTCTATTTTTTGACAGCAACATTTTTTCTTATTACCCAAAAATTTTGTATTTTTTATTATTTTTAATAGCCAATTTAATTCTCTATCGAATGATATCAGATTTTTTCTGAATAGTTTTTCTATTGAAAAGGTATAGGGGCTTAAATCAGTTATCTCTATGTAGCTTCTTACTCTTTAAGCTGTCTATTTTTTGACAGCAACATTTTTTCTTATTACCCAAAAATTTTATTTTTATATCATTTTATAGCCAATTTAATTCTCTATCGAATGATACCAAATTGGTTCTGGAACAGTTTTTCCCTACAACGTTATAGGTGTTTAAATAAGCTCACCCTCAAGTTGTTAAGTTGTCTATTTATTTATTTTTTTCAAAATTTTCTGCAATTTTCCCCTTCTCTTTTTTTACCTTTTCCGTCATTTCTTGTTTTTAAATTATTTTCTTGTCTGTTCACAACTTTCTTTTTAACAAATTTTGTGCAAAAAAAAGGGTCGCGCAGACGTAAAAAAGGAAGGGAAATGAGTGGAGGTTAGCCTTTTTTGGCCTCTCTCGAAATTCAATGAGACGTTCGTTTAGGTAGCCCAAGGGGGTTCAAAACAACCTTTTCCTTCTTTCATTTTTTCTCTTTTTTTAAATTTCTTGATGCGCATTTTATTTTTTTATTTTTATTGTCGGTGGTAAAGAGAAAAAGAGGGGAGGGGGGGGGGGAGGGTTTTTGGGTGTTCACAAAACTAAAAAAAATTTTTCTCCTTTCCTCTCGAATCAACGGTGTTTTCTCTTTCGTTTAAAGTAATTTACAGACTGAGAATTCAGAAAAATTGTTTTAAAAATATATCTTTTGGTACATTTTTAAAATTTAAGTTTGAATTTAATTAAATTAGTTAAGTGTAGACTGATTTTTATTTCAAGGTTTTTTTACAGCTTTTAAATAAAAGAAATATTCTGATATTAATTTTAAAAATAAATCAGAATAAAGAAAAACAAGAAAAATTGTTTAAAAAATATTTTTTAAATTTATTAGAAAAAAATTCACAATTTTTTAACTACCTAATAATTAAAAAGGAACATTTCAGAAATTACCAGAAAACTTAGAAAACGCAAACTTAAGTTTTACAATTGTAAAATAATTCAAGTTTAATTAAACAAAGTTTATTTAATTCAAGTTTTATAATAATTCAAGTTTTTAATCAGGTTGCAATTGTAATTTATTGTAATTCAAGTTTTAAATAAACTATAATAATCCAACTTTAATTAATTCCAAGTTTTAATTATTAAACTTTAATTAATTCAAGTTTAATTATTACAGGAATTAATTAAACTTGGATTATTAAATTTTACAATTGTAAAACTTAAGTTTGCGTTTTTCAAGTTTAATTATTCCAAGTTTTATTCTAAGTTTTAATAAACTTAGATTAATTCAAGTTTGTAAACCTTACTAATTATTTTAAACTTAATTGTAAAATCAAGTTTTCTTTAATCTAGTTGTAATTGTAATTTAATTTTACAAATTTTAGATTTATTTAATTTAATTTTTATTTTTTTCTAATATAAACCCATCTCCAATGGAAGCCCACTCAATGAGGGGTATTTAAAAATAGAAGCCCAGGGCTTGTATTAGAGAAAATATTATAAGTTAAAAAATAATTGAAATTTTATTTCCTTCAAAAATTTTTCAAAAAAATTTTCAAAAAAAATTTTTTTTCCAATTTAGAACACCTAATATTTGTCCACAGTAATATAATATCAACTAAAAGTATTATTCTACGTTCACAACTGGATTCACAACCAACAATTGCGCTAGCGCGCTTTTTACTTTTGTTGCATGCTAGAGAAGAGGGGGCAATTCAGGGGCTAGCTACTAATGGGGCTTTAAATAATGAATTACGTGAAATTAAATTGGGTAGGTTAAGGGAAATTTAAAAATAAAAAAAAATTTCTTCCTTAAAGATCTCTCAGCATTACAAAATGGTTTAGAAGCATTTAAACAATTTATAAATTTTCTTTACGGTGATCAATCCGCTGCTATTGGTGGTAGTGTTTCTGATCAGGTAGTTAAATTCTAAATATAAAATTGAAATTTGGTATTATACCGAATATATTCTGAGGGATTTTAACTCGAGAGCTAACTTTTAATGCGGCTAGGGCTTCTGGGTCTTAGGAAATCTCCGTGGTATCCAGATCTGGAATTGAAATTTTTATTAGGGTGATAGAAGATAGAAGAGAAGGTCTCAGATCCAGAAATCTCTCAGACCCTTAAATGGGGCTTAGTAGAATTCATTTTTATTTTTGTAATTAAAGACTAAGATTTTTACAATTCCTCTAATTTTTTGATTTTTAAATTCTGATCTTACTTTACAATTTAAAACGTCCCTTAACATTATTACAAATCTGATTTTTATTTTTTACAATGGCAAAAAAAATTTTTTTTAATTTTATTTTCAGTTACTTCTTCTCTCCAAATTATTCGCCGTTCCAGATTTAGAAATGTCTATACGGTCATCAACAATTTTAGATCTTCTTAAAGTTAATATAGGACAGTCATTAGAATCTCAATTACCTTGTAATACAACTCAGGGCAGTAGTGGAATAAATAATTCTAATAATAGTATTTCACTGCCAGAACAACTAGCAAATATTGGGGGATTTGTAAATAATAACAATAATGCTTCGCCGTTTTCTTCCCTGCCTCTATATGCTGGTAAACTATAGAAACATTTTTATTTTTAATAAATTCTGATTTTTTAAATATAATTCTGATTTTTATAATTAATTCTGAGTTAAATTATGATTTTTTTAAAAATAATTCTGATTTAATTTATGATTTTTAGGAATTAATTCTGATTAAAATTCTGATTTCCAAAAATTTATTCCGAGTTAATTCTGATTTTTAAAAATTAATTCTGTTCAAAAATTCTGATTTTAAAACTAATTTTAAAATATTAGCAGCCTATTTACAAATGCAGCAGTCATTGTTATTTACCAGTCAATCTTCCAATAATACTACATTCCTTCAAAATCCACAACCAGCTTCGATAACACAACTTGAACAACCTAGGAAACCAAATTTTGCGACTATGTTTCGAGATAAACATCGGTAATTTATTTTTTACAATTATTATTATTTTTTACAAATTCTGATTTCTCCTATTTTACAATTTCTGTTTTTTATTTTACAAATTCTGATTACTTTACTTCTTACAATTCTGTTTTTCTCTTAGTTGTGTTTTACAAATTCTGTTTTATTTTTATTTTACAAATTCTGATTTCTATATTTTACAAATTCTGATATTTTATTTTACAAATTCTGATTTTTATTTTTATTTTACAAATTCTGTTTTATTTTTATTTTACAAATTCTGATTTCTATATTTTACAAATTCTGATTTTTATTTTTTTACAAATTCCGATTCTTCTACCTTTCATAATTCTGATTTTATTTTTATTTTTACAAATTCTGAATTTTATTTACAAATTCAGAGTTTTTTTTTATTTTTTATAAATTCTGATTTTTAATACATTATTTTATTTACAAATTCTGATTTAGTTCCTTTCCCTATTTTTTCCCCTTTTATATAATTACTTTCATTCCTTCTAGTCATTTTCCTCCTTATTTTTAA
Organism: Meloidogyne arenaria; assembly: GCA_036172955.1. Lineage (NCBI taxonomy): Eukaryota > Metazoa > Nematoda > Chromadorea > Rhabditida > Meloidogynidae > Meloidogyne > Meloidogyne arenaria. The sequence goes on from JARQAB010000010.1 coordinate 537,252, forward strand.
TCCTCCCACAAACATTTTTATATACTTTTAAGAATTCATTCATTAATCCTTTGAAAGAGACGGAATATTCTGATTTGCTTCTTAAATTAATCACTTTTTTGTTTCTTATCCGGTTTTTTTTGGCTAATTTACAGCATAAATTATTTTTTGATATACATTCTATAAATTTCCGGAATTTTTAGAATTCCATTTACTACAAATTAAAGAAGAAAATATTTTATTTTTAATACTTTAATTAAATAAATTTACCAAAAAAAAGTAAAAAAAATTAAATTTCCAGGTCAGATTCAGATAACGATATTATTATTGGAGAGGATTTACAACAACATAATAATCAACAATTATTAGATTCACAAAATCCTCTAATGGCCCGACGTGAGAGCAATGCATCCTCAGGCTCCTCTTCTATTCATTCTTCTATTGGGAACGAAAATAATTCAGCAATTGCTATGGGTGAAAGTGGAGGTGGAGGGGAGTTGTTACTTCCACCAAATGATAAAGAAGGTGGGGGAAGTTTATTTATTTTAAATTACAAATTGTAAAAACTTAAATTTGTAAAACTTGAATTTTTAAAACTTGAATTTGTAAAAACTTGAAAATTGTAAAGTATTAAAACTTTAATTGTAAAACTTTTTTTACAATTTGTAGTTCAAGTTTCAAACTTATTTTACAATTTGTAGAACAAGTTTTAAAAATTTTTACAAATTGTAAAATAAGTTTATTTTTGTAAAACTTGAATTTGTAAAAACTTGAAAATTGTAAAGTATTAAATATTAAAACTTTTTAATTGTAAAACTTTTTTTACAATTTGTAAAAATATTAAAACTTGAAAATCTAAGCTTGAGAAAAGTTTAATTTAAGTTTTGTAAAACTTAAGTTTTCAAGATTTACAATTTATTTATTAAACATTTCTACTCAATTTCAGGTTGGTGTCGGAATAAAAAATACATTCAAATTGTAAAAATGGGTTATCGCTGTCTTCTATGCAACAAAGTTTATGGTCGTTACAATTCTGTAGGTTTTAATCAAATTTCTAGAGAATATTCTAGTTGTAACCAGCTTCACTAAGAACATCATCTTTTCCTAGTTGAAAGTTTAAGGGAATATTTTCGTCATTTTAATTACCAAATAAGGGATAAAATAAGGGAAAGGGATTATAAGAAAGTCACTATAGTATACTAACTTGCTTCTTTTATGGAAAGTCCAGTAAATATTTACTAAAAAATAGATACAGTAAGATGATAAAAATATTTTAGAATTATTTATTTAAAAAAATTAAAGGTCAGTTACCATGTTACAATTTATCACCGAAACCCCCCTATACGATGTGAGGAACAAGGATGTCAGTTTACAACCCGTGAAGCTCGTTATATACACTTTCATAAATATTATCGCCATCAAATTGCACTACCGGAATCTATCGATTTGGGTAATTAAAATTTACAAATTGTACATAATTATGTAAAATACAAAATGAACTAAGTTTTACAATTTGTAAAAATAAGTGTTGAGCTTTAAAACTTATTTTACAATTTGTAGTTCAAATTTTAAATTATTTTACAAATTGTAAAATAAGTTTTTTATAAAACTTGAAAATCTAAGATTGAGAAAAGTTTAATTTAAGTTTTGTAAAACTTAGGTTTTTAAGTTTGTAAAAAAGTTTTAAACTTTAAAACTCTTTTTACAATTTGCATTTCAAGTTTTAAACTTTTTACAAATTGTAAAGTATTTACAAAATTAATAATTTCAACTAAAATAGTGTTTTTAGAAATTACAAATTGTAAAAACTAATTGTAAAAAAATTTTTCAGCTTCACGTAAATGTCCTCTACTTGGTTGTAAACATGTTTCAAAAAGTCCAGCAATGTTAGAAAAACATATGCAACGACACGTTGCTGATTGTCTTAAAGAAGGGGGATCATCTTCTATTTATATTTGTAGAATGCCTGGAAGTATTTCAACAAAAGAAGATGAAAATATGGATAGTATGGAAAATAATGATCCAGAAATTAATAAAACTTTAAATATGGTTAAGTCTATGAAGGAAAGAAGAAATACTTATTCTGGTGGTTGTTCTGGTCCGTCTGGGGGAGGGCAATGCTTGTTTAAAGCAAATTCGAGAGAGGTGATTAGTTTAAAATTATTTGAGTTTACAAACTTTAAAGTTTACAAATTGTAAATAGTATATTGTAAAACTTGAAGAATTGTAAAACTTAAAACTTGAAATATTACAAATTGTAAAACATCAAATTTTAAGACTTAAATTACAAATCGTAAAAACTTGAATGACTAATTGTAAATAAATTACAAAACTTGAATGAATAATTGTAAAACTTAAATTACAAATTGTAACAAGTTTTTAAAAATTAAACTTATAGCTTATGTACGCCCATTTGTTAACCTACCACTCTGCTTCAAGCGCCAGTACCACAACACTTTCTGCCGACGCAGAAAAGCGAGGTGTCGAAGAAGATGAGGATGAAGAAACACGTTCTTTAGCTGGAGGAAAGATGTCCGCATCAGCCCCAAGTACACCACCAACCTCTTCTTCACAACTTTTATCTCCTCTTCTTTCGCGTTTTCCTTGCAATGAATGCAACTTTAGGTGAGGGTGGTTTTTTACTGATAACTTTTCTTTGAATTAAGATAGAAATTTAATTTTTATATCATTCGATAGAGGAGATTCTGGGCTACAAAACGACTACTTTTTCATTTTTTAGTATTTATTTTCCTTAAAGTTATGGATAAAAAAGTGGGGACAGATGATTAAAAATGGGGAAAAATTAATTTTAAAAATTCGCTATAGGGTTTGAGATTTTTTTGAAATTTTATAGATATTTTAATTTTAAAGCCCAATTTTTCCTCTACATTTTGATATATAATCCATTTTTCTATCTCGACTTTAAAAAAAGTTATGTGGCAAAATCTATAGCCACCTCTAATTAGAGAGTCTTTGAGAGTCTCTTGATTAGACTGCTAAAAAATTTTTTTAACAAGAAAAATCTTTTTTCTTTCAGAGGACGTACACTAACTTCATTAACAAATCATAAATTACAAAAACATTCAAATAACAATAAACAACAAATTAATGGAACAACAACTTCAAAACCACCCCATTTACCACCAACTAAATGTTCTTCTTTTGTGTTACCATTTAATCCTTCGCTTTTTAATTGTGGAACTGGAGGAGGAATTTTTGGGGGAAGTGGTGGTGGTGGTGGAGGGTTTTCAGTTCCTGGTTCTCCTCTTTCTCCACAGGTATTTAGAAATTTCTGAAAGAAAATTTTAAAGATTCATAATGGTCCGTAGTGATGTTCGAGTCAAAAAAGCCGAGAGTCGAGACCGAGAATCAACCCCGAGACCGAGAGTCTCGAACATCACTAATGGTCCGTCATGTTAGGGGATAAAATGGATACAGCCTCTCATCGAGCCAAAGTGATTGTTAAGGGCTGAAATGTTCCAGCAGGTTATGGCTTTGCGCCGTTATGGCTGTTCGTCTACTTGGGCGTGCCCCTAGTCTATTTTATTAAGGAACAAAATGTCAATCAATTCTCATAAGGGTCAGAATTAAAAAAAAATGCTTAATGTCAGTCTTAAAAATATATACAGTATTGTATTTTAGACTGGAAGCCTTGGACATGGCAGCAACAGCATTTATCCAACAGGATTGCCACCATCATTCTTTAACGCCCCACCAACTACTTCAACAACAAATTTAAAAAATTTAGGAGGTTTAATTAACGATCAACAACAACAACAACAACAAACAAACAATGCCCATCAATTATTGGCACAATTATTAGCAGCACAAAAACTTGCTTCAGCAATACTTTCAGCTGCAGCAACAACAACTAACTCTTCTCCTCCTTTTTCAACTTCCCCAGCAACTTCAAGTTCTTCATCTCCACCAATTTCGACTGTTACTCAACAACAACAACAACAACAACAACAGTGAAAATAATAAATTAAATTTGTAAATAGGCAAAAAATGTTTTATATGTATTTATACCCAAAATAGAATTAAATCTCAATATAACTGATCAGTCGGACCAGACTATGAAATAACCTGGTATATTAGGGGAGCCCCTATATTTTTAATTTTTTCTTGGTTAGCCACTTGTTGAAAGGATTAATAGACTTGGGCGAGGTGAAGAGAAAGGTGAGCAGCAGGGGAGGAGTGTGTGCCGAAACTGATGTGTGTGCCGAAACTGAGGCACAAAACCACGGTAACCAGTTCTTACCTGGGTAGGGTTGTCTAAGCAATACCCTCAATTTAAGATAACCTTAAGCTTACTTGGGTTTTGGGGTTGTCTAAGCTATGCCCTCAATTTAAGATAACTTTAAGTTACTCTCACAATTATTTCAGACCCAAGGGTCTATCTTGTAGTGAGGTTCGACTGTATTTACTTATTGTAAAAAATCCATTTGGGCGTGAGAGAAATTTTAGGGCGCGCAGTTGTAAACTAGGAGAATACTCTTTTTAATTCCTTGTTTTATTTTTATTATTCCAGTAAAAAGACTTTCCTCTCAAATATTTTTTAATAATTTTAATTTTGCTTCAAATCCTATTTAAAAATTATTTTCAAGTCTCAGCTTCATAACTCTCATTAAAGTTTACCCAACCAACACTTAATTATTCAGACAAGTTTTGAGAGTTATGAAACTAAGATTTCTTTTTAAATTTTTCCGGCATTTTGATATTATTTTTTATTTTCAGTTATTCTTATTATTGTTTTTCCTTTAAATCCACTCTCCTTAACCAAACCGGAATCAATTTATTTTTAAATAATTATTTTTTTAAAGCAATCCCAGTCTTGCCACAATTCTGGTTTTCTCTTCTACTTTAATCTTTTGTTTAATTTCTATCAATAAATTTATTAAGACCCCCTCCCCCAACATCGCGAGCCCACTCCTTCGCAAGGCCACAACTTTGTTTTAAAATTCTTGAACCACAAACGGCGGTTCAGGTTGATCTCTTATATTAGTGATACCCTCCTTGCGGGCAGAAAGTAAATCAACCGGTCATTTACCCTGAACGATCTTATATTTTTTTCAATTCGGCATGATGCATCGAACCATCTCAAGTGTATGCGGCAAAATCGCATTCACGGGATCACGTAACGGGATTTTTTCAAAATATTTTACGGGACGGGATCCGGCGGGATTAATCCCGTAAATCCCGCTCGTCGTTTAAAACACGGGGATTTCAGGAAGGATCCCGTAGAATCCCGTACAGGATCCTGTCCCGTGCCGCAAACTAATCTCAAGACATCAAGAAGTTGTGCACTACGTCGGACTTGACTCGCGGTGGAATGACCCCCTCCCCCGCGTTTATTATTTATTCCCATTAAATATATAAAAGCATTTTTGTTTACTTCCGGTAAGCTTTATTTTATTTGTCTTTTTCTCTTCCTTTTTCTATTAAAATGCTCGCAAATAAACTTTCTGAGAATACAAAAAAAAATTTTTTTTTAATTTTTTAAAATTTTGTTTGGATAAATAAGTGTATTTTTACTACAGAATTTTTTTTAAATTTTATTTTAAATTAATATACTATTTACATATATTTTTTGGAAAAATTTTTTTTCGAAAAAGATTTAAAATTAGAAAAACACCAAGTACAAAAACTGTGGGAAAAACAGGGTTATTTCCCCAATAATAAAGAGTTAGTTGGCAGTGCATGAAGACAGAAATGCCGGCATTTCTATTGTGCCTTAAAATAATTATTATAATTCTAATTTTTTAATTAAATAAATCTAGATATCCCGGTTACCCGAGGGTGAGCTTTTGGGACGAACAGTAATTGAGATTTTGGACCAAAACATGTTTGGTGTAAAGACGAAAAATTAATAGTCAAGATTACTTCCACCATTTTACCTCACTGTCCAATTCACTCCAATTCACTTCTGAATTGGACACCGTTTTGACAAACGGGATTTTTCTGTAACGGTAGCATCGAAAAGTACTGCCGGTCCAAGACTTCAATACCGCGGCAATACCGAAATTTGCCAAATACGTGCTAAGTTAATTGTAAGGCTTCCGGTCTATTTTTTTTAATTTGTTAAACAAAAAAGTCAGTTAAGAAAGTAAGTATATATGTACGTACGACTTTTTACTTTTTAAACACAAATTAAATACAATTTTGAAAAATAAAAATTTAATAAAGAAAAAGAAATACAAAAAAAAAGTGAGTTTAAAAAAAATTTTTTTGGTTGTTTCTTGTTGCTTTATTTTCTTTGATTTTCGATTATGAAAAAAGTGTTGATACATATTAAATTAATACATCTATTTTTGTTGTTGTTGTTAGGTTTTTTGTTTGCCTAAGGTAAAAAAATAAATAATATTTTCCAAAAAATCCGCAATTGAAAAAAACTTTCCGCAGCCGCAATCCGCAATTTTAATTTTAAAATCCGCAAACGCAATCCGCAAGTCAAAAACCTATGCAATTTCACGCAATCCGCAATTGCGGACACCACTATTATGAATCAGTATTTAAGGAACTGTGTAAAGTGCCTGAGGCCAATTTTAATTCAAATGCCTGAGGCAATTCTAAACCCTCAGGCAAATTGGATTTGTAAAACAAATCTTCTAACCAAATCCAAAAAGTTTTGACCCGGAAGATTTTTGTTGTGTAGCTCTAGGCTTTGTTGGAGAAATTGCACCACTACTTGTTGTACTCCCACTTCCACTAGTTGGTATTGTAATATTTCCAGGAGTAATGCCTGGAGATGTTGGAGTACCCAAACTACCACTACTGTCTTTTTTGCCGCTTCTAAAAAATATTTTTTAAATTAAAATATAAAAAAAATTAATTTTTACATATTCATTGAACCCATTGAATTTGCCAAGTAACGCTTTGGATCAACTAATGCAGCCAGAAATGTCTGCAACAAAAAAAAAAGAATTTAAAAATTAATTTTTATTTTTAATAAAGAAACTTAAAATTATTTACAATTCCCAAGTTTATTTTTTAAATCATAATTATTTCAAGTTTTGCAATTGTAAAAAAACTTGGAATTGTAAAAATAAAAAATAAACTTGGAATTCTACTTAATATGTATACAATTGTAATTATTAAAACAGAAAACACAAATTGTGATTTAATCTCTAAATTCTGATTGTGAAACTTTGAAGTTGTTTAATACTAAGTTTTACAATATGCGATAGTTTTGTAAAAATTATAAAATCAGAATATAGTAAAATACAACATACAAACACAAAATTCTGATTTTTAAGATTCTGAATCGTATTCTGATTTTAATATAATTTCTGATTTTCTAAAATTCTGACAGAAAATTCTGATTACTAAAATTCTGAAAAAAAATTCTGATGTCAACTTCTGACTCATATTCTGATTTTAATATAAATTCTGATCTTTTAACTTTTCACCTTTTGCTGATCTAATTGTGTAGACAATTTAATTAGCCATTGTTCTTTATCTTCACTAGTAGCTGACTGCGCCACAAAAGTAGCTGGTTGATTAGGGTCATTACTTTGTAAAACAAAACGTAGAGGTTCATCAACAACATTTTCTTCTAATACCATTTTATTTACCTTTAAACAAAAATATTTTTTCTTCAATTTTCCCTAGTTTTCCTAACCATTATTTGATTTTTAAAATTATACAAAGGATTTCCATATTCTTTTCTAGGAGGTATACATTCCGCAATAATTACAGACTGTTCAAATAAAAATACTCGACGCTCTTTTCCTTTGAAGGGTTGGTTTATATTTCCATCAGAAATTATTAGAGTGCCCTTAAAGTTTAAATTTTATATTTAAAAACTTTTACAAATTGTAAAAATACGTTAAAACTTTTTTTACAATTTATAAAAATAGGTTGAAACTTTTTTTACAATACAAAATAAGTTGCAACTTGTTTTACAATTTGTAAGAAATAGGTTACAACTTTTTTACAATTTGTAGAAAGGGTTAAAACTTTTTTTACAAATTGTAAAACAGGTTCCAACATTTTTTACAATTTGTGAAAATAGGCTAAAACCTTTTTACAATTTGTAAAATAGGCTCCACATATTTTTAAATTTGTAAAAAATAAGTTGCAACATGTTTTACAAATTGTAAACACTGTTGCAACCTTTTTTCGATTTGTAAAAATAGGTTACAACTTTTTACAATTTGTAGAAAGCAAGTTACAATTAAAACAGGTTCCAGCATTTTTTACAATTTGTAAACACGGTTACAACTTTAAAACTTATTACAAATTGTAAATAATTTATTTAAAAATTTTTACTTCTTCCTCACCTGAAATATTAAACGCCCCTGAGCTGTTAAATTGCCTTGAAAGCCTTGCAATCGTCCAACTTGCATCATATCATCACACGCTTTAGGCACAACCCTCATAACATCATGAGCACGTTCTAACACTTCTGCACGGTCATTAGCACGATGTGTGTATTTTAAAATATCACTGAGCATTAATTGGTATCTGTAAAAATTAAAATATATTTTCTTTAAAATTTTGTACAATTGTAAAATTGTAATTTTAAAATTAAAGAATAGAAATTGTAGTTTGTAAAAATAGGCTGCAACCTTTTTTACAATTTGTAGGAAAAGGTTGCAACTTTAAAACTTTTTACAATTTGTAAAAGATAAAATAAAAAGGCTGAATTTAATTTTAAGTTAAAGTTTACAATTTGTAAAAGTCATAATTAAAAAGGTTGAATTTATATAACCATAATTTTACAATTGTAAAACTTTAAATTTACAATTAAAAAAAAATATAAAAAAATTATTTTCAAATTGCAACTTTAATTTTAAAAAAATCAGAATTTGTACAATGGTAAAAACATTTCATTTTAAATAAATTATTTACAATTGTAAAAGCAATTTAATTTTATTATAAACTACTTGGTAATTCGCTGAACAGGTTTAATAAGCAAATCATTAATAGACACTTTATGTCCAAGCCTGTCTTTTACATCAAAAAGTAATTGTTCAAAATTGTCTTGACTGACCAAAAAATCTTTTTTAATTAAATTAAATTTTCTAAAAAAAATTTTTTTTTATTTTTACCAGATTTGGGTTTATTTTGACAATATTTAACATAAAATGTGTGCAATCTCCTTTCCTTTAAATTTTAAAATTTACAAATAATTTTTAAAAATTTCTCACATATTTAATAAAAGCATTTCCTGCTGCTTCATAATCTTGTAAACTTTTTTCAATTTCTTTACAAAAGACAGATCTAATAAAAAAATTAAAACTTAATTTTTTTTATTCGAAAAATCATCCCAATCCCACTCTGTATGGAAATTTAAAATCAGAATTTTTTTATAATTTTTTTTTCAGAAATATTTCAGAAAAATCAAAACTTAGGTAATTCAGAAAGCAGAATTTTTCCAAAAAAATCAGAATTATAATATTTTCAGAATTTTTCCAAAAAATCATAATTTTTGCAGAATTTTTTGATCGGCCTATTTTATTTTCTCGTACTCATACTCGTAAATATATCCGAGTACAAATTGGGCACAAACTTTTAAACATTCACCCCCCCTACTTACTTATGAAAGTCCAATATTTGTTCAATATTTGCAAATATTATTTTAACTTTTTCTCTATCCTCATCACTTAATTCCATTTCTTTAAGTGTTCCAATATACCCATCTACTATAGAAGCTAAATCAACTACATAAGCACGCTCTGTTTCTACAAGTTCTTGAAGTACATAACTAGAGGGAGAAAATAATAAAAAATCAGAATTAAAATTAAAAATACAAAAATCAGAATATTTGAAAATACAAAAAATCAGAATTTTCCCAGAAAATCAGAATTTTTCGAAAAATCAGAATTTCCCAAAAAATCAGAATTTTCCCTGAAAATCAGAATTTTCCCAAAAAATCAGAATTTTTCCAAAAAATCATAACTTTTTCAGAAAATTAAAAAAGAAATCAGAATTATAAATCAGAATTTTAAAAAAATAAAAAATTAATTTAATATTTATTCTGATTTAAATTTTAATAATATTATTCAAAAATTAAAAAATATTCTACCTTCTTTTCAATCTAGAACTCTCTTCCGGGGTCATTTGTGGGGGTGATGGAGCTGTATTGGTTGTCTCTTCTGTAGTTGCTTCTGTTATGTTATTTTCAGTCAACTTAAAAATTAAAAAAAAATAAAATTAATTTTTTTAAATTATTATTCTGAAGGATTTAAATTTTTAAAAATTATTCATGAAAAATGAAAAAAAAATTTGTAAGCTGAGGAAAATTAAAAATTTATTTCACGTGTGTATTTAAAAAATATTTATTTTTTAAAATTTATTCCCTCTATCTTCCTACAACCTTTAAAAAATTGAAAAAAGAATAAAAAAAAATTTGAAAAAAAAAATAAAAATAAAAAATAATTCATCCAATTTAAATCAAATAAAAAAAAGCGGAAGAAGAAACAGACATAAACATAAATTAGTGTATAGTTTTTATTTAACAAAAGTTTATGTGTTCCATTTTTAGAAATTTTTTAATTTATTTGAGACTAATTTAAGGGGGAAAAAAGTTATGTTATAAAAACAATAAAAATAAAAAGTTGAAATAAATAATCAGAATTAAATGAAGAAATAAATCAGAAAAGAAAACATAAGTTTGTAATTAAAAACAAATGTTTTTAATCGATAAACAACAGAAACAAACCAGAATTTATTAACAACAAAACAAAATTTAAAAAACAGAATTTATTTTAAACATAAAACATTGAAAATCAGAATTTAGCAAATTAATTAAACAAAAAACCAGAATTTATTAACAACAAAACAAATTTATAAAATCAGAATTTATTTTAAACATAAAACATTGAAAATCAGAATTTAGCAAATTAATTAAACAAAAAACCAGAATTTATTTAAAACAAAACAAAATTTAAAAATCAGAATTTATTTTAAACACATGTAAAACACATTAGCATTGTAAATCAGAATTTAGCAAATTAATTAAACAAAACAAAAATCAGAACTTGTTTAAAACAAAAATTTTTGATGGAGGGGATTAACAAAAGAATTTAAAAAAAAAAAAAGAGTGAAACGTTTCATTCAATGCACTTACATAAAATAAAATAAATAGGTAGATAAAGTGAGAAAACTAAAAGATGAGAAAAAAGGGATTTAAAAAGAAATGAGGAAAAAAAAACTTAATTTCCTCTCCAGAATTTTTATTTAAAAATATTTTTAGCTTAAAAAGTTTAAAATATTAAAAGATAAAGTACTTGAGAGTCAAAAAATATTATTTTAAAAATAAGAAAAAATATTGAGAGACTTTTTGGCACAACAAACTGTTTTTTATGCTTAAAATAAAAAATAAGAATTATTTTATAAAAGAAAGAATAAAATAAAAGTCTTGATTTAAATTAAATTTCCCTTTAAAACAAACCAGAATTAAAAATATATTAATTAAAAAATAATGATTCTGATTGAAAATATGTAGGTATTCTGGTATATTTAAAATAAACAAATAAACAGAATTAAAATTCAAACAAAAATTCTGATTTGTAAATTTGTTAAAAACAAAACAAACAAAAATCAGAATTTATTAACAACATTCTGAAAAAAACATTCTGAAAAATAATTCTGATTTATTTTACAATTAACTAATTATTCTGATTTTTAAAATTCTTCTTTTTACTAAATAAATAAACTTGTTTGTAAAATATTCTGAAATTTTTATAGGAGTTAATTTAATCAGAATTTTATTTATTTTTACAATCTTAAAAAATCAGAATTTAAAAAATATTCTGATTTATCCAAGACTCTATTGCTCAAGTTTAGACTTGATATTTTAAATAAAAAAGAAGTAAATTTAAAATAAAAAAAAAGATAAAAAAAAGAGGAAATAAAATGAATTGGCCCAATTTCCTCCTCTTTTTCTAGTAAATATTTTTTTAAAAAAAGTTGGATCAATTTTTCTTTTTTTTATTGTTAACTAGAAAAAGAGACTATCAAGAAAAATGTGTTATGCATTTAAATCAAAGTCCCCTAAAAGTTTATATTGAGTTTGGGAGTAAAATAAGAAAAATAAATTTAAAAATAAAATAAAATTGAAGATCAAAGAATTTTAAATTAAAAAATCTTTAAAGAAATTCAGAAAAAATCCCAAAATTTTAAAAATAGAAAAAATTCTTTAAAAAATCTCTAAGAAAATTTAAAAAAAATTAAAAAATATTTTCCACTTTACCTCATTTTCATGTTCACCACCATTTTCTACTCCTTCACCACCACCACTACTTCCACCAATTTGATCCATTGGAGGTGGTAGATCTAATAAATCGTTGTTTAATGAAGAAGACCCTCCTTCTTGTTGTTGATTTTTATTTATTTTTGTTGATGGAGAAAGTATTTTATTATTATTGCAATTTGTTGTAAAATCAGAATTTGTTGATGTTGATGTAGCTGATTTAGGCCTTACTATTACTGTTGTGGAAGGAGAAGAACGGCATTTTGATTCGCCTTTTTGACTGGAGGAAGTGAAGAAACGACTGGAAAAAATTTTCTTTATTAATTTTAAATATTAAGAATTTTTTAAATTTTGATTAGAAAATTAAAAAAAATATTTTTTTTAATTAATTAATATTAAGTAAAATTATTTTTTTAAAATTTATCTTTAATTTTAATTATACGCTAATTCCTATACATATTTATTAAAAATTTTACAATTGTATTGTTAAATGTTAATTTGTATTTTATAAATTACAAATTGTAATAAGTTTATTAATAATTCTGTTTTGCAAAAAAACAATTTCAGAATTTACAATAATTCAGAATTTGTAAAAAGTTTTCAAGTTTATTTTTTATTTAAAACTTGAGACTTGAAACTTGAAAACTTATTCTCTACAACTTAAGTTTTACAATTGTATTTACAATTTAGTATTCAAGTTTATTTATTTTCAGGCTTATTTTCTTTGTAAAAACCTAAAACTTGAAAACTTGCTTTTTTACAACCTTTTTTTCAACTTTAAAAATAAACTTAAGTTTAACTACAATACAATACAATTATGAGAAAAAAAGTTTCAAGTTTGCGATATAGACTTATAAACTTAAGTAAAACCAACAACAAGAAAAAATTATATATAATTTATTTTTTGGCAGTAAATTGATGAAAATTTTATTTAAAATTATTTTTTCTTTTAGTGTGACGCAAATAGATAAGTAGAAAATGCAAATAAATATATAAAAATAAAAAGTATTTAAGTACCCCAAGGGAAAGGGAAAAAATGGGAAAAAATTTTGAAAACTAAAGAAAAAAGTCGATTATTTTTAAGGACACAAAATTATTAAAAGAAATTTATTTTTTATTTAAAAGGAGAAAAAGTGTTTGTTATTATTAAATATTTTTTATTATTTTATTTTATTCCAGGAAAAATTTTTTTTAAATATTCCACTTAAATACCTCTCCTTATTTTTCTTTAAACTTTTTAAAGTCCTTGTTTAAATAATTTTAAAAACAGCAGGAAAAAAATTGAAGATGACGAGGAAAAAAATAGAAATATAAAATATAGGGAAAAGAGGAATAAAAAAAATATATGAAAAAATGAAGAATGGAAGAATTATTAAAATAAAGTTTAAATAATAAAGAGAAGAGAAAAAAGCAGATAAAAAAGTATTGTAATAGAAATATTAGCAAAATTACAAATTGTAAAAAGTTTATTTAAACAATAAAAAGAATTCCAACTTGATTACAAACTTCAGAATTACAAATTCTGAATTAAAGTTGGAAGGTGTATTTAGAAAAATATAAATTCTGATTCCAATATAAATCAGAATTTGTAATTTGTAATAATAATTAAACAATCAGAATTACAAATTCTGATTCTGATTTAATAATAATTCTGATTTAATTAATTTGTAATCAGAAATTCTGATTTAAATTGTAACAACTTTAGTTAAATACAAATTCTGATTTAAAGTTGGAAACTAGTTAAATTAAATAGCAATTCTGATTTATATAATTTGTAAACAGAATTAAAAATTCTGATTTAAATTGTAAAAACTAACTAAAAAAGAAAATCAATTAAATAAAAAAGTTTTTATTAAAAAGTAGCGACAGAATGTTGGCACTTTTTATTGTTAAAGTCCTCATTTTATGCTTCATCCTTTTTTCGTTTTTTATTTTATTTTATTTTCACCCCTATATTTAGTGCCGTCATTTCCGTCTTCAACAAGTCTATCTATTTAGCATTCCCCCTCCAAAAATCTTTTTTAAAGCTAAAAACTTTGAGAGATGGAAGGGGTTTTTTTAAAAATTTTGTAGCACAAAGAATAAAATAATTTACAAAATATATATCGATCGATAGAGAATTAAATTAGCTACAAAATGGTATATAAAACAAAATTTTTGGTCAAATATTAAAAAAGATATGGTCGAAAAAGTGACCAGAATCGCTTATTTTTGCTTTAATAAAAATTAAAAATTCTGATTTAAAATTCTGATTTTTTAAATAGTATAAAAAATAATTTAATAGCAAATTTAAGCATTCCTTGAATTTTATTTAAAAAAAAATATTTATTTTAATAATAAAGTAGCCAAAAAAATTGTGTTCCTTTTCTCCTTTAGAGAACTTTTTGGAACTGCCAACGGCATTTTTTATAAAGTGGGAAAATTTAAAAAAATAATAATGAAGAAAATAAGAAGAAGGAGGGAAGGAGGATTATTATAATAATGAATTATTGATCTCCTATAAACTGAGGGTCAGTATTTTAATAAACATTTTTTATAAAAAAGAGGAAAAAGGACAAAGGGGCGGGGCTTATGGGGTGTAAACTGCACAAGTCCCAAATAATTTTTTTCAATTAAAAATTAAAAAAAATATTTGTTAATTTAACAAAAACAAATTTTCAAAATAAAAATAAAGGAAAAATAGTAGTGAAGGTATATAGAAAAATAAGTAGGTCCAAAAAAACGTCTTGAGATAAGTGAAAAAATATATAGTGAAGAAGCCATCTTTTTTACTTTAAATGAATAAAAAAAGAAGAAAATAAAGGAATGTGGTGCTTATTTGAATTTGGCAAATGAAATTTGCTGAGTGCCGTTGCTGTTTTAAAAAAGAGAGAGAAAAGTTGGGGAGAAGAGAGAAGAGGTAGGGATGTTTTGTCGCAGGCATTTAGGGCGCAGGGATGTTTGAGTGTTTATAAAATAGTCAAAATATAACGTAGAGGTATGAAATTTTGTGGTGAGGACATTAATAGTGTCATCTACGAATTCTGAAAATTTCAGAATTTTTGAAAAAATATTGAGGGAGTTATGAAGGAAAATATAGAAACTTGCCCAAAATGTGAGATATGCTTTACTTTTTTGCTCATATCTCTCGAAATATTAAAAATAAAAATTTTAAATTTTGATGATTACTAGATAACCCTCTCAAGCATAATACATAATACACACAAAAAATTATAGAGCTAGAAACTCCCTAAAATAAAATAGACTAGTCCGCGTCCAAACATTAAAACGCCCAAACGTCCATAAAAGAGGAAAGAATAACAACAAAAGAGAAAGTGAGAGAAGAAGCTGCTATTTACTCTCTCATACATAGTAAAAAGCCACCAGTTAGTTCATCAAAGAAAAGCCATAATCCTCTCTCATCCATCGTCATATCCACACATACTTCACGTCCACAAAGTTTTTTTATTATAAAGCCAGTGCCGCGTGAAGTTGTGTATTTTTTTATTATAAGGAAAGGTGGGCATTAGAGTCTGAATAAATTAAACACTAGACTTTGGAATGAGGATAGGAGATGGATACGTTTAGTAGAAAGTAGGGGAAGGATTCTAAAAAAGGAAACAGAGACATGAGATGGATAAGGGGAGGGATTCTAGAAAAGGAATAAAGGTGAGGAGCGGATATGGAGATCTTCGCGAAAATTAAAGAGAAAGATCATAAAATAGCTCAAGACTCTAATATCCCATCTGTCAATATTTCATCATACACCCTCCACATTTTTTGTTACTTATCGAGTACTAGATTAGAGGGGATAAGAGTTAGCTTATGCTTTTTAGCCATTCCAAGTATTCAAGTAGGTATTTTCTTTCCTGAGGCTATTTAACTAATATATTCCCCTTCTTCTTCTCTCACTACCTCCTCTTCCTCCTCACAAAAAGCATTAAGCACAAAATTATACAAAATTAAATTATTCAATACCCATAGTCTTTATTTTAAGGCTTTTCGGCGCTGGTGAAAGGGCGTCAAGTGGAAACATAAAAGAGAAGGTTGGCGCCCAAAAAAGAGTTAGCGCCCAAATATCTTTATTATTTTAATGAAGAAAAATTATGTGTTGAGAAAAAAGTAACGGCAAAAATGCCAAAGGCAGGTGTTATAATAGAGTAGAGAAGTGCTTCTTTTAAAAAATACACATTTGCAGAACTAAAATTTAATAGAGAAAAAAAATTTTTTTTAAAGTACTACAGTGTGTTAAGAAATTATAACCCCCCTCGAATTTTTTGAGTTTCTCTATCTTCCCGTTGTCGGATTGTTCTGAAATTTTTGCGGTAGTGTTGTAACGTATATTAAATAATATTTACAAAATATCTTTAAAAATTTCTGATCTCAGACTTTTTTTTTGGAAGTTTTTACAAAAAATTAGTGTTAATAAATTATAACCCCCCTATATTAAAATTTTTTTAACGCAAGAAATATCTCTACAAAAATTATTCTAAACATATCTATCAATATAGATAAGAAATACAAAAGAAATGAAGTTCTTATGTATTCCCATCATCGAGATCTCGAAATCCGAAAATCAACGTAAAACGGGGGTAAAGGTCTTTAAAAAATATTTTCGACCTCTTATAGGTGAAATAAAAATTTTATTTTGGGCTTATCTTAAAGCCCTTTAAATTTGCTACAAGATAGCATTAATTTTATTCTCCGGAAAAAATTCACCTATAAGAAATAATGAGTTTAGTTTACAAGTTACATTTCTATCACTTTTTGGGGGCGTTTGAGTGATTTTTATGACTTGAAAATTTATCACTTTGGCTCTCGACGGTGAATTTTTTCTGTATAATGAGATAAAAACTTTCTTGTAGCAAATTTAAAGGGCTTTAAGATAAGCCCAAAATAAAATTTTTATTTCACCTATAAGAGGTCGAAAATATTTTTTAAAGACCTTTACCCCCGTTTTACGTTGATTTTCGGATTTCGAGATCTCGATGATGGGAATACATAAGAACTTCATTTCTTTTGTATTTCTTATCTATATTGATAGATATGTTTAGAATAATTTTTGTAGAGATATTTCTTGCGTTAAAAAAATTTTAATATAGGGGGGTTATAATTTATTAACACTAATTTTTTGTAAAAACTTCCAAAAAAAAAGTCTGAGATCAGAAATTTTTAAAGATATTTTGTAAATATTATTTAATATACGTTACAACACTACCGCAAAAATTTCAGAACAATCCGACAACGGGAAGATAGAGAAACTCAAAAAATTCGAGGGGGGTTATAATTTCTTAACACACTGTAATAAAAAAATGTGAAAATTGTGTGAAAGTCATATGAAAATATGATGAAGATTTAATGAAATAATTTTTATTAAAAAATAATTTTTTGAAAAAAATGTTAAAAGTCAAGATTTTTAAGGAATTGAAGATGAATTCAGGATTTTAGCAGAAAAAGATAGATGTTAAAAATTCAATATATGTATACACATTTTAAGCAAGGAAAAGGACAAGGAAGAGATAAAGGTAAATATATAATCGCAAAGCTTATATTAAAGTTGAACTGAATATTGAAGGCAATTTTTTCTTTTCCTATATTCCTAGCTTACACGAGATTTAAATGACCGAAAGTCGTGAATTTATTAGATTTTTTTGTATTGGCTAGATTGTTATGTCCGCAAAGTTCAGTTAAGAGGGCAACGTCTTAAAAAGAGATTCCTTTCACTGCAACGGGGCTTTCATTATTAACGTTTCAACCTAAGTAAAATAGCAACAAAAAATATAAAAATTTATTTCATTTACCCTCTAAACAAGTTTGCAAATGTTGCTGAGATTGATCCTTCACCTCCTCCTCCTCTTTTAGTTACATTTTTATTTTTCTTACATTTTTTATTATTTCGTTTTTTATTATTTAAACTGCCACAACGAAAAATGAGGTAATCTGAGAAGCGTCTTCCTCCTCCTCTTACTCGCCCACCACCACCACAAAATCCTTTTCTTGTATCTTCATCATTTTGGCATATAATATTTTTATCACAACACATTTTTTTAATAAATAAAGGAGGATATGGTATTTTAAAATCTAAAATAGATTAAAAAAATTTTTTTTGCAAGACTAACAATCAAAAAAAAATCAAAAAAAAATTATTTATGGAAGGGAAAAGTTAAAAAAAAAAAATAAAAAATAAGAGACTAGGACTGAGGGAGTGTTATACTAGATATCTCGAAAAATCTTATCTCGTTAATCAAGATTTGGCACTCCTGCCGTTTAAGGGGGCCGCAGTTCTTTGACCATTATTGACCATTATGGATTAATTTTCCATCAATCAAGATTAATCCTTCTAGACTCCATAATAACGATTATTTTTCACAAATAAATAACGTGGATCAATTGAAATTTGGTGCCAAAAATAATGATGAGAGAACTACGGCCCCCTTAGACGGCAGGAGTGCCCAAAAAGAAGAGAACCCCTTTGGGCTCCCTAGATGGCAGGAGTGCCCTAAATTTTTCTCTATCTCGTCTATCCCGGTGTCTAATAAAAATATATAAAATGCACCTTTCACTTCCTAAAATTATGGCCCAAAAGAACTATGGCCAATAAGGACCGGAAGGGTCTTATAGCTGCTTATATACCCCTTGAAGATTTAATTTTCACAAATCAAACAAGAATTTTTTTTGGCGAATTCAATAACGTCTTTAAAAAATTAAAAACTAATTCACGTAATAGAGATCTATTTATAAAAAAATTCGCCAAAAAAATTTAAAAAAAAATTAGCTCAAGTATAAGAAAGATCTATTTTTATATAAAAAAAATTCGGCAAATAAAAAAGAAAAAATTAATTCCGAATTTTTAAATAAATAACAGAAAAATAATTAGGTAATTAAAAATTAATTTTAAAAAAATTTAAGAAATAACAAAACAAACAAAATACAATTTTGGAAAATAAATATTCCCCCCTCCCCTCTCCTTTTCTCACCCTTTACTGAAAATTACTAAGTTTGTCAAAAAATAAAAAAAAAATTTTTTTTCCTTAAAAATAATCAAGAAAATAGTCAAAAAAATAAAGGAGGTGAAGGCTAAAAAAAGAAGAAGGAAAAAAATTAAATTGCGTCATCAAATCACTCGCTATCCTCCTCCTTTTCCCCTTTTTACTCACTCTTCCCCCTCCTATACCTCCCGTTAATTCCCCTCCATTAAACTTTTAACTACCCCGCGCGGAAAAAAAATAAATTTTTTTGTGTCATTAAACGTGTTTGTATATATTGAATTTTTTTTTACAAAATAAAAAAAGTTAGAGAGATAATTTTAAAGGTAAATAAATAAATAAAAAAAGATATGTTAGTAGTAGAATTTCTGAGAATTAAAAAAATAATAATAAAATAGTTAAGTAATTAATCAGAATTAATAAAAATTGCAAGTGTATGTAAATAATAAAATACAAGAGAAAAAAAACAAATTTGTAATTTATGTAAAAATACAAACTTGAAAATTGTAAATTCTGGTTTCTCTTAAACTTAAATTCTGATTTGTATTTTTGTAAAAGTTATTCTGGTCAAGTTTATTTATTTCTGGTTTTTATTTAATAAATTCTGATTTTTACAAGTTTATCAGAATTTCAAGTTTATTTATTTCTGGTTATGTGTTTAATTAAAATTCTGGTTTTTTCAGGTTTTCAGAATTTCAGGTTTATCAGAATCTTAAGTTTATTTATTTTCTGGTTTCTTAAGTTTAATTTATGTATTTCTGGTTTTTATTTAATAAATTCTGGTTTTATTAAGTTTACCAGAATTTCAAGTTTATTTATTTCTGGTTGTGTTTAAATTAAATTCTGATTTGTATTTTTGTTCAATTAAAATTCTGATTTTTCAAGGTTAGTTATATTCTGTAATTTATTCAAGTTTAATTAAAATTCTGATTTTTAATTTTCAAGTTTATTTTCTAATTTAAAGTTTATTTTTTTTAATATTTAATTCAAGTTTATTTATTCTGGTTTTGTGTTTAATTAAAATTCTGATTTTT
Source organism: Meloidogyne arenaria (assembly GCA_036172955.1). Classification (NCBI taxonomy): domain Eukaryota; kingdom Metazoa; phylum Nematoda; class Chromadorea; order Rhabditida; family Meloidogynidae; genus Meloidogyne; species Meloidogyne arenaria. The sequence continues at coordinate 557,429 of JARQAB010000010.1, forward strand.
ATTTTCATGTGTTTTCTTAAATTCTGATTTTAAATAAAAATATATTAATTCCCCCACCGAATAGATGTGCGTTTGTTGCTGTTGCTATTTGGCGTAGAAGCAGTTTCGTCATGAGCATGTGAAGTGGAAGGTGTTGGTTGGTCTGAAAAAATATTAATATAAATGTATTTAAAATAAATTTTCTTTAAAAAAGCACCATTTTTAAAGGATTTAAAAATTAAAAATTTTTATTTAAAAATTAATGCTTTCTTATCTATACAACAACAATATAGTTAAGAATAATAATTTTCGTTGTCATATAAAATTTCAAAATTATATTCCAATTAAAGAGATACACTCTTCCAGGCCGTATCGATGCAAAAATAGTTAATTATTCGACCATTTTTAAGGGTTATAAATTTTTGAAAATCAAGAATAAAGATTTCTTGTCAGTTAGGATCCCCAGTTCTCAAAAATATGGTGTGGTTCAGGATATCCGGAAATTTTCAATTTGGTTGTCGATTCTAGATACCCAAGAGATTTCCCCGGGAAAAGGCAACCCTATTATCTCAAACCATTTAAATTACAAGATAACGTAGTTAATTCTGCTGTACTTGTTCTTCTTGTATTATTAATTAAATTTAAATTATTATTATTTGTTGATTTTCCATTAGAGTTGTTTAGTTCAGTTGTAGTAGATGTTGAAAACCATTTTTTTCTATTTAAAGCAAAACTAAAGCGTTTTTTGGTTGGTTTCTCTTCCTCCTTATCATGATTCTCCTCTTGATTTTCTTCTTGATTCTTGTCCTTCTGTTCGTCCTTTTCTTGTTTCTGTTGATTTTCTAAGGCTAGTTGACCTCCATTTCTTCCCGAATTTCTTAAAGGTGATTGACATTTACTAGAGGTTGAACACCTCCTCTCCCCTCTCCCTTTCTTCGTCCCCTGAGGAGAAAATGAGGCAAATCTACACGTATTAAAAGACGATTTTTTAACTAAATTAGTATGTTTCGAAACAAATGAAGCTGCAGCCGATTCACTTATTCCACTAAATATTGCGGCTGCTGAAAATTTTTTTCGTTGGTAGGAAGGGGTAGAAGTTGATGTATTTGGGGAGGATGTTGTGGTAGTATTCGATGTTATTGATAATTTATTATTATTATTTTTATTTGAAGGATTGGGGTTGGTGTCTTCTATAGTTTGTGAACGCTCTATTTTTCTTAGTGGCATTTTATACTTTTATTTCGGAAAAAATAAAATTTTTTTGTTAATTTTTAAAATTTAAGAGAAGGTAAAAAATATGTAAAAATAATCTCTTATATATATAAATATAATCTAAGAAAATAAAAAAAAATTTTTAAGAAAATAAACTCTTCAAAGAAAGCGTAAAAAGAATTAATGCGAGTAAATTAGCCTCAATTTTTAAAATTTTCTGGAAAAAATTAAATAAAATAAACTATCAAAGAATAATAATAGTCCATGAAAGGAAAAAGAAACCCCAAAGAGAAAAGTTGAGGATTGTTTAAGGGTTTTCAAAATTTTCTTTGGATTGGGGTTCGGGCACCCATGAAGTCTTGTATTAGAGTCGTTTTGAAATTTCGATTTTCTAAGATTTTTTTGTTTCAAAACAACTTTACTTGGTATAGATTAAAGATTCGGACCGAGACAAGATCACAAAGTATCTCGATTATCCCGAATTCTCGAAAAATCCGCACAGCTCGGAAACTAGATTATATAGGAAAGGAATCCGACTGTATTTAAATTAAATTTTAAAAAATCCCAATTTAAAAATATAATTTCATTTTCACCTAAAAATAAATTTTAAAATCATCGATTAAAAGAGAGGAGTTTAGAAGAAGAAAAGCTAGGAAGAGCTATGCTATCATACATATAAAGGGATTTTTTTAAAAAGCTTTAAATGAAACGTTCATCTTTTTTTTAAAGATGATAAGGAGGAAAAAAAAAGCAAATAAACAAACAAACAGAAAAAAAAACGCGCGCAAGCAAAGTATTTTTATAAAATAAGAAAATGTGTGGAGGAAAAAGTAAGAGGAAGAAGAACAGCTGTAAAAATTAACAAAAAAAAATAAAAAAAGTTGTGAGATTTTTAGGAAGAAATTTTAAGAAAAAAAATTTTTTTAATGAAAAAGAAAAGTTTATATTAAAAAATATGTGAAAAACTTGAGAAGAAAATTAAGAGAGCACAAAAATGTGATTTTTCGGCACTTTATCATTCATAACTTTTTTGCCAGTGAGTCCAGAATTTTGATTTTCTGGTTTATTGCAGCCTATTTAATGCTCTATCCAATGGTACCAAGAACATAAAGAAGTGAGCATCCCTTGAGAAATTATAGGGTCCGGGACTCAGTTGAGGTGTGCCCAAGTACTCTTAACCAAGTACTCTTAACTATGGAAAAAAATATTTTTTAAAAGAGGCTTAGAGAAAGAAGAAAATTGAGTTTATCAAGTTAAATATATAAAAAATTTGGCCTTTTTCCTGTGTTTATTTTTCTATGAGTTTTGACTTTTCCTTCTTCCTAACGCATTATTTCACGTTTTCTCTTTTTATTTCTTTTAAATATTTTTTAAAAAAATTAAGAAAGAAATTCTGAAAGGGGATACACAAAAACAACCAAAAGCTAAAGACATAAAATTATAAAATCAATTAAAATAAAAAAATATTAATTTTTTTTAAAAAGCTTATAAAAATTTTAAAGAGAAAAGAGGAGAGATTATTTAAAAAAAAAATAAGAATAAATTAATATATTAAAATATTAATTTTGTCTAATGTACTTATGAAAACTTATGAAAACCCCCGGCGAGTTTTAGGCATAAATCCGATCCGAACTTGAAGGCTCTTGAACCTCGGTAAACCCCCCCCCCCCCCATTTTTGACACTCTTAACCCTAAAGGGACTGGGGAGAGGTACTCTATTTTAATATAGAAGACATGCAATGATTTTTTAAAATTTTACTATAAATTTAAAAAAAAGCTATTTTTTGATAAAATAAAATAATAAAAATTTATAAAAAAATGGGGTGATAATATTGAAGAAAAAAAAATTTTTTTTAATAAATAAGAGAGAAAAAATAATTAATAAATTAATAATAATAATAATTTTATTTTTATTAAAGTGCATTTATTTCCCCTATAATTCTCCCATGGATAAAAAAAATAGATAAATCCCATGAGAAAAAAGGAGGATAAATGAAAATGTGTTAAGTGAAAAATAAAAAAATTGAATATAAATTAAATATATTATTAAATAATAGTAAGAAAAAAATAATAATATATATATATATATATATTAATATTAAAATTTCTTAAAAATTTAAAAGAAAAATTATTATTTTTTTTCTTACTATATTATTTAATAATATATTTAATTTATATTCAATTTTTTTATTAATGATTCTGAATAAATAAATGATTAAATAATGATTCTGAAATTAATATAATGATTCTGAAATAGAGAAAAGAAATAATGATATTCTGATTTTTAAAATATTCTGATTTTCAAAGAAAAATTCTGAAAATAGAGAAATTCTGATTTTGAAAAAATAATTAAAAACATAATTCTGATTTTTAAAAAATTCTGAAATAGAGAAATTTTAATTCTGAAAAGATAAAAAATTCTGGTTTATAAAAAAAAGCAAAATTCTGATTGTTAAAGAAGAAAAATTCTGATTTTTCTAAAAACAAATTTATATTTAAAAACTTGAAGCATGCAGAAAGACATCAAAAGCTTGCAAATAAACAAAAACAAAAAAATAGATGAAGCAATTATTCTAATAAATTTTTGCTCGCTAATTTCATTATGACAAATTAGAATAAAAACAAAGGAAAAAATGAATAGAAAAAAAATAAAAAGAGGAAGCTAAAAGTGTGCTTTTTTCCAAGAGGAGAGGATCCCCACTCTTATTTTCACTTTGTGTGCTTAACGGGCCATTTTCTTTCCTTCATTTTCTCATTTTCAAGTAGAAAAAAAATACAAAGAATGCCCAAAAAGAAGAAAAAAAGGTAAGTAGATAGGTAGAAGAAGCAAATTTTTCTAGCTTTTTAGTATGTGTGCTTTTTTAGCTATTCAATAAATGTTAACAAATATATAACCAACCGCTTATAAATCAATAATGTGGCAAAAATGTGAAGCATTTAGTTAGTTGTTGGGGAGGGTTTTTTAAGAAAAAAAACTAAAAAAAACTAAAAAAAACTAAAAAAACTAAAAAAGACGTGCAAAATATATAATTAAAAATGAAAGAAAAAAATAATTTAAATAAAGGAATAAATAATTAAAAGAAAAAAAATAAAAGCTTTTTTAAAAAAATTTTAGGATGATAATGCTAAATGAAGCAAAATAATAAGAGGAATTAATAATTGAAGCAAAAGAATAAAAGTTGAAGTAAGTAGTGTTAGAAAAGTTGTAGCAAAATTCTGATTTTTAATTTCAAGTTTTAATTCAAGTTTTATTAAAAACAATACAAACATGAACCTTAAAAAATCAGAATTAAATTAAAACATATTAAAACATAAATGTAAAAAACCAGAATTTTAATAAAACATACATATTAATAGATCTTAAGTTGGAAAAATCAGAATTTTGCTAAAACGCAATAAAAAAGTAAAAACAGAATTCTGATTTTTATAATTGTTTAAGTTTTATTTTGTTTTAATTTAATTCTGATTTTTCTATAGTATGTTTTAATAAAATTCTGATTTTAGTTTTAACGTGTTCTAATTTAATTCTGATTTTTAAGTAGCGTGTTTTAATAAAATTCTGATTTTCAAGTAGCGCGTGTTTTAACAAAATTCTGATTTCTTCATTCATGTTTTAACATGTTCAAATTTAATTCTGATTTTAAAATATTTAATTATTCAAAAACAGAATAAGAAATACAATTGTAAAATTAAAGTTGAAACATATTATGAATAATGAAAGTAAAAAAAGCAAAAAAGAGATGCGTGATATTTTATGTCATTTAAAGTAAATAAAAGAGAAGAGAGAATTTTAAAAGTTACCTAATTTAGAAATAAAATAAAAATTTCCAAGAAGTCGAAAAATTTTTTTATAAAAGACTAATTTTAGATGCTCAATTTTACATTTTTTTTTTCGCAATTATATTAAAGAAAATTCAAGTTTTTAGTTCTAAGATTCATGAAAATTAAAAAAAAAAATAGAAAATATAGAGCATATATTATTTAGTAGAAGAAATAATTCTGGTGTTGTTATTGGAGGAATAATAAATTTAATTTAAATTAATATAGGTATACTTAGGTAATTTTAAAATTAAAAATGCTATAAGTGAAAAATTAAGAAATAAAAATTGCCAAAAATGATGTGGCAAATAAAGCAAAAAAATGAAGAAAATAAAAAAGAAATAAAATTTAAAACTTGATTTTTATTTTGTTTCCTTTTTCTCCAAAAATAAACTCATTTTTATCTCTAGGGAAAAAATGGCTTGTTATGGAACATAAAAAGGAGAGGAAATGATTTATGAACAAATAAATTATGAATTGCGTAAAAATGAATATTTCGATAATTTAAAAATAAAAAAAAGGAGAGATAAAAATTGTAAAAAAAATAAATCAGAAATTAATCATTTTACAATTTTGTTTAAATTGTAAAATTTTTAATAAAGTTTTTAAGTAGTAATTAATTAAACTTGGAATTAATTAAACTTGTTTTACAATTTGTAATTACTTCAAGTTTTTATTTTTAATTAATTAAACTTGGAATTATTTAAATTACAATTTGTAATTTTTTGAAGTTTCAAGTTATAATTAAAACTTGAAAATTACAATTACAATTGTAAAAATAAAAATAAAGTTTTGCATATTATACAATTGTAATTAATAAATTGTAATTTATTACAAATTATAAAACTTATTCAAGTTTATAAAAAAAAACAAATTGTAATTTGCTTTCAAATTTAAATTTTATTTAGAAATTGTATTTTTTAATTTATCCAAATTTTATTTTAATTAATAATTTAGATATAATATACCACGATAATTATTTTAAAAAAGTCATTTTTAGACTCATATCTATTCTTACAATTAATTTATATTTTTCAAAAAATGGTGCTTTATTTAAAAAATTATTAAGAAAAATTTTTTAAAACCCACCAGGACTATCTAAAGGCATCAATATCCGTTTAGGAACCAATCCTTCATTTTCTCTTTGACCAGATTTGTCCAAAACAGCAATTTTAACAAATTCATTGTTGTTGTTATTATCCTCTCCAATATCACAATTATTTAGAATTTCAACACGCTGACCAGACAAAATTGTTAATTGTTCTGAATTGGAGGCGGTAAAGTCTTCTGATGTTGTGTAATATTGTTGTTTGTCCTTAAAAATAAAATAATTAATTTTAAAAAATTTATTTATTTATTAATATTAGTTAACTACATATTTTCATTATTATTAATTTATTTAAAAATTTTCTTCTAATTAAAAAATAAAAAAAATCTAAAAATAATAAAATGTAAAAATAAAATAAAAATAATTTTTAAAAATTATCTACAATTCAATTTTTAAAAAATCATAAATAATCTATACTTAGTCTATTAAAATAGAAAAAAATGAAAAAAATGTGAAATTAAATATAAACTTAATTGTAAAACTTTTTAGAATTGTAAAAAAAGTTTTATATTTATTTGTAAAAAATTTATAAAATTTTTTACAATTGAATTTATAATTTTTAAAAGACATTTGTAAAACTTAAAAACTTGTTGTAAACTTGATGCAAACACTCCACAAAAATAAAACTTTTTTTACAATTTGTAAAAAGTTTTATAAAATTAAAACTTTTTATTTAAACAAAAATTACAATTTGTAAAAAGTTTTAAAAACAAGTTTTCTTTTATTTTCCTTATTTGTTTTTACAATTTGTAAAAAGAAAAAACCCTCAAATAAACTAGGCATAAAATTAACGCCTTTAATTTTAAAAATCTTTTTAATAACCACCTCATTATTTAAACAATTATTTTGTACAAATAACAATGAAGAATTAGTATTTGAGCAATCATTATTAGTAACCAAAAGTAAAATATCAGAGGAATTATTATTAGAATTAGAATTATTTGTTGAATGACGAAAAGAACCGGTAAATTTACGCCGGGCTCTATCATAAAGATTTTCGGTATGGGAACGAAGAGTACGGAAGGATTTTGAATAACTCAACATTTTTTAAAAAAGTTTGCTTAAAAAATTTTTAATTAAAAATATGAAAGAAAAAAGGATAAATAAAACTTTTTTTTACAATTATATTAAATAAAAAATTTTTACAATTGTAATTTTAATTTTTTTTACAATTGTCATTTATATTTTAAAATTGTAATATTTTGAAATAATTAAATAAACTTTTTTTACAAAAGTTTATTTTACAAATAAATTGTAAAATTAAAAAGATATTCTGATTTGTAAAGAGCAAATTCTGAAAATTAGCAATGGCTTAGTTTTCGTTAGTTTTTGATACTATAGCTTTTCGATAGGACCCAAAATTTGGAAATATTATTACAGGAATATTGAGGTATATTTATGATAAAATAAGGATGTTTCAAAAAATTATTAGAAATAAAAATTAAAAAAAATATTTTTTAAAAAACCTAGCGGGTCTTATTAAACTAGAAGGTATATGTCATAAATATTTTTAATCCCCTCCCGTTCTTAATATTAAGTCTACAAAAAATAAAATTTCCTTTAAAGTTAAAAAGCTACTCAATTAATAAACAATTTTGGCTTAGAATTAAAAAAAATAAAATTGAATATCTGTCTGATATCATTAAAAAATAAAAGAAAAAAGTAAAATTTCACTTAATTAGGGAATCATAAGGCAAAGTCAAAAAAAATTTTTTTTGTTTAAATGGCAAAAAAAAACAAGAAAAACGAGAAAAAATTATAACAATACACAAACAGAAAAATGAGAAGAAAGAAAAAATTTAACACACACAAGAGTATATTAGCTATATATTGGAGACAGAAATAAAAATAAAAATGAAAGGCTCTGGGGTGAGGGGCTAAAAAGGGAAGGGAGAGGTTGGTTGGAGGGGGAGAGGCTGGTTGGTGGTTTGGTTGGTGGCAAGGGTACAGCCCAAGTAGGCGCGAGGCCATAACGGCGCAAAGCCATAACTTGCTTCAATATTCCCGAATCTTTCAAAATTTAGTATTAAACAAACCCCTCTCATCAAGCCAAAGAGTTTGGTACTAAAATTGATAAGGGCCAGAATTTTTCTAGCTAGTTATACCTTTGCGCCTACTTGGTCTCGCGCCTATTTGGGTTCTGGTTAGTGGTAACGAGACAATAATGCTTTATACGCTGGAAGGACTTGGGGCTTTGGTAGAGCTAGCTGTTCACACACAAACAAATAAACTAACAAAAAAATAAGCGCAACGCCATACGAGATTTTTTTCTTCTATAAAATGGCAATTAGAGAGTGTATATAAAATAGCTATGAAATAACCCCCGCGGGGGAGAGTAAAAAAAAATTTTCTACTATCACATTGCCTATATGCGCCTCTCAAAAAGAGAGAAGGAAAAATTTTAAAAATTTATTCAGTTGACATAAAGCCTTTCTTTTTTTTGGTTTTTTTAAAATAAATATTTATGGGGAGAGAAAGATAAGGCAACGAAAAAAAAGTAAGCCCAATATGTTTTAAAAAAGCAGCTAATATTTATTTTATAGAGCCAATTATTCGCCTGCTTCTTGTAATATTCTGGTTTTAACCAAAAAATTCTGATTATAAATTCTGAATTAAAACATTTAAAAAATACAAAATTCTGAAACAAATAACTACTGGGTAAGATTCTGATTTAAAAATTCTGACTGAAAATTCTGAAAAATAAATTCTGATTAAAATTCTCACAAAGAATTCTGATTTAATAATTCTGACAGAAAATTCTGAAAAAAATTCTGATTTAATAATTCTGACAGAAAATTCTGAAAAAAATTCTGATTTAATAATTCTGAAATGAATTCTTAATTAATAATTCTCAGAATAAAAATTCTGAAATAAAAATTCTGGAATAAAAATTCTGAAAAATAAATTCTGATTATAAACAACTAAAAGAGAGCCTAATTCCAACAAAAATTCTGATAAACAAATACAAATTCTGATAAAACAAAAAAATACAGAATTTACTAATTTAATTACTTCTGATTTTCAGATGTATTTTAAATCAGAATTTGTTTTTATTTTTAAAATTCTGATTATATACAATAATAGTAAAATAATAAAAATAGAGCTATTACCCTTCTCTTTTTTTTCTTCCTTAAAAAAGGGAAAAAAGTGAAACACCAAAATTTATATAGTAGGTAATACCCATATAATATTGGCCAACAAAACGCGCGTTTCTCTACGAGATTTTTCTCTAAATTTTTCTCTTTGCTTAAATGCATTTAAAAATGCTCTATGCATTTAAAAAATTTATTCAATGGTTCGGAGAAAAAGGTGTTTTTAATTTTAAATAGGGAAGAAAAAAGAGGAAAAGCTCTAAATATTTTAAAGAGAGAGACAGAGATTTTTTGACATAAATCCTTTCCACATTTTAAAAAAAAAATTTATAAACAAAAAATAAAATGAATAATTTTTTAGAAAGGGAGGAAGATTATTAAATATTTTTTCTCGAAAATTCTCTAAAGCTTAAAAGTCCAAAAGCTTAAATTAAAAAAATAATACAAAGATCCAAAAAACAAAGAAAAATGAAGGATAAAAAAAATTAATCTAAAAGCCTTCTAATTTTTAAAATTAAGAAAAAAAAATAAGAAAAAAATTAAGAAAAATGAAGAATGATTTTGTACATATTTTCTAAGATCTTCTTTTTTTTTAATGCTAGGAAACAGAGCTAAATTGGATATATAAATAATAAGGTCCTATGCTTACTCGTAAGACTAATATTAAGCAAAAATAAATATAAACCATATATCAGTTGAAAAATAATAATGATGTTAATCCCTTCTATAGGTGTCACTATTGTTTAAGAATAAAAATAATAATAAAATGAAAAATAAAAAATAATAATAATCAAAAAATATTAAAGGAAATTAGAAAAAAAATAAAAAAAAATACTATAAAAAATATTAAAAATACAAAAAAAAATACAAATTAAAAAATCAAAGCATTGACGTAAAATATTCCCCCCCCCCATCCCCCATCCCCCATTCCCCTTTAAACACGAATTTTTAGTTTAAAAAAAAAACAAAAAAATAGGTAATTATTACCATCTTTTCCTCAACACATTTTTTCTTTAAAAAGCTTCCTCCTCCTCCTCCTCCTTTGTTATTGTTGTTTTTATTTTCCATCCTCCTTCGCAAATAATTATCTAACGAACTTGAAGAAGTTGAAGGAGAAGCTAGGGAAGTAGTAAATGAGCGGGTTATTGGAATATTATTTAAATTTTTTCGTTTATTATTTGGAATTTTTTTCAATTCATCTGTTGAGGAGGAAGTTGTTAAAAATGCTGTTTTTGTTTTTTCAAGTTGAAGACGAAAATTGGTAAATATTTTGGAGAGGCTGGTACGTCGATTAGTAGTGTTTACTTTAGTTGTTGGAATGTTGCTGTTGTTGTTTTTATTGTTGGTTATATTACCTATTTATACATGGAGGTTATTTAAATTTAGGTATAAAATAGGGTTCGATATCGTATAAAATAGGGTATAATAGGATCCGAACGGGATTCGAACCATAGTACTATAAAGGAATAAAATGAAGTTAAATCAAAACAAGGAATCAAAACAAGGATCCAACAAAAAATCTAAAGTTAGACTGAAAAATTATAGCCAGAAAGAGGTCCCAAGCAGGCATCTATCCTGTAATCTCAAGCAGTTATTTCTAAAGGGTTCTCTCAACACGTACACGTTTTTTAATAAATCTGAAACCCCTGCTTAGGTCATCTGAATCTCCCTTCTTCCTTATCAGTATCATCCAAGTTGTTGATTCTCAAAAGGGATAATAAAGGAATCAAAATATGGGTTTTGTTAGAAGAGGCTTAAAGGGAAGAAGTTAACAATTTTAAGGGTTGGATAGAGTCATTAATAATGTGAGGGTTATCTATATACGGCTGATAAAGACACACGTACCTTCAAAAGGTTTTTGACTAATCGTCTTCATCTTCATATCCTCTTCTCCCATACTTCCTTCACCTTCACAACTTAAAAATGTATTATTAAATGTTGCTGAATACACCATTTTTGCTGTTTTAGCAGCTAAACCTTCCAATTTACTTTCTTTTTTATTATTTTTATTTTGTTCGTTTTCTTCTATAGGAAATCTTGAAGGAAGTAAATCAGCAATTGAAGCAGACATTTTTATACATGAAATATTTGAAGTCGTTGGGGTTGTTCCGAGTAAATTATTATTTTTATTTGAAAATGATTGGAGAGGTTCATGGTCTTCATGCTCTTCCTCCCTATTATTTTTAATTGAGAGACTTTCAGGGAGGTCTAGTTTAGTTTCAGAGTCCTCTTCCTCCTCCTTTTGTTCCATCAAAATTTCTTCCATTTTTGTATTATTGTTATTTGGGGAAAAGAAAATTACTGGAGAAACAGATGATTTATCATCCAGACTACTAACAAGTATTTCATTATTATTATTAATTTTAGCAGCCGATGAGTCATCCTTTTCTTGTGAAATTTTTCGATTTTTAATGTCCTCGTTTAATTCTTCAATATTTTCTTCTTCATTATCTTCTACACTAAACGATTTAAATTTGTCTTCCAACGAGTTTTGTTGATCAAAACTCGTTCCAAAGGCAACAGACTGACTTCCTTCTTTAGGTTTTTCTCTTCCGATAGGCTCTCTCACGAAATTTATTTTGCCATCAGAAGGGCCAGAAATTGTTTTTTCTTCAGTTGAAATAAATTTTTCAATTTCTTCTCCTCCTTCCTCTATCGTTGTTTCATCAAAATAAATTTCATTTGGAGGTGTGCTGAATAATAAAGGAGATGTGGAAGAAGGATCATCTTCAGATTGTTGTGACATTTATTTATTTTTATTAAATCTGTTGTAGTTTTAAAAATAAAATTGAGGTTATATAGATTTAAAGGGGGAATCTAGGGAGGTAATATGTCTTCTTCATTATCTTCTACACTTGTTTTATAAGAAGGGCTGGATATAAATAGATGAAAATAAAAATCACAAAAAAATATAAGAAGAGATAAAAATTGGCTATAATAAATTGTGTGGATAATCAATAGAGGTAATAAATATTAACTTTTTTTTAAATTTTTTTGTTGAAGCTAAAAGAGCTAACAAACCCCTTTCAACATACAACCCATATATTCGCAAACTTAGAAGTTTGAACTTAAAAAGTTTACTTTCATTCCCTGTTATAAACAAGTTTTATTTTATGTTTTTACAATATTCTGAATAGAACAAGTTTTAATTATCTCAACATGTTTTAATTAAATTCTGGTTTCTAAAAACAAGTTATTTAAAATACTGAGAACTGTTACGTCCGAAGGTTTAGCCGAGAGACTGGTGTCGACGTGCACAATAATAACAGTTTATCCAAGAGAGAAATGACAATGTAGGCGAAGGGATTGAGATGGAACAGACGAAGGAGATCAGGGACTAGCCGGGCTAGTATGATCCAATTAGACTGACGCTTACAGTGGCTTTTATAGTAGTGTCACCACTACCCAACACCTTCCCCTTTGAAAAGGTTGAGGTTGATTGTTTAGGCATTACAATTTTAATTTCACAATTTTCAATGCCTCCTCTTTTGACTAGAGGTTTTAATAACCATTTTCAATATAGCTTAAAGCTATCAATACAATCAACAATTTAGCCACAGCGTCTCAGTCTCTACTAATACTCACAACAATAAAAACATGTGGGATGACAATTTTGGGGGCAAAACAAAATTTAAATTACATTACAAGAATTTACAAAATATCACAGTCTGTCATCTTAATCCACAGTTTTTGTTTTTCTTCTTGACTTCTGGTCGTCGACTTCGACAGCGCACACAAAATGTCCAACAGGGCAATCGCACGTCCTTGTTTGATGTTCCTCTTGTTGGTCGCTGTTCCAGAAGTATGTCACGTACACTTTCCATAGTGTTTCGTGACACTTGAATTCTTTTTATTGGAATTTTGAAATTGCAATTTTTTGGACTTACATTCTCTGAACGCCAAATAATTTTCCATTCTTCAATTTGCAATTTCGAATAATCTTTTTTGTTTGGAATTTTTTGGACTTACATGCATGTGAACGCCAACAATTTTTTATTCTTTTTCAATTTCCGAATGCTACAATTTTTCAATACTATTTTTCTTCAATAATCTCCTTCAATAGTATTTTACAATTTTTTACAATTCTTCAATGTAGCAATATTTTTCTTTTCAATTCGGAAATTTATCGGCTTTTTTGTTTTTTGTTTTGTTGTGTGCTTCAGGACTAATAATTTAAGCATTTTAGCTTTCAATTCAGGTATTTCACCTTTCAATTTATGTGTCCATCACGCACTAACAATTCAATTTTTTAATGCCGACAATTTACGACGTCTGTCCACTCACAATTCAATAATCCTTTTCAATAATTGCTTCAAGCAATTTTTTTCCACTTCGCCTACTCTCTTTTATCTCGCCTCCACTGTAGCTGTTGTCGCTCGTTGACGCTCCCGTAGACGAACTTGACTGTTGACGAATTCCGTAGTCGACCGCGCCACTGTTACGTCCGAAGGTTTAGCCGAGAGACTGGTGTCGACGTGCACAATAATAACAGTTTATCCAAGAGAGAAATGACAATGTAGGTGAAGGGATTGAGGTGGAACAGACGAAGGAGATCAGGGACTAGCCGGGCTAGTATGATCCAATTAGACTGACGCTTACAGTGGCTTTTATAGTAGTGTCACCACTACCCAACAAGAACAAGTTTTAATAATTTACAACTTGTTTAGAATAAATTCTGATTTTTCAAAACACGTTTATTTATTCAGAATTAAATCAGAATTAATTTATTAATAGTATAAACAGAATTTTTAAAAATAAAAACACAATTGTAAAATCAGAATTTTAAATAAACTTGTTTTCAGAGTGAATTGATAAAAAAATTCTGATTTCAATTAATAAATTCTGATTTTCCAAAACAAGTTTTATATTTCCAAACAAGTTTAATTAAAAGTCTGATTTTATTACAACAAAATAAAATCTCCTATAAATAATTCTGAAAACTTAAGTACTTAAAAAAGTTGGAAAAAATTCAAGTTTGCGAATATATGGGAAGTTTGTACTCTTCCCCTTTATAGACTACACTAAAAATCTCACACAATTGTTCTTATTAATTTTTTAACGTTTTTTCTTTTTATTTGAAAAAAATATAATTAAACAGCTGTTGCTTTATAAATATATTTTTTTTATAAATAAAAATGTCAAGTGTGTAATATAAAAAAATATATAAATCCTAGAAAATATTACAACATCCCACGTCTTCCCATTAAAAAATTTTTATAAAAATAAATAAAAATATTTTTGAAAAAAATATAAATACTTATAAAGTTAAAATTATAAACATGTTATTTATTTATCAAAAAAATAAATAAAATTTTATTTAAAGAAAATATGTAAGCACTAAGAATTGCAGCAAGAGAAAAAATGATCAAAATAATAAATGCTCGAAACACCTAGAAACCCCCCTAATTATTTTTGAGTTAAAACAAGATAGAAAAATCTTATTCGAGTCAACTCGAATAAGATTTGAATTTATTTAAAGGGGGAGGGAGGGGGGGGAGGGATAATAAAGAATATATAGCCTAATTTATAACATCCACAGAAAATTAATTTTGAGAAATTTTATTGAAAATATGCGAAAAAAAAGAAAAAAAAATAACAAAGAAAAAATAGAAAAAATTAAACGAAAAAAAAAAAATAAAAAGCTCAAACATTAGAAAAAAATATTTTTCTAATTAAATTAAAATTTTTTATAAATTAAAAAAATTAAATATTCAAGAAAATGAGAAAAAATATTTTTGTTTTAAAATTAAATTCCCCACCTCAACATAATTGTTGCTGTTGTTATTATTATAATTTTCATATCCACCACCATAATTTAATTGTTGTTGTTGTTGTCCTCCATTTTCTTCTTCTTTATTTTTTATTATTTCACGCATAATTACTCCTTGTTGTTGTTGTTGTTGTTGTCCTCCTCCCATTACTCCTCCATTAGATGAATATAATAAACTATTATGTCCACTATCTATACTTTGATAAGATAAAGAAGCATCTTCTAAAGGTACTAATTGAGCTAAAGTTGTACTAGCTACCACAGATTGTAAAATTAGACTAGATTGGCTGTCCCTTGATCCTCTATTGCTTTCTTTAAAAAATAAATTTATAGGTTAAACAAAAAATTTTTTTAAATTAAAAGTTTAGACTAGGGGTGTCTCTCAGTATAAATCGAATTGAGAAGAGATCTCTATCAAAAATCTCGGTTATCGAGATTTTTGATATTTTGTGTAAGATATTGATTCGCGTAAAATACTTCCGTTTCTAATTTTAGATATTAATTAACTAGAAAATATTCGGATATCCGAAACCGAACAAGAAAAAATTTTTGAGAAAGAGCGTAACGAAAGTTCTCGACATGACAACATCGAAACGATGCCATCCACAAATTTAGTTATATATTTTTAATGAAAATTTCTAAAAGTTTTCAGGGGCTAAGAAATCGAACTTATTCCGAGATTTCTGACAAACCAAAAATAGTGGAACCGAACCGATATAGAAACTAAAAATTTCATGTATTTGGAACCTAATAGAAAATTCCTCCTCCCTCCAATTTAAACTACTTATACAACATGGATGAAAAAAATATAAAAAACAAGACCTATAAAAATCGGAAACAAAACTTGAAAAATTTTAGGAGATAAAATTTTCTTAAAATTATTAATCAATTTACCAGTATTACTCCCCACTCCACCAGTTTTATTATGTCTACCAATATCCATTTTCAAATCCCTCAAAGTTTTAACCCATAAAATTCTTTGTGCTTCTGTATTTGCTTTTAAAACTGTTGTGTTTTGATCATTTTGATAGGGGAATGCACTCTTTCTTAAACCAAATTTTGTATTATCTCCTTCAATGTGTTCAACAACATGAAGTTCTCGAAGCTTAGAAAAAAGAGAGCAAAAATTCATTTAAATTTTGAATTTATAAATATATTAAAATAAAGAATAGACTGTAGAGAGGAATTATTATTTTTGTGAATTTTAAGAGTATGTAAAAAAGTTGATAAAATATCTACTAGTAGTATTTATTTTTAAATATTTATTAAAGAGAGGAAGAAAGAAGAAGTTTAAAATTTTTATTAAATAATTTTTAGCAAAAAACCTGACCAGGCAAGAAACCTAAAAGTAAGGTTGGCGGATAGTTGGAAATCTTCGCACATCCGGCCTTTTTTTTTTTCGGATCCGCCAACCTTACCTGGAAGGAACATAAAAGGAATCTGTCAGGGGATTCCTACGACAATATACAAGAAAAATAGTTTTTTTTCCATTGTGGTAGTTCTAATTCAAGAGGCTATTTTCTATTAGAGAAAGAGAGAGGCTATTCTATCTGTTAGAGATAATAATATAGTTTAAAAAATTAATTAAAAAAAAAATTTTTTTTTCCCCCTAACACTTACCAACATAGAATCTTTAAATACATAACCAGTCTTTTTTGAAGACAATTCTTCTCTTTTTGTAAAAACAATGTTTGATTCAAATAAAAATATTTGAAATTCACGTTCTCTTTTAAAATAACGTTTTGGTTCGGAGACTAGAAATATATCTACAAAAAAAATAATTTTTTTTTAATTTTTATAAAAAAAAAAGTCCGCAAAAAATCCGTAACTATTTGTCCGCAAAAATATCACCCACAAAAAAATGTCCGCAAAAATTTGTCCGCAAGAAAACAATTTTTTTTTTATTTTTTTTAATAAATCACCTTGCATAACAAAATCACCAACATTATATTTCTGTAAAAAAAATAAGTAAAATTAAAAAAAAAATTTTTTTTTGCATACTTGATAGTCTTCAAAACTTTTTAAATGCATACGATCATTAGCTAATTTTGGGATACTTAAAACAATTTCATAAGCATTCTAAAATTAAAAAAAAAAATATTTTTTTTTAATAGACACATTATCCAAAGTTAAGTTAGTGTTGAAAATTTTTTTTTTCACTTTCAGAAAAGAAAAAAGTAAATTTTTTATTAGAAGCACACCCACCCAAAACCCTTCTACCCCCAAAATTCTCAATTAAAAATAATTATTTTTAGGGCTGGACACATGAATGATTAACCAAAAATCCGAAACCGACCCAAAAATGATGTTTTTTGCTGATTAACCGAACTCCAAAATAACTGAAGGGTCGAAAATTTGTGTGATAACTAAAAATCAGGAGATATACATAGTACCAATTACTATAATAACCCGTGGTTGTGTTTTCAACCCAAATAAATAAAATTAAATTAAACAAAAAAAAAATTTCCACCTTAATCTCTTTTGTATTTTTAGTGGAATGTTTAAACAGCTCTTTTAATAAAACATGATATTTTGTAATTCTTTGGACAGGTTTAATAACTAAAGATTGGAGATCTTGACAAGGTTCTAAATTGTGTTGTTCTCTAATTTCCTGTTTTAAAAAAAAATAAAATCTGTATAAATCAACATGTTCTTAATTTAAAATTTTGTGACAATTGTAAAAATGCAAGAAAAAAAAATTTTTTTTTTAATAACAGACGTGGGGGGCCAGAATTCCGCGATCGCCCAAATGTATCTAATTTTGCAATCCCTAACTTTTACCAATTTATATGACACCCCTATATCAATAATCTCAGGGGTTAGGAAAAATTTTTAATTTTAAATAATTCTGGGTTTGAATCCCGATATCCAACGATTTCCTAGAATCTGCCAACCTTATGCCCACTCCACCAACCCACTATATATATATGCCCTAAAGGTTACGAGTAACTCCCGTGCCTTTTCTCCTCGTACATATCAAGGGCGGGCGCAAGAGACTCTCCAAAAACGCAACACGCAAGGCCAAAATTTAACGCAAAACACACTGCGCGCCCGCCCTGGTACATATATGTTCCAAATCTATAGCAAATACGTTTAAAAATTTAAATAGAAAAAAGCCCAAAACGCAGAAAAAATTGTCCTCAAAAACAATTCCAAAAAATATTTTTTTTTTATAAATTCCAAACCAACCGAAAACATAGAAATCGCTTCCGGTAAACAAATTAAAAAATTATTTTCTTCTTTATTTAGGCAATAATCAGCATACAATTCTTTCAGTTTTTCCATCCAGGCAATAAAACAATACCCAACATCTTCTGGATTTTGTTCATAAGAATACAATTCTGATAGAAAAATTTTTGAATGGAATTGATAAAGCTCTTCAATATTTCCAAATATTTCACGTTCTTTTCCTCGGATAGCTAAAGGGCACATTGATCCAGCAGTTTTATAGGCAAACAAGTAGATGTCGATACAACGACTTAAAAATTTAAATTAGAAAAATTTTTGGTTCTAGTCTAGATTATGAGGCGAATGAAAATTTTGTAAGGGGGTTAAATAACCCTTTTAACTCAAATCTATTGTACGAGCTTCTCTCTCTCTCTCTCTCTCTGTCTCTCCGACCTTTATGGGAAAACCTTTATTTAGGAACGAAGAAAGATGTTGGAGAATAGACTGTTAGGGATCGGAATCGAGTAATAGCCTAAAAATCATAGATGGGGGATGTGGTAGAGAAATCAGTGAGTCTTGATATAAAAATGAAAACTTGACCAGAAATTTTCAAGGAACGAGGAAATCACATGGAAAAAATTTCTAAAAATTTCAAGTAAAAATAAAAAAAAAATCGTCGTAAGATGGGGGAAGGAGAAGTCGAGGGGACCGACCCTAAACTTGAGATAAAAATAAAAAAAAAAATCTTTCCAGAAACATAAAAAACAATAACAAAAATGATTTTTACCGCATATCCTCAATATAATCAGCTTCCGATTTAAGTAATTCTTTCATTGGTTCAACAATTTTTTTCTTTAATTCATCATCTTTTCCACCCCCACCACCACTACCCATTAATTTATCTTCTATAGCACTATCACTATAACGATCCAAACATAATTGTTCTGTTTTCGATGGTTCCATTATTGTGGAAATTTGTCCATCTAATAATCCATTTAATTCATTTCTAACATTTTGTTCACTTTTTGCAAGCATTGTCCAAATATTTTGTAATTTTGTTTTTGCCAATAATGAATATTTTTCAACTTCAACACTGTGGAAATCAGATGGGAATGATTCCAAAAATTTTTTTGCTTCACCCAACATTTTACGAACTTCATAACGTTCAACCTTTAAAAAATTAAAGATAATAACTAAAAAAATTTTTTTTTTGATTGAAGGGACTTGTAGTGTTTGAAAATTTTTTATATTTCCTCGTACCCATTCTCTCGTAGAGGCCTTAATTTTAGGACACGCCCAAGTAGGCGCAAAGCCATAAATAACTGAAAGATTACTTGACCTTAACAATTTTGGTATCCATCTCTTTTAGCTCGATGAGAGGAATCGTTTAATACTAATTTTTGAAAGATTCGGAAATGCAATTAATTTTTCTGCTCGTTAAGAGGGCATGCCCTTAATTTTTACTCGTATTTGCATGACAAAAGATGTCCTCTTACAATGGCATAAAAGCTTACCCAAAACCCTATTATTACGAGATTTTGATCCCCATATTAAGGGAGGAATACGCCGTTCCCAAAATTAAGTGCATAAATATTATTCTGATATATTTTAAGAAATAAGTTTAAACACTTGAAAACAAGAAAAAGAAAATTCTGATTTTTGTATTTCACTTAATTATCTCTGCCCTTATTATTCTGATTTTTTTTTCAAAAAATATACAACTTCTCTCTCTCTCCCTCTCTCTCTTCCCCATTTTTACTCACCTTAACCAAATCTCTCAACGTTAAACAATGTTCCAACAATTCTTCCAATTTTTTACGTCTAGATAACAAATCTAATTTTTGTGCTTTTTCAACATTATCTAAAATTAGAGCACAACTAGCCAATTCTCTATCTGACCAATCTATAACATTTTTTGCCATTAATTTAATTTTTGTACAATTTTTGCATTTGTCAATTTTTGTATTACATTCAGTCCATAAACGTAAAATTATTTGTTGTCGTTCTCTTATTGTATCCTTATATTTTTGTACTTCATATAAACGTGATTCTACATGTTCTCGAGGTGCTTGTATACGTCTCATAAAATTCATAAATTGATCGGCTGTTCGTTGGGCGTAAACACTTGCCTAATTTTTTAAAAAATTTAAAAAATTTTAATAAAAGAATGGGATAAAAAAATAAAAAAAAAAAATTTTTTTTGGCTCTGGTTCAGTACATAAAAAATTATGAGTGTATATCCAATGAAAAATTTATGAGTAAATCCGTGGATCAGGGGATCAAGAGAATTTTCTACTGATACCCCGACATCCATCCAAATATCCCGTATATCCCCCCCCCCCAAGAAGTCATTATGGCTTCAGGTTGTAAGCCTTAAGGGTTGACCCCTTTAAAATTGATCATAAAATTTTGAGTGGACTCTTAAACTTTTCATTGGACGCGTAAACCAAACCAGCGCCAAAATTTTTTAAAATAATTTCATCAAATTTCCACGCTGTAGGAATCAGTGTATTTAGACATTTAAAAAATGAACTTTTGGAAATTATTAATTCTTTTGAAAATTTTTTAAGGCTCTTTTCACGTGCCGCCTTTTTTGCTTATACTTCGTACAAAAAAACCCAGGAAAAAAAATTTTTTTTTTGAATTTATTTTTTGTCCATTTTCATACTTTCCCTATCGGATTAAAAAAATTCCTCAAAAATTATCCAAAATTCCTTCTCAGAAAATTTTTTTATTTCAAAAACCCACCTCCAAAAATCGTTCTTTATGACTTGAATGTTTTTCAAGCCTTTCTTGTGTAGATTCATAACAATGTTCCAAACTAATCCAACTTCCTGATTTACAAAAATCACCATCTCTATCTACAGAAAGGTCTTTTTCAATTGATTGTGATGTTGGAAGAAGCTGAAACAAAATTTTTTTTTAATAAATTAATGAACATTTTTTGATAAAATATTTGAATATAAAATCATAACTTCAATGGAATTTTCATGTTTATTATTTATTTTTCCTTGGACATCCCAAGGTCTGAGGAGTTCAAACAAGTCTTAAGAATTCCATACTTAATGATAACTAATCAACAAAAAATGGAAGTCTGAAAAAATTAAATAATGATGACTTTAATCAAATAAAGTTAGATACAAGGAACACTGAAAAATATTCCTTAATCTTAAATTCTGATACAAAAAAAATCAAAAAGCTG
Source organism: Meloidogyne arenaria (assembly GCA_036172955.1). Lineage (NCBI taxonomy): Eukaryota > Metazoa > Nematoda > Chromadorea > Rhabditida > Meloidogynidae > Meloidogyne > Meloidogyne arenaria. The sequence continues at coordinate 578,779 of JARQAB010000010.1, forward strand.
AATTCAGATCCAAGCCGATCTTTTCTAATCAAAGCCTTATATGAAATGAATTCCACAATGGGTATATATTCCAGTGATGGGTTGGTTCTCTAATTAGCTTTTAAAAATGAGGCAAGGATCCCTGATTTTCAGAAGACTAATCAATTCCCCACACTATTCGATTTAATATTTTTATTTAAAAATCAAAAAAAAAAATTTATCATTAATATTTTTCATTCATTCTTTTTTTCTTACCAATTTTGTATATTTATAATAAGAATTTGCTGCAGTTAATAATTTATATCTAATATCAATTAATCCAACTAAAGATTGCCATTTTGCTTTAACATCAGTTAATAAATTTTCAGCTCTAACTCTTGTTTCTGCATGAGATTCTAAAGCTAATAATGGAAGTGATGTAAAATGTTCTTTTTCATTGTAAAATCGAGAAATTTTTTCTTCAAACATCTAAAAAATTAGAAAAGATTAATATAGTTACACGCAATCATCCAACATTCACACCCTCCCCCCCCCCCCCCCCCCGACCCTTCTTTCAGTCAACCGCAGAGCTTATATAACTAGACTTAAGAATGTTTAATGTGGAACGTGATTCGACGTATATCGCCGAGCTGAATCAGTTGATGCTATGATTGTTCACAGTCGGTGGTTAACCAGGGACAAACCCTAAAGACCTAATGCCACTCAAGACCTACAACAACTTTTGAAAATGATTATCAAAAAGGAATATTAATGGATTTGGATATATTAATGGGATATCGATTTAGTGTGTGATTCCACGCCAAATTATAGACGGTAAATGCCCTATCTTCCTCAGTAAATGACCTTCTTCCAAAAAAAAAAAAACAAAATTGGTACTAAAAGGCCAAGAAATTAATAATTTTAAAACACCTCAATTTCTATTCTAAATTCATTAAAATATTTTGTTTCCAAATCAGTTTCTTGTTCATTCCCAGGAATATGAAAAAATTGACGTAAACGCATTTGTTGTCTTTCTATTGCTTCAACAACTTCTTGTGCCATTTGTCTAAGTTTGCTTAAATGGATGCTTAATTCTATACGATTTGATATGTCTTTGGCAATCTAAAAAATTGTTTAAAAAAAAATTTTTTTTTTATTTTTAAAAATTTTTTATTTTATTTATTCCATACATTCATAGCTTCATCTTCCAAATTTTGTAATTGTTTTGCAGCTGTAACTATAGCTTGTTCAACAGGAATTGTGGAATCTGCAGCATAAACCATATGTAAATTCTTAGTTTTTATAAGCTTAAATTTAAAATTTAATAATTAATTTATGAAAAAAATTTTTTTAATATTATTTAAACGATTGCCTATGTAGCTAAACCTTGGAACAATACGAGAGAAAAAAAAACAAGATTTAAAATCAAAAATAAAATTTTTGATTTTAATAAAGTCTCCGCTCCCATAAAAATAATTAAGTATATTATTCAACTAGATTCACCATAACAAGGGAATATCGTTTACTGTCATCCCTAACTTGATATTTTTTTGGTAGCATCCGTTAGAGGACCCCCGACTTCCTATTGTGAAGGTTTGGAAGAAAGGTTGTAGCTTATAATGAGAGATACATATATCTTAATAAATTGAGAGGCATCGCTTAAGGCTGTCGGATAGTTGGAAATCTTCGGATATCCGGATCCGACAATCTTAGTATCGCTTATATTTAACGCTTATCTCATCCAATATCCCAACTAAATTCTGTCAAACGAATGTGACCATAACCAAAAAAAAAGTAAGGGCAAATCGACCAAACTTTTAAAAAAATTATCGAACAAACACCTCAAGTATTTCAGACAATTGTTTCATTGCATCACTAACAACTTGATGAACTTTAACAGTATTTTGAGTATGATATTGTTTAATAACTTCTACAGTATTGCTAACTGAATGCCGTAAACCTTGCAAATCTTGACGCCAACTTTCCAATTGTTTTTTAATTTCAAAACAATCGCGAAGAAATGTTGAAATTTTAGATGCTGTATTTAAATATATACGTTGTTCTTTCCAACGTTCTTTTTCGTTTAAATGACGATTTTCTGAAAAAAAAAATAAGAAAATATTAAGTAGGAAAAGTTTAAAAAAAATTTCTTAAAGTTTTAAGCTAAACATGAAAAAAAAAATTAAGCCTAAAGGAAGGATGGGAAGAAATACAAAATTTAGGTTCAAATTTTTAAACTTAGGACAGAAAATAACCCCTGAAAGGGGTTGAAATACCAAGCCATCAAAATCCATTAAAATACCAAGTATCAACGATGAGGAAAGATATTTGAAAGTTGACCACGGTTTGGTATTTCGAGGGTTTTTGGAGGTTTGATATTTCAATTTGTTTGGTATTACAATTTTTGTTATTTCATAGTTTATCGTTTTTTTCAATATTCTGGTATTATAAAATCATAGTAAATAAACTTAGGATTTAATTTTATTTGAGATAAGATGTATGCGCCTATCCGGAAATAAAAATCAAAACTTGAAAAGTAGAGATCGGAAATTTAAAAAGCCTTGACAGGGGTCTGGAACCAAATACAGGATTTTAATTAGAAGCTATAAAACCCGGAAAACACACCTATAAACATTCGAAAAAATTCCAAGTTCAAACTTAGAAACATAAACATAAAAAAAAAACACACCGATATCCTTTATTAAATGCTCTACATGTGTTACAGATTCACTATTATCAATATCAAGCAATTCACGTTGTTTTTGTAACGATTGTAACAATTCTTCAGCTTCAGCCATTACCCTACCATATGCTTGATCAGTCAATTCGTTGTCATGGTGAAAAGTAGCTTTATTTTTTTCGCAATGATCTACAGATTCAGGCACTATACAAATATAATTGGCACGACTATCCAATTTACTATACCAATCCATAATTTCATCATAATGTAAATAAAAATAGTAGGCACGATGAAGTCTAAAGAAAGAGAAAGAAAAAAAATTTTTTTTTTTTTAAAAAATCTGGAAAAATAAATTTAAATCTGAAAATGATTTTAAATTTTGCATATTACAACGAGGAAAATGTATGTACAGGGTGACAAGAAAGTTCGGAGTTTCCGGAAAGGGTGAAACAAATGGACTATCTACTAGAGATCGTCCTAGATTTTTCCTGGATCCAGAATCCAGCCCAGATTACTAACCCAAGTCCAGATCCAGACGATTTTTGAAAATCCAGATCTCTACTATTACTCAGTACCGGAATAGAAAAAGGAGTATACTTAAAATCAGTCAGTGAACAAACCCAGTCAATCCTACCGTTATCCAACCTATCGTTGACCAGAATTTTTATTCATCTGAGCGGGGATTTAAAGGGATTTGGGAGATTAAAAAGGGCATCAAAGGGGTTATACCGTTTAAAATTATTATGAGAACAACATTTTTACCAGTAGGTCAAGAATTTTGATTCTCTGGTATATTGTAGCTTATTTAATGCTCTATCCAATGGTACCAAGAATATTAAAAAAATTATCAAACCATTGATAAGTTATAAGGCTTGGGACTGAACTGAGTGAGGTGTACCGAATAAAATTCAAAAAAAAAAAATCCAGAAAACACACAAAATTAAATTTCCGGAAAATTTATAAAAATTAATTTGAAAAAAAAAACTAACAAAATAGTTCTGTGTTCCATACACCGTTTAAAATTGTTAATTTTAAGTAATAATTCTTCCACTTTTTTATTTGCTTCAATTTTTACTGATTCATCTAAACAAAAAAATTTAATTTTCTTTTCAAAATTTCTTTTAAAAAAATTCTCACCAGCATCATCCAAAACATGTCTCAATTTAAATATTTGTTCAGCATTTTTATTTGTATTTATAGCTACAGCACGAAATTTTTGATGGTTTTGAGTTAAAATGCTTGCAGATTCTGGATCAAAACCTATTCCTGTTTTTCTATGAAGGAAAGGTTCACCATGCTGATTTAGCCAGTCGAGAACCTTTAAAAATATAAAAATAATAAATAGAAAAACACATCTATAGTTATTTTTCTGAATCAAATATACCAAGAGTGTTGCCAGGGGGTTGGGGGCTAAAATGAGGGCGTGCGCCTAAATTTTTCTTTAAAATTGGCATTTCGAACGCAAATTTTGCTATTATTATTTTAGCTTCACAGCCTAAAATTTTTGAATTTAAAAGGCCAGTAAGCCAAAATTCTTTCATTTTCAGCGCCGCAGGCGAAAATTTTGAGGATTTTATAGGTTGTAGGAGAAATTTTTTTTTATCATTCTCTTCCCAAAACCTTTTCAGTTTCCCCAATTTCAGGGGGGGGGGCTTTAACCCCAGAAATCACCCTCGGGCTACTCCCTTGAAATATATACTAATTTATTATCAACTGTACAAGAATCCGAAAAAAACACAAAAAATTTTTTTTTAATCTAAAAACACAACAAAAAATACAACCCCATTCACACATTAGTATTTTAATTATTTTAAAAATTCAAAAAACACATTTTTAACTCACAGAATTTAAATCAGTAACAAAATCAGCACTAGATAATTTATTTTGTATAGTTAAATCTCTAGCTTCCCAAACAGTATTAATTCCTTTAAAAGTATTCCCAATTAATTGTAATTTGTCTTGTATTATTGGAGTTATTGACAATTTATTTATAGATTCTCCAAAATATTTTTTTATCAATTTTAACAATTGTTGTAATTCTTCATTAGCTTCAGCAAAACTTGAACGATACAATTTTTGAAATTCTTGATGCCTTTTTGCTGCTATTGGTAAATCATTTATAGAAATGTTATTTGGGTCTACTCCTACATCCATTTGCCAATGATCTGCACTTTTTAGAAACTGTGGAAAGAAAAAAATTATTTTTCTACTTTCATGAACGTAGACTACTAGAGAAAAATTTATTGCTACAATTTATAGACTGAACAAATTTTAAACGGCAAAGCCCTGAAAGTTCCCGGACCCGCTCCAAGAGCGTAATTAGGAGGCTGAAAAATTTCGTAAAAAATTGCAGAACCCATAAAACCAAAAATTGAGGAAAAACTAGCAATATGTAATCGATGTGTGATACAAATCGATAATGAGGGTGAACTGATAAAAACACTCAAGACGGGCTGCTACCCATAACCCGATCAGACTTTCTCCCTACCCATCCCATTCCCCACCCTTAATTTATTCGTGTGTGGGAGTTGAGAGTTGAGTTACATAATAATAATAACCAATGAGTCGGGTATATTTTTTAAAAACTTAAAAAGAAACTAAAAAAAAAATTAACAAACCAAATTGCATTTTTTATGTGCACTAGCAGCTAATTGTAATAATTGTGTTCTAGCATCTATTCTTATTAAAAATTGATTCCAATCATTTTTTAATTGTAATGAAATACTTTCAATTTTATTTAATCCAAATTTTTGAATATTTAATAAACGTATACCAACAGTTATTACTTGAGTATAACTAACTTCTATTTTCTGAAAAAAAAAATTTTTTTTAATAATAAAATTTTGTGTGAGACAAAAAATTTAATGAAAATGAAGGTTGAATTGGGTAACAAAAGTAACTTAAAAATATTTGAAGGGGACTGGGGATTAACCAATAAATCGTAAAAATTGCAGAAAGAATTTTTTTCAAAAGAAAAATCCGTCATAATTCCCATTTTCTCATTTAATAGCTAAACATAAATTAGCGTTGTCAGTTCAGAGACAAGGAAACCAACTGAAAACCCGAGAATTTTTAGGTTCAGTTCCTCTGTTAGGTTCTCCACATATCCAAAGATACCGACAACCCTCTAATCCTTATATTAAAAAATTTTTTTCTCGGAATACCAAACATTTTGAAAATTAAATTTATATAAAATCACCAGAAACTCAAACAAAGAAAAATTTTTTTAATTTAAAAAAACCTCCCTCACAATTAAATCACTTACTTTAACAGATTCAGCAAAATCCAAATGTTCTTTCAATAATCTATTTGTTTCCAATTCATTTTCTCCAATTAAAACAAAACGGTGAGTAAGGCTATTAAAATGTTTACAAATCCATTGAGAAAGCTAAACAAAAAAAATTTTTTTAATTTAAAAAAAATAAACATTTTCAGCATCCTGTTCAAATAATTTTAATTGAGAATATTGATCTAATTCTGTTTTTCTTGTTTCCCAATTATAAAGCACTTCGTTTCTTTGAATTAAAAAAAAATAAATTAAAAAATTTTTGCTTAAAAATTGAAAAAAATGCAAAGGGCTGGGTTCTTATAATTAAAAATAATCAAATTTATAAGGTATAAAACACGATTTACTGTTAGTTGTAAAACACATGTCCAAAAAAAGTAATTTCATTTCTCCAATTTTTAAATTTTTTAGCCAAAAAATTTTTTTAAGTCCAACAAAAGACAATTTAGAAAAATACATATAACAAAAAATAAATCGAGGCTTGTCCATCAGAAATCAAACCAAAAAAACGCGTTACGTCAAGTTTCAGGTAACCCAGAACAATCCCAAATGCCCACAAGTGAACCACACACCCCAAAACTAATCTCAACTAATTGCTTTCAAACAAGCAAATATAGGAAAGAACCCCAGGATTCATATCCCACCCATCTTTAATTCAAACACTAATCACTACAACACTAAGACCTCACATCTCAACTTAAACAACAAAAAAAAACTTTAAAAAGAGAAAAAACCTTGTTTTAACCAAAGTTTTGAGCAATTGTAAAAGATTAGGAAAGACTGCAATTAAATCAGGATTTGGAGGAGTACATACAATTCCATTTTTCATTCCTCCATTCTTTTCATAAATTAACCTTTCTTTTATTGAAAAAATTTGTTTTTCAAATTCTTCTATTGGTGCAGAAGTTAAAATTGGGTATAAATTGGAATGTGTTTGAACTGATTTTTGGGCTGATATTGCATCTATTGGCATTTCGGCACTTGACATTTCGAAGGATATGCGGTCCAAGTTTTTGAGTATTTCTGAGATTCTGTGGACTATACGTTCAATTTCCTTGAAAAATTAAAATTTTTTTTCTCCTTTAAAAATTTAATTGAAAAATCAAAGGGGACGTTTCGGCACAGACTTAAAAATCAAAAAGGATAGCAACTAAATATTATCCTGAAATATTACAACTAAATATTATTCAACTCATTTTTATCATTTATAAAGGTTACTTATGGCAATTAATTGATAAAAATATTTTCAGGCTAAAAAGTAAATAAAATTTTGTTTATTCCCGACCTCTATTTACAAAAATATATAAATCAAAAATTAAAGGGTTGATGAAAAAATAAGAGAAAAACAAGAATGAAGGAAAAAGTAATTTAATATACTATTGTTTTTCTTATTTTGCAAACAATCAATTCCACAAAAAACAAAAATAGGATCTGATTCAATCCCTTTGATGCTGGGGTTCAGGGTCGAAAAAGTTCGAGTTTCAGGAATTATTTCAAATTATAGCCTAGCATAAACCAACTAGACTAACGCCGCTATTAAATTACTCGTTGTCATTATCAGACTACCACTGTAAAGTTGAATTTATTTCGTTCAAATTGAATATATTTCGTTACTCCTTTGTTTCTTTCCCTCGAAAATTAGAAAAGCACTACATAAAAAGAGAACAACCAGTCCGATTCGATTTCCTTAACCAAAAAACTCTAGCGCCGAAACGTCCCCACAAATCCCCAAAATTTTCAAAAAATTATTCAAAACAAACCCTCCTAATTTCAATCCATTCATCATAATCAAATTTAAAAGAACCTCCAAATTCTTTAGGTATTTGGCTATAATCAATATATTTTGTTAAGGCATCAGGAGAGACCATTTGAAGTTCAAATTTTGTGTATTTTGCTGTGGATATTTTGTATTTGTCGAGAAATTTTTCTGGCTTTATTATATAAACACAATTGATTTTGGCTGGGAAATATTCCTAAAAAATATTTTAAAAATTTTTCACAAAAAATTTTTTGTTGAATACCCTCAAAAATTTTACATAAATTTAGAGGAATAGGGCTCATTATTAGCAAAATGTTTGGTTAACGAAACAGACAAACCAAGTCCCTATGAAAAATTATATAAACAGAAATTGGTGGCGCCCACCAAAACCGTCCAAAAAAAATCCAAAATTTTTAAGCTCATGTAGTATTATCGGTTTCAGTAAAAAATTTTAGATTAACTGAAAACAACAACTCCAAATCCCAATAAATTAAAAAAAAAACCTGAAGAGACTTCAAAATAGGTTTTACAACATCCCAAGAAGTTCCTCTTCTCATATCCAAAACAATTACAAAACCTCTAGATTTAGCGTCATCACTTAAAGTTAAAACGGATGTAAAATAATTAATAATAAACTAATTAAAAACGTAGTCAAGGAGGAAAGACCCTCCTCCCCCCCCCATCTTCTCGGAGTTGTCAAAAATCATTCCACCTCTCCAAAAATTATTTTTTCTGACTAGGTGCTGTTAAAAATGCCACTGCCGAAGAAAAAAGTCCGGGTCGGGCAAAATTTCTCAAGTCAGGTGTTACGGATCGAAAAAATAAATTTTGGGTTGCGGTTTTGCTAATACTAACTGTTTAACATAAAAAATAAACAATTTGCCAAATCCTTTTTTGATGGGAATACCCCAAAAATTTTACGTCCAGTTAAAGAATTTGCTCTAATGTAAACGGTATTCCACTGGCACGGAATTAATAGACTACTTATTCTAAAAATGTAGCCAGAAAGAAAGGAATGAATCCTCTTCCTCCTTTTGGTATTTTCAAAAAATATATTCCCCCACTATTCAAAAATGGGGAATCCTTCAGAATTTAAAAATTATTTCCCATGACTATGGCATATTTAAAAATTAAAAAAAAAATAAAAATTTTCAACTAACGCTGTAACATCATATAAATACAACAATAAATTCCGGACATGTTCAATACTCGAATTAATATCTCTAGCTGGACAAAAAATTATTGGAAAATTATCACGATCACGTACACCAGGCAATAAAGCTATTCGTTCACGCAAAATGTGTTCCATGTCTTCCACACGACGTAAAAAGGTATTTGAACAAGTTGGGAGAGATTGATGTTGATGATGCATATTTTTTAAATTTTAAAAATGCTGGCAGTATTTTTGGTTGAAGAAATTAAAAAATTGAAATTAAATTAAAAATTGAAGATTCTAAGGGTAGACTTTAAGTAAATTTAGTGTTATAGGCCATTTATTAATTATTCTGAAAATAAGAGTGAAAAATTAAGAGAAAATAAAAAATGAAGCAAAAATGGGGAAATAAGGTAAGTAATACAAATTAAAATAAAATGAAGCAAACCTGAAAAATTGAAGCAAGAACCTAAAACTGAAGCAAAAAAATATTGAAACAATAGCCCAAAAATTGAAGCAAGAAACTAAAACTGAAGCAAGCCCAAAATTGAAGCAAAAGCCTAAAGCTGAAGCAAAAAATAGATAATGTAGAAAAGAGCTAAAAATGAATCAAAAAATTAAAAAATAAAACAACCCCTAAGAAAATGAAGCAGAAAAACAAAAACTGAAACAAGCTTAAATTGAAGCAAAAATAAAGATTTAAAACAAACGTAGAAAATGAAGCAACAAAAAAATAAAAACAGAAGCAAGCCTAGAAATTGAAGCAGAATTAAAAATAAAGCAAAAAAACAAAATAAAAACTGAAGCAAAAAATTATTGAAAACATAAAGTGTAACATGAAGCAAAAAATAAAACCTGAAGCAAATCAAAAAACTTGAAGCAAAAATACAATTAGGTAAATTAATAATTGAAGCAAAATAGGGGAAGGAAGAATAAACAAAATACTCTTAAATAATCAATAAGTCCAAACTAAAAAAATATTTAAAAAAACTGAAGCAAAATTCGACTTAATTTAAATAAAAACTGAAGCAACAATGGGAAATGGGGGTAAAATTTAAAAAAAACTAAAATTAAAAGGTTAAATAAAGTACAAAAAAATCTTTTATTTCTCAGAAAAAAAAGAATAATGACGTAAAGATGATCAATCAAATAAAAATCAAATACTAAATGAATCAAAAACGAAAGATAAAAACTTCCGTAATTTCAAGGACGTTAAAAACAAGCTTAACAGAAAAATAACGGGAGAAGCAATTAAATTGGGCTCCTATACATTTCATCTACTCCTTAACTCATCTACACGGCCAAAAAGACTCAACTCATCTACTCCTTAACTCATCTATTCCTTAACTCATCTACACGGCCAAAAAGACTCAACTCATCTACTCCTTAACTCATCTATTCCTTAACTCATCTACACGGCCAAAAAGACTCAACTCATCTACTCCTTAACTCATCTATTCCTTAACTCATCTACACGGCCAAAAAGACTCAACTCATCTACTCCTTAACTCATCTATTCCTTAACTCATCTACACGGCCAAAAAGACTCAACTCATCTACTCCTTAACTCATCTATTCCTTAACTCATCTACACGGCCAAAAAAGCGTAACTCATCTAATCCTTAAAATATCGAGTCCTTACTACGGGAATGTTGATAAACTCGGAGAAGTTGATAATCTCGGAGCCTAAAAAACCTGTTTAGATAATTTTTTTTCTAATTTAGCATTTTTTATAAATGGATGTACGGGCAACACTAGCAAAATTACAAAAAACTCGAAAACGACGGCCATGGACTCAACTGACCCGATATTTTAAGGATTAGATGAGTTGCGCTTTTTTGGCCGTGTAGATGAGTTAAGGAATAGATGAGTTAAGGAGTAGATGAGTTGAGTCTTTTTGGCCGTGTAGATGAGTTAAGGAATTTAAGCCGTTTAGATGAGTTGAGTATTTTTGGACGTGTAGATGAGTTAAGGAATAGATGAGTTAAGGGGACACGTTAAATTGATTAGACACTAAATATACGAAATAGTAGAGAAGTTTTAATTAAAGTGAAGAGAGTTTAGACAATTAGAGAAAGAAAAAAGACAAAAAAGGAGAAAAAATTAAAATACAGAATGCCAAGATATTTTTTTAATTAAAATAAAGCATTTATTTAAACAATATACATATTCTGCCAAAACATATTTTGCCAATAAGGGTAAAACTTTACATTTTGTCAATATGGTCGGTCGACAAAATGTGTGTTTTTAGCCTTATTGGCAAAATGTGTTTTTGGTAAAGATGTAAACATGCTTCTTTCTTTTTGTAAGCTTTTCTTCCTATATGGGCTTTGATTTTTTAGTTGTTTTTTTTTTAATTTTTAAAAATTTTTTTATTTCTTATTTTAATCGTTTAAGTATATTTTGATTAGTTTAGACTTAAAAGAAATATAAAAAATGTTAATTAAAGTAAAGACTTTAACTGGCAAGGAAATTGAACTTGATATTGAGCCAACAGACAAAGTGGATCGAATTAAAGAAAAGGTTTTCTTTTTTTAAATAATTTATTAAAAATAAAATTTAGGTAGAAGAAAAAGAAGGAATTCCTCCACCACAACAACGTTTAATTTTTGCTGGAAAACAATTGAGTGATGACAAAACTGCTCAGGAATGTAAAGTAATTTGGGGGGTTTTTTTTATTATTTTGGGTGTATTATTTTTTCCTACCTTTACTGTCAGTGCGAATTTGATCATTTTTTTTATACCATTCGATATAGGACTCTCGACTTCCTATTGGGAAGTGATCTGTTTTTTTTTTTGCAAAATGACTTTGGGAGAGATGGCAGTTCAAATTTCAGTCCTCGGGGTTGAGTTGAGTTTATGTTTAAGATCAGATCCGCAGCCAAGGAGGTCAAAAATTTTCCATGTTTACTTGCCTGGTTGAGATAAATTTAAGTTATGTATTGGACATTAGAGATCGGAAATTTTGAAAAGCCTGGGCCTATTCCTGGACTCTTGGTTTGATTTATTGACCTGGGCTGGATCATGGGTCTTTATTCCAGGAAAAACCCAGGAAGGTCAAAAATGGCTGGGCCTGGACTCTGGATACAGGAAAACCTAGGCCTTGGTCCAGACCCAGGCCGATCTCTATTGGACATGATTTCTTATTTAAATTAATAAAAGGAGACATTTTTGTCCGCAATTTTTTGCTGACAAAAATTTTAATTTAAATTTTTTTCAATAAACTTTTCAATTTTAAATAGATTGAAGGAGGTTCTGTTCTTCATTTGGTTTTGGCGCTACGTGGAGGTGATGGAGACAAATTTAATTTTTGAAAGACGATCTTGGTTCATTTAAATAAATAAAAAAACAACTTAATTTTTTTGTTTGGAAAGTACACACTTAAAAATATAAATATTTGTTTTTAAAATAATTTTATGGAGTCCACCCTTGAAGATCTACAACTTTTTAGTGTAAAATAGAGGAAACTTGAAACAAAAAAAAACCTGAAAAATTTGTTTAGACTACAATTTACTTAAAATGCCACATTTCTCATCAATTTCTAAAAAGCCTAAAATTTCTTTTTTCAGCCTAAATTTTAAATTTTTTCTCAGCCTAATTTTCTAATAATTAAAAAATAAATTCTAAATCTAAGAAAATATTCCAAAAATAATACTTTTAATAACACAAAAATTTTTTAAAATTATATACAAATAAACAATTGCTTATTGCTATAGTCTTGTAGTAATAAGCAGAGGTGGGTCGGAATTCCGATTTCCGACCTTAAGCCATTTCCGATTCCCGGCTCTTCCGATTTCCGACACCTCTGACTGTTCCGACCCTCCTCTGGTAATAAGTAAGGATCGTTTAAGGATAAGTTTCTAGGTTGTTCATCCCCCTTTTTTCTAAATAGCCAAACGATTTTTAAAGAACCTGTGGGTATCTAATTCAGTAGTTATAATATATTTGAACGTAGGAAAATTTTCACTTTTTCATCTTTTCTCAGTTTTTTTACATTTAAGCTTACACTTCAAAAAAAAGACCAAAATATGTAACTAGATGAATTTAAAAAACCTGTCAAAAATAATTGGAAAATTTTTGAGGAAATAAAAAGTCGCAGCACTGAACACATCTGTATGATATTGGTTCAAATGTTATTGAAATGTTCATTACTTCTCCTTTTGGAATTATTGCATTAGAAGGCTGGTGATGTTTCAATTGGTGGTGGCGGACAAGAAGCCATTTTTGTTATATAATTCTTGAACAAAAAAATTGAAGGTTGGTAATAAGGAGAATGAGGCCCTATACGCAAATAAGGGGGTTATCGTTTTTTCCTTTCAATATTTTTCCTTTCTTTTTTTATTCTAACTTTGACTGTCCGTGATTGTTAATTTAGATTCTCAACACTTTGTCATCTAATGTGGTTATGAAGGTATGCAGTACCAATCCCCAAAGCATAAGAATTTTTCCTTCGAATGATATAATTCCAAGAGGTGCTCCAATGGATATTTCAATAACAATTGAACCTTTGCAAGAATTTCGAGAAGAGCGAATTTTAATTAAGTCTATTCACCTCCCAAAAAATTTTTTGATGTTAGGTATCAACCAGATGTTTCGGGATTCGACTCTTTATTACGCCAAGAATATCCCAATAATGTTTAACAGGTATTTTCAGAGTTCTTAATTCATTTTAATTTTAAATTTATCTAGTTGATGAATTTTTTTGCTGATGTGCTTTGGATGTATTTAGGTCTTTTAAAAGAATATGCTGAAAATTATACAAATTTAAATATGATAAAATATATCAAAATTATCCTTTATCAATTTTTTTTCCTTTTTTAATTTTCTCTTCCTCTCATATGTTCCAAATTCTGGCCTGATTGGACTGTAGCAGCTAACGCTTTGAGATCTAAATTTAGAGGAACTGGCTTAGGTGGAGGTCCTTCTGGAGGGTCAAAAAGACGTCTTTTCTGATAAATTTAGAAAAATTTATTTTTTTATTTTTCAAAAAAAATATTCACAGTTGTCGGCGGTCTGTCATTACTATGCCATCGTAAATGGGCCTTCAAGTGTGAACTTCTGCTATACACTTTATGACAGCCAGGAACATGACAATTGTGTTTTTCGTATTTTTGGTCTATTTGTGCACCTGTTTTTATTTAATTATTTTTGTAAGAAAAAAAACAAGGGAAAATACAAAAAATAAAAGAAAAGTGTAGCCAAAACATTGAAAAATACTCACCAAAAATACATACAGCTAATTTACAAACTTACTTAAAAATTACTAAATAGAAAATCAAAACATTAGAAAGAAACAAGCATCGAACTTAACTATGCAAATATAAAAATATTTGAAAATATTTTTACAAACTTAAAAACAATTACAAAACTTGGACATAAAACTTAATTTACAAACTTAAAAATTCAAGTTTATTTAATGTTTCCAGATCTCTCACCAACTTTACAAACTTGAAAACTTAAGTTTATTACAAACCTAAGTTTAAATGTTTTCCGGAATGTTTTTTAAAATTTCCGGAAAGTTTTTAAATATTTCCGGAATTTTTTAAATGTTTCCGGAATATCTCTAAATGTTTCCGCAATGTTTTTAAATGCTTCCGGAAAGTTTTACAAATTTAGATATATTACTATTCTCAATTTTACAAATTACAAAACACACAAATTCAAGTTTATTTTAAACCCTCACCTAATCTTTCCAATTCTTTACAGTTTGGACATTCACAGTTGTTTTTAGTATTTACACTTGCTCTTATTTTACCGCCTGCTTTGTTTTTAAGTTGCTGGGATTGTTTATTAATGTTACCATTTTTTCCAGAACGAAGTTTGTGTTGGTCGAATTGTGAAATAATTGTTGAAGTTGAGGAGGTGGAAAAAGAGCGCTCTTGTGGATGAATATTTGTTTCTTGGCTGTTTTGTTGTAATTCTCTAGTTGTTGCTAATGTTTTTAAGTCTGCAAAGGAAGCAGAAAAAGAGGGGTATGATATCTGAGAAGAAAGTGAAGATCGGTCTGATGTTGTTGAAGAAAAGAAATTGGGGGAGAAGGAAGTTTGTGAAGGGTGAACTAGGGCTAAAATTAAATCTTATTTAAAATTTATTAAAAAAAATTTTCTATTAAAAAATTTAAAAAAACATAATAATTTCAACTTATAATTTAACGATTAAATTATCAAATGTTTCCGGAAAGTTTTACAAAGTTGAATATTACAATTTGCAATCCTACAAATTACAAAACCAATTCAAGTTTATTTAACTTTGCTATTTTTCCGGAAAGTTTATTTATTTTTTCATTTTCCGGAAATATAATTCGGTTATTATTCATTCATGTTTTCCGGAAAGTTACAATTTCCGGAAAATAAAATTAAATATTACAATTCACAATTCGAAGTTTCACATACACTATCTGTTATGGTTCCGGAAAGTTTTATAAATTTAAGTTTTACAATTAATTAATTATTACAATTTGTAAATTCAAGTTTTACAAATTCAAGTTTATTTTATTACCTCCCAAAGCATTTCCAAGATAACTACTTCCATCGCCTCCCCAGCTTCCTCTAAACCCTGCAGCACTATTTAGTCCTTCTTCACCTCTACACAATAAAGCTGCCATTTCCCCACTCCAACTAGTCGAAGCAGCAGCTTGAGCAACTGCGGCGGCCTGATTTTGTGTTTAATTACAATTTTGTTTTAATTTTAATGCTTACCATTGTGGGGGCAAGTTGAGCATATGAAGACAACATTAATGCAGAGGGAGAGGATGGATCGAGAACGAATGGGGAAGAATAAGAAGAAAGATTGCCTAGTTGTTGTGCATTTAGTAAAGGGTCAAAAAGTGTTGAGGCTAAAAAGGAAGGACTTAAAAAATAAAAAATATTTCCATTTACTTTCCAAATTCTCCTCTGAGGACGTTGTTTGTTGAAGTAAATGGGAATCTTTCAGTTGTGATAATGATGAGGATGAAGCCGGTAATTTGAGTGTAAACGAGGAAGAAGCGGTTGAGGAGGGGAATTCTCCGTCATGATTGAGACGCTCCTGAAATTTAAAAAAATTTGGGGGGGGGGGGGGGGGGGAGGGGGGGAAATAAAAATAAACACCTTAATCAATTTATCCAAAGGACTCGAGCCAACAACGCCTCCAACAAACGATGAGGGAAAGGAAGGCATTAAAGTTGTTGTGGAGACTAAATCAGAAGAAACTCTATTAGAAGAAATAATATTTTGTTCCGCAACATGTTGTGAAGTATTCCAACTTTCTAAAACAAAGTTTGTATTGTTGTTGTTATTTGTTGTTGTTCGATTTGTTTTTGTTGTTTTGTTGGTATTATTAGTTGTTGGGATAATTAGGTGTTGGTCAGTTAATGATGTTTGTTGCATTTCAAACATTTGTTTTCTAAAACTTGTATTTAAACAAAACAAGTTTATTTATAGGTTTTGATAAAATGAACTTGTTTTCCGGAAAGTATTTTAATTTTCCGGAAAATGTTCTAACTCTCCTACCCTTTTTTCCGAAAAATATTATTTTTTTCGGAATGTAATATAATTTTCCGGAATGTTTTCTATACCTTTCCGGAAGGTATAATTATTATATTTTTCCGGAAAATTTTATACTCGCCCATTTTTACGGAATATATTTCTAGTATATTCCTCTAGCTTTACAGAAGCACAATTTATAAATCAACTTTTATTCCTGCGCAACTCTAACTTTCAATTATTTTCTAGTTTATAAAATAGCAAAGATGACAAAATTAAAGTTAGATTTATTTTAGTAAAAGAATCTCATAAAAATGGGCAATTTCAAATTTCCACACATTTCAAACGAGCACATTTTTCAGGAGGAAGATTTGTTGTTTATTGAGAAGGTAGAAGAGGTGGTGGTGGATTCCGTTGGAAATTGGCACTTTCTAGTGTACACAAAAAAATAAAATAGCTTCTCTCAAACAAACAACAAATGGTTGTAGAGAAGGGTTTTCCTTTAGTATGTTTACTACCCTCCCCTTTCTTCTCCTCAAACATTTTTTTTGTTTAACACGATTTTTTATCCACCTTTTTTATTTTTTATGGGAGGTGATCTTATTTGGAGGCTTTCTCTTTTTAAGACAAATAAACCCCTCAAAAGGTATAATCTAGTGAGAAAATCTGAAATAAATTAAAATGCTTGTTGAGCTTGTTGAAATTTGGAATAGTAAAGGAGAATTGATGGAGAAAAAGTAAAATAATTATTTAAAATAAATAAACTTTTCCGGAAAGTTATATGGTAGTAAATGTTATAGAAATATTAATTTCTTTTACGTTTTCCGGAAGATGAATATACTTTCCGGAAATTGTGTTATATTTCTTCTGAGTTTTTGGAAGAAAAAAGAACTAATAACCTTCCGGAAAATTTTCCGGAAAAACGTATTCCTTCATTTTAAAGAAAAACACAAAAGAGAAACTTCCGGAAATTTCCTTTTATTTCTCCGGAAAATTAATAAATACTTTCCGGAAAATACTTAGGTATACGTAGTATATGAATTTCCGGAAAAGATTTATTTGGTCGTTCAATTTATCATTAAATAGAAAACGAAAATAAGAAACTTTCCGGAAAACATTTTCAGAGATTACGTACTACTTACATATACACTACTAAAACAAACTTTCTTATAATTATACATTTTTACTAAATTTAAAAAATTAAAAAAAACATTTTCTCAAGTAAAAATTTAAAAAAACTTGCGGCAGAAGGATTGCGCAAAATTCTGTCTTGTTTGGTTAATTTACGCTTAATGGTCCAACGCCTCGCTAAAATAAATGTTTGGTTTTCAGCTTCTCATGAACGTCACCGCTACAGTTTACTCTTATGGGCGGGGCTAACATATATTCCTTTTACTGGCTATGAGATGGGATGAATAAATTATTTTTTGAGGAAAAATAAATGGATTTAACGCTCCATTGATTTTTTAAAATTAATTTAATAATATAAAAGTTGAAGCTTTCCAGAGCCTCTTTAAATAATATTAAGCCTGGAATTAAAAGAGGTAATGAAAAAAGCTGAAGCAGAATTGTTTCTGTTTCATATTGAAGCAATAAGTATTCAATACTGAGTTTACTTTGAGTTTCCGGAAAAATTATACACTATCAATATGTTTTCCGGGAAAGTTAAAAATAAATTTTTCCGGAAATTTTAATAATGTAATGTATTTTGAAGGTTTTCCGGAAAGAATATACATCGATAGTATATTTCCCGGAAAGTTTAATTAATACGTAATTTATTTCTTTATATTTTCCGGAAAGAATGAAGGATACATACACCTATCAGTATATTTTCCGGAAAATTTAATAAACAATATATTTCAAGTTTTCCGGAAAGTATTATACACTATAAACATATATTTTTCAGGAAAGTTTAATTTATTTCTATAACTATAATTTAATTGAAGAAAGTTTCAGGTATACTATATTAGAGCAATTACATTTACCTTAGCTACGCTTCTCTCATTTTCTCTCTCGGCTGATCCTCCCCCTCAAATTTTTTTCTTATTTCAATGCCATTATATATATTATACTCGGGACCCATAATTAAGTGTTTTTACATTTATCTTCTTTTTTTTTTATTCTCATTTTTTGTTAGTTCAGAAGCATTTAGTAATGCGCAATTTACCGTATATTTTAATCGTTTTTTAGGAAAATGAGGGGGAAAAAGTGGTTTTTCTACTCATCTTATATTCTAAATCATTCATATTTTTATGTTAAATAAATATTATTTTTTAAGTAATTTTTAGGATCGAAAAAAATTATTTTTTAATAATTTTTAATTTTTATTTGGGACATTTTACGGTATAGACAATTCACTGTGTTGAGTAAAATATGGGTCTACGGGTGAATAGAGGTGGGGGAACTCATGGTATAGCCGATTCACTGTGTTGAGTAAAAATATGAGTCTATTGGGAAAATCCGGGTTACAGGTGGAGTTGGACACAAAATAAATATTTTTCAGTAAAAATAAATATTTTTTTTTCAATACGTATCGGTAAATTAAAAAAGAAAATTTAAGAAAAATAGCAATTTTAAAGGGATAATTTAAATAAAAATATTTTTGATATTTAATTATAATGTATTGGTTAATTATTTTGGTTGCCATCGAGCTTTATTCTGTTTAACAGAAGACTTGTTGTTAGAAGGAGGCGCATTTTTTTAAATTTTTCTTGAAATTTTCGAAACTAATTGGCACATAATAATTAAAATAAAATTGAAAATAGACGGAAATTTAAAAAAGGAAAAAAGGAATTTAAAATTAAAAAGATAAATGTATGTAATTACAATTTAAAAATGTTGAAACTTTGTAGTAATTACAATTGTATATAACAGGGCTGGAGAATTTTGAATTTTAAAAAGCGGAAGACGGAAGGCGGAAGAAACGGAAGAAAATAAAAAAAACGGAAGACGGAAGGCGGAAGCGGAAGGGTCAAAAAAGACGGAATTCGGCGGAAGACGGAAGCGGAAGAAAATCCAGCCCTGGTATATAATAAAATAAACTTTCCGGAAAGAAGTGTATCCTACAACTACAAGTAATTAGAAGTAGGAGAAACAAGGAGAAACATTCCGGAAAAGTTACAAGTTAAGATAAGGTCATACCTATAGTTAATATTTTCCGGAAAACTATATATAATAAAATAAACTTTCTGGAAACAGTTTATTTTCCGGAAAACAAAAGGATAATGAATTATTTTATTTCCGGAAAATATTATTTCCACCTAAGTTTCCGGAAGAGCAATAGAATATTATAAACTTTCCGGAAATGGAAAATACGAAATTAGAGTTAAAGTAATTGCGTTAAATATCTTAAGTTGAAGAGAAATAAAATAAAGAAAATAAAACAAAGCCTAGATACCCAAAAATCAAATAAAGGATATAATTCTCGATTTTTTAGGTTGCGTAACACAGCAAGAATTGCCTTTGTTTTCCTTTATTTTTTCAATTCCCAGTCATAAACGTTTATTCCCTTTTTTCGAGATGCCGCTAAACGTTATCCTCATTTTCGGCACCTTTATCAGGAAATCACATTAAATAAAATTTTTGGTAATTTTATTGTGAGGTCATTTACTGGAATAAACACAGACAAAAAGATAGGGACAAGAGTGGGTGAATTGAAGATTACCTATTTTTTCAGTTAAAATTCACATTTATTTCAGTATGGGCTGGGTATCAAGTAAATATTAATCCGGAAAATCTTATACTTATTAAATAGAGAATTAAATAGAGTATTTAATTAAACTAAAAATCTTTCCGTAAAACGAATTTTTAACTGGGAAAATAGGTAATCTTCATTCTCTATTAAGGTTGTCGGTTCATGGAAATCTTCGGATATCCGGAACCGAACCGGAAAATTCTCGGTTCTTCGGCTCGGTCCAGAACCGACAACCCTACTCCCTATGTTCCCTATCGTTTGGCCATAACTGTATATATTTTGTTTGTTAATGAAAAATATTTTTAGGTAAATTTTTTTTCATATTAATATAAATTTTTGTTTTTTTCCTTCTCCATTTTTAGACAAAAATTCAAAATTTATTTTTATTCATTTTTAAAATAATTATTTATTTTTAATAGCCAAATAGCCTCATTTTTCTTCTATTTTTTCCATTTTATCTCACAATTTCTCCCACAATTTTATTTTTTCCATTGCCAAATCACTGACATATTGCCTAATACTAATTCCACACATCATTTTACAAAAAATATTTTTTTCGGCATCTTTATTCTTCAAAAAATATTTCTAATTACCCAAGTAACATATTGGTGGGGAAAGGTAACAAGTAGTTGAAAAGGCGGTTTAGTTTTATTGCTACAGAAATGAGTTAATCGCACTCATTTTACAATATTTTTAGTGAAAAAAGAACTTTTGAATTTTTTAAACAATTTTGAAAAAATTAATTTATTTTTGAATAAAATTATTTAATTTTAGCCCTAGTTCAACCTTCCCAAACTTTTTTTTCCCTAGCAAAATTTTCTCTCTTCAACCAACATCAAAACGTTCTTCTCAGACTTAAAAATAGGGTAGCACCCCCGTTCCCCGAAATCCGGACGATTTTCTGGCAAAAACCCTGAGTCGGGGGTCGGGGTATAAAAATATACCCCGACCCCCAATATGTATTCCCCGGCAGACAACAACCCCCGAGACTTCAACAACATCAAAACGTTCTTCTCAGACATAAGTACATATAAGGTAGCACCCCGTCTTCCGAAACCCCGACCACGACGATTCTTTTGGCAAAAAACCCCGAAGGCTCTACCCAGACTCGAGCCCGGGATAAAAAAAATACAACCCCGACCCCCGACATGTCCTCCCCGGCAGACTAAGGGTCGGGGTGCTTAAGGGTCGGGGTGCTACCCTGCTTAAGAACATTAGCGCAACAACTAGAGAATTATTTTTTAAATAAAATAATAAAAAAAAACAATCCTCCCAACAACTTGAAAACAAAGCAGGCGGTAAAATGAGTGTACAAATAGAACAAAATAACATAAAACACTATTGTCGTGTTCCTGGCTGTCATAAGGTGTATAGCGAAAGTGAATTCTTGTTGGCTCATTTACAATGGCATAAAAATCAACCGCCGACAACAGTGAATTTTTCGAATTTTTAAAATAAAATATATATTTTTAACAGAAAAGACGTCTTTTTGACCCTCCGGAAGGACCTACACCGAAGCCAGTTCCTTTAAATTTGGATATTAAAACGCTAGCTGCTACAGTCCAACTAGGCCAGAATTTTAGAACAGACAGACCAAACTAACGAAAAACACATTTGTCGTGTTCCAGGCTGTCATAAATTTTATAGCGAAAGTTCGCATTTGATGGCTCATTTGCAATGGCATATAAATGAAAGTGAAGAGAATAGAGTTGAAGAAATAATTTGTAAAATTGAAGATAGTAATATTTAAATTTGTAAAACTTTCCGGAAACATTAAATTAATGTTAAATTTCAAGCAAGTTTTGAATTAAAGTTTTTGTAATTAACTCAAGTTTTTAAGTTTGTAAATGTAGTATGTGGTAGATAAGCTTGAATATTTAATTCAAGTTTAAGCTTAAATAAGTTTTGTGTTCAGGTTGTGTACTTAAGTTTTTAAGTTTATAAAGTTAGTGGGAGACCGGAAACATTTAATAAACTTAAATTTTTAAGTTTGTAATCTAAGTTTTTTTCCATGTTTTCTAATTAATTCAAGTTTTAAGTTTGTAAAATACCTTATAAACAATTTTCTTTCCGGAAAAATGTTTTCCGGAAATATTAAATTAATATATTAACCAATCCGGAAACTTTAACATGGTAAAATTGAAGTTTTCCGGAAAATGTTTAAATAATATTATAAACTTTTTTATTATAACTCAGGAGGCTTTCCGGAAATATGTTTTTCCGGAAATAATTAATTAACCGTATGATCAATTTGTTTTTATTTTATAACACACCAAATAACTTATAAAAAATCATATAAATTTCAAATCATTCTTTAATCTTTCCTAAACCTTTATTTATCTATTTCCATCATCAACATTTTAAGATTTTAGTTGAGGTTCATTTTTTAGTCGGAAGCTCTATTTGCAACAGATTGGCGCGAAGACAAAAACCCTATCCAAACACATCTACATATCTATTTTT
The DNA here is from genome assembly GCA_036172955.1 of Meloidogyne arenaria. NCBI lineage: Eukaryota > Metazoa > Nematoda > Chromadorea > Rhabditida > Meloidogynidae > Meloidogyne > Meloidogyne arenaria. The sequence continues at coordinate 601,235 of JARQAB010000010.1, forward strand.
ATTTTTTATAATCGCTTCAATTTGAAGGAAAATAAAAAACGGCACCGCTGCACATCTGGGAATACTTTATATTTTTTTAAAGCAAAAGGAGGAAAAATATAATAGAGAAAATATTATTTTATAGGTATACACACTTTCCGGAAATAATTTCGGAAAACAAATTTTAAATATTTTAAGACAAGTTTAGAGTATTTTACAATTCCGGAAAAAAGGTTCGAGTTGTAAAAAAGAGGTTGGTATATGTAGATGTTTACAGACCTGCTCATGGATACGGATATGGATATAGATAATATCGAAATGCCTGCGGATATCCGCCTGTATCCGCCGTAAATATTCGGATACAAAAATCAGTATCCGTGAGCAGGTATGGATGTTTATAGTGAAATACAGTAGAAGTTTGATGGTCAAAATCTAAAGCTTATTTCAAATTTTTTTACTATTTAGTAGCAAGTTTGTGGTATTAATCACCTTTGTTCAAGTTTAAATTTATTATTAAAAATAAAGAAAGAAAAAAAGTTGAGACAATGTAAGGATAAAATGGATTAAAATAAGCCTGTTAAGTTTATTGTTTAACACTGCTGGAAGTATGTAAAAAGTGTGGATTGGATTTGAATATCTTCGCATAATAAGTAAAGAACAATCCAACACTAAAAAGTTGAGGAACAATGACTATTATTATGTGGAGGTGATGAAAAAGGAATTAAAAAGATAATAAAAAAATTTTTTGAAAATACAATAAAAAATCCAACTTTTTTTACAATTCTAAAACAAGGGGTTGAATTTGTAAAAATAAGTTGGTATTTGTAAAATAGGTTGGTATTTGTAAAAAACAATCCCACCATTTTTTACAATCCAACTTTGTTACAAACTACAACTTTTTTTGTAAATCTAACCATTTTTACAAATACAACTCTTTTTTGCAATCCAACTTGTTTTCCAACTTTTTTCCAACTTTTTTCCAACTTGTTTTCCAACTTGTTTTCCAACTTTTTTTCCAACTTTTTTCCAACTTTTTTTCCAACTTGTTTTCCAACTTTTTTTTCAACTTGTTTTCCAACTTGTTTTACAATTCCAACCTTTTTTACAACTTTCTATATTTTATTAATTTAAAACTTGTTTAAACTTAAGTTTGATTTACAGCCTTCTTAAAAAATTATGTTTTTGTTGTATTTACAAATTAAAATATTAAAGTTTGTTTCCCATTATTATAGCTTTGTTTTATTTATTCCAACAAAATTTAAGTTCGTTTTAAATATTCCAACTCTCCTTTCAGTCTATTTTAAATTATTCATCAAGTTTATTTATTACTGTTTTCTCTTTGTATTTATGAGACAGTAATTAAATGGAAAAACAAGCAATCCGGTCAATCAAGTATTTTTAAGGAGGTTAATCTCGAAAAACATAATTTTTCTTCCAATGAATAGAAGGAAAACGGAAATTAAAGTCAATCCATCAATTTGTGCCTCGAAAAATAATTTTTCTGTTGCGCAATTCTACAAGTTAATGGTGGAAATTATTTTGAAATAAATTCTTGTTATTCATTAAATTCTAAGGAAATAACTGATTAATATAACCAAAAAAATCTCTAATTTTTGATAGATAGACTTCTCAAAAAATAACTAACTTATCCGTTGGATGAACCTAAAAGCATACACAAGCCCTCAAAATTAAGGATTTTATTTTTTTTATTCCTCTAACTCATTTTTATTTTTCTATGCTTATGTGTGGGCGTCTCAAAAATGTGTTAGTATAAAGGCAAAGATGATCCCATTAATTTTTTTAAATTATACTAAGATTTGTTTTACCCTCCAGCTGTTTCCTGTTTTCACAAATGTAAAGGATGAGAGAGAGAGGGAGAGACAAACAAAGAAATGTTTGGAAAAGAATTGTAAAATGTTTTAAAAAAAGTTTTGAACAAGTTTTAAAAAAAAACAAGTTGGAAAAGTTTTAAACAAAACAAGTTTGTTGTTTTAAACCTTCCGGAAAACAAGTTTATTAATAATCTAAGAAAAGAATAGAAAACAGGTTTTAGAGTTTATTTCAAGTTTGAACTTGAATAAAAACTTGAATTATTTTACAATTTGTAAAACAAGTTCTAATTATTTACAAAGTAAAAAATTTAAAAGTTTTACAAATTGTAAATAATAAAAAGTTCAAATCCAAGTTGGAAAAATAGAAAAACAACTACATATTAAACGACAACAGAGAAATTAAACTTGTTCGTATTATCCTCAATTTAAGACATATTAGAGAAAAACAAAAATGTTCTTTTAACTAACGCCTGTTCAATTAAAATATATCTAAACAGGCGTTCACATCCGATCTAAAAATGAGGAGAGAAAAATGAGGGCAGTTCTGAGAGAAGTTTTTGAAAGCTATTGAAGAGTGAGTCCAATAAATAATTTTGATTCGCTTTTCCCTATCTTAAACCTAAATTTTAGTTTACTCTAAATATAATCCTTTTAATTTTAAAGCCCTATCCATTATTAATTATTTAATTTAATAAAATTTAATATAGGTACCTAGTTGGATCCCTAAGAATCCCTTAAGTACACTTAGTTTATTTTATAAATCAAGCATTTTTAATTTTAAAATAAATTTTTCTCAATTGTTCTATTAAATTTAAAAGTTTTAAACACAAAAAATGTCTTCTCGGCAAACTCCCGGTGGACTCGGTTTCCAAGTTGTTGCCAAACAAGCAAGCAAATACAATGATTATGAAGGCGAAATGTTGCTTAAATGGATAAAGAAGTTGAGCGGTGAAGGTTTCCAACCTACCGGCAACCGTGAAAACTTTTACAATTTGTTGAAAGACGGGACACTTTTATGCAAGTGAGTAGACTTCTATTTTTTTTAATTCCGGAAGGAATAATACTTGCTATGAAATTTTATCCGGAAATTCTATTATATTATTTAAACTTTCCGGAAAACAAGTTTATTGATATTTCCGGAAAAGAATTGAAAATTATTCGATTTACACTTTCCGGCAAACTTAAAATTTACAATTGTAAAGTTTGTATTTCTATTGCGATTTTTTCGGAAAACAAGTTGAATATTTAATTCCTTCCGGAAAGTATGTCTATTAATATTAGAATTTAGTTATTTAAACCTTCCGGAAAACATATAAATTACAATTTAAGTTTGTAATTTCCCCTTTTCCGGAAAACAAGTTTTAAGTTTGAACTTAAGTTTTACTATATATATATTGTTTATAAACTTAAAAACTTAAGTTTCAAGTTTATTAATTTAAAGGACTGCAAATGCACTTAAACCTGGCACCGTTAAAAAAATACAAAATCCAACTGGCGGAAACTTTGCTTGCATGGAGGTAAATTAAGTTTTAATAAAGTTAAAAAATCTTTTCTATAGAATATCAATGCCTTTGTAAAATTTGCAAAAGAAACAGGCGTTCCAACCGAAGAACTTTTCCAGTCTGTTGATTTATTCGAAGCTCGCGACTTGTTCTCTGTCTGCGTTACGCTTTTATCGCTTGGGCGAATTGTAAAAAAAAATTTTTTTAATTTTTTCTAATAAATCTTTTTAGTTGGAGAAGCAAGGCAAATCAAACCCCTATTCTGGATAAACAAGAAAAAAAAGAATTTAAGTGACTGGTAGCGAATAAAGGAGACCCCGTTATTTTGCTACTTTATTTCCCATCTATTGAAATGTATCCATATTTAAAAGAATTCACTATATATGGAAATTTTTTTAGTAAAAAATAATAAAAAAGTGTGGTGGTTTTTAGACTTTTTTTGTAAAAATTTTATAAAATTTAAAAATCTGAAAAAAAATTTTTTCAAGTAAAAATCTTGAGCTAAAATTGATAATTTATCAAAAAAATAATCTTTTTATTCTTTTTTCTCCCCTTCTGGCAACGGAAAATCAAAAAGCACCGGGTTGTTTAAAGGCGTGTTTTTATCCGAACATATTGCAGCATTAATAAATAAAGTTTCATCGTTTGTTGTAGCAACAGGTTTAGGTTCATGAGTGTGACCAAAAACATGAACTCTAAAAATAAAAACAAGTTGTATATAAATTAAAACTTTCCGGAAAAAAAGTTTATTTTTATATTTAAGTTGTATTCCGGAAAATATGTATTAATAGAAATTTTTCCGGAAAAAGAATTATATTAATAATTTCCGGAAAATAGAGGAAGATTTTCGGAAAATATATAAATTGATATTACTTCCGGAAAAAGTTTATTTTTATATTTAATTTGCTTTCCGGGAAATAATTTGTATTGATAATGGTTTCCGGAAAATATTAAAATGTCGGAGATATTTAAGTTTTCCGGAAAATAAATTTAAATATTACTTTCCGGAAACTAACGGAAAACAAGTTTAATTTTCCATTAAAAATTAAAACACCTAGGCTTAACTGCCTTTTCCACAACATTAAGTAAATCGGCATCCCCCATTCTATCCCTTCTTGGTGGCAGATCAGAGTGCCCTAATGGAGGTGAATGTGTCATCAAAACATCAACAACAGGCTTGTAGCTTTCTCCCAAAATTTCGGCTTGTGGAATTTTTAACCATTCTGTGAAAATTGCTTTGCCTCTGGAACGGTAGAAGGAAAATCCTGGAAGTGGATGCCAAGAAGAACCAAAAATGTTGATACCGTAAATCTAGAAGAATGAAAACATTGGAGAGGTATAGTTAATATCCATTCAAATTGTCTTTTAAACTTTCCGAAAAACAAGTTCAATATACTTTTTATAAGAGAACGACAAGTCTAATATCAAAACTTCCCGGAAAACGGGCTTCAAATGCATTAAAAAGTTAAATATATTGTATCATCCGGAAAACAAGTTTATTTAATTTAATTATATATTGAATTTGTTCTCCGGAAAGGAAATAGTATTACTTGTATTCCGGAATCTATAGCAGTCTAATATAAAACATTCCGGAAAACAAGTTGGAAATCCAATAAACACAGACTTTTAAATAAGCCAAACACACTCACTTTTACAGAAGAATCTTGCAAGTAAATACAATCAGTCAACTGTTTGTAGCCTTGAGGTGTTCCACGGCTTCCCGAGCCTAACCTCCACATATTAGCATTTGCCCTTCTTCCACTAATATCCTCCCCATCTTCAAACCCCAACTCATGATTTCCAGCAATAACAATTTTGTAACGATGGGGAAGTTGTTTGAGCTCTTTGTTGAATTTTTCAAGTTCATCCAAATCTCCAAAATTGGTAAAATCGCCACAATGAAGCAGAACCTATATTTTGACAAATTAAACCTTCAGGAAAACAAAGTAAAATATAAAACAAGTGTTTTAATTTTGTGGGAAAAGCAAGTTGAATATATTCTATTCCGGAGAACAAATTTAATTAATTGTATTTTCTTTCCGGAAAACAAATAGAATATTTAATTGATAAAAACTACGGAAACTTTTCATTGGGAAAATACCGGAAAACAAGTTTAATTGTATTTTCTTTCCGGAAAAGCTTAGTTATGTATTTTCTTTCCGGAAAATACAAGGAAGATGGAAAATATTTCTTTCCGGAAAACAAGTCTAATTGTATTTGCTTTCCGGAAAAGTTTAATTATATAACAGATATTAAACATTTCCGGAAACTTTCTTCTTATAAAATATTAACGCATACAAAAAGTACTAGTTATTCTTACATCGCCAGGCGGAATACAATGAAGAATTTCATCAAGATGATTATGTGTATCACTTATACAGACAAAACGAACACGGTCTGGATGGATTGGTTCATTTAATCTACAAAATTAAAAATTCATAATTTCATTTGAACTAACGGCAAAGTCTTTGCTTCATTGCATACTCTTTCTTTAGAATATTCCATCCACAAATTTGAGGGGTTATTAGCTTGCAATTCAGGTACTGGATTCAAGCCAAGCATTTTAAAATTTTTTCACTAATCCAAAATCTAATAAACACATTAATTTAATGTTGTTAAAAGAATTTAAGTTTAAATTAAACTTTCCGGAAAACAAATTAAATATAGTAAAGGTTTTTAAAGTTTTATAGAAAACATGTTATACATTGAAAACAACACATATTTTTAAACTTTCCGGAAAACAAGTTGGAGAATATATCAACTTAGTAAAACAAGGGGAAAATATTCAAACTTTCCGGAAAGACGAAAAAGAAAACTTGTTCCTAGAAAAACAATATTATACTTGTTTTCCGGAAAAAATAAATGCTTCCGGAAATAAAGGTATATAAGGGCATTAAGCATACGAGAAACAAGTTGTAAAAATATATTTTTAAACTTTTCCGGAAAACAAGTTGGAGAATATACCAATTTATCTAGTAGAAAAACAAGGGAAAAATAATCAAACATTCCGGAAAGCTTGTTTTCCGGAAAAACGAAAAAGAAAACTTGTTCCTAGAAAAACAATATTATGTATACTTGTTTTCCGGAAAAAAAAGATGTTTACGGAACAAATGCAAAACAAGTTGTAAAACATATATTAAAACTTTCCGGAAAACAAGTTGGAAAAAATAAATTAAATAAAACAAAAACATCTTTTTAAAAATAAACTTTTCTTTTTCTCTCATTTACAAGAATTATGGCTTCTATGTATGTGATACACAACAGGCGTAAAATCGCGCAGTCTCTTTCCACACCTCATACATTTTTGATCAATTATAACCAGGCGAGAAAGTTGCCCAAAAAGTAGACTGTACATTTTAGTAGAAAGAAGGTGAGGAAAGTTTGAAGCTGTTGAAACCATCTAAAAAATTTTTGGGAAATTTATTTGGAAAAATTGAAATAATGTAGTTTACCCCCCATAAGCTCCGCCCCTTTTCAGATGTCTTCGTCGGTAAAAAATTCATTTCTTTGCTTCCCCATCGTTCTTAACTTGATGAAAATGAAAGATGGAAGAAAAAAGTGGGCGGGGCTTATGGGGGGTAAACAACACAAGGTCCGCAAATTTTTTATTTTTCAGATTAAGAAAAATCTTTCTCGAGAAAAAATTTTTTAAATAAAAATTAGACCATATTTGCAGAAGAAGTAATCTTTTGATAGACTTCAAAACGACTTTGCTTACTCAAATCTACCTAAAAAATATTAAAAATTAATTTAAAAAATCTCTTCAAAATTTACTTGTTTTTTCCCAACAATTCCACTACACTCTTCATAATGCCAATCTTCATGGGGGGCAACCACATGTAAATATTCAATTACTCCATTATTTATTAACCATAACATTTTTTGCATACAAACCATTTGCCCGTCTGAGGTTCGACTTTTTGGGACAACAAAATATTTAATTTCAATAATACAACTTAGAACAGAACGTTCAATAAAGTTGTGATAAAGTTTGAACTCGAAAGGAATATCACCCTGGAAAATATTTAAATAATTAGTAAATTAAACTTGTTTTCCGGAAAGAAATAAATAAAATCTATTTTCCGGAAAAATATGCATCCGGAAAAAAATATATATATTTCCGGAAAAATATAATATATAAAACTTATTTGCCGGAAATTCTGGATAGAAATATATTTTATTACTTGTTTTCCGGAAAGAAAATAAAAATTATTTCGGAAAAATATTATTATATTTATGTATTTCCGGAAAAAATAACGTTTCCGGAAGAAATAAATGTATTTTCCGGAAAATAGAATATAATAAACTTGTTTTCCGGAAAGAAAAAAAAATAAAACTAATTTTCCGGAGATATATAAAACTTGTTTTCCGGAAATAAAATAGAATATATTCAACTTGTTTTCCGGAAAGTTTTATTTATTACGTGTCTGGTGAAAACGGCAATGGTGAATTGGGCAGTGAGTAATTTGGGCAGTGAGTGATTTGGGCAGTAAACATTTTTAAAAAAATAATTTTACACGCAAAAACAATTTGAGTAACGTTAGAAGAATAATTTTGAGTGATTTGGGCAGTGACTTAGAATTTTTAAATTATTTACACAAAAATTCAAAGAACCACACCCCTTTTTCATTTTGATAACGTTGTAGGTACAACATTACCCTTTGTTGAAATCGTCTTGGTCTCAATTTTGACGTTTCCCTATGTGATAAGTAGATTTAGGTATGAAAAATTGAAAAATAATTCCTATTTTAAGTTTTAAGGTCTCAAGATAGGTCCAAAATATCTGAAAAAGGTCAAAATAGTTTTGGAAAAATATGTTCAAATTTTGGATTTACTTTAAGTTAAATAAAAATTTCCGGAATTTTTCTTATCAATTTATAATTTAAAAATTCTAAGTCACTGCCCAAATCACTCAAAATTATTCTTCTAACGTTACTCAAATTGTTTTTGCGTGTAAAATTATTTTTTTAAAAATGTTTACTGCCCAAATCACTCACTGCCCAAATTACTCACTGCCCAATTCACCACTGCCCAAATCACACGGCACCATTTATTATATTAGAAACACAACAATTAACCCCAAAATTCTAACTCTAATTTAATACAAACCTGTTTAATAGGTTTAGTATTACAAACTCTAAAGTATTTTTCCAAACCATCGACAAATGCAAAGTGTGGTGAAGAAGAGGGCTCGTTTCTAATATTCTCAACACCATTAGCTATTTGGTAAGCCAAAGTTAATTTACGTGAACGTTGCTGTGTTAATGTGGACATATGGGAGATTTTAAATAAATCATAAGCAAAATTGATATAATTCTGAAAAATTTTTTTTAAATAATTCGTTAAAAATTGGAAAATAAAAAGAATTGTTAAATAAATTTGTTTTTCCTCTAGTAAATATATTATATTTAACGTTAATCCGGAAAAATTATAAAATAAATATTCCTGAAGGAAGATAAATTAAAAGTTTTCCGGAAAAATACAAATTAAAAATACATTTTTCCGGAAAGTTGTATAATAGAATATATTAAACTTTTTCCTTAAAACTTAAAAATTAAACTTGTTTTCCGGAAAGTTTAATAAAAACATACAGCAGTGCTGTCTGTCCACTCAAAAACACTCATCGTATTATCATAATCACTCTTTATTTGCGGATTCATAGCACAATCCAAGAGGAAATTATTTAATTTATTGACCATTAGGGAAGACGGGGTTTGTTGTGGGAGCTTTTTTGCTTCGTTTTCTAACCGTCTTAAATTTAAAAAAAATTTTTTTAATTTTTTTAAATTTAATAGACTCGTATTCCACAGCCATTAACCCTCCCAATTTTTCACATTCTTGCAGTACACTTTCTAAATTTGGAATTTCTTCAGAATTTTGTTGAGTGGCCAACCTCCCTACCAACAAATTGTGGGAAGTTAAGACAATGTTTTTTAAAGTTCTGAGGTGGTCCAAGCCTTCAAAAAAATTTATTAGAGAAATTTTTGAAAGAAAACCAAGCAGTATTTGTGGGTTACCCAAATAAATTTTTGCGGAGATATCTTAATATCTCTTTTATTTATACAGAATGGTCATCTTCTTCAAGGAAATAGAATGGAGGAGGAAAGTCTGATAATAATGTGCATGTGTCCGCAAAAAATGTGTCCGTAGAAATAAGTCCGTAAAAATATGTCTGCTAAAAAATGTCCGCAAAAATCTGTCCGCAAAAGAATATCTGCAGAAAAATGTGTCCGCAAAAAAATATGTCCACAAAAAATGTCTGCAAGAAATATGTCCGCAAAAGAAAAAAATGTGTCCGCAAAAACTGGTCTGGAATAACCCACAAGTACTCAACAAACATATTCTAATTGATTCATAAACATGGCGGGCATCTGACTCCATTAAAAAAATTTTTTTATTTTTAAAGTGCTTCAAATTAGTGTTGCTAAACTTGGTTAAATTTAACAAAATTGTAAATAAAAAATAAACTTGTTTTTACAACAAATTGTAAAACTTTAAAATGACATAAATAAAAATAATTTATAAACTTAAAAAAAGTTAATGAAAGACAACACACAACTCTTAAGAGGAAAGGCGTCCCGCGGCCACAACGGCGCAAAGCCATAACTAGCTGGATAAATTCTAACCCTTATCAACTCGGGTACTAGACTCTTTATATTGATGAGAGGAATCGTTTAATACTAAATTTACTAGGAAAGGTTAGCAGTCGAGGAAAGCCAGGGTCAGACTAAAATTAATTGAAATAGAAAAAATTGGTTAATAAATATTTACTATAATGATTCTTTTAAATTTCAGCCTTGCCAATTCCTCCTCGTATTTATTAATTAAACTGCAAAAGTAAAAATTTGTTTGTTTAACAGCAAATAATTGGTTGAAATTTAGGCACTTTAATACGTCAAGTTGGACTTCTGTTGGAAGAGAAAACATTTTTAACTGTCTAAAATAGGGGGAAATTCAAATTTTATTCCTAAAACTTGAATAAAAATTATAAAATCTTCCTTGAAAAACAAGAAGAAAACTAAAAAAACAGTGCAGAAAAACACTAGACAAAATTTGGGATCAAATGTCTCTCAAGACTGAAACGTCTCCCACTTTCCCCCTCTTTTGGCAAAATGAGATTTGTCTCTTCACCGCACTTCAACGCGCATCGTCTAACATTCCCCGCTCGATTTGTTTTTGCTGATTCAAATTTATCGATTATTTACTCAATAACTATCAAATGTACACTTGAAAAGTCGTTCAAATTTTTTTACAAATCCATTTGAAATTCTCCCCCAAGTTTTCTTCAATGAATGAAAATGACTTAAAACAACAAATTGATACTTTAATTCGCAGTTATCCCGATTTTCCGTCCAAAGGAGTTCTTTTTAGGTCAGTTAATTTAATAATATGCTTGAGTCTGATAAAAGATAAATTGAGTTTTAGGTTGGGACTCAAGTGACCAAAAGTAAAAATCGGACCCAAATCTATAAATCAGACTTAAGAGATATGAAACGAGTCTTAGAAATCCCTGAATAAGTCTTTTAATGTGACTAGAGAGTCCAAAACGAGCTCCAGAAAACTCAAATGTCCAAGGAATCAAATACGCAAAAAATTTAGGGTACGTCCCGGCGCGCGGCCAAGTAGGCGCAAAGTTATAACTTGCTTTAGCATTTCCGAATCTTACCAAATTTAGTATCAAACGATTCCTCTCATCGAGATAAAGAGTGCGGTACCAAAATTGTTAAGGTCCAGAAATTTTAAAGCTAGTTATGGCTTTTCGTCTACTTGGGCGCGCGCCTACTTGGACGTGTCCCGAAAATCTAAACTTAACTACTAGAGTCTCAATTATTCTATTTAACGATATTCTTAAGTTTGATCACATCTAAATTTTACAATCAAAAAAGTTATTTTTATAGAGATGTACTCCCTTTATTCTCCAAGCCTACACTTGTCCGTTCTCTTTGTTGCTATGTTGCTAATCGTTATAGGAACAAGATTGATTTAGTAGCTGGATTGGAAGCGAGGGGTTTTTCGAATTTTGATACTCAAAAAATTATTTTAAAGGCTTTCTTTTTGGCCCAATCATTGCTTTGGAATTGGGCATCCCTTTTGTACCAGTACGTAAACAAGGAAAGCTTCCTGGCCCCGTAATTTCTGCAAGTTATCAGAAAGAGTATGGCAAGGATGTTTTTGAGGTGCAACAAGATGCGCTGTCAGCTGGGCAGCGAGTGTTGATTGTGGACGATTTGCTAGGTATGTTAAGGGGGAGACTCTATTGTACCTAAAATTCAAAGCGGGTCTGTTGAGTACTCTGAGTCTTCAGTAGAGACCGGCCTGGGTCTGGACCAAGGCCTGGGTCTTTCTGTACCAAGAGTCCAAGCCCAGGCATCTAATATCCCCTTCGTTAAGTGATGAGACTCTATTGTAAATAAAATTAGGAGAGGGTCAATTGAGTACCGCCAATTGAGTCCCGGGCTTAGACTCTAGTGTCCAATTAGTCGGACTTGGACAAGCTGGATTGACTGGACTTCCACTTGACTTTCTTTAGCCTGGACTCTAATATCCCCTTTCAAAGTCAGGACTCTAAACAACCTTTTAATTTAGCCACTGGAGGGTCTCTACATGCAGCAGAACAATTGGTCAAACAAACGGGGGCAACGGTTTATGCAAACTTTGTTGTAATCGAATTGGAAGAATTAAATGGACGGAAAGTTTTGGGGAGTGAAGTTGATGCTTTTTTGACATATTAAAAAATGCTTTTTAAATCTCACTTAAAAATAGGCTTTTGACTCTCACCTCTTTACTAACAATTTTATCTTAAATTTCAATTGTCTAATTTTTGATAAATATCATCAAACCTTCTTTATGTGTAAAACCGCGTAGTCTTGCACAAGCGTCTCGCTGAACGACCATATGTGCTCTTTTTGCCTTCTTGGCATTTTGTGATTGGCATTATATGGGAGAGACATTTTCAATAAATCAAACCAAGATTCCAGAAACAGTCCAGAAAAATCCAATCCCTATATCTACTTTACACTACTCGATCCCTCGATATCACATCCAAATCCCTCGATATTACCTTTGATTTAAGTTTTAAGCGACCTGAAAAAAAGTACCTTCGCGACGAAGTGGTCGCGACTAAGTGGGCCTGCGACTAAGTGGTCGCGACTAAGTGGGCCGTACCCGATAGATTAATTGCTTGGCGTTCTGCCCAATAAATGACATTTTATCCCAGATGGACATTTTCTCCCCATTTTAGTCTTGTGTGATCAGAGAAATAAATATTTTAGAAATTTTTTTGTTTTTCATTTTTTTCGATATTTTTTTTATTTCTGAATATTTTAAATGCATTTTTATAAACTTGGTTGGGTCTAGCTTTTGTTTACGCCCTTGGAGTCCCCCAAAATCCTTGTGTGATGTTGATTAGAAAAAAAGATACGGCGAGCTTTTGAATGATATAAGATTTAATTGGATTAAATAAAACATAGAACAGTTATGCCCGATTGAAACTGACTGATACTCGATCGGCCATACTCTACTGACCCCGTCCTTTTTGCTTTTTGACAAACTTAAGTATTTTGCCCTTATTGGCGAAATGTGGATTTGGCAAGATATGGAGTTATAGCCGTATTGGCAAGATATGGGGGAGCACTTTGAAAATTTTTTTTTAATTTTCTAGTGTTTTATTTAAATTTTCTTCAAAAGATAAATGTTGCCAACAAAGATTTTTAAAGGTCTCAATTTTCAACGATTCTATTCAATGAAGCAAACAAGTGTTTATTGTCGCGATTTTGCTAAATGTGAAGCGGAACTTGCTAAGGGGAAACTTCATATGATTTCGCTTGTAACGTTTTTTGGGTAAACCAAGGTTTTGAGGGTTCCCTTTTTTGCGTTCACCAAGTTTCTTTCCTTCATATAACAATCAGAAACCTTTCTTCCTTCATCAATTTCATCTATTTCTCCTTGTGGCATATTCAAATAAGAGAGTTTGTTGGTTGCTCAAGTTGATTGAAGGAAGTCCGACCATTCTGTAGGGGAAATACTTGGGGAGGAAAAAATGGGAACTCCAAAACTTTGGCTTACCCACGGTTTTTAATTAATTTTTGAAAAAATTTTGGTAATTCTTCGGTTTACCCCCCCCCCTCCTTTTTCGTTCCTCAAAGTATTAAAAAATGGTCAGTCAATCTTAACTTATAGAACACATCGAGCTGAGTCGAATGACACCAAAATCAACAAAATCCGACTTGATTTGACCGAAATACAGACTCCTGAAAATTGTACAACCACAGGGGTGATTTTTTGAATTAAAAAAAGTTTATGCAAATGATAGCTCATTCGAAAGAGCTCGTCGAGCTGAGTAGAATGACACTAAAATCGACGTGATCCGACTTGATTTGACAAAGTTATGACATTATTAAGACCTACCGGAGTCGATGATTTATGTCATATCTTTGTCAAATCAAGTCGGATCACGTCGATTTTGGTGACATTCGACTCAGCTTGACGTCCTCTTTCGAATGAGCTATCATTTCTATGAATTCTCGTCCATAAGATTTTACGCCCCAGTGGTTCTGGGGTCTGTATTTCGGTCAAATCAAGTCGGATTTTGTTGATTTTGGTGTCATTCGACTCAGCTCGATGTGTTCTATAAGTTAAGATTGACTGACCATTTTTTAATACTTTGAGGAACGAAAAAGGAGGGGGGGGTAAACCGAAGAATTACCAAAATTTTTTCTTTTAAGGATCGTACCGATTCATTTACTAGTGATCCTCAGCAGTTGATTATACCCAAAGCTAAAGATCTTGACTTTCAATTAAATAAGAAACTTGAAGAGAAGGTATTTAAACTTTTTAAAGTTCAAATTTCAGGACTAGTGTAGTTTACCCCCCCCCCCCCCCATAAGCCCCGCCCCTTTTCCTCACTTTCTTTTCTTTAGAAAATGGTTAAAGATGCCCATATAGAACAGGATGATGATTTTCTAAAAAAAGGAAGAGAGGTAAAAGGGGCGGGGCTTATGGGGGGTAAACTACACTAGTCCACTTTTTTCTTTTTTAGTTCAAAAATGGATTTGATGAGCCAATTCCGTTGTATGTAACTAATTATGATGAGGACGAGGATGCTGCTATTTGCTTAAAGAAAGGTTTAATTTCGCTTAGCCCGGAAATCTTTAATGGGAATTAAGAGCCTCTACTCACCCGAGAGTTGTAGTACACACAGAAAATATCAGACTATAGGTTTAAAAATACAGAGCTGGGTACTTGTCCATGGATTTCTATAATCTTTTAAGAGTATCTGTTACTTGTCCAATGTTTACTTTTTTTTGGGGGGAAGGAATGGAAATAAAGGGTGTAGGATAATGGAACAGGACCTCATGTTTTAATCTAGGTCTCGACTTTCGTGTACTGTGTTGACCCCAAATCTTTATTCAGTGTCCGGAATGAGTTAACCTTGACGACCTACCCCTCGGAGACCTTTTGACCCTAAAAACTTGCAAATTTTGAAGGGGAATGTTGAGTGATTTTGACGGATAAATATTCAGCTCTATCTCAGTTTTGTATTTTAGAGTCAACGGTGCTGTATTGTAAGCATTTATCAAGACCAAATCCATCATTTCCTTCTGACATTCCCTTTAAAAATTGTAGGTTTTCGGGGTCAATCGACGTTGAGGTCTTCGTATATAGTCCTCCAGGGTGGACTCTTCCGAAGCCTTCTAAATTAAAAAAAATTTTTTTTCAGATGACAAAGAAGAATATCTCCTTCATCTGCCAATAATGATTCAAAGCAAAGAGGACATTCAAATTGCTTATCATTATTTGGACAAATTCTTCAAGTGTTCTTTTAAATATTCCCGCTTTGACGAATTCATATTCAATCCAAAATTGATTGAATTATTGTTTGGGGAAGCCAAGAAATTTTCTGTTCAAAGTTGCCATATTTCTGTTGTAGACTACACTATCGACCATTTATTCAAATTTGTTTTGACCAATTTGACTGCCGACTTGCTTCGACTTTCTTACGCACCAATGTTTGATAGCGTTACGGAGAAATATAAGGATGATTTGTTCAAGATTTTATTAAATGGAAATGACAAATTTGGCAAAGTTGATGTGTCGTTCTTTTGTCATCCAAAATTTACTCTGAATTTCTACAATGAATTTGTTGAAGTAAGTTAACTGGGCTCTAGAGATCGGTTTGGGTCTGGACCAAGGCCCGAGGGGGGGGGGGGGTGGCGTTATTGGAAAACCCTGTACCCAGAGTCAAGGCCCAGGCATTTTTTGACCTTCCTGAGTTTTCCGGGAGCCCAGGTCAATAAATCAAACCCAGAGTCAAGGAACAGGTCCAGGCTTTTCAAAAATCTCGATTTCTACTGGGCTCAACCCATAATGCTAGGTTTGTCGGATTCTGGACCGAGAAAGACCCGATTTTCGAAAATCTTTTCGGCTAGGATCCTATATTTAAGGAAAGAAATCAGGCTCCTTGGCTTCCAAAATTTTCAAAATTTCGTCTGTAGCGCTAGCAAGGGGAAGATTTATAAGTGCTGGGCAAAGATTTTTTGTAAAATTGAAATTTTATTTTCGCTCAGTTCTAGTCAAGAGACTCAGTTGAACTGCTACGTAAAAATAAAAATTTTTAAATTTTCAGTATATCGCAACATCCAAAGACTTGTCAAAAGTGGTTTCTTTTATTACTTTGGATTTCTTTACTCACTCAACTCTTGCGTTATCTAAGAGAGCTGCGGAGGTTTGCATGAAACAAGAAGATGGCAAAACATTTACTGCCTATCAAATTGACAATATTCACGATCCAAATGTTCGTTATTTGTTTTGTAATGTTGAGGATTTTAATTCTATGTTCTCTAAGCTTGTTGAACATTTTGATTTTGGGAAAAACCACGTTAAAGTTTTAATAACGAAGGCTGGTGTAGAAGTTTAGAAGAAGAAAAATATAAAAGATGTTGAGACTTATTTGAGTAATAAATATATTGTTAAAATAATTTTGTGTAGTTTGCCCCCCATAAGCACCGCCCCTTTTTCCCCTTTTCCTTTTATTTAGAAAATGACCACAAGCACCACACGCGTCCTCTTATAAAATGACCATTTGGGTCAATATTTTCAGTTATTTCCCGAAGAGGAAAAAGGGCGGGGCCTATAGGGTGTAAACTACATAAATATACTATTTATTGTTAAAAAATTATTTCAAATTTTTTCATGGGACAAGCCCTAAAAGTGGGCGTGGCCTAACGACGCAAAGCCATAACTTGCTGGAAAATTTCTGGCCCATAACAATTTGGAACCAATTTTTTTAGCTCGACGAGAGGAATCGTTTAATAGGTATCACATTTGGTAAGATTCCGAAATCGTGAGGCAAGTTTTAGGGCTTTGAGCCGTTATGGCCGCGCGCCCGGCTGTACCCGTATTTTTCATTGACTTTTCCAGTTAAATGATTTTTTTGTTAATTTATTTTCTCATTTATTTATTTTGGTTGATTAATAAAGAATGCCAATCTTTATTTTAAAAAATTTTAAATTCATAAATATTAATTTCATAGAAAATTTAATTCTCTTTTGGTTGGTATATCGAACTTTCACATTAGATTTAATTTTTCCTGAGTTACAGGAGTCTAAAAGTATCCAAGTTGCAACATAACAAGCTGCATAAACAAACGGAAATTGAAACAAAATTAAAATAAAAAATTTTTTTCTCTTAGTTGTCTCTTAATTTTTAATAATTCTCCAACACTATAAGAATTTTATCTTTTGAAAAAATTTATAAAAAAAATTTTTTTTGTCAATTCATTTTAACATCAAGTAATTAAATATATATTTTATTTTAATTCACCCTCATCTCTTTAAAAATTAATTTATAAAAAATATTTTTATAAAAAAAATTAAGAAAATTGTTTTAACACAAAAAAAAGTCAATTTAACATTTCTACAATATTGAATCAACATAAAAATTCATTAAATGAACGTCAATCTCCCTATTTTTTATTTTTCTTTTTTTGCCTCCCCAAGGCCGAGTAAAGCCTTAAAACACGCATAAAATACTTGGGAGAGAATAAAATGTTTTTATAAATTAATTTTAAAAAATTATTTTTTTGGTTAATTTTTGTTTAAAACATTGGTAAATGTTGGAATTTTATTTTTGGGACATTACTCATTTTTTGCAAAAAAAAATTAATATTTTCTTTCATAAAATTGTTTGTTCCACATTTTTGCTTAAATTCATAATTGTTTTGTGTTTTATCTTCTATCAACTTTGTATTTTAAAAAATAAAAAATAAACTTGGAATTACACTTTTTCCGGAATGTGTTTTCATCCATTTTCCTTAAAGTTATAGTTAACTTCCCTGAAAATATATTGTATTTGTTTTCCGGAAAGTTTATTTTATTTTTTTCCGGAAGGAATTTATATGGTATTTTACTGAAATTAGGTATAAAAGTTTCCTGAAAATACATATTTCTTCCTGAAAATACATATGTATACATATTAGTCTATTTGTTTTCCGGAATGAATATACATTGTGTTTTACTGTAATTATATTTATATTATATTTTCCGGAAGTGTATTTAAAATTAAACTTTTTCCGGAATGTATTTTCTATTTCATTTTATATGTATATTTCAAGTTTTCCGGAAACTATTTTTAATAGCTTTCCGGAAAAAATATAATTCAAATTTTACAAAAGTACAAGTATTAATTATTTATTTAAACTTGTTTTCCGGAAATGCTTCTTTTGTATGTTTTTTATAAATTAATTATTTCCCCCCTATAATTTTCTTTGTTTTTTAGTTAAAAATAAATTTTTGGGTAGACCACCCCAAAGTATCCATTTCTAATTTTAAGTAAATAATCTTTTTTGTCATTTCAATAAATTTTTTTCCTTTCCGATTGCCTAATTCTTAAAAGATTAGCACATTTATATTATTTTTTTAATGTTTGCTTTTCAGATTTTCTGGTTAATATTTTTTGTTTAAATTTATTAGTTAAGTAACTAATGTATTTTTTATTAAAAACAGATGGTAATTTTAAAATAAATTTAAAATTTATTTGTGGGAGAATAAAATATACTTCTTCTAAAATATACGTTTTAAAGACACTTAGCAACTTTTCCGGAAGGAATAAGAATGTATTTTCTAGTTTATTTTATATGTATATTTCAGGTAGTTCCGGAAACTATTTTTAATACTTTCCGGAAAAATACATTCTGTACTCTTTATAGTTATATTTACTATATTTTCCGGAAATGTATTTAAAAATAAACTTGTTCTGGAAATCGATTTCATCTTTTCTTTCCTGAGAGTTATAATTAACTTTCCGGAAAATAGGCATATTTTATTTGTTTTCTGGAAAGTTTATTTTATTTCTTTTCCGTAAATAATTAGTATTTTATTTGTTTTCCGGAAAGAATTAATCTGTACTTGTATTTTTTGCCTCTAATGTGTTTTAGTTTTTGTGTTTTCTAGTTGTTGTTAATTAATGTATGTACTTTTATTTAATCCTGAAAAATCATAAGCAAGTTTAATTTTAAACAAACTTTTTTTGCAAATAAAAGTCCTAACAATAGAAAATTACTTAAAAAGAATATTGCTAAATTTTGCTAACGGAAAGAGCAAAAAGCTTTTTTTGCTTTTAATTTTGTTAAACTTGATTTCTTCTTTTAAAGGGGTTTTTATTTTTTTTTTTCTATTAATTTTTCTGCTTATCTTTTTTCGTCTCTCCCCCAACTATATAAATAATAAAATATTATAAAATTCTTGGATTTTAATTTCCCAAATTTTATTATTTTATTTTTTGGTGCCACAGCTGGTCAATTATTCAATATCCTCCACTGTGTCTACTTCTTTTTTAATATTTTTTGCTTCTTACGGGTTTATTAAGAAATTTTGGTTGTTTTCTGATGACTAAAGAAAAACAAAAAAGGAAATGTGGATAACCAAACAAAAATAAAATAATTAGTAGAGCACATATGGAGGATAGATCTACATTTGTTTTTAAATAAAAATAAATTTATTATTGCTTTTAGTCCATTATTTTTGGAAGCTTCAAATTGTAGTTGTTTCAAGTTTTATTGAAATAAAATTAAAATTAGAGAAATTATTAAACTTGAAGCAAATACAAAAGTTTCCGGAAAGTATAATTTACAACTTGAATAAATAAACTTAAAATAAACTTGAAGCAAAATAGAGAGGTTTCCGGAAATACAATTAATATTATATTGAAGGAACGATTTTCCGGAAAGTTTAATTAAACCTTAGAATAAACCTGAAACAATAAATATAAAATGTTTCCGGAAAAATTTAAAATATCCGGAAATCTATTTTGCTTCAAGTTTATTATATTAGTAATTCAAGTTTTTCCGGAAATAATATATAAATGTGTTTTCCGGGATTTAAAAACTAATATTATTAAAATAATGATTAAAATAAAAATATTATTAAAATAATAAATTCTTTTAATTTTCTCCTAATTTTTTTCTTCTTAAAATTCTGCTAATTATTTTTTTAAATTATTATAGCTATAAAATTTATCATTATTTTTTTTGTTTTTTTTTAAATTTATTTTTAGAGCACACCCCCTATTTTTACCAAAAAATATAATTTAATTACTTTAATTAATTTATGTAATAAATTCTCACAAGGTATTTTTTATATTTTATTTTTTAGGGAAAATAGTTAAAATATTTTGAAAAAATTCTAAAAATATAAAAGTGCTATTAACTGATTAGAATCTATAAATTTTGATGATGATGAATAGCAATCAAAAAATATCCCCCCAAACAATTTCTCCCCCACAATTTTGCGAGCAGCTTTTTAACAAAAAATTGAAAAAGAGTAGACAAATCATCTCCCAATCATTATTATTAATGATGAGAATAATTTGAAGCGAATTTAGAAACCCTTATAAAGGGCGATTTCTGATAGGTGAAGGTCTAATATAAAAACGGGGGTGAGTAGTTAAAATACAGAAATAATAGGGTAAATTGTCATTGTTTCTGTACGTTTCTGTATTTTTCCGGAAATGTTTCTCTGTTAATACTTTTTAAAGAACTTTCCGGAAAATGTATTTCCAATGATTTAGAAAAGTCTTTCCGGAAACATTTTTCCGTTATTTTATAAGTTTTCCAAAGAATGCTTTTCCAATGTTTCTGGGTATTTGCAACAATTTTTACGGGAGATTCCGTCTATTTCTCTTGAACTGGACAAGTAATCCACACTAATGAGAAAATTTGTCAATTAATTTAATTGACATTCAAAAATATAATTTGCGTTTAAATTCCAAGAATCACATTCAAGTTGTTGACAACCTAACTTTAATAAAAATTTAAATTTAAATATAATATATTAAGCAAAAATTTGGAAAATATTTTTTTAATCAGCATTTTTTCCGGAACTGTTTTTACGTGTTTTCCGGAAAATGTTTCTATTGTTTCTTGAAAGGTTTTCCGGAAATATTTTTGTTTTCCGGAAGATGCTTCACCATTGTTTCTTAAAAAGCTTTCCGGAAATATTAACTATAGAGAATAACTCTAAAAAGTGTTTCATGTTTCCCATTATTCACTAAACATTTATAATATTGTACAAAACACATAAACATCCCTATAAGCGTTGAACTGTCTATTTCTCTTTAATGACCTCCCTCCCCTCAAAAAATATTTTTTTTTCGTTCCGCTCCACAATTGTTGCACGCGCAGTTTTAAATATCGTTCATCATTCATCCCCCAAAAACCAATTTTTGTATTTTATATATTACTTATACGCCCTTTTTTGCTCCCCTTTTTTCTTCTTTTCCTTTTTCCGTCGCCGCAATTCGTGTTCAAAAAATATTTATTTTCTCGTTGTGTGAGTAGCAAATTTTCTTTATTCTTCTCTTGCTAATCATTGCTACTTATTTAATTTTTTTGGTTTGATCAAAAATATATTTATATTTATAATAATCAAATATCAACACCGCAACATATACCCGATTTTTCTCCACTATTTTATTTTTTGAAAAATTTTTTTTCTAGAATTTTTAATATTTTTCCCCTTAAATGTTGTGGATTTTGAGCCACAACCTTAATAAAAAAATTTTTATTGACCATCACTATTTTTTAAAATTATTTTCCCCTCTTCCTTATTTTATTTTTAATATTTTACTATTGCAGTAAAATTTCTCACAATTTTATTATTTGTTCTTCCCGTTTGTTTGTTTACTTTTGTCCATTAGTTTTGCTGACCCTCACCTACCCGCAATTCTTTGACACAAACAATAACACACCTCTTTTCGTCTGTTAAAAATCAGAATTTTGAATTGTAAAATTTAAATATTCTCTCATCTTTATTTTCCATTATTCTGATATTTATTCTGATATAATAAAATTACAAATTGTAATTTTCTAAATAAATCAGAATTTAATAAAAGAGAAAATACAAATTCTGATTTGTTTGACTAGAACAAAATTTTGATTTGTAAAATAAACTTGAATTACAAATTGTAAAGAAAGAAAATACAAATTCTGATTTTCTAAAATTAAAAATTACAATTAATAAAAACAGAATTCTGGTTTTATAAATAAACTTGAATTACAATTTGTAAAAAAATAAAAATACAAATTCTGATTTTATAAAATTGTAAAATTGTAATACACTTTTGTGGTTAAAATTTTTGTATTTTACTCTTCTCCTAATTAATTTTATTTTATCTACATATCTCTCTAATATTATTTAATCAAAAATACTTTTCGTCATCAACATAGTAAAAATGGCCCAGTCCTCTTTCCGATCTCTAATTAAATTATATCAAACAAGTTTATCATCATAATTAATTTTTAATATAAAAATGATTAGAGATTATTAGAATATTTTAATATTTTTTTATAAAATATTTAGTTGGGTACAAACATCCAAAAAGACTTGCCACACCTTTTACTGACCTCCATTCTCTCCCCTATTTATGCTTGGTTGCGCTCGTTCGTGAATTTTACTGCGAACCAATTTTCTGATTTATTAAAGAGTTTTTGGTGGATTTTTGTCCACTCATCTACTTTTTAATCTATTCATTTTAAATGCTTTTTAACTATTTTATTTTCTGAATTTTACGAGAAGCTATTATTTTTATGGCGAATTGAAGGTTAAAAATCTCGATTTTTATGTATTTTATAATATTTTTGTATTTTAGGTTACTCTACAAAATCAGAATTTGTAATTTTTATTTTTTTACAATTTGTATTTTCAAGTTTATAAAATCAGAATTTCGTTTTGCAATTTGTAATTCAAGTTTATTTTTATATCAGAGATTTCTGTTTCACAACTTCTGTTTCAAGTTTATTTATAAAATCGGAATTTTTATTTTTACAAATCAGAATTTTTTGTGCATTCAAATTTTTTACAATTTGTAAAGCAAGTTTATTTTTAAGTCAGAATTTGTATTTTCTATTTTACAATTTGTATTTTTTTAATTTTCAAAAATCAGAATCTTGTATTTTCCTCTTTTTATAATTTGTGTTTTAAGTTTTAGTATTATTTCTTTTTTGCAATTTCCGGTTCAATTTTATTAATAAAATCAGAATTTTGTATTTTTTCTTGCAATTCTACATTTAATCTAAATAAAAAAACCTTTTATTTTCCTCTACTCTTTTTTAGCACAATTTTTAACAAACTAGGCCACTACTCAATACAAATATCCACTTATGACTCTACGAGTAATTTTATTTCTTTACTAAATTTTTTTCCTTTTCTTAAATGATTGCCTAAGCATCCACTCAACTTCTTTCAATCAAAAAAAATCTTTCGCCGCAACGGTATCGAAAATAGCGATTTTAATCGAAAAATAATTTTTTTCTCTCATTTTCTAAAGTTAAAATCAGAATTTTATGTATTTCTTGATTTTTTTGCAATCAAAATTCGTGTTTTTCCTATTTTTTAACTATATATACATAGTTGATAAATATGTGAGATATAATTCGAAAAAAAATATTTTTTGTTATTGATATTTTGTTAAATCAGAATGTGTTTTTTTCTTTTTTACAATTTTTAGTTAATGTAAGTTCAGTTCTCCTTTACAATTTTATTTCAAGTTTATTTATAAAATCAGGATTCTGTTTTTACAAATTGTAATTTTTGATTTTACAAAATCAGAATTTAGTGTTTTATTTTTTTACAATTTGTAATCCAAGTTTACTTTTAAAATCAGAATTTTGTTTTTGTTGAACAAATCAGAATTTATATTTTCTGTTTTATTTAAATTCTGGTTTAGTTTAAAAAAAATACAATTTGTGTTTTGTAATTTTACGCATAAAATCAGAATTTATACAATATCAGAATAAGAGAAAGTTGAAATATTGTAAATTCTTTTATTTTTAACAAATATTTTTTTTCTAAATAAAATTTTTAATAAAATTCATATATCTTTATTTACTTTTTCTCACCTTTCAATAAACCATTTTCTCTCTCCTCTCCGTTCCAAAAGTAACAAATAATAAAAAAAACAGGTTTTGCATTAATATATTCTCTACTTAATATAAAATGTCCTTCTTGACAATAATCTATTTTATATTTATTTTTTATTTTTCATTCCTTGTTTGGCTCATCCCTTTTTTACACACCTTTCTAAAAGTTAATATTTATTTTCTTCTCATTTTTTTAAATTTATTTCACCCCCAGAAACCTGAGAAACTTTTTATTATGTGTTGTTGCTTCAAAATTCAATAACTTGATGTTAGTTAATTTTATAAATTTCAATTTTTGCTTCATTTTGTAGCTAACTTTCTCCTCTATCTTTTGACCTTTAGATCATATTTATATCTTTATTCGTTCCAAAGTTATGGATAAAATAGTGGATGCGGTTATATGGCTTGTGAGCGATTATTTATTTTTTTCTCTCCATTCACACATTTTTTTGGATGATCAAAATCGGTTTTTGTTTGTAATCCTCCCCTAACACCGATTAAATATATAAAATTATTTTTTGTCTATTGTAGTCCTAAAAAACAATCCAGTATATTTTTAGGAAAGAATATTAATCTCTAAACCAAAAAATATGTTTTTTGTGGGAGTGTTTTTGCGCGGTTTCTATTGGAGGGGATAATCATATTTTATACTCTAATGTTTTTAATGTGTTTTTGGAGTTGTTAGGAGTAGTTTTTAATAATTGCAAACTTTTTACAATTTGTAAAAACCAAGTTTATTTTAATAAATTCTAAACTTGTTGCAACTTATTTTACAAATTGTAAAAAGTTTATTTTTGCAATTTTAAAAACATTGGAAATATAAATTTTACGAACTTTTTACAAATTGTAAAACTTTGCAAACAAAAGTTTTTAAACTTGACAAACTTTTTTTACAATTTGTACAAACCTTTTTTACAAATTGTAAAAACCTTGTAAACTTAAAACTTTTTAAACTACAAACCTTGCCAACTTTTTACAATTTGTAAATTTATTTAAAACTTTACCAACCTTTTACAAACTTGACAAACTTTTTTTACAAATTGTAAAAACTTTATACATATTAATTTATTGTTTTACTTTTATTCTATATTTATTTCTCTTTTTATTATTACCCTTATTTACACCTTTTTTCTACCTAAAAACTTTATAATTTCCTTCCATTGACTGTCAGAAAAAGTAATTTATTTTTATTTTTCTATTTAGTTGCATTGCTTCTTTTCTCATAATTTTTTGTTCAATTTACTTTCTAAATAATTATTCTTAATTTTGTTGCGCACATATTTTGGTGTTGTTTTTGACTAAAACTTGTTGCTTTTTTTATTTTAAATAAATAAAATTTATATTTTCGAAATTTTTATTTTTTTTTCAAAAAATTGTTAGGTTTTAATTTCAAAAATAGTTTTTTTTCCTTTTATTTTTTTTTCTCAAATTTTCAATGTCTTACAACTTTTTACAAATTGTAATTTTTATGCAAATTGCGAAAACTTTATTGTAAATGTGCAAACTTACCAACTTTTTACAAATTGTAAAATTTCTAAAACTTTACCACCCTTTTACAAACTTTAAAAACTTTTTTACAAATTTAAAAAACTTTTTACAACTTGTAAAAAGTTTTGAGAAAATCTCCCATGATTTTCGGTATAACAAAAAGAATATTCCGCTTCAATAAATAGCGCAAAGGCTACAAAACAAATAATTATTGTTGTTTACAGCTTGTATTTATTTGAGATGACCACATACTAGTCCACAATTATATTTTCTCTATTTTTAACCTTTTCCCAAACAATTTCATTAACAAACATACCAATTTTTGTTTTCTCTTTGAAGCAAGAAAAGGCCAAAAACAATTTTTAATAACTCTTAAATATGTGAGAACATTTTTGTAAATTTAAAAATTTCCTTTTCCTTTTTAATTTAGCTTTAAAAAATTAAAAAAATTGTCTAAAAATTTTCTCATACTTTTATTTTCATTTTCACACTCATCCGTTTATTCACCTTTTACTTTTATTTTGTTTGAGATTTCCATTGAGACTTTTTAATAATTTTTATTTTATTTTTTAGATCCGTTTTGATAGCAAAATTAAAGATTATATTTTTGTGTAAATTGTTGCTTATTTAAAAACAACGCGGATTTGCTTCATAATTAGTTTTTTTTATTTTCTTCTAAACAACTCATTGAATTGCTTGTAATTTTGTTGTGAGTTGACTACTATAAAAACTACGTAGCAATTAAAAAGTGAGGGAAAAGCAACAAACAATTAATAAGAAAATTATAACTACTGCAAAACAAGTAGGGGGGGGGGACTCTTTTGTATTTTTATTAATTTTAAAATCAAGGTCAGAATAATTCAATTTGAGTTGAATTGTATATTCTGGTTTTCCTTTTGTAATTATAATTCCGGAAAATAAATTTAATTAATATTTATAAGTTTCCGGAAAATAGATTTAAGAGTTATAAAGTTACCAAAAATAAACTTAAGTAACATTCCGGAAAGTAATCTTAAATTTGTGACTTTCCGGAAAATTAATTTTGGAGTTATAATGCTTCCGGAAAATAAACTTTTAGTTTCAATGTTTCCGGATATATTTTTTGGTGTTATAATTTTTCTTGAAAATAATATCTTTCCGGAATAATTTGCGATTTATTTTTAACAGAATTCCCTATTTTTAAAAAATATTTTGACGTATGTATCAATAAATTATTAACTCCAATTTATTTGAAATTAATTATGTGTTTGCACATAATTAATTTAAATTATGACTTAAGAAGCTTTTTTAATTGTTGGTCTTAAGAAACAAGATTATTTAGATTACTTGTTTTTGGTATTTTGTAGTTTTAACTATTAATTAATAAAATGATTGAAGAGTATTTGCGCTTGAATAATATTGAAAGGACGTTAACTTAATCATTAAAAGCATTTAACACTTGAGAAATAAATTACGGAAAAAGTTAAGTAACGGGACTTTACATTCTTCTAGTTATTTACTTGCTTTTTAATTACTTCTGAGACATTGTTATATTAAAAATAAAATGTTTTTGTGAAGCATAGCTGAAGCAATAATTTTAAAAATATTTTCCGGAAAACTTGTTTCCTGAATGTTTTATATATTTTCCGGAAAGTTCTATTTTATAATAAAATATACATTTCCGGAAAGTTTGTAATATTATATTTTCCGGAAAATTATATTTTATAATATATTTCCGGAGAAATCAGGAAAATGTACATACAGGTTTTCCGGAAATATATTTTAAATAGGTAATTTTTCGAAAAACTTGTTTGTATATTTTTTTGAGTTTAAACTTTTTCCGGAATCCTCTTCCTAAAATATCAACAATTCATGAAAACAAAATTGTTGTTTCCGGAATATATTTTCCTGAAAACTTATAAATCTAATTTTTCTATTTTTTAGTTTCTCTTCATTATGGCTTCAGTTTGGTCATGGAATGATCTTCTTAAAGGTTTCTGTTCTTGTAGCAATTCAACCACTGCACAAACTAGTGAACCTATTTCCAAAATAAAGGATGTGGAAAAACAAAACAACAACTTCAATAAAACAATATTGTCAACAACAACTTCTTTAAATTCTGATATTAACAATATATGGGGAATGGATCAGTCTTGGTGTTCTTCAACCTTAGGGTGGGTATTCTTTTTAAATTAAATTTGTATGGATAATAAAAGGTCTAAAAAAAGTTGGTAAACTTAAGTTTGTAAAAGGGAAACCTATTCCTGTAATATTATAATATAATTTCCGGAAAGTTCTATTCTCGTTATACATATTTCCGGAAAGTTTTTATAATTTAATATTTTCCGGAAAACTTTGTTTTTGTTTTACAATATTATTAAACAAACTTTCCGGAAATATTAATGCATGAGTATTGTGTTTTTCCGGAAAAAACGAGTAAAACATTTTAGAAATGTTTTCCGGAAACATGTATGTAGTTATTTATACCAGGGATGTGCGCCATGGCGTTTCACTATTGGCGTTCCACGCGCAGCTCTGATTTCTATATTTTCTTGAAATTATTTTTCGATAACTATTTTTTTATTTTCATTATTTTTGATTATAAATGAGGGATATTTTTAGGGTTTCAAATCCAGTTGAGAAAGAAAATATATTTATTTGAGGATTTTTGTTGTTATTTTTTGTGTTCATTAGCGCGTGTGTATGCGATTTTGAATGCCGATAAGGCGATTATTGAGAGATAAATAAAAATTGATATAATTTAGAATATAGAGAGGGGAAATTCAGAATAATATTTTTAATAATTTATTTAACTCAACTTTCTATTTATTTAAAAAAATTAAAAATAGGGCATTAAACAAAAATGAAAATTTATTTACTTAAAAAACCAGCGCGCGGCACTCATCTCTTTTACTCATTTTCATTATTTTTTTTTATTTTCATTTTTTTCTTATCTATTTTTCCTATATTTTTTAGAATTATTTTTTTTTGTTATTTTTGTCTCTTTATTTTTTTAAATTCATCACTTTAACATTTTTTCCTACATAAACAATTCCTATTGTTTGCTAATCTCTCCGCGCGAAAAATTCTCGGAAAAAATAAATTTTTTAATGAAAAATACTTATTTATTTATTTATATAAATTTTTTCCTATTTTATTAATAATTAAATATTTATATTTTTAATTTATTAATATTACTTGTTTCTATTGATGTTTTCTTTTTAATTCTGGTTCTATTGTTATTTTATTTCTGTTTTGTATTTTTCATTTAATTCTGATTTTTGTATTTTGGGTTTATTTGTATTTCTGATTGTAATTCTGGTATTTTCTTTTGGAATTGTAATAATTCTGATTTGTATTTTCGTTTAATTCTGATTTTCTGTTATTTCTTAACAAAAATACAAAAACCAGAATTACAAATTGTAATTCTGGTTTTTGTTGTTATATTAGTTCTGTTTTTGTTGTTATATTAGTTCTGATTTGTATTTGATTCTGATCTTTGTATTTCTTGTCAAACATTTGTATTTCTGATTGTAATTCTGATTTGTATTTTCCTTTGAATTTGTAATAATTCTGATTTTTATTTTTGTATTTTCCGGAAACATTCTTACTTTTTTATTTAATTCTGATTTTTTGATTTTTATTTGTATTTTTGTTTTTTTTCTTAATAAAAAATCAGAATTACAAATTGTAATTCTGATTTTTATTTTGTTTTTCTTTAGATTTATAACGTCTATTATATTTCGTGTGCATTTGTTGTTCGTGTACGTTTGTTTTTGTATTTTACAAATTTAATTAATTACAACAATTAATTGCTCTCTTTTTCCGGAACGATCTATCTTTTTCTTGCCTTCTCTCTCCTTTTCATTTCCGGTTGTATTTTAAAAGTAATAAATACTAAAGCATTTCATTTCTTCTTTATAGATTTGCGCTCTTGTCTTTTTAATTTTTTAAAATTAAAATTGTAATAATTACAAAATAAAAATACAATATATTTGTTATCTTTTTGTATTTTTTAATTTTTGTAGTAATTTTCTGTAATAATTTTTGTGTTTGTATTGAGATCGGACCAAGACTAGATCTCAAATTCAAAAATCTCGGTTATCGGATTTTCGAGCTTTTTGAGATGTAGACTTAATTCTTTTATAAATCCTTCCATTCCAGTCACTATTTGTATATTTTTTGTGTTTTTATTAGGGCAGGGCACAACCCCCGGTTTTCGGTTAATCCCAATTTTAAAACCCCGGTTTTCGGTTTTGAGTTTTGGTCAAATATCGGTTTTATTTTGGGTTTTTAAAAAATTACTCATTTTCGTGAATTTTCGGTTTTCGGTTTTTAAAATTTCATAAAAACGGTTAGTTTTTGGCAAAAAATTTCAAAAATTTCGGTTTTAAAACCGGTCGTGTTCTATTTTAGTTTGTATGTTTTTTCGTTTGTGATTGTTAAAAAATTAAATTATTCTCCTTAAAAAAATTTCCAATTTATTTAATTATTAATCCTCTTTAAAATATTAATTTCAATTTTAGTTAATATTAATGTTTAAGTATCTCTACTCATTTTAAAGCCGATTTTTCTCTGTCTTTTCTAATAAAATATTTTTTTTCCTCTCTTCATTTTTACTTGTCAACCTCTTTAAATATATCCTTTAAACATAAATAAATCTTTTTTTTCAGTCCTGGACTTTTAAAAAAGAATTTTTCAGTTTAAACTCTGTCATATCTATCTAAAATTAACTTATATATTTATAAACTTTATTTTATTTCCAACCATTTGACTCTCTTATTTCTCTATTTTTAAATGTATTTTTATAGACTTGGTTGTTGCGTTTTTAAATAATAAAATTGTTTTAATAAGATATTGGGTTGTTCGGTTCGAAGTTGAAGTTTTCATTCCATTGGTTCGAGTTTTGGATGTCCCTAAAAAAATTTTTTTTCGGATGTCCTAAAAATAGGCTATCTTTTTCTAAAATATTATTTTAGGATACGTCCTAAGTTCCAGGTTTTTTTTCAATTTTTGGGAATAACAAGATTTTCAAGCTTAATCTTACAGGATCCAATTCAGTTCGAAATAATTTAAAGAAAATTTAATTTTTTAATTCTTAAATATTTAAAAAAAAAATAAATTTGCCTTGCTAAGAAATTTTTTGGTTCGGTTTTTGGATTTTGAAGAATTTTCTAGACCCATAAAAATATTTTTTCCCTTAATTATTAATCCATTTTTTAAAAATATTAATTTTAAATTTAATTTTGATATCAGTCTTCTCCTTTCTTTCTTTATTTTTCTTTCAAATTTGTATTGTCAGTAGACTAATAATGCGTATTTTACTATTAAAATAAATCAAAACTCTTGACTGATTATTTTTATTTTTTTTAATCCCTTTTGAATCAAATCAAGCGTTAATAAATTCATTTGGAAAGAGAAAATATACGCAATAAAAAATTTCAAAAAATTATTTTCTCACCCTTTTTAACTTTTCTTTCTTTCACCCAACAATTTATATTATAACCAGCCTTGGTAATTAAATATAATTGAATCAAATCAAGTGACCTTCACGGGGGGTTTTGTGTCCTTTTAATAAATTTAATTATTATTTTTTTTGATATTTTGGGAGGAGGAGGGCTGTCGAATCTTTCAGACATCTCTTAAATATGACACCTGCTTCCCTTCTCTAATATGGTTTTTCCTTTTTTTTGGTGGCACCTGCCTGCCATTTGACTTTCCTTCATATATCAACTAAATTGTGCCATGAGTGGTGATATACTAGGAACCTAATCTGACTAGAGATCAGCCTCGAAAAGGGATTTTCTGTAATGCCGTCCTAAAATCCCAGTTTTTTAAATTTTCTTGGTTGACGGGATTTTCGAGGTTGAAAAATTTCAGGAAATGTTTTCGAGATCCTTGGATTTTCGAGTCTACCAGCATCAATTCCAGCTCGAGATTTCCCCGAAAACATCTTCGACTCTATCACCCATTTTCACTTTTTTTTGTTTTCTGCTTTTGTCCTTTCTATACTTAACACTAAACCACCACCACCATCAATTTTTTTTTCAACCTCTCTCCTCGTCACCCCCCCCCCCCCAAATATGCTTGTTTTTTTGTTATTTTTTCTTCGTCCTTTTCCATCTTTTTTTTTTTTATTTTTTTTGTTTTTAGGGGCGACATCTGGTTGTTGACTATAATAACGGCATTTTCCTCTCTTGCAATCATCTAACCTCTATTTTTTAAATTCCAATCTTTTCAGACAATATGGCGGTCATTTCCCTTATATACTATTTTCATTATAGTGCACAAAAATTGAAAAAAAAGAATTATTATTTTTGTATAATTCAGTATTGTAAATGGTGGACATATGGTCTATTTAGGGTATTAAGTATCCCGTCCCCCGAAACCAGACGAATTTTTAAACACCGAAGGCTCTACCCCTATCCCCAACGCCCAACCCCTTGTGGGCAAAACCCCGCCCGAATCCCGGACCCGACTATTTTTTAGGCAAAAACCCCCCGACACGAACCCCGAAGACTCTACCCCGGCAAACCCCGAAACCCGACGCTCTCGAGGTGCTACCCTAATATCATCTTTCAAAATTGTGTTTTTCAAAAAAATATAAATATTTTTTTAAAATGTAAAATTAATTAACTCTATTTTAAAGCAGAATTTGTGTTTCTGAATTAATGAAATACAATTGTCATTAAAAATCGCAATTGTCAATTTTAGTTTTTTTTCGTATTTCCTGAAATTTTTCATAATCTTTGCCATTTTTTAAAAATTAGATTATAATTCTTTTTTGCTAATCTTTTTGTTATTTTTTCAGTTATTTTTATTGTTTTTTCATATTTTTTTTTCTTATTTTTTTTTGTATTTTTTTCATTTTTAAAGTTAAAAAGAAATCTTTAAAAAAAAATAAAAAAGGCAAAAAAAAATGCCAATACAACAACACCAACATCAAATTCTTCAAATAATAAATTCTTCAAATAATAATTATTATTCTTCCTCCTCTTCTCGTATTCCTTCATATTTTCATTCACCCCAACTTGGTGGACGTAATAGTAGTAATAGGCGTTTTCAACGTCGAACACAACTTAGTCGGGATCAATTACTTGGAGGGTCATTACGCCAATCTGAAGAAAGGGAACAACAACAAAAGCAACAAAAACAAATAAATAATAAACAAAATAATTCACAAATAACAATGTCACCTCCGTTAGCAATGAGAAGGCTTAGTAGAAAATGCCAACAATGGCTTAGTGGAAGGTGTGTTGTATAGGGAAGATAGTGTAGGGACGAAAATTAAAAAAAATAAAAATAGAGTAGGAAAATTTTTTTGGATAATGTTTAGTCAGAAAATATCGAAAATAAAATTATTTCAGATTAAAAAAAATTTTTTTTAGTCTTAATTTTCGCAAATGTCGCGCCCCAACTATATTTTTACGTTTTTGCGCACAGCTTATATTTTATTCGTGAAAAATACATATCAGAATTATACTTTAAAAGTAAACACAAATACATATTATTTCAGAATTTAATAATTCTGGTTTAAAATACAAAAATTAAAAATACAAATGCAGTTTTAAATATTTCAGAATTGTAAATACGACGATAATTCTGATTTTCTTTTTATTAATATGAATTAAAATCAGAATCAGAAAATCAGAATTTACTTGTGTTTTATATTTTCAGAATTTATGTATTTTTATATTTTAAAAACCAGAATATATTTAATTCTGAAAAATATACTTGTGTGTGTTTTTGTATTTCAGAATCAGAATTTTCTGTATTTTCCTGTGTTTTGATTCCTTTTTCTGAAAAAAAATTTTTTTGGCGCACCGCTCTGATCTATTAAACGAAATTTTATTTGTTGACAATAAAAACAAAATACTTTCTTTTCCTCTTATTTTTGCTTCTAATTTTCATCCTCTTTTATTTTTATATATATTTATAGCCTTGTGTTAAATTATTATTTCCGGGGCAGCTTTTTAAAGAGGCAGCTTCTTAAGAGGATATATTCTTTTAGATTTGCTATTAAAAATAGAAAAAATTTTAGGCGTAAAATGACTGTGAAGGGAGTATGAAATGGAAGAGGGAGGGAGAGAGGGAAGAGAAGAAAGGAAAGATTAGCCATCACAGCTGGACATTTAATCTTTTAAAATTTTGTTGAGGGAAGGGAAGGTTTTTTGGTATAGTAAAAATATATTCGAGGCGATTAAAAACCTAAAGGATCTGAAGAAAAATGAAAGAAAGGAGATTAATTTTGAGGACAAGGACAAGAAAAATGTGTTGTTGTTTTTAAGGGTTATTTTTAGGAATTTTTAATTGTTGAGTGAGTTAGAATATTTATGACTGTGAGAGGGAAATTCTTTTTTTAGTAATTATTAGAAAAATGAAAATTTTTTTTCATCCTCTGCGTCTCTAACACCTTTTCACAGTTTGAATTTTTTTGGTTTTATTTTTTTGTTTTATTATATGTACAACTTTTAGTAGCTATTTTTCCGTAGTTTTCGTAACCATTTTTCAAAGTTGACTTTACTTTTCTGATTTTGCTTCCTTCCTTTTTTGTCCTTTTAAAGTTTACTTACACTTTTATTCTCTTCTTTTAACCTACCGTTAAATGCTCTAATTAAAGGCATGTGCTTATATTTTTTGATGACCCTTCTTTGTAATAAAAGCCGTTCTTTAATTAAATAATTTATGGATGGATTTTTTCTTTATTTTTCTCTCCCAGATTACTAAAAATATTATTTTATTTTTAATATTTAGTAGACGATTATCCGGCCAAATAAAAGGGAGGGGGTACGAGAAAGGGTAAATTGAGAAAGAAATTATAAAAAAATATGAGATGAAAAAAGAGATGGGGAGATTTTAGAGAGCCGATGAGAATATATTTTTAAAAAATTTAATAGTCGATTGGATAGGAATAATAAATAAAAATATTTTTTTGGAATAAAAAATATTCGGCCTAAACAATTAACCACTAAAAAAGGGTTGTTGTGTCTATTATTATTTTATTTAACGAGGAGTAAAAAATGAGTAATCAAAAATCATTTAAAATAGGTCCAATATTTTATTTTGTGCCCCTAAAATTGGAAAAAAATTTTCTGGCACCAGACACAACGCCAAAAAATTTTTTTAGAAATCTAAACGCCAAAATTTTCTTTAATTAATTAAAAAATTCCATAACACCCTTAAATTCCATTTCTCTCGCATTGCTGACTAAGTTTATTTTGTTAACTTAAATAAACTTTTATTTAACGAACGAGAGAGACTGACTGGTCACAGATGTTTTGTTGTGTCATTATTTTAATAAAAATACTGGCGTCATATTTTTATTAATAAGAATGTTTTGTCTGTTTTATAAGGCTTAAGTAAACTTGGAAATTATTTCATTTTTATAATATTATAAACTTATTTTTTAATTCCGCCTGGTTTAGTTAGAAAGTTGGTAAGCTTAAGTTTTTAGGTTTACAAACTTATTTTTAGTTTTTAAATAATATTTAAAGTTTGCAAACTTAAAAGTGGGGTTATTTAAGACTTAAAACTTAAAAACAAGTTGGAAACTTAAAAACAAGTTTGCAAACATAAAAACAAGTTGGAAACTTGAAAACAAGTTTGAAACTTAAAAACAAGTTTGAAACCTAAAAACAAGTTGGAAACTCAAAACAAGTTGCAAACCTCAATACAAGTTTGCAACTTGTTTTTAAGTTTTAATGTTTAAATTAACTTGTTTTTAAGCTTGTTAACTTATTTTTAAGTTTGCAAACTTGTAACTTTCATTTAACGATTGTAAATACTATATTTAAGTTTAAATTTAAAGTTTATTTTTAAATTTTAAGCTAAAAATTTGTTTTAAGATTACAAACTAGTTTTCTTTATTATTCTCATAATTAACGGTTTTTGCCATTCCTTTTTAATTCCATCAAAAAAAATTTTTTTTAATTAAAAAAATAATTTTCCAAAAAAAATATTTTTTCAGACGAAATACAACAACAACAACAGCACCTAGCCCAACTTGCCATTTTAACAACAATATTAACGGACCTACAAGCCTTTCATTATCAGCTTCTTTTGCTTCTCCAGTTCCCCCTTCATTTCGACCTTTTCGGCATCGAGAAATGAAACAAAGGAGGGTAACTAATGGGGATTTTCTTGGTTTACTTGAAAGAATGCAAAGTCAAAGAATGGATGAACAACGTTGTTATTTGCCTTTTAATAATAAAAATGGAAGTGGTGGAAGTGGTTTTAAGGTGGGAAATTTGATAAAGAATTGGGGGTACTTGGTTGGAGGTTGAGATATTTTTTGAGGATTTTTTTTTTCGAAAAATTTTCCAAAAAAATTGTTAAAAAGTTTTTTTTAGAAATTAAGCGAATTTTTTTAAACAAAAAATTTGCAAAAAATGACATACAATTTTTAACAAGTTCCAACCAATAAATATTAAATAAATTTGGTGGGGGATGTTGTCATTTGATACAAATAATTGTGATTTTTATTTGCCAAGATTACATTTTTATTTTTAAAAAATCATTTTGGTTCCTATATTCTAAGCAAGGAGGATTGATCGGTATTAATGGGGGATGGCACAAGTACTGGTTTGGTCTAACTTTAAAGTGACGTTTTTAGGAGCAGACCAAGGTAACGAAGAGCTATAACTTTGTTCAAAATTGTCGTATTTTGGATGGTCTCTGTTATGATTCGATTCAACTCGTCCAAGCGCATCCAACAATATCATCGAGGATCGAGGATTCGACAATTCTGAACGAAGTTATAGCTCCGCAATACCTTGGGGTGTACTTTATTTTTTTGTTCGTTCCGGATTTCAAGGAATTTCTTTTCGTCCCAAATTTTCACTAAATAATTGTTCTAAACCTTCTAATTTTTTCTTACTTGATAATCATCTTAACATTCTCTCACAATTGTTTACCTATGTATACTTAATAAACAACATAAGGGGATCACTTTACTAGTATGATAACATTAAATATTTAATAAGCCTTAATAAACACAAAAATATTTAAATCACGCGCATCTAGTTTTTTTTTATTATTTTTATTTTTGCTCTAATTACTTTCTTCTTTTTTTACTCCTTTTTTCCGGTTTTTATTAAAAAGAAGAAGAAGAAGAAAAAAAATATTCTCGTCAAGAAAAAAAGAAAACAATGAAGTAATGAATTAATAAAAAAATTAAAAGAGGAGGGAGGGAAGGAGTAAAGCTTATTAACGAGAATTTTTGTAAAAATAAAATAAAAATAAATGATTTATATATATTTTTTATATTTTTTAAGGAATTTTTATTTTTGTGTGGGATTTATTTTAATTTTTAGGCTTTTTGTTTTATTTTATTTTTAAAATGATTTTTCTCTTCTTTCTTTTTTTTTGGGGTGGGGGTAGTTTAAATTAAGTAACTCCTTCAAGCTTTGATCTAAAATTCTGAAATTTTTATCAAAGTTAAATAACATTATTGAGAATATTTTCACAAATTTTTAACAAAATAGGTTTTAAATTGAAAGAGTTATAAAAGTTTGTTCACCTCGCAGTAACTTAACACGTCATAAGTATAATTTAATGACATAACTAACTCAATCTTTAATTAAAGATTCTGAAATTTTTAACAAAGTTAATTAACAGTATTTTGAATGTCTGTTTAAATTTTTATGAAAATATCTTTTGTTTTGACTTTTGTGAAAGTTTTTGTTTACCTCGTCGTAACGTACCAGCCTCTGACTACTTTAATTTTTAATTTGGCCATAACTTTAAATTTACTTGATAAGAAATTTTGAAATTTTGAGATCAGCTAGATATCACTCTTAACTATATCTGTGCAAAATTTTAGGATTTTAGGCTGTCAAAATTTTGTTTTGTAAATTTTGCGCCTAAGGGTCCCAATTATTCTTGTTTTTCAGTCTTTTCTTGTTCTATTTATTTATTTTTAATTTTTATATTTTTAATTATTCAAGCAGAAGAAAATTATCTTTCTTTATTTTAATATTTTTTTGTTTTCTTTTTATTATATTTTTTTCTATTAAAAATTAACACCAAAAATTATCCCTAAAAACATAACCACAGGTCGCAGAAGCATCCAAGTGGAATAATTTTTGCTAGGCGTGTCGGCGTCTAGTCTTTTTCTTCTTTTTTTATAAACTTTCAGGGTCAAGAAAAATTATAAATA
Source organism: Meloidogyne arenaria (assembly GCA_036172955.1). Lineage (NCBI taxonomy): Eukaryota > Metazoa > Nematoda > Chromadorea > Rhabditida > Meloidogynidae > Meloidogyne > Meloidogyne arenaria. The sequence goes on from JARQAB010000010.1 coordinate 638,585, forward strand.
TATTTTATATTTGCTTTTAATCTCAGATTCCAGAAAAATAATTCCATTATATTTTTAAAAGAATATACTCGGATATCCCTTATACATAAATATTTAAATTACGCCTGCTTCAAGAAAAATCCGCCTGCTTCAAAATTTTAGTTTTATTTAAATAAGCTTTTCTAGTTTTTAATTTATAATTCCGCCTGCTTCTATTTTTCAACACTCCAGCCTTATTCTATATTAAATTCCGCCTGTTTTACAATTCTATTTTTTACGAATTGTAATTTATAATTTTTATATTTGTAAAAATTCCGTTTGCTTCTACTTTCTAATAAAATCAAGTTTTATTTTATAATTAATTCCGCCTGTTTCACAATTATCTCAACCTATTTTTACAAATTGTAATTTTAACTTTCATAATTGTAATATAATTCCGCCTGCTTCATTATTATACTAATTATAGTTTCTATTATCGTCTATTTACACTTTGCAGCAGCACTTAACCCTACGACCTTAAAAATAATAAATACTTGAGAGAAATTTTTTCTTTTATTTTTTTTTCTATTTTTAAGCTAATAACATCTTAAAAATACTTTAAAAATACGCAAAAAATTATTATTATTTATTTAAAGCTTTGAGCACTTGTGTAAAACTCTCCTTAGTTGCTTCTCCTTATTTTTCTGTTTTAAAAGTAAATTATCTCCGGGATTTGTTTCTTTTTTTATAGCTGACCGAAATTCCATTTAAAAATGATATACCACACAATTAAAAGTCAGAATAATTTTATATCATTTTATTTTAAAAATAAGGGCATCGGGGAGAGGAGTACATATATCACTTTGACCGACTAACATAAAATAATGTGATATCCGATTTGAAAATTAAGAGAGGGAGAGATAAAGGAATTTTAATTTTATTTATAAGTAGTTGAGAAAAAATTTTTTGTGCAAAAGTTTTTATATTTTTTCTTATTTTAAATCATCTCCATTTAATTTAATTATAGATGGTCTTTATTAAATCAGGCGGATTTTTATTGGAGTAAAACTGAAGCAGGCGGAATTTTTTCGTAGTAAAACTGAAGCAGGCGGAATTTTTAAAATTACTAATAAATGATTAATTAAAAATTTTTTTATCAGTTTTTTTTTAGAATTTTAGTAATTTATAGTAGTATAGCAGGGAATGGACAGAGAAAATAAATTTTTTTATTTTTTTAGGTTTTCTGCCATATAAAAATATATAAAAATATTTTTGTTCTTTATAAAAATAGTCCAAAAGATTAAATAAAAAGATAGAGGAATGCTGTCAGTTTAAAGTGAAAAAACTGGACTATACTATTAATGTGTCTTTCAAAAAATGAAAATAAAACTAGCTTAAAATAATATTAGTGGTTTTTATATTTAAAGCTGTAATTATATACGCCTGTTTTAAATTTAATTTAAAAATTTCCGCCTGCTTCAGAATTATATTGATAGGTGTGAGAATATACCGCCTTCATAAAATGAATAATAAAATTCCGCCTGCTTCAACTAAAATTCCGCCTGCTTCAATGCTGCATAGAAAATAAAATTCGGTTCTAAAAACAAAAATTCCGCCTGCTTTAGAATTTTTATTACAATCCAACTTCAGCAAGCTTATTTTTATAATTAATTCCGCCTGCTTCACAATTTAACAATTACTTTATTATTCATTATTTTTCTATGACTGTTTTTATTTGATATTTATTTTTTCAAAGTTTATATTTGTCTCATTAAATCAATTCTCTCTCTTCAATTTTTTTTTTCACCTTAATTTGTACTCTTTAAAAAATGTTGAAAAAAAATTGATAAAAGGCGTAACTGAAAATTGCTTCTACAAAATAAAGGCAAGCAGCCGTTCTTAACGCTTGGTTTGGCAGATCATTTAAATTATTTTAATTTTTTTCAATGATTTTTGGTTTTTTAAATGTTTGTGTGTGTCAATAAGAAGCTTTTTTTTTGAGAAAAAATAATTTTTATTGATAAATTATATATTTAAATATCTACATGTGTCATTTACTTTTTACTCTTGCTTAATTTTGCTATTTAAATACGGCTGTAGAATTATCTTTATATTCCATTATTTATAATTATTAAGAATATTTAACCCAAAGACTCTCACCTTATCTTTTTAATACCCCTATTTTTAATTAAACTTTATTAAATCAGCCGCCTGCTTCATTTTGTTGAATTTGTAAAAAAAATCCGCCTGCTTCTTTATATTTTACAAAACTACCTAAACTTTATTACAATTTTAAATTAATTTTATATGGTAATTCCGCCTGTTTTAAGAATACATATGTATGTAAATAAAACTTGATTATGCCAATACTTCAAAAAATAATGAAATGCCGCCTGCTTCTAAACTTTATCATTTTTTTAAATATTCAGCCTGTTTTTGATATCAGACTTAATTAATTAAATTGCGCCTGCTTCAAGTTTAGAAATTATTAATAATCAGAATTTTAAGAATCAGAATTTAATAAAAATCAGAATTTGTAAAAATCAGAATTTTTAAAAATCAGAATATTAAAAATCAGAATATTAAAAATCAGAATTTTTAATAATCAGAATTTTGTTTTTATTTTCTTCTTTCCTTTTCTTTTACCATTTGTTTTACTCGTTAAAAAATACCCCCTATTACATAACGCAATCATCTCTCCCCATTAAAATTGTTTTTAATTACCACAAATGCACATTAGTAGAAACAAAAAAAACGTCCAAATCAACAACATTAATTGCAATATTGCAGGTATTTCTTCCTCTTCTCTCTTCCCGTCCTCGACCCTTTTATCTTCTCTTTTCTGTTGCGTTTTTTTAATTACGCCAATCGAGAGAATTAAATAATTTATATTTTTTTTGTTAATTTTTAAGGTCATTAGACAATATATCTCTTTATATCTGACACTAATCACATTATATAATAAAAAAAACTCAAATCTTCTCTAGTTTTTGTTAAGATTGTTTTTAGTTTCTTCCTTTTTTGTTTCCGGTTGCTTCAGATTTTTTAAATTAATACATATGTAAAAAATTCCGCCTGTTTCAGAATTTAAGTTGTATTACAAACTGTAAAAAATCAGAATTTGTAGAAATTCTGATTTATTTACAATCCTAATTCTGATTTTTAAAATTCTGATTTTATTAATTTTAAACTTGAAGCAGGCGGATTTTAATTAATTAAGTTTATTACAAGTTTTATTTTTCAAGTTTTATTTAAAAATTCAATTAAAAAATAATTTATTAAATATTCCGCCTGCTTCCTTTAAAAAATTTATTCTACTATACAAACCTGCCAATCCTCCTATTTTTAAGTACTTAAAATTTTTTTATTTTTCAAGACACATTAACGCGCATTTTTTCTTCATTTATTTAACTCACATTAATAATTCATAAAATTTATTTTCTTTTTTTCTACTTTCAAAAAAAAAATTTTTTTCTCCCTTTCTCTTCCTTTCTATCCTCGCGCATTCCTTTAAAAAAATTTTTTGTTTAAATTCTTTGCAGTTTTGGGCACTTAAAAATTGAAGAGAGTAAGAGAGAGAAAAGGTAAAAAATTTTGAGGAAAATTTTTTTTAATAAAATAAACCAAAAACAGCGCCGATAAGGGCCGATTTTTGGTAGGAAAAAAAGTTAAGAGAAGAGACACGGCTGGTAGTGCCTAGCAAAGACTTTTCTTTTTTATTTGAACTTATTTATTTTAAAATATTTGAATATTTGTTCCTCTGTATTTTTGGCAACTGTATTTTTATTTTTTAACAATAGATTCTTCAGAAAAATCCGCCTGCTTCATAAAAAATTCCGCCTGCTTCAGAAAAATCCGCCTGCTTCATAAAAAATTCCGCCTGCTTCAGAAAAATCCGACTGCTTCATAAAAAATTCCGTTTGTTTCAAAAAAAATTTGCCTGCTTCAAGAAAATTCCGCCTGCGTCAGAACAATTTTCTCATATGACACTTATTTGCTAATGTCATTTTTATATTTAATCTTAGTCATTCTTCTATTTTACTAACAATTTTGGTTCCGTGACTTTTGCGCCGAGAACATTTGCGCCGCGACACTTGCGCCGCGACTTTTGCGCCGCGACTTATGCGCCGAGTGACTTTTGCGCCGGGGAACCTTTGCGCCGCGACTTTTGCGCCGGGCGACTTTTGCGCCGCCACTATCATTAAAAATATATCAATAACTACAGCCGGACCTCACTTTAGTAGGGTTGTCGGATAGTTGGAAATCTTCGGATATCCGGATCCGGTATCCGAACCGAAATTTTCGGATATCCGGCATTTTTCGGATCCGGATTTTTTAAAATAATGGCGGCGCAAATGTCGCGGCGCAAGAGTCGCGGCGCAAAAGTCACCCGGCGCAAAAGTCGCGGCGCATAAGTCGCGGCGCAAATGTTCTCGGCGCAAAAGCCGTGATACCACAATTTTGTGTTTATTATTTGTTAATCCTCTTTTTCACATTTTTGGTATTTGTTGTTGAGGGTGTTCCTCTCCTCTGCTCTCTTCCTGTGACCCGTTCATCTTTCTTCCTCACACATTTAATACTTGCTAAAAATTCATCTTTTTTAAAAACCAATTTTTCTTCCCCCCCCCCCCCTTCTTTTTTTTCGTAATTTTTCAACCATCAATTTTGTAAAAATAAAAAGTTATTGTCCACCAACTGAGAGTTTTTTACTTTTAATTCTTTAAATACCTTAGTAAAGGAAATATTTTTTAATTCAATTTATCCTTCTCTTATGAAAAAAAATCCGCCTGCTTCAATTTTGTATATTTTCTTGGGGTAAAATGCGGGAAAATAAATTAAATAGTAGTATTTTTTTAATTAGCTATCCTTCTTTAAATTTCTATATCTTTTTGTTAAATCAACTTATAATTTTACTCTATATATAAAAAATAGAGAAGAATCTGGGCTTTAAAATGATAACAAATTGAGTTTATAAGCTTCAATTTCAAAATTTTTATGTATTTTTTAGTAAAAATTTTCAATTTTGCGGACGTCCGCAAATATTTTGCGGATATAATTTTTAAATTTGCGGATTTTTTTTATATTTTTCTGGTGTTTCCTAAAAAATTTCATAACTGCTTTCTTCTAAATTTAGTGTAAAAAAATATCATCATCCTTGTTATTATTTTTTAATTGTTCCGTTCACCTCTTCTCCCTCCCATATCTACACCTTATTTTCTCAACCACTAAAAAATATTTTTATTTTTTGAGTCATCATTTTTAACAAAAAAAATTATTTTTTAGTCAAAAATAGTTAAAAATATACTATTTTTATCTTGGTCATTGTTCACAAATTTTTCTCACATTTTTTTTCCATTTTTTTCTTCTTCTAGGATTAACCAACTAAATATTAACACCTTTTCTCTTTTACAACCAACCAACCTTTTTTCTTCTTCTCTTCATTTCCGCAATAAATATCCTCTCAAAATAAATTTTTTATTTTTTTTATTTTCCTTTAGAATTGTAAAAACTTTAATCTAAAATGACTTGTAGATTTTATAAAATCAAAAAAAAATTTTTGACCAAAATTTTACTTTTGCGGACGTCCGCAAATTTTTTTGCGGATGTCCGCAAATATTTTTTAAATTTTTTTATTTTGTGTAATTTTGATATTTTTTGCTACTGTTAATTATTCTGAAATTTTTTTTAATTTAGACCCCAAAAATATATTTAATTTTTTTAAATGTCCACGATAAGTAATAGTGTTGAATTTATTCGTTTACGACGTATTCCAGAAGCACCGCAACAAACATTTCCTTCTTCAATACTTAAAATTGCTTCAAATAATAATTCTATTAAAGAAACCTCTTGGTCCCCGCAACAAAAAAGAATTTCTTTGTTAAAACGTTCCCCCCGTCCAGCAACAATTTATTCAACAGATATAGGTGAAACAACGAAAATACAAGTAGTTGCTTCAATAAAAAATCAAAAAGTTGAAGCAACAGAAAAAAGTAGTGTTGTGTTGAAATTGACAAATGTTGTTGCTTCTGCTACAAATAATCGTTGTTATAAGCCTGTTTCTGCTTCTAATATTTCTAATATGAAGCAAACTGCTAGCATCAAGACTTGTAGCAACATCCCGCAACACTTGAAGCAGCTTAACAAAAATAGCAGCAACATTACGGAAAATTCCCTAAAGCAGAAACAATTGCTTCAGAAGCCTGATAGAACCCAACAAGATTTATTAAATCAGAAGCAGCTTCAGAATCCAATAAGCAAAAATAATAACATGTCTGATAGCAACATTCAGAAGCATATTCTGAAGCAAACTCTGCTGCAAGATAAAATAAGCAAAAGTGATACCAGTTTTGGCAGCTTTAAATTGTCCTTAGACTGTCCAAATATTCCACAACATTCTTTTGAAAAGAAGCAAAATAATAATAAAAAATCTGAAGCTGCTACAACTACCACTAAACTTTTGCTTCTACCAACGTCTTCTGCTTCAAATAATAATAATAACAATTCTGAAGCAAATAAAAAGGATAGCGAAACTCAAGAAATCAATTTAAATAAAAATTCTAATCTTCCATCTTCTCCTCCTCTTCATCATCCTCCTCCTTCAATTCCTTTACGTCGTCGTCCTCTTTCTCTTTTGCTTTTAAGACAATCCCATCGGCAACAACAGCAACAACGTATTCAAGTACCTCCTTCAATTCTTCCCAGTGTGAAGTCTTCTCTTCCTTCTTCCTCTTCTCTTCAACAACAAAATCTTCCTTCTCTTCCACATGAAACTCAAGTTGCTTCAACTTTGTCTAAGACTGTTGATAACGAAGCACAACCTTTAAATGAAGCAAAATCTGAAAATCATTCATCTTCAAACTTGAAGGAAGAAAAAGAAGACCCGGTATTATTTGAAGAAAGAGTTAAGGCTGTAAAACTGCGACGTCCAACAGCTAATAGACAAATAAGTTCTATTAGTAGTAATAATGCTTCAGAATTTTGTTCAACTGTTGCTTCAGTTTCTAATAGTATGGCTGCTTCAACTTCAGATAATAATACTAAAAATGTTTTTGCTTCAGATTTTCATGTTTCCAATAATGCTTCACTTCCCTCTGCTTCGGATTCCTGTGCTTCGGATTCCAACAATGCTTCGAATTTTTACCATCCAAGCAATGCTTTAGTTCCCCCTGCTTTAAATTTATGTCCTTCAACTAGGCGAAATTCTACTACTATTAAATCACAATTAACGACTATTTTTCCTTCAACCAAAATATTAGCAAATTCATCAGATTTGAAGCAAAAAGAAAATGCTTCTTTAACTACGAAAATTCGTTCAAATTCACAAGAACCTTCGAATAATCTTTGTATTGCTAATAAAAAGAATAATAATAGAGTTGAAGCATTAAAAGTTGAAGCACCACAACAGAAGAATCGTCCTCATTCTTTGTTATTAAACTTTATTTCTGCTAACATGTCTGTTTTACGTAACAAGACAAAATGGTCGTCATCAACTTGTGCTGCTTCAACTACTTCAACTAATTCCTTAGCTACTTCAACTGCTTCTGCTTCAACTTCAGTTGTTGCTTCTCCAGGTGCTGCTACACCTAGTAATCAGGTTGCAATTTCTACTTCAACTTGTTTCAATCAAGTTGCTTCACTTTCTGCTTCATCTTATAATCAAACAGCTTCTGCTTCAACTCTCCTTAATCCTGCTGCTTCTGCTTCAACATCAATTATTCCTTCTCCGATCGTTGCAGCTAGTAATAATCAAGTAGCAGATTCTGCTTCAACTTGTTCTACTAATGCTTCAACTTGTAAAAATGCTTCAACTTGTCTTACTTCTGCTGCTTCTGCTTCCACTATCATTTCTTCCACAACAACAACCTCCTCCACTTCATTTTGGAATTTGTTTCCATTTTTTGGGAAGCAACAACAAAATACAACAAGTAAAGCAGCAAAATTAAAAAGAAGAGAAGACAGAAGAAGAAGAGGCTTTTCTTTTCCAAATTTCCATATCCAAAATGAAGCAATCAAGCTTCCAGAAACATTAAAAATAGTTGCTTCAGAAATTGAAAATAACAAAAATTGTAGCAGCAACAAAAAGAAGCTTAATAATAGAAATAGTTGTGAAGAATTAAATTTATTTTTGCTTCAAGAAAATAATAAAATTAATGGGAATGTTAAGGAAGAAGATAATTTGAGAATGAGAGACTCTTTAAGGGTGAAAAATAAATAAAATAAAAATTAAGGGTATTTTTGAGGGGAGGATTTATGGGGGAGAATTGCTTCTGCTTCTACTTTTCCTATTAAACGAAAAATTTTTTTGAGAGAGAAATTTGGGGGAAGAATATTTTTTGAGTGTAATTTTGGCATTAAATCACTATTATTAATATTATTCTTAAATTAAAATTTTTTTCATTTTTATAGACCGCCAATGGCGCTCAAAATGGAAAAGCTCAATTGACAGCTACCTCATCAGTCTGTTCATCTCATAATAATTTGCAACGACTTTCTAGTAGAGAAAATGGGGGAGCTCTTGTTAAACAGGTAAACTGATAAGACTGTGGAAATTGGGCGTTTCGAGAATTGGCGTTTTGTCAATTGGACATTTTGAAATCATTAATTCATTTTATTTTTCAGATTCTCTCCAGGCCAGGTCCATATCCCCAAATTGTTGTAGTTACAAAAGGCGAAGAATGTGGATTTTGGTTGGATGGAGCTATTGATCTTGAAGACATGGAAAATAGTGACAGTTTTGTTTACACTAATATAACAGATAGTGAATCGAAACTTGAAACAGATGATGAAGGAGCTCTTTCTTATAGAAGGTTGGAAAGAGAGATGGGTCATTTTAAGTACACACCCCATATATTCGCAAGCCCAAAATGGACAAAGTAACCCTATTGAAGTCGACGAGACGCTTGTACAGAACGCAGAAGTTTGTTAGGTGCTTTGTGGTACGCGTCTCGCTCGAGTCAACGCTTGCTGAGTCTTTACTCACAAAGGAGAGTGCCTGAGGTGTCCGTGGGATTTAAGATGAAATTTGGTAGATAGTAGATAGATCATACCTTACTTTAGTACTAAATTAGGGTATATACTAAAGTAGGGCATAACTAAAGTAGGGTATGTCTATCTGTCTACCAAATTTCATCCCGAAGTCCCACGGACACCTCAGGCACTCTCCTTTGTCAGTAACATAAGCCTATCGTTAGATTGCGAATAAGTGGGGTGGTGTTAAATAAATAAGTACCCAATATTTTATCAAATTAATTTTTTTCTAGACACTTTCTCGGTCGTGAACATCACAATTTTTATGCTTTAGACCCTTTATTGGGTCCACTTATTCTCAGCGTTAAAGTTGAATCGTCTTCTTCAACAACACAAACTCCTTCCTCCCCAAAATCTACTCCAAATCATCAACAACAAAATTATCGTTTAATTTTGCGTTCTCGTTTAGGCACTAAACACCAATTAATCCCCTCAAATTCATTTAATAATTCACGTCCAAGTGCCTTTCAACTAGCGAGACATTTATACGCGGATATTGGAACAGACAGGTTTTGGCCTGTTGCATTTCCTGGGGGAAGTGAATTAATATTACAATTTGATGAACATGTGATTAGTAATACTTACAAATTTGGTGGGTTTTTTTTTGAAAAAAATTTTTTTTAATGATTGGGAAAAATTTCGCGAATATTCGTTGCGATTATATGGGAAAACTTTTAACTATAAGAACAAAGCAGAGAAGCATAAAAATACACGTTAAAACTTTACGGAAATAGTGTCTGCCTAGAAACACCACTTGTAATATGTATTTTATAAACACTTCCGGTCAACTTTTCCGGAAACTTTGTCTGTTTTTTATGTGTCTGTTTTTATTTTATTTATAGGAAGCCGGAAAAAATTTCCGGAAACTTCATGTCTGCCTACAATTACTATTGTAATAACATAAACACTTCCAGTCTACTTTTCCGGAAAACTTGTGTTTGTTTCTCATTTATAGTAGCTGTTTTTATGCGTCTCTGCCTTCTTTTCGAATTAATAGTTCCTCTTATTCATTTCATATTTACTTTCTACTACTTTCTTTCTCTCTCTTTATGTCTATCATTTTCTTTAGTTTCTTTTCTCTCTTAAAACAGTGCTATCTAATATAATTTCTCTCATACCCATTTATAACCTATTTATTCTTTTCAAATTTATTTTTCATTTATATTTTACTTTTCTCCCAAAAAATATCGCTTCTCGGCCTTTTGGCTAAGATCAAAGTGTAGTATCTGTTCTTTACGGCTTAATCTCCGTAACGATCCCTACCGGGATCAAAGAGATTAACCAATTTTTGGAAAAGGGTAAGAGTTGGAAGCTTGCTTCCTCTCTGCCGCGCGTCGGCCCGGTCTTGCACTTACCTTCGGGAACGGCGCATTCTTCCCTTTATGGGAGGATCAAAATCTGTTTTTTAAACTTTTTTTTTTTTTATTTTCTAGGTATTATCTACCAGAAATTTGGCCAAACAACAGAAGAGGAGTTATTTGGGAATACTTGTGCTTGTAAAGAATTTAGTGAATTTCTAGCACTTTTGGGTGATCGTGTGCCTTTACGTAATTTTGATGGATATCGTGGAGGGTTGGATACAATACATGGGCAGACTGGGAATGAAGTAGAAAATTTGAGAGGATTTAAAGGGGAAAATTAATTATTTTTAAGAGTATTTACACAAAATTTTCACAAAAAGAGATTATGTTCCATGTAAGCACTCTTTTGCCTTACACAGCTGGGGATACACAACAATTACAACGTAAAAGACATATTGGTAATGATATTGTTGCTATTGTTTTTCAAGAGAAAAATACGCCCTTTTGTCCTGAAATGATTCAGGCAAGTTCATGTCCCTACAAAGGATCGTCACATAATTTACTTCAATCACACACCCCATCTATTCGCAGGAATAACACTTCACCGTTAACTCTAGCGACAAACTAGTGCAACCCTCCGAGTTTCGCCAACTCCATTAGGGTACTTTGGCCATTTTGAGCTTGTGATTAACGGAGAAATGTGGTTAAATTGGGTGTCTAATCGAGATAGGATCTTGCGAATAACTGGGGTGTATTTTAAAAATCTCAAAAATTTTTCCAATTTTAAGTCAAATTTTCTACACTCCTATTTGGTTATTCAACCAATCGAAAACAATAATAATAACAACAATTCCCCTCAAAATCTTTATTATCGAGTTAGTATATCTGCCCGTAATGACGTCCCTCCTTTTGGCCCACCAATGCCTTCAACTATTATTACTGGGGATAAAGAAGAATTACGAGCATTTATTTTAACAAAACTTATAAATGCGGAAAATGCTGGTTTGAAGGCTGAAAAATTTGCAAAATTAGCGGTGCTTTTAAAAAATTTTTTTAATTAGGGTACTGTATAGGGACTGGAGGTATTTTAAAAGTATCCTAAGGCTCTGAGACATAATTATCCAAAAACCACGGAAAAATTCATGGCAGGCAAGATGAGGCGAGATGGAAATTAGGCGGGAATTTTGGAAGGTTTAATCCAAAACTTAAAATTTCCTGAATATCCAGGTTTTTTCGGTTACGAATAAACGGAACCGCCTAGGAATTTTAAGAAAAGTTCTTAGGGCTCTCAGATTCTTTATTTTTAATTTGTCAATAATTACATAATTTTATTCAGAACGTCAGAAAAATTCCTAGTAGGTAAAATGAGAACTTTTTGCCTTCTTACCGAAGTGGCACTTTGGAAGGCCGAAAGCTAGATTTCGAATATCCTCTATAAAAACATTATTTTCTAGGAAAGAACTCGTTCATCCCTTCTCGATGGACTTTATAACGGACTTAAAGAGCGTGCTCAATTTTATGGAGTACCCTTTCTAGAGTCTATAGATCAACAACAACAAACAACAACTTTAAATAATTGTTCTTTAAATTTAACAGTAACACCTAAACAACAACAATTAAATAATAATTCCCCTATAATATTAAATACCTCAAATAATTTAAATAAAAATACTTCTATTGGCCTTTTTAGTTCAGTTAAAAAAGCATTCGCAAATACTCGGTTAGACGATTTATTTTAATAAAATTCTGGAGAGATACCTATCTGCGATTTTAGATTAAATTTTGGACCGATTTTAGAAGGTAGGCGCCATACAAATCTTGCGCCAAAAAGACCCTTTTTATTTATTTTTTCAGGGAATTTTATGGGAATTTATGTATTATTCTTTCAGTACTCGATCTGTCTACCAAGACAGAGCAATTTTAGACAACACGCGTCATATAACCCTGCGCCCAAAAATCCACTTATTCTGAAAATTTCAATATTTTTTCAGTTCTCGTTCTGTCTCCCAAGACATTGCATCATCGTCCTCCTCCCACAACAACCATTCTTCTTCTTCATTTTTACCAACCAAAAAACACCAACACCAACAAACTACCTCCTCTTCTACAACAAAAAATCAACAACAACAAAATAACCCCTTACCCCCTTTAGGCAATAATCAACGCCTTTCAGAAACTACAAGTAGCACAATATGCCCAAGTATTAGTAGTGAAAGTACTAATAGTTCTTCTGGTTATTATTGCTCTTCAGCTTCTTCATCTTCTGGGAATTCTTCTTGTTGTTTGAATAATAATAATGCACGACCTCCTCCCCATTCTCCACGACAGAGTGGTGTTAGTAAAAGAATTTTGGCTAGAGAACAGAGTGAGTTGGGACATTTTGAAGTATTTTTGACCGTTTGACATTTTTTTAATTTTTCGACATTTTGACATTTTTTAGACATTTTGAAAAATTTTTTTACTTTTCGACATTTTGAAATTTTTTGACTATTTGACATTTTGAAATAGTTTTGCACTATTGACATTTTTAAATATTTTGGACTTTTTGATTTTTTAATTTAGGTCGTGTTGCTTCTTTAGCGATTTCTGATGATAATCATCCTTCATCCGGTTCTTCTACTACTTCTAGCCAAGTGTACGATACAGGAAATGGACCTCCTCCGCGTTGGCGAGCTGGTGCAATCCCAAATGGTTACCGACAGACGGCATTCAATAATAGAGGGTAATTGGATTCTTATAACAGCCTGAGGTTTCGAAACCAAAACGAAATTTCAGAAATAGAACGAAATTTCGAAAAAAGCGACATTTCGCAAATATAACGAAATTTCGAAACGAAACAAAATCTCGAAACTTTAAAAAATCTCGAAACACGAGATCTCGAAACTAACGCGAAATTTCGTCATTTTAGCTGTACTTCCATGGTTTTCGACAATACAAGCTCCTCTACCTCATTCTCTCCCAGTAATACAACAAACAAATTAATTAATTATTCTCAACATTCTCCTCCTCTTCTTCCACAACAACAACAAACTCCTCCTCAATTTATTAAAAATATTTCACCAAATAATAGTGATTTAAGAAGAATTGAAGGGAGTGAATTTTTAAGTAGTGATGATGATGTTGATTATGATGAAGATGTTGAAGTGGAAGTTGAGGAAGTTTTGAGTGCTATTGGGGGTGGAAACGAACAACAAGATTCTGATACTGGAATGGTTGGTAAAGTTTCATAAGGGGAAATTAAGTGGAGGTGTCGTTTGGGCGCGGAAACATTTTTGGCGCGCCTTTGAAAATTAATATCTAAAAGTGGACCTAAAATGATGAAATTTTGCACAAATATTTTTGAGAGTGTTAGCTAAATCTATTTAGAAAATCAGAATTTTGTGTCAATTATTTCAAAAGTTATAGACGAAAATGTTGGTTAAACCAAGTAAAATCACCCATTTCTGGTTAATTTTTGACCAGAACTTGAGAGGTACAAAACCAATAATTGTGAAATTTTTTTCGGAATTTTTTCATAAATTCTGAAATATTTTAGACATCCCTCTAGACTTCCTTGGTTATCTAGGCTCTTATCAGCCTTTTATCCAACTCCGCGCCCGGCTGACACTTGCGCCCAAACATCCTCCTAATTTTTTATTTTTAAGGAAAGCATGTCTTCTGGCGACTTACATAATTCATTTAATACAGAAAGGGCTTCTTCTATATTTAATGTAAAACATTTAAAATTAAATAATAAACAACACGAAGCGGAAGAAAAAAGATTAGAAGAATTGGTTGTTGATGTTGTTAGATTAAAAACTGAAAAGGGAGAATTATTAAGACAAAATGTTACTTGCCGAACTGATATTAAAAAATTAAAAGAACGGTGAGCGATAAATGATACAAACTAGGAGTAATAATTTCTATACATGTAATAATAATTGCAACACGAAATTTCAAGAATTAAACGAAATTTCGAAAACCAAAACGAAATTTCGAGAATAACACGAAATACGAAATAAAACGAAGTTTCGGAAATGCAACGAAATTGTGAAAACAAATCGAAATTTCGAAGATGAAGCGAAACTCTTGAATCAAAACGAGGTTTCGGAAGCAAAATAAATTTCGGAAACCAAAACGAAATTTCGTCTTATCCATCCTCCGAAAATCCTTCCCTGAAAGAGAGTTTCCTTTCCCAAAAAAGGAACGGAATTTTAATTATTATTCTTTTTTAGTCAATCATTATTGGCCACAGAATTGGATAAAGCAAACGATGAAATTCAACGTCTCAAAAAAATGATAAATAAATCATGTGAAGGTTCTCCTGACACCACCAATAATTTATCCATTAAAAAACAAGACAAGGAAGACAATAATCAACAAAAATCGATAATAATGTATTTTGGAGATGAAGAAGAAATTACTATGATTAAAAATAATCAAAATGTAGTTATAGAACAGCCCCCACTTCCTTCTACGTCCCCTCTTCTTAATCAACATTTATTTAGTGCTGAACAATAAATCTAAAATTTTTTGTGTATATTTTTATAAAATGTTTTTGTTAAAGCATTAAAAATTGATAATTTTTGACTATTTGATATTTTGTGTTCTTTTGTCGTTTAACATTTTAAAATTTGTTAATTTGTTTACATTTTGAAATATTTTTGGAATTTCGACATTTTAAATATTTTTCCTTTTAGCGTTTTGAAATGTTTATCTCCCTTTCGATATTTTGAAATAATTTAGATGTTATGATGTCAAAGTGGTAACACCAAAAAAGTCCACTTGCATTTTGTAGGATGCCTTGACCTCCTACAAATTAATGATTATTAAATCCTCAAGCTCAGATTTTCGGCTCGTAGTTAACCAAAGAACTTTAAATCGTTAAACCTTATATTTTTAATTTTGTAAATTGCAACTAATTAATAAGTTTGGCGTAGTGTTTATTTTGTTTTATTTATTTTTCTCTAACTACTCTCTTATTTTTACACACTATTTCTCAAATTTACTTTTTTTTTAATTTTCTAGTTTTAATTAAAGATGGGTACGGGGATGAGTTTTCATTGTGAAATTCCTGTATTTCATCTCGGATTTTAAGAGACAAACGTGATTAACTTAAGTTTCTTTATTAATCTAGCGGGGGTTGCCGCTAATTTTTAATTTTTATTTAGATTTGTTTAAAGTAATAAAATGGTTTTCCGAACATTAATTCTGTCACGCTTTAAAGCTCCTTGGGCCTTTGCAAAGAAGGGTGCTACAGAACTTAGTAAAATATTTTCAACGCAATATAAATTTGAAGAAGAACTTGCTAAGGAGAAATTTCATATGATTCGTCTTGTAACTGCTTTTTAATTAAATTCTGAAAAAATTTTTATTTTAAGGGTGATTTCGATGGATTTAAAGGACTTCCTCGTAAATTGGTTAAACCAAAGGCTATGGATTTTGACTTTCCATTGACTGAAGAACTTGAAGAGAAGGTATTTTTAGATATTTAAACATTAGAATACCCGGTGTTGTGTAGTTTACACCCCATAGACTCCGCCCCTTTTTTCTCTGTTTTTGCTTTTCCTCTTATAAAATGACCATGAGGGTCAATACTTTTATTAACTTTAAGAAAAGGAAGAGAGGAAAAAGGGGCGGGGCATATGGGGTGTAAACTACACAAGTACCAAATTTCCTTCCTTTTTAGTTCAAAAATGTACTTGAAGAGCCAATTCCTTTGTTTTTTTCTTATGATGGTGAGGAGGCAGACGAAGATGTTCCTCTTATTTTAAAGAAAGGTTAATTTTTATTTTAAAAAATTGCTTAAAGTTTTTGCCACTGAGGAGGGATCTAGGGGCATAATTTTCTTTAAACTTAAAAAATTTTCAGCTGACGAAACAGAAGAATATATACTTCATTTGCCATCATATATTGAAAGCAAAGAGGACATTCAGATTGTTTACTATTATTTGGACAAGTTGTTTAAGTGCTCTTTTAAATGCTCCTACTTTGAGGAATATATAATCAATCCGGAAGTGATTGAATTATTATTTGGGGAAGCTAGACAATTTTCTATTCAAAAATGCCATATTACTGCTCAAGACAACAATATTGGAATTTTATTTAAATTTATTTTGAATAATTTGACTTGTGACTCTCATCGAATTTTTTTATTTCTGATGAAAGAAGACACTATGGAGAAATATATGGATGATTTGTACAAAATTTTATTAAGTGGAGGAGACAAGTTTGGAGAAGTTAATTTGTTCGTTTCTATTCATAAATTTCTTATTAATGTTTATGATTATATTGTTGAGGTAAATTATTCAAAGAAAAGCTAAAAATAAAGATAGGATACACAGTTGAGTCTCCTGACTCGTTTAGCTCCCAAGCCCTATAACCTATGAAGGGTTTGATAGTTTTTACTGTTCTTGGTACCATTTGACAGAGAATCAAATACTCTACACTATACCAAAAAATAAAAATTTTCGATTGATTGATATAAAGGTTATGATCAATAAAGTGCCGAAAAATAACATTTTCTTGAAAAAAAGTTGGTTTTTAAATTATAACTTTTCTGTCAATCAGTAGAGAATGTTGATTTTTTGCTATGTTTTAGTGCATTTAATTCTCTATCCAATGGTACCAAAAACATGTAAGAGTGACCATCCCCTCACGAGTTATAGGGTCGTGACTCAACTAAGGTGCTCAAAAGTTACCTGAAAGTTAAAAATAAATTTAAATTTTTAGTATGTAGCAACGTCAAAGGATCTTTCAAAAATGGTGCCTATCATTACTTTTGATTTGGTGACCGGCAAAAGTCTTAAATTAAACGAGAAGGCAGAAAATGTTGAAATTAAAGAATTGGATGGAGTTAAATATACAAATTATCAAGTTGCCAATATTCATGATCCAAAAGTTAAATTCTCGTTTTGTATTGAAGAGAGTGCCTCAAAATCTTCAAATATTTATGTTCAAATCAAAATAATGAAGGAATAGAGTATGAGAAGATGAAATTAAAATTTTTTGATTTATTGGGGGAGATAAATGATACTTGTGTAGTTTACCCCCCATAGACCCTGCCCTTTTCCCATCTTTCTTTTCTTTAGAAAATGGCCACAAACACCACCCCTTTCCTCCTATAAAATGACCATTTGGGTCAATATTTTCATTTTAATTTATTTTCCTGTAAAGAGGGAAAAGGGGCGGGGCTTATGGGGTGTAAACTACACAAATACCATAAATGCATATTTTTAAAAATATTTCCAATTTTTCATTGACTTTTCCAATTAAATTATTTTTTGATTGATTTTTTGCATCGCTTTTTGCAGGTTAATGCCTGCCAATTCAAAAATAAAATTTGTATTTTATTTCTCATTGTTTGGCATAATGCTTATTTTGTTTTTTTTTATTATTCTCTAAATACTTTCTTATTTTTACACACTATTATTTTTCACAGCTTTATTTAATTTTTAAAGATTTTCTAGTTTTAATTAGAGATGGCACGAAGCTAATCTTGATGGGATTTTCCGGGATCTCGCTTGGATTTTCAGAGACAGACATTAATTCTATCTCGCCTTAATTTTGATGGGATTTTGCCCAATCCCGTTCTAAAATCTCAGTATTTTATAGACAATTGTGGGGATTTTCCGGGTTAGTCTTCACTTGATCCCGAACTTGTGGGCTCACTTTAATTTTTATTTATTTTTTAATTTAGATTTGTTTAATCAAAAAAATGGTTGTTAGAACATTAATTCCATCACACTTTAAAGCTCCTTGGGGATTTGCAAAGAAGGGTGCTAAAGGACTTCGAAAAATCGGTCCGTTGCATTATGAATCATGGAAATGGCCTGGACAAAATAAAGAATTTCCTGAATTGTCTCCTAAATGGCAGAAGAATAATAGAATGGAATTGAGACGTTTGTTTTGCTATTTTTTTTATTAGGGGGGGGGGGGGGGTAGGGGACGTTTGAGAATAGCCGTTTGAGAATGGCCGTTTTTTGGCCATAACTTTTGTTATAGCTGATCTTTCAGAAAAATTTATACATGTGTTGATAGATCTCGAGGTGCTTCATCTTTTTTATAATTGGACTTATCTGATCTGATCACTCTACAAAAAGTTATCACTGATAAACGATGTCGCAAGCAGAAAACGGTTTTTCGTCTGTACCTTTTTTTTGTGATGATCAGATCAGATCGGTCCAATTATGAAGAAGATGCTGCATTACGAGACCTTTCGAATGATATGAGAATTATCAGAATCGGACGAATATAAAGAGAGTTATGGCCATAGACCGAAACGGCCAATTCTCAAACGGCCATACCCAAACGGCTATTCTCAAACGGCTATACCCAAACGGGCTTTAACGGGGGGGGGGGGGTTTATAGCAAAAATGATTATAGGAAAAGTAGGGGTTGGTTTGTTTCAGGATTCGTCCCTTAGATTTTCCTGTAACTAGAGTCGAAAAAAAAGCATTTCTCGGGGTTTCTCTATTTTTCCCTGACTTGAGGTCAAGAATTTGGTAAGGTCTTTAATCAAGGCCAAAGTTTTCCTAATTTCTGAGTAATTGACTATTTTGTCTCACATAAAAAATCAGATAAAGGGAGAATATTCTAAAAATCGATATCTGCGGCTCTTTTTGGGGCAACCCTTTGACTGATACACGCCAGGAAACGTGTTGGCACGTAAAATATTTTCCCTATTTTATGAATCTGGGGACGTCATGATTTTTATGAATTCTGATTTCCTGATTTTCAGGAAGTGGGCGGCACGTTCCCTGTACACTCCCATTTTTTTGGGAGCATTTGTGTAGTTTCCTCCCAATAAGCTCAACTGCTTTCCTTCTCTCTAAAATTTCCTTTGTCATTAAAAAAGAATTTTTAAAGGATATACTGGTGTTCAACCAACAGGCTATGATGACCCAAATACAGGCAAATTTGTTCATCTACCTGAATTGATTCCAGAATTAATTGTTCCTGATTTGACTGGTTTTCCATTGAGACCCTATGTTTCCTACAGAACTGATATTGAAATTGAAAAAAGGTTTTTTTTTAATTTTTGGGTTGTCGGCATTTAAAATGAATATTGGATAAGGATAGGTTAGACAAAAGAATTTTTACTCTGTAAATTATTTTCTGCTTTCGTCTCCAAATTGTGTTAAAGTGTAAATTTTGGTTATTCAAGTCTAAATTAGATTTTCTACTTCCCTCCACAGAATTTTAAAATCTATGTAGTCCTTGAACCTTTCCAATACCTTATGTTCTTTTTGGAAAAACTTTTGGAAAACTTTTTTGGAAAAACTTTGGAAAAACTTTTACGGTCATATGTAAGTGCCAGCGTTCCTCGCCTTAACTTCTGAAAATCTGGAATTCCCTGCGTTGTTTGGGTGGGACCGATTCCCAATATTTGTGAATTTTTTGTAAAAATTTTCTCGTGAATTTATTTATTGTCGACAGGATACTTTCTTCGTATTCTGATCTTTTCTATTATTTCTACTTTTTAATTTTTAGGATTGCCAATACCGACAAGATTTTGGCTAAAAACCCCAAAAATCCTCCAATCGACAAAATTTGGCCTCCCCCCGCTGTTGACGCCAAAGTACTTTTTGATTGTTTTTATGCCGATGAAATAAAGAAGAAATATTTGGAAATGACAACTGAGAAGAAAAAGAAAAGTGGATTTTTCGCGTCGCTAATTAAGAAAAATTGAGGGAGAATTTAAAGGTTTATTTTTGTTTTGTACTAGGAATGTCACGGGTTATCTGAAGCCGGAACTTTTTTTTTGACTCGAAAGCGACCCATGAACTTAGACTTTCCATAACCCCGACTGACTTTTTTTCAACCTGTGACATCCCTGTTTTGTACTCTTTTTTGTTTTTTTTCTTCTGGATAGTTTTTGCGGACAAGTTTTGCGGACAAATAGTTAAATAAACAATTTGTTCCTTTTCCCAACCCTTTTGAAATTTTTCTCAAACTTTTTTTACAAAAAGATTTTGACCGTAAATATCGTTCGCAGAAATTATTTATGTTATATCCTTGTCAGATACTTTTTTTTTCGAATTTTAAATGAATATTTTAAAGAATTTTTTTGTTTTATTTTTGTTTAATTTCATTTATTATTTTTATTTTTTTGTCTAATTTTGTTAATGTTTTTTTGTTAAATTCAAATTTTTTGATGGTTACTCTTCCCTTTCTGTTCAAGCGTTCTTTGCATACAACTGTGTTTAGAGGTTTGTTTTTTTCTATTTGTTAATTATTTTTGATTGAGGTTCAAATTCAAAAAATGCTATTCAAAAATTGAGGGACGGGGCGGTCTCACACCGACCTCTAATTTTTACCATCTAGAGGTTGAAGGAACTTTAAGATTAATTAATGGTATTGGGGAAGGACCGGAGAATCCTAACCTTACAATTAGATCGGACTGACAGTGACTTACGAGCGCGATTACGAAAAAATATCGGTTCAGCTCTATCCTAACCAGTATTGCGGGTCCGGATTCTCTTATCGGAAACTTTCTGGGAGGGAAAAGAAGAAACTATAGGGCCTAATCGATTTGTTCAAAGCTACAAATTTAACTTTGACTTCCATGTATTTGACAAGTTTTATTTTTAAGGTCGTGGTGCTGTAGCCCATCCAGGATGGTTTCCAAGGTCTAAAAAAAATTTTTTTTTCAATTAAAAAAATTTTTTTAGAGATCACATGCCTGGTAATTATCCTAAAACAGAGGAAGAACGTCGTGCTGCTGCTATTAGATATGGACTTAGACCTGAAGATTACACGTTTTTTTCGTTATTTTTAAATTTAAATTTTGAAAATTTTGTAGGCCCTATTTTCCCGAGGATTTAAAAAATCATATTGGAGATTATCCTGATGTTGGAATTGTTACTGCTGAACATAGAGGTATATAAAAAATTAATTTTTAATACTATAAGTTGGAAGTTAAAAACGTTGGGGAGGATGTAGTTTTTATTAATTTTTGGTTCGGTTATTAGTAATGTGTAGGTTCACCAAAAAAAATTTTTTTAACCGAAATTGAGAAGTTTTGTTCGATTTGAAAATTATATTTTCCTTTATATTTAATATAAAAATTATGGAATTGACCATTTTTCTTTCTTATATCAATTATAATTCAGTTTCCGTCTATAATTTTCTAACAAAGGAACCTTTCGAACTGTAAGTCAAAATCTAGAAAATTTTCGACTTTCTTGACTAGGAATATGAAACAAAAAAGTTATGGAGCTTTAAAATTTGCCAAAAATAGAGGAGAAAAGCAACAATTGGTACCAAAAAAGAACAAAATTTTGACTCACAGCTTGAAGGTTCCTTTATAAGAAAAAAAGACTTGAACTACCTATTTTCTTGTTCGGGATAGATTTAAGGAATTTACATTAGATTTTAGTTTAGGCTTGAATAATTAAAAATAGTCGCTTTATTGGAGTGTAGGAAAGGAAAAAAAATTTTTTTATTTCATTTCAATCTGTCAAAAAAAAAATTTTTTTTTTACAGATCCATACGACTATTATAGCGATACACATCAACGTCGTAATTGGAATGAACCTGTAATGAGACAAGCAATGCGTTTTCGTGTTGAACGATGTACTTTTACTGGCTTGAGGGACGACCTTCATACACCGTTTGTTTTTTTTGAATATTTAAAAGGATTTATTGATGTTATAATTGGATGGGGGAGCGGTCCTTTCTGTTTATTTTGGCTTTTCGAGTTCTTTTTTTGGGTGGATACACTTGTGTTTTTTTCAAATCCGTTTTTAGCGTCGAAGGGAAAATTTTTTTGAATTTTTAAGGCATAGAGATGTCATGGTTTTAGAAAGATTTTGTAGTTGCTGAAAATTCTCTCGGATCAGATTTCGGGTCGAAAAGTGTCCGTGTTTCAGTTTCTGGATTTTGAATAAACCCGTGACATCTCTGCAAGGCAATTACAAATTTTTCCATTTTTTGATCGTTCTTTTAAAATTTTTCTTTTTTCCATGTTCAAAGTCTTTGGGATAAACTACTTTTGTAAAATAAACTTCCCATTCTATTAAATCCAATTCGGTCCATTTTTAAAATTTAAAATCTTCAAGTTTTTTAATTAAAAAAATTTTTTTCAGTATGGCTTCAATTTCTCTTTTGTCACAGCTTCTAGTTCCTATCGTTATTTTTTTTATCGTAATGCTTTATAATGGTGAAACTGCGCGTAAAGTGCGGGATTGGTGTTTTGTCCGTTGGTTTAATGCAAAGGTTTGTTTCTTTTTAATTAATGGTAGGGGGGGGGGGGTTTAATGGGATTTTCCTATTTTTTCAGATATTTTCCTCTTATAGGGAAAAATTGTTTAGACGATTTTTCACGTCTATATAGTTTATTATTAGACTTATGAATTGAAAACCTGCATTTTTAATTCATATTTTCTGACTCCGGTTTAAGGTTTTGCTTCAGATCACTCATTTCCTTTACATTTCTTTTTTCATTTTTTTCTTATTTTAAAAATCAAAAGAAAAAAGAATTTTTTTCTTCTTGAGGGTCGGTCGATATTCGATATAAAAATATCGAAAAAATATAATATGGTCCGGGCTCTTATTAATAATTATTTTTTGTTAAAATAAATCTTTCGAGTAGATTTAAATAAAAATCTTTTTTCCTCTTTAATTCAACACAGACTTATAAACTCTTAGAGAATAAATCAAAAATTTTGTTTCTTTTTCAAAAAAAATATTTATTCTTTTCTCAGTTTCCAAAGCAATATCCTTACGATTTTATGCGTGCATTTCCTAACCAAGATCCTCGAGATTATCCAATTTTGAATTATTCATTTGAACCGGCCAAAGGAGGCAAAAATAATGCTGAGGAAGATAATGCTCGTCATCCTTTTAATGAAACTAGCCGTTGAAAAAGGAGAAAGACGAAACAAATTTTTTTTGTGGATTAATAGGGATTTATTGAGGTGTGTTGTTTAGTATTTTTATATGTAGAGAAATAAAAAATTTTTGAGTAAAAAATTTTTTTGTTATTTTTTGGTTAATTTGTCCTTAAAATTTTTTTTTAATTTTATCTATTTAAAATTAATTTTAATTTTTTGAAAGCATTTTTAACGTCCTTTTCAGCATTTTAATGCATTATTTGGAAGATTTGGTTGAATGTATTTTTTTATTTTTTTTTATTTTTAAAGTTTAATTTTTAGTATTGGGCTTCCTTCCAGCTGAAATGAAAAAGAAATGCGCGGAATTGAGAGAACTTGATTTTCAATATCAAGGTTTTTCTTTAAATTAATTTTTTTTTGGAAATTTTTGTAAGTGAGTAGTCAGCGGGACTGATTTCTATCAAATGAATTTTCCATAACTTTTTTAAACGAAAATTTTTTTTAATTTCAGCAAAAATGGAAAAATTGGGTGTTGACTCAGAACAACTAATTGAAGCATATCCTACTTTAACTGCAACAGAGTCTGAAAAGAAAAATAAAGAATTGGAACAGGTTTTTAATTTTTATGGTCCTTTAAAAATTTTCAATGCGTCCGCAAAATTTTTAAATTAATTTTTTTCAATTTTCAGCGTTATAACGAGGCTCGAATAATTGCAGATTCAAAAGTGCATATCACAGAATATTTACAGTCTGTACTTGAAAAATATAACGAAAAAGTTGTTAAAGACTTGACTGATTTTAAAACAGAATTGGAAATTGAAAATCCTGGAGAAGTTGATTTAATTGAAAAAGGTTTTAATTTTCGAAAATTTCTTTGGTTTTTTTAAATATTTTTAATTAAAAAAATTTTTTTCCAAAAAAATATTGCCAAAAATTGTGGATTTATTTTTGCGGAGATTACTCTTAAAACTGAAAAAAATTTTATTCAAACCAAAAATTTTTGTAGACTTTAAATGTTTCATGGTTAAGGACGGGAATTTAAATCTTAAATAACCCATTTATTTTCAAAAGTCATCGTTTACTGTTACCACGATTTGTATATATACCTAGTAGTATTTTTGTTACCTTACGTATAGAGAACCTCCAAGTTCCTTTTGGATGCTACCAAAAATATATCAAATTCGCGATAGCAGTTGACGTGAACCTTGAAAATAAATTGTTAATATTCGATTAATTTTTATCTTTTTTGAAGCATTTATTCAATCAATTACAAATCCCCAACAACAACCAACAGCTTCAAATATAATAAATTCAACAACGACTACATCTTCGAATTTAATATTTTTTGATGAAGATTCTTCTTTGTCTTGTGATACTGTTCATAATTTACAATTTGAAGGGCAACAATCTACTAATAGTCCTAATACACATTTAAATGGGTTTGAAAATTTTTTATAACGATTTTTGGAAATTTATCTTCAAAAGACTCATAATGGTCAAACTTTCTCTTTTTACTTAATTTCTCTCAATCCCCCCATTCCTTTGTTAAATGATTTGGATTTCATAGGGTAATAAAGTGAAATTATAGGAAGTAAGAGATTCTGACTGTTCTGACCATTATGAGTCTTTTCAGAAAAATAAAAACTAAAAAATTCTTTGTTTTACTCAATTTCTGTATTTTTCCCATTAAATGACTGAATGACATAGGAAAATATAGTGAATTGACCGGCAAGAAAGACTGACCATTATGAGTCTACTGAAAAATAAAGAACTAAAAATTACCCAAACTTTATTTTTTTAAATATTTTTTAGCAATGATATAATAGATGTTACACCTAAAAATGTAAATATTCAAAGAATAAAGCAACAAACAACAACAACTACTGCTTATGAAGATTTTAAAATACCAGCAAATTTTGTAAAAAAAAATTTTGAAAAATTAAAAAAAATTCTTTTAAGCGTCGCCCTTCCCAATCTGTGGATAGTCGTCCTTCTACAACGACAACTACTACAACAATAAATGCGGCAATACCTGGACGTTTACAAGATGATGATATTTTTGATAATGAAGTGTCTACATCTTCCCCTCCTGTCAAGGTTTTTGAGAAATTTTTTTAAAGTACTTTTATAAGTCGGTTTTTATTATAAAGACAATGGGGTTAGCCAAAAAATTTGCGTAAATGAATTTGTTTTCGCCAGACTTTTATCGTTTTTTCTCTGACGTTCAAAACGGGCAAACGTATTAATACACTCCTAGAATTATTCCTTAAATTTAAATTAATTTTTGGTTGGCCCCAATTAGGGTTTTCGAGTTGGGCCTACGTTTGAGTCATTTTTTCGGGCCTTAGCTTTATCGGGCCGGCCCGGCCGAGTCTTTTTCGGGCCAAAATTCAATACCCGACTCTTTTTCTGATCGGGCCGGATCGGGCCCCAAACCCTAACCCCAATGGACAGGGAGGGAAGGGAATTGTGTGGAAGGATATGTGAGCCTTATAACAACAATAAATAATAATTAATACCTCTCGATTATTCGTATTGAAACAATTTTCCAGTCTCCCAAAAAAGAGCTTCTCTTCTGTTTAATTTAAAAAATTATTTTTAATTTTTTTTAAGAAACACAAAACATCAGTCCCAAATTTGCGTCAATTGGGTGTTTCAACTTCTACTACTGAAACAGCAACAATAACTACAACAACAAATATTGCTGCTTCTAAACGTTCTCGTAAATTTTCTAAAATTTTCTGATTTTTAAAAATTCTGATTTTTTTATTTAAAAAAAGGTGAATGTTCCCCTCGTAGCTCAATTTCTTCAATATCCCCCCGTTCAACTTCCCCATCAACCTCTACAACAATATTACCCCATGCATTATCTAAATTTCAATTTCCTCCATCTCGCCTAGCTTCTATGGAACGTTGGAATGCTGCATTTAAACAATCAACTAGGTAATTCTGATTTTTTTTCAGAATTTTTTTCAGAAATTCTGGTTTTTCAAAAATTCTGATTTTTCAGAATTTTTTTCATAATTCTGATTTTTCTAAATTCTGATTTTCAGAATTTTTTCAGAAATTCTGATTCTTCGGAATTCTGATTTTCTTTCCAAAGCCCTGATTAAAAAACATTTTTTTATATTTCAAGTTCTCAACCTGACCAACCAACAACGTCAACTACTTCAACAACATCTAGACAACAATCTGTCGGATTGTTAAGAATGCCTTCGTTCGCTGGAACTCAACCAAGCCGTCATGGAAGGCAAAGAAAGTAGGGGTTTTTTAATGATTTCTGATTTTTTAAAAATAAATTCTGATTTTCTCAAGTTTCTGAAAATTCTGGTTTTTGCATTTCTGGTATTCTGATTTTTTTGAAAATTCTGATTTTAATTAAGATGTTCTGGTTTTTATTTCTAATATTCTGATTTTTGAGAGATTCTGACTTTGAAAATTCTGATTTTAATTAATATCCTGGATTTTTAACTAAAATTCTGATTTTTTAATTCTGATTTTTCAAGTTTTTTTTTCTGAAATTCTGATATTTTTTTGTTTCTTAACTGCTGGTTTCTCCCATTTTCTTTAATAAATTAAATTTCTGATTTATTTAACTACTAGATTAACCAAAAGAGTAGTACAAATGTTAAATGAATCAATGCCTAAACCATCAGAACATGGACCTGCTTTAATTGTTTGTTTTTTTTAAATTTGTTTTTAATTTCTTTTTAATAAAAAGCGTCAACAACAAGAAAAAATTCGAAGACGTCAAAGAAGAGGAGGTGGTGGAAAAGACGACAACGTTGAGGGGGAAGGTGGTGGTGGAGAACCCTTGGTGGATGAAGATGAAGGAGACGAATCTTTTGATGAGGCTGATGAAGAAGGGGAAGAAGAAACAGATGATAGAGCTTGGTGCTATTGCAAACAGGTGTGCGTTTAGATTTAAAAAAATTTAAAAGGCAAATTTGGTTCTCGTCCAGTTTTCTTCTATAGAGTTCCATAATTTTGGTTTTCCGAGGATCGTTCTAAAAATTATTTAGAATATCTTATTTTTATTTTAGTTATGTTCTTAATTAAAAAATAATTAAAAAACCAACGAAAAAATATGACCGACAAACAGGGTCGAACTCACACTCCCCCCCCCCCCCATAGAGGGAAAGGCAAAATTGACTATATAATATGAATAAAACTAAGTGTCCCAAGGATTGTTAGAATCCAAAAAATGTTAGTAGTTAACCCCCCGTCCGAATCTTTGATAAGACCCTTGGGATAGTTCGGAATGTCCCTAAACCTTTTGGTTATGCTTAATTAGTGGTGTAATTACATGGAATTAATTAGGGATTAATTTCACGGACCCCTCTGCCCCCAACGACTCGGACGGGGGGGGGGTTAACTACTAATGTTAAGTAATTCATTTTTAAACTGAACACAACTTTAGGGAGTACGCATATTTTAGAGGGCTTTAAAACTTTAATTTTTTAGGAGCTATAAGGGATACACCCAAATTAGAACCTATCCATATCCCCTTCAAAAATTAATTTTCCCCAAATTTTTTCAGGGTTCTGCAGGCAATATGGTAGCATGTGACAGTAAAAACGTCTGTTTTTTATTAACCTAACACAAAAACTACACAAAAATTTTTTTCAATTTAAAGTGCCCATATGAATGGTTTCACTATGAATGCGTCGGAATAACACAGGTCGAGAAAGGATTTGAAGAAATTAAATTTCAAAACGGTTTTAGCCGCCAAAGGGCCGGTGGTACTGCCCGACATGTTCGATGAAGCTGAGTAGCGCTATGCGTTCCCGTTCGGCGTCTTCGGAACAACAACGAGATAATAAATGAATATTGAAAAATATTTTTTTTGTTTTTTATAGATAAATTATTAAAATAAAATAGTTTAAAAAATTTTTTAGTTATTTCAAAAAAATTTTTTTTAATTTTTTGAGCCCTCAGGCATTTAAAAGTTGCCGTTGCAACAAATTTAAAGTTTATACCCTGAGGCGATTTAAATTTCCCCCGAGGCAACTAAAAGGACAATTCAAAATTTATGCCCTAAGGCGATTTAATTTTTGAGCTATAAACAATTTAAAAAATTCAATGCCCTGAAGCAATATTTAACTTTTAAAATTTAATTTCAGAAAATAAAACAGAATTTTAAAAATGAAAAACAAAAAATATTTTCCTTAAGAAATACAGATTATTCATCGGGCAGGGTGAATGACTTGTTAAAACGCCTCTCAAGTAAATCTTTGAATTTAGAAGCCTTTGCCTTCAATTTTGGAATAGGTGCGTTACAATCTGTAAAAAATTTTCATAAGAAAAAATTCTCCCAAAAAGTCCGCAAGTTTTGTCCGCAAAAATTCACTAAACTTGCGGACAAAATTTGCGGACTTTTTCTCTAAAAAGCAATAAAAACCTTCAATATTAGCAAAAAGAAGTGAGAGAGTAGAAACCAAAAAATTATTTCCAAACGTTTCAGCAAAGAAATTATCTGGAACCATTTTCATTTGATAATGGAGTACCATCAACAAGTCATTGAAGAATGAAGGGGATTTTTCTATTGCAGACTTGCAGCTGCAAAGTAAATGAATAACCCGTTTCCATTGATCAAAGCCTTCATAGACCTTAAAATGTGATGTTTTATAAATATTTAGGGTATTTGGCGTTATGAGGGGTTGGCATTTTGGAAAATGGGCGTTTTGAAATGTGACATTCTGAAAGTCGACATTTTGTAATTTTGAGAAAATCGAAAATTTAACGTTAAATCATTGTAGCGTTTCAAGAAGCAGATTTAGGTGCTAAAATTTTTTTTTAAATTCCCATACCTCTCCAATAATGAAAATAATAAAGGCAAATTGTAGCTCAGCCAATACTTCTTTTGAATCTCCAACAGTCTCAATAAATTTCTCAAGCCTATCAGAAGCATCTATTCCCGATTTTTTTAAACAAGTATCAGCGAGCTGAATAAAAAATTTTTTTTGAAATTAGAATTTAAAAAATAACCGTTATTTTTGGAATTTCTGTAAAACCAAGTTTAGAATCATCGTCTTTAGCGTTCATAACAGGAAGGCCACTTTCATCAGTAAATCGAATTCGGCCTCTATGTTCTTTATCGACTATTGAAAGTCCAAGAGGATCATTCTAAAAATTATTTAGAATTTTTTAAAAATTATTTTAGACAAGTTTTTAATTCAAAAAATAATTAAAGAATCAAAGAAAAAATGTTGTGCAATAAGAGGAATCGAACCTCAACCCTATAAGCGAAAAGTCAAACACCCTAACCATTAGGCCATGAATGTTCATTAATGGTGTAATTTAAAAATTAGCTTTAATTAGAAATAAGTAATTAAATTACCAGTTGCTTCTCAGTTTCTGCTTCTAAAGTAGTCATTTCAACCTGTGATGAAATTCTTCCGAGTTTATTTGTAGGCGATAAACGTTTGAGTGCTTTAGACGTAATATTGGATGAAAAAGAGACCCAAAGTTGGTAGTCTAGAAAAGAAAATTTTTTTGAAGCAGAAATAAGAAAAATAACTGAAGCAAAAAATGTTTCATCTTTTTGCTTCAAATTTATTTTTAGGAAATGAAATAAAATTTTGAAAAAAAACTAAAACTAGTGGAAACCCCCAGTCGTTACCAAAATCAAAAGGTTAATAAATCAAGTTGAAAGTTTCGGTTAAAAAAATTTTTTTAAACTGAAGCAAAAAACATGATCAATTACAAAAGTAAATGAATCATGTTATGGTTCAAAAATAGAAAAATAAAGTTTGAAAAATTTTTTTTCTCTAAAAAATGCTTGAAAAAAAATTTTTGAAAAAATGAAGTAAAAAACCCAAAATAGAGGAAATTAAAAATTTAAAAATTGAAGCAAAAAAGCTTCAAAAAATTTTTAAAAATGAAGCTAAACTAACCTGTAAAAGGATAAGCACCCAAATGTGAATCAAGAGTCATTAAATTACTTCTAACCCTTTCCAGCTTAAAAAAAAATTTTTTTAAAGAATTAAAAAACTTTAAAAAACCTCAACATTATCAGAAACACTATTAAATAAATCTTCATTTTTCTTATCCCATTTCCTCAAAACAATTTCTTTTAGAACAAAATTGTGAAAAAATGCAATTTTTGGTGCTCCTGGTACACTGATTTTTAGAAAAAAATTTTTGAATTAAAAAACTTTAAAAAACCTCATATAAATAAAATGAATGCCTGGCGGAATCATCTAAAAAATAAAAAAATTTTTAACCCTCAGGATAATTAATCTTTGATTTCTTTACTGCGTGAGATTTTGTACAAATTCCTTTAATAATTTCTAACCCCTTAATAACAAAATAAAATTCGAAAGAATTATAAATTTAACGGAAGCAAAAATGCTTCAAAAATTAAGGAAAAGGTGAAGCAAAAGCTAAATCTTATTTTTAGAATAAAATATCATAAAATTAAGATTAAGGGGAGATCCTTAAATCTCTCAAGGCAGTGAACAACTGTAAATATTAGGATACGGGAAAACCCCTTTGTTCCAAAAAATGTTTTGTGGACCGAAGCTGTCAAAAATGTTTTTAATTTTAATTAAGGGAATTGGAAAAACCCAAAGAAATTTTAAACACAAACTTTAATTCCAAGAAATTTACGCCCAACAGTCCAAGACCGACAATCAATTCCAAATTCACTTCCTTCAGGAAAGTCTTTTAAAATCTTTAAAAGAATTATTATTTTTTAAAATTAAATAAACCAAAATCCCTCCATGCAAAAATAAATATCGGGCAACGTCTTGAGTCATCTCACCAGTTTTAATAATATTATTTAAAGCTTCA
This sequence comes from Meloidogyne arenaria, assembly GCA_036172955.1. NCBI lineage: Eukaryota > Metazoa > Nematoda > Chromadorea > Rhabditida > Meloidogynidae > Meloidogyne > Meloidogyne arenaria. The sequence continues at coordinate 669,480 of JARQAB010000010.1, forward strand.
TCCATTTTCTTTGAATTTTAATATTTAATCTGAAAAAATTTTTTAGAAAAATTTTTGAAAAAATTTTTGAGAGAAAATAAAAATTAAAAATATTTAAAAATGTCAAACGACAAAATAGAACAAAAAAATTTTTTTTAATTTTTTTAGAATTTTTATAATTTTTAAAAAATAAATAAAAGGCCACAAAAATTAGAAAATCCCCTAAAATAAATATTTTTAAAATTCTATAATTAATTTTAAAAATCAAATAAAAATTAAAATAACAATTCTGAAACCATTGGAATACCCTTAAAATAATTTATAATATTTTGTTCTGTTGTTGCTGCCATTAAATTTCTTGTTGCATATGTAGCAGAGCCAATATGAGGCAGAATAACTAGAAAATTCTGATTTTTTAATATTAACGGTAAATAAACTTTTTCCGGAAAATAAAAAATTCTCGCTAAATAATTCTGATTTTTTAATTATAAAAATACATTCCGGAAACAATTCTGATTTTTAAATATTCCGGAAAATAAACAATAAATTGTTTTATTTCGTGACGGGTTAACTCACCGAACGTACAACTCACGGAATGACCAAAACAAGGAAAAGAAAATTTTTAAAAATCGGAATTTCATGAAAAATATTTTTAAAAATAAGACATTTTTAAAAAATTAGAATATTAAAAAAAACAGAATTTAAAAAAATTCTGATAAATTCTGATTTCTAAAAACATTCTGATTTAAAAAATATTCCGCGTTTTGGTCATTCCGTGACTTGTCTGTTCCGTGATCTGGAATTTCTCAAGTTAGTCCCCATCCGGTTTATTTTACATCAGAATAAAATTTTCTTTAATTCTGATTTTTAAAACACTTTTTTACAATAAAAACACATTCCGAAAACAATTCAGAACATTCCAAAAACACATAAAATTTTCTAATATTTAATTAAAACCCTTACCACAATTATTCATACTATGTAGAGGATGTTCCAAAGGAAAAGGTTCAGGATCAGTCACATCCAATCCTGCTCCCCCAATTAAACCTAAGGTTAAAGCATCAGCCAAATCATTGTGATTAACCAAAACACCTCTAAAAAATTGAAATTTTTTAAATTAAAAATTAACAAATTTTAGTTCAATTACCTGCTAATATTAATTAAAATTGAATCTTTTTTCATTAATTTAAAAGTATTTTTATTAAAAATGCGTGTATTTTCTGGTGAAGGAGTGGCTGTAATTATAAGAAAATCACTTTGAGCAAGTAAATCGTTGAAAGAAACGAAGGTGTGTGGAGAATCATAAGAAAAAATTAATTTTTTAATAAAAAAAATTCTTAAAAATATTTCAGTCCAAACAAATTATGTAAAATAATTTTTTAATTCAGAAAAAAAAATAATTAAGGACCAAAGAAAAATATGACAGCCACAAACGGTCGAACCCACGACCCCCACAAGCAAATAACCTAAAATACTAACCACAATGCTACGGAGAACATTGGTTTGGTTCCGGTATTTTCTTTATTTTAAACAAAAAACACATACCGGAAAGGAATTTACAATTTCTGTATTTTCCGGAAAATATAATAAATTATAATTATTCCTGAAAACAAATTAATTCTGAAAAATAACTCTTCCGGAAAATAACTCTAATTTGTTATATTTTCCGGAAAATAAAAAATTCTGATTTTTAAAAATAAAATACAAACCTTCCTTCTTTTTTCGATTATTATAAATAATCTTTTCAGGCATAAAAGGTTGTATTTTATTTGCTATACTAGTCCCGATTTTTCCCAAGCCGTTAATTCCAACAACAGAATTAGCTAAAGATTTTCCACACATATAATAAGGTGACCATGTTCTCCAACCTCCACTTTAAAATTTTTTTTGTAATTTTTTAAAAATAATCCCTCACCTTTTAACAGAATTTATTGCTTCAGGAACTAAATTTAAAAAAAAATTTTTAAACTAAGAAAAATAATTTTTATATTTTTTACGTCTTCTAGCTGTTGCTAAGAGAAGCGCCATTCCAAGTTCTGCGACTAGAAAAATAATTTAAAAAATACAAAATAAATTATTACTAATTTTAAAATAATTTAAAACGTATTCAGGTAATGGGACAAATTTTGATTTTTAAATTACAAAAAAATAAAAAAATTCTGATTAATAATGCTTCCAAAATTCTGTTTTCCTTTTAAAAATTTATCGTAAAATAAAAAATTCTAATTTATTATTTTTTCAATGTTTCATTTATTAAAATTTAATTACCTGTTTCAGTCAGAACATCTGAAAAATAAAAAAATAATTAAAAATTAAAATTATTAAAAAATAATTATTAAAAAATAATTCCGGAAAACATTATGATTTTTAATAGAAAATCATTTTAGAAATATATATATATTTACATCAGGGAATATAACTCTCTTTTTTTAATACATTCCGGAAAAACATTTCCCAATATTACCAGGAGTATATCCAACACGTATTCCTCTTCGTTTACACTCTTCCAAATTTATGTGCTCATAACCTACACTCATTGTTCCAATCATTTTTAGATTTTTAGCTAAAAATTAATTTAATTTTTATTAAAAATTAAAAAGACCTTTTTCTAAAATCTGACTATCAATTTTATCCCTAACTAAACAAAAAAGAGCATCCACATCAATTATTTTTTCTTCTAATAAAGTTTGAGGCATTTGACCAGGAGAATCTTTAAAAATAAAAATTCTGTTTATTTTATTAGTAAACTTCAAAAAATAATCGGTAGGATCGGACATATCGGGACGGATAGAACGGGACTGAAAAACCAAAAATAACTTCATGCTTATTAAAAACATTTTTCCGATAAACCAATATACCAAAGGTGAATCGGAAATGACGAAGGTACCGGAAAACGGAACTGTCGGAAACCGGAAATGGCTCTTAAGTCGGAACTCGGAAATCAGTATAAATTTTCAAAAATCAGAATTCCAATTCACCTCTTCAATATACCAAACAAAACCAAGTGGCCGTGAAACCAGTATAGTTGCTCGGCACTTAAATATCCCGACATGTCTATCTCGATGTGTTCGGCCCAAAACGATTAATTTAAACAATAAAAATTAAAAAAAAGAAAACCATGTTGAATAACATCCCCAATTTCTTTAAGTTTAGTCAAATTAAAAGTTGAATCTGTCATCAATATTTTGGGTTTAGCAGAGTTCATCATATTAGAAACTAAAAATTAAAAATTTTTTAAATTAAACTAAAAAAACCAGAAGAGACAACAACGCGGCGCATAAACTTAAAAAACCCTTAAAAAAGATTTAGAAAAAATTTAAAAAAATAATTTCGAACAAAATAGGCAAATGTTTTTAACAAAATTCTTTTTCAAATTAATTCATTTATTTTAAACAAATTTAACAACATTGAAAAAAAAACAAATTATAATTAACTTATTAAAATAGAGGAGATGCTTATTGATAACAAATAAATTATAAATTATTGATTGACTTAAATATTTTAGAGAGTGGAAACAATTTTAATTTAATGCAAAATTAATTGTCCTACATATAGTTTCATATCATTATTATTGCAGACCTAGTCAGCAAAAACATTTGCGGACATCCGCAATTAATTTTTGCGGACATCCTCAGAATTAAAATTTTTTGTTAACTCAAAAACAATTTGGCAATTAATTTTGTAATTCCTAAACAACAAAAGTCATTAAAAAATTCCAATTTATCTACCACAACATTCCCTCACTTTTTTAACCTGTTCATTATTACCTCCTCCACCAGCCAATTCAACAACACGTTTTGCAGCATCTTCAAATGATTCATAAAATTCAAATTTGCCTTTAAGTTGAGAAGCATTTTTTAACATTACTCTTGCTTTGTCTACATTTGTTCCTTTAAGTCTAAATTTTAAAATATATATTTTTTTAATTTTTTATCAGTAGTTTTTTAATAAATTTGTGACAGTTAAAAGAGGAGTTCTCTTTTTATCTACAACTTTTTTCCATATTTTACTATTCGGTAATCAATCAAAAAGTTGTTTCTTTTTTATGTTTATGTCAGGGATGTCTCGAGTTATCCAAAGTCCGATACTCGTTCCGAGAAATGTAACCCGCCCCAAAACATACCGGTTTTTTTCTCTAAACGTGACAACCCTCGTGATATTTAAAGGAATGCACAAAAAGGTCAGCAAAAAAGCTTGAGAACCCGGAATACATTTGTTTGGCTCCGGTCGAAAAATTTTAACAAAAAAAATCAAAATCTCTCTATTTTTATTTGAAATTCCTCCTTATTCCCAACCCCAAAAATTTAATCACCACCCCAATAAAAAATTAAAATAAAAACCTCAAAACAACAGGTATATTACTTTCAAGATCATTACAAGCAGAAATAACCCCTTCAGCAATAATATCACATCTCAAGATTCCAGCAAATATATTAACAAAAATAGCTTTGATTTTTTGGTCATTGGAAGAAGCAACAATTTTAAAAGCATTCGAAACTTGCTCTACTGTGGCACTTCCTCCAACATCTTTTTTTTAAATTTGTTTAAAGTTTTTGAAATTTTTTAACCGAGAAAATTAGCTGGAACACCACCGTGTAACTTTATAATGTCCTAAAAAAATTATTTTTAAAATTTTTAAAAAATAGAAATTTTAGGTTCTGGAAGACTTTTAAAGTCCAATAAAGGTTTAAGAGTCCCATAAATGTCAAAATAAAGATTTAGGTTTCGAAAATGATTCCAAAAATTATAGAATGGAAATTCTTAACACTTTTTTGGGTCGAAAATTTTTGGCAAGATCCCTGCACGTCTTATTAAAAAAAACTACAGAAAAAAGGCTGCAGAAAGTGCATTTTTACAAGCCCCAATGACTTTAATGATAACCAATACCCCACTAACACCAACCCGAATCTACTTGATTTTTCATTGGGCTCATAAACCTTTTGATTGGACACAAACTTCTAAGGAACTTGTAAACATTCATTAGACTCAAATTTTGATAAGACAAAAAAATTTAATTGAGAAACTAAACTCGTCCAAACACAAATTTTATTTATTCATACCATTGTTGCCATTGCAAGACCAGCTCCATTAACTTTTTAATTAACAATAAAATTTTAAAAAAATTTTAAAAATACCCATGCAAGCAATATTTCCGTCCATTGGAATATAACTTAAACCAAATCTTTTAGCCAAAATTTCATTCTGACTCTATGAAAAAATTCAAAAAAATTTCAAAAATTAAAAATACCATTTCTTCATTTGTATCCAATTCAAAAATATTTTTCTGTCTAAAAGCTGCATTATCATCAAATATTAGTTTGGCATCAATACAATAAACTTTTAGGAAGAATTAAAAATTTGAAAATTAATTTACAAAAATAAAACCTCTCCCATCCTCAATTTGTGCAAACGGATTAATTTCTATTTGTGTAGCATCCACTTTAATAAAAAATTCGTATAATTTCTGAATTTGTTTTGCTGCCTAGAAAAAATTAAAAAATATTTAATTCAATTATTTTTTTATTTATTTTTAAGGGTTCACACCAACAAGGTCTAATGGACTATTAATCTATTTGGAGGTCAACTCCAAATATTTGGGAGGATAGACTCAAGATGAATTTTTGTCTTATCTTACAGTTCCACATTCTGTTTAGTGTCCCTTAACCACCTTAACCCAACAAATACATCTTAAGCCGGCCAAATCCATGCATATAATATAAAAATATCTTTCTTAATCTGCAGAAATTCTTTTATATCAGTTACCCGCCCAAATATTAGGTACAAGGCAATCTGACTCTTTGGGAATTGACCTCTATGGTTGGTCATATCCTTAGACTTTTAAGAGGAAGATTTTGATCCTCCCATAAAGGGAGGAATGCGCCGTTCCCGGAGGTAAGTGCAAGACCGGGCCGACGCGCGGCAGAGAGGAAGCAAGCTTCCAACTCTTACCCTTTTCCAAAAATTGGTTAATCTCTTTGATCCCGGTAGGGATCGTTACGGAGATTAAGCCGTAAAGAACAGATACTACACTTTGATCTTAGCCAAAAGGCCGAGAAGCGATATTTTTTGGGAGAAAAGTAAAATATAAATAAAAAATAAATTTAAAAAAGAAAAATAAGTTAGAAATAGGTACAAGAGAAATCATATTAGATAGCACTGTTTTAGGAAGGAAAAGAAACAACAGAAAATGATAGACATAAAGAGAGAGAAAGAAAGTGTATGCAGCATAAAATGTTTTGTATAGGAAAAGAAGAAAAGGGGGAAAACCTTAGAAGAGCATAGACATTTTCTTCTTATATAGAACATTTCCGGAAAGTTTTCCGGAAATGTTATCATATTAGATAGCACTGTTTTAGGAAGAAAAATGCCTAAAAAACATTTCCGGAAAGTTTTCCGGAAATGTTATAAATTTTCTTTCCTATACTACCTGAAATTTTCTCTCTCATATTTAATAAATCTGTAGCTTTAGAGAATAATTTTCAATAATTATTTCCGTAAAGTTCTCCGTCTAATAATACTCTCTTTTTTCTCTACTATAGTACATATCGGATTTCTCTCTCTTATGTATAAATAAGTAGCTAGAGAAAATCGTTCTGCAGTAAAAACCCTCCAGAAAGTTTTCCGAAAAATGCCTAAAAAACCCTCCTTTTCTCTATACTATTTCCTAAATTCTTTAATAAAATATGTAGCTTACATACGGAACAGCTTCATCATCAAAGGATAACCATTCTGCAACTTGTTTACATTGTTCTTTAGTTATTCCCTTATTGATACATATTGGCAACTATAATAAATTAATTTTTTTATCGTTTCCTAATCCTGAAATTTACCTTTAATATTAATTCAGGATTTCTTTTTGCCACTTTTTCAATATCCACTCCTCCCAAATGACAGGCAACAATTACCTAAAAAAATTTCCTTAAAAATTAAAAAAAAGAGTTAACCGGTCCACTAGTAGACGGATCCATAAGAATAGAAAGATAAGCTTCACGTTTAATAGGGACTGATTCAGCTATCATAACCTGAAAAATAAGAGTTTATAAAAATTTCGACTTAAGTAACAAAATTTCGAGTTTGCGAAATTTCGAGTTTCGAAAAAATTTCGAACGAAATTTCGAGTTTACAAAATTTCGAGTCTCGAAAAATTTCGAATTTGAAAAAATTTAAACTTCAATGACGAAATTAAGTGACGAAAAAAATTAAACTTCAATGACGAAATTTCGAGTTTACGAAATTTCGAGTTTCGAAAATTTTCATTTCGAATTTCAAAAATATTTTTATTTTTTAATTAAAAAATAAACAAACTTGATTAACTAAAACACCATCTGATCCAGTTTGATTTGTTACTAATCTTCTTCCTAACATATCAAGTGTTGAAAATTTTGCTTGTTCTTGGCTAAAATAAAATTAAGTAAAATTTTTTATATTATTTATTCAAATTAAAAAAATACAACGAAAGGGAGTACACTAACATCGTTGTTGAATAAATTTAAATAAAGTTTACGTAAAAAAAGGTCATAAATGGGAGGTCAAAGGATATGCTTATGAGAAATGAATTGGAATAGAGCATAAAAAACAATACTAAAAATTCTTCAAAAACTCAAAAAATGTTGTTATAGGTCTTTTCCAACTGTGTTTTAAATATTTACATTTGAACTGAAAGGATTCAAACACTTTTCCCCGATCTTCTAGCTTATGTTAGTTAGTTTGATTCGAACCCGGGATGGGCCAGATTGAGAAAAGTCGGTTAACACGCCTTATCCCTACTCCTTCTCTGAATCCCTCAAAATCGAAACTAGTTTTTTCAATTAAAAAACAGAAATTTCGTAATCCTCACAATTTCGATGTTTACAAATTAAATTAATTCTTTTTAATTTAAAAAACCTTGTAGTAATGAACACACCACTTTGTTTAAATTGACTGTTAATAAAGCGACCTTTACCACGGCCTCCAGCGAGGATTTGAGCTTTAACTACATATTCCTTGTAATCTAAAATTTTATTTAAAATTAAAAAATCTTATTTAAAGCTATAAGACAATCGAGACTGTTTACAAAATTTTATTTTTTAAGACAAAATTTCGATTCCATTCACAAAATTTCGTTTTTCTACATAAATACAAAATTTCGTCCTTTCACGAAATTTCGAGTTTAAGTAATTTCATGTTAGTCTGTTTTCATTTCAAATTTCAAAAATATTTAAAAAAACCTTCGAGAAAAACAAACCATATTTATCAAAAAGTTTATCCAAATCCTTCTCTTCTTTTCCACAAACAAAAAAATTTTGAACAACACAGCCATTTGAACGTAACAATTCTTTGCTTTGATATTCTTGTAAATTTAATTGTCTTGACTGAATTTTGATTAAATTGCGACAAAAATAATTATTTAATAAAGTTGAAATTAAAGACATTTTCCTTCTTTTTTAAATTTTTTTTTCTAAAAAAATTTTTTTAACTTAAAAAAATAAAAATTTTTAAAGATAAATTTCTTCTCGAAATTTCGTAAAAATTTTACAACTTCTTTAATTTTTACAAAAAAAAATTTTTATTGTCTTTTTTCGTCAATATACTATATTGCCACAATAAATCAAAAAAAAACGAAAATTAAGAGAGAAAAAATCAAAAAAAATCAAGAGATGATTGATATTAGGGTTTAATGATTGATATTAGGGTTGTCGGTTCCTGAAAATTTTTTTGGATATCCGTAACCGAACCAAAGAATCAAACGACTACCCTTGAATGAAAGAAGAAATTGAAATAAATAAAATAGCAAATATTCATACGTGTTTTTAAGTGATAAGAATTTCAAAAAAAAATTTTTTTTGCTTAAAAAATTTAAAAAAATCTCCCTTTTTTCAAGAAAATATTGAATTATTTATTTTAATTTGTTTAAAATTTTTTCTCTTCGTTGTTGTTGTAGTTGTTGCCCCTGTATTATAAACATAATTTTCTTCATCAATTTTACCCCCATTTCTTTTTTTAGAATTTAACCAAAAAGGTAATTTTCGTTTTCTAGGGGAAGATATTGAAATTATATCTTCTTCCTCCTCCTCCTTTTTTTCTTCATCATTCCCTCCTTCACCCTCTTCTTCTTCCCTTCCTTTTTTCAAATTTTCATCCAAATTTAAATTTTCATTTTCACTTGTATCAATTCCATATTGATATTCCAAAATTGAAAATATAATTTTTAAACGATTGTAGTCAACAATATTTTCAGGCAATAATTCCATTATTGGTTTTAGACGAATTATGTCTTTGGAAAAATAAAAAAATTTTTTAATTTTAAAAATTAAGAAAATACATGTATGCGAACTCCCCTAAAGCCCAAACCGCCCCTTTCCCTGGGTACACCTTTACTGAAATCGAAATAAAAAAAACTCCTAAAAAATTGGGAATCAAAATTTCCAAAAACCCCAGATAAAAATTCTCCTTTAAAAATCATAGAATTTACAAACCTCTTCCATTCTCCTTTATTTTATTATGAACAATTTCAATTAATTCAGAGGTTATTCCTAGCGTTTTCAAATGTAAAGGTAAACCACGTTTAGCTGCTGTAGAAAGATGATTAGCAACTGTACTTGAAGTAGCTTTCATATTTGAAGAAGTTTCTTCCTAAAAAATTAAATTTAAAAAATGGGCAAAATTTTCTACTAAAAATTATTTTCCGTGTCCAAAAAATGATCAGAAACTTGGAAATGGAAGAAAAAAATAGTTCTTCCAAAGAGATTTAAAGAAAGATAAAAAAAAAGCGTCCATCTTTTATTTTCTTTCTCTCAAAAAACTCGGAAAAACCCCTCAACATTCCCAATTTAACCTAGCTAATTAAGTAAACCAATATCATGAACAAAAAATATACGAGAATGCCTTCTCGTACCTTATAGTCAAAAAATGTTTTTAATAAAAAGGTTCAAAATATTTCTAAAAAATCGCCCAAAAATAAATATAAAAATCAAACAAACCAATGAACGATTATAGAGAACATGAGCATGATAATAATTTTTCTCGGTTAAAGTCAAACCATTCTTAAGAGATTCCAAATCTTCAGGAAACTAAAAATTTATAAAAAAATTTTCAAAAATTTTAGAATTAAAAAAAACCTCAATTTCAGCTTCCTTAGAATCAGTAGAAATATTATTTTCTGAACAGAATTTTGAAATAAGTTGAGTAATTGGAGTTAAAAATTGTTTTCTTCGTTGTTCAGGAAAACCTTCAACTAGCTCTAATGTTGCTTCACTAGAAAAAAATTATTTTTTAAATAATAAAAAATTTCAAGCATTGAAAAATTTTTTATTAACAATTTATCACTAAAAATATTAAAAATAATTTCCCCCACACGCTTAAAACAAAATAAAAATCATTATCCACGAGCGGGGTCGAACCCACAACACTTTGACAGTGGAAACATAATCATTTCCCACTAAACCAAAACTTTGATTTTTATTTAAAAATTTTTGCTGAGAGTTTGAGAGGTTCTCGTGTATGCAAAAAATGTTAATAATAAAATTTAATTTAAAAATTAATTCAAAAATATACTTTGTTGGTCGAATTTTAACAAGTCCTTCAATAACAGTATTGCTGTAAACTGAGTTGGCTGGACAGTCGGATTCAAGAGCCAACTGATAACGTAAATCTTCTAGTTCTTTTCGAAGTTGTGGCAACTGAAAAATGACGTTTTTAATCATTTTCAAGGTTTTGACATTATAAAATATTTTTCCCTTTTTACCATTTTGAAATATTTTAAAATTTTTACCATGTTGAAAAATTTTCAGGCCTACCATTTTTAAATAAAAAAAACCAACTTACCATTTCATAAACAAAAATATTTTTATCAGAAGCAGAAGCAATACAAGGATAACAACTAGCATCTTTATATTCTCGTTGTTTTTCTATACCCAATAATTTTTCTGAAATAATTTCTACAACTTTGTTTGGAATTGAAAGTGTTGTTGTAGACAAATCTTTTCCTCCATTTTCAACATTATTTGAGTTAGATAAATATTCCGAAGGAATTAATTTTAATTCCTAAAATATTAATTAAAATTTTAGAATTTTTTTTCAGTCGTAAGGTGGGGGAGAGGAACTAAAAGGGTGTCCGATCCGACAGGTTAAACATCGCTGGGAATCAGGGACGGGCTGGGTTATCCAAAACCCGATATCGGATCCAAAACCCGATATCGGATTCTGAAAACCCGAACCGAAACCTGACCCATCCCTGGTGTGAACACAAAGGATGAAAATGAAAAAGTTATGATTTTTTATTTAACAAAAAATATCTCCCATGAAAATATCTCCCTTTTCAAAAAATTTTTCTTTTCGCAAACCTTTCCTCCTTCTCTTAACCATTTTTCAGCTTTATCAGAAATATTTGTAATACACCCAAATTGATTAAATGTTGATTTAGAATCAATTAAATAACCATAATTTCTTAATAATTTTCCCAATTCTTTCCACCACATTTCTGAACGTGATTTTCCACAACCATAAAGTGGATGTTTTGATAAATCTTCTCCTTTAGTAAATGTCTTTGGTGCTTTTGATAAAACTGTTTTCTAAAAAAATAAATTTATTTTTAAAATTAATCCAAAGTATGTGTTTGTCCGCAAAAAGTATCCGCAAAAATCTAAAGATTGGAATTTCTTAAATTTTAAAAATCCCAATGATTCTCCACCAGGGCTGGGCGCAATCGAAAAAAAAGATTCCGCAACTCGCAATCCGCAACTCGCAATTTTAAAAAAAAATCCGCAAACGCAATCCGCAACTCGCAATTTTAATTTTAAAATCCGCAAACGCAATCCGCAACTCGCAATTGCAAAAAACCCGCAATTTACGCAATTTCCGCAACTCGCAATCCGCAATTTTTAAAAATGGAGATAAAAAATTTAATCACTTCAAACTCAGAGTATTAAGAGGGATATCAGTGGATTAAGAGAGATTAAGAGGATTTGAATGCTTATAAATGGATTTAGGGCGATATCGGTATATTTGGAGTGATAAAGCGTGATTTGAATAAAGAAATATAGCGGAAATATAGCGGACACAAACCCTTTATATCTCTATTAACTGGATTTGAATATGCGGATTATTCACTTAATCCCTCAATATAACTTAATCAATAAATCCCTGATCCCCCTATTATCCTCCAAATTTCTCTTAATCCACGGTGTTAATCCCAAGTCCATGACACCTCTTTGCAATACTCCAAAATCATATATCTCTTAATCCTCAGGAGTTAAACTTAAGATGATTTAACAAACGTAGTCACAAACCAACGAAATCTCACAAACCCTTTATATCTCTATTAATCCCAAAAATCCATTCTTAATTACTCGTAATACATCCACCACAGCAAAACTTTTCGAATTTTGGAAGGAGAAGCCAACAATAGTTTTTTCAGCGCCGCAGGCGAAAATTTTAAGAATTTTGGAGCTCAAGAAGCCAGATTTCTTCCTTTTTCAGCGCCGCAGGCGCTGAAAAACAACAATATTAAAAATCCCGCAAATTGAGAAAAAATTCTCGGGATCCCTTCTTCAAAAATTTCTTCGGGACAGGATCCCGCGGGATTAATCCCGTAAATCCCGATAATCCCGTTCGCCGCTTAAAAATCGGGATTTCGGGACGGGATCCCGTAAAATCCCGAACGGGATCCTGTCCCGTGCCGCAACTAAAAATAATTAGTTTAAACATTTCGCCAAATAAATTTTATACATTTTAAAATAAGACAAATTGCGTGAAAATTGCGTAAAAATCGTAAAAATCCGCAACTCGCAATCCGCAACTCGCAATTTTTTTAAAAAATCCGCAAACGCAATCCGCAACTCGCAATTTTAATTTTAAAATCCGCAAACGCAATCCGCAACTCGCAATTGCAAAAACCCCCGCAATTTACGCAATCCGCAACTCGCAATCCGCAATTGCGCCCAGCCCTGTTCTCCACCCCATAAATTATTAATTGGTTAAGGAACTAAATTATTAAAAATGTATGTTACAATTCTCCAATTATGTTAATGAATTTTTAAGAATCAGAAAAGAATCAGAATAAAAATCATAATTTACGTATAAAAATTAAAAAAAAATAATAAAACCACCAAAAATTCTTTCATGTGATTTAACGAAAAATAATCCGTAGAAATCCTTATAATAAAATCCAGTGAATTCTCATCCCAAAATTCCCTAAAATTATTCGAAAAACTGCACAAAAATTATCCCCTAAACCTAAACTCAAAAATCTTTTCCTTCATTTTTAAGGTTCTTCGGGTTCGGAACTAAAATACCAAGGATATTCCCGTTTTGAATATTTAAAGATTTTTTTTTATAAAAAATCAAATAACAAAAAAATACTTACACTTCCTCTAATAAAATCTATCGGTTTATTTAATCCAGTCCTTCCACCAAAAACTTCATTAATTGTTCTAAATAATTTTTTTGCTTCTTCACCAAAATCTGAAATCATTTCTTCTTTATTATATCTTTTATCTACTCCAGATTGTAACAATTTTGTACAATTATCACAACAATCACTTTTTGGAATTTCTGGATGTTTTACATTTTTATCAAAATAAGACAAAATTAAATAACGACGACAACTTGTTGTTGTTAAAAATTGTTCCATACGACGAAGCATATCTAATTGATGCATTTCATAATCTTTTGAGGATTTTGTTGTTATATTATTATTATTCTTGTTGATTATTCGATTTCTATAAAAAGGAAAAATTAAAAAGGTTTAAAAAAATCGGCAACTAATTGTAAGAGAATATGTCCCAAGTTAGGTCAACAAATTATTAAAAATTTTTTTTCATTAAAAATTACTTAGCTATTAACCAAACTAACTAAAAAATTACTTAAAAGGGACCATTGTTTACTATAAACAGTTGTTTCGGAACAAAAATTTTTTTCGAAAATCGAAAGACTACTAGTGCAAATTTAAACTTTTGGTATGATTTAATATTTGGTATGACCCCGACCTCCTAGTTCGAAGTGATTTGGAACAGAGAAACAAGATTATGAAGAAATAAACTAGTAAAAAGATTTCGCCGTCGAATTGGGGTCAAAAAATTGAAGAAAATTAATTACATCAAGTGAAATATTCAGAAAAGAAGGGTTGTCCTCAAATTAAAAAATTGCTAAGAGACCACGTCCACAAATTATAAAAACTAAATTTAAACAAACTTGTGTATAAGCATATCACTATTCGAATAAAATACTGTGCATCTACTAGGAAATCCATCACGTCCAGCTCTTCCAATTTCTTGATAATAACTTTCAATATTTCCAGGCGCTATAAAAATATTAATTTTTTTCCTTTTCTCTTTAAAAACAAAAAATTAAACCGTACATCCATAATGTATAACTTTTCTAACATCCCTTTTATCAATTCCCATTCCAAAAGCAATTGTTGCAACACATGTTGTTGCCTTTTCTGTTAAAAATTCTTTGTGGGATTTTTCTCTTTGTTTATTTGACATTGCTGCATGATAACCTACTGCACGAACTCCTGTTTCTAAAAAAGAATAAAAAAAATTTCAAGATTTTGAAAATTACACGAATCTTATTTAAATAACAAACATAATACCCGATATAAGCTGTAAAAGAATGAAAGTACCCGAACCCATAAAAACCCACAACATATAAAACAAAAAATCATAAAAATTCAAGCCCACTAAAACAACCCTAACCATGCAATACACAAAAAGAACTTTGAGTTTTTTATTTATTAAATAGGTAGGTTAAGAAGTAGTAGGTTCCAAGGAACAAAAGAAGGAATTAAACGCATTATACCGAAGGGAAAATTTTCAAAGAGTTCGAAAAAGGAACCAAAAAGGTAACTTAAAATAAACTTTTAATTTATGGTTCAAATTATAAAAAACTTAAATTTTTAAACCTATACATACGAGAAAATAAAATTAAAAAACAAACTTCTCAATTGTTCTGTTATTTGATTTACATGGTCTCTACTTTGACAATAAATTATAGTAGAGCCACCAAAGTGTAACCCAAGTTTGGGATCTTCAATTAAAAGGGATTCCAAATCGTTTTGAACAGCTCTTTGAAAACTAAAAAAAAATAAAAAAAAATAATTTTAAAAAATAAATTAAAAAAAATACGTGAGTGATTGAGTTCGCTTCTTGACTTCTATAAAAAGATTTTTTCTAAAATAAAAAAATGAATTAAAAATAATTTAAGAATAAAATTTACAACGGAGCTAATATTTACAAGGAACCTTCAGAACTGTTAGTATTTATTCCGTGCTCCTTTTTTATTTTGTATTTATTTCGTTC
Organism: Meloidogyne arenaria; assembly: GCA_036172955.1. Classification (NCBI taxonomy): domain Eukaryota; kingdom Metazoa; phylum Nematoda; class Chromadorea; order Rhabditida; family Meloidogynidae; genus Meloidogyne; species Meloidogyne arenaria. The sequence goes on from JARQAB010000010.1 coordinate 684,737, forward strand.
GTTCTATAGCCCAGCCTATGCCAACTTTAAGGCAATATAACCACCCGAAAATGGTCGGTAAAAATATTAAATACTGTCGATTCTGAAGATATCCTTACTATCAATAAGGGAAGAGGGTATATGACAGGAAAAAAGAAATGATATTTCCTCCTAGAAACTAGGATTACTTTGAATTAGTTTAGTGTCCTGAGATAAAAATGGGAAAATGCAGGGAACTTGTGGATCGAAAATTGACTTTAAACAGATCTAAATAAAATTCTAACTAAAGACCTCACAGAAAAATAAAAAAATATTCAAACAAACCTATCAAAACCCGTCACAGTAATTTTAGGCGATACCAGCCTCAAATTTTCAATAATATCATTTCTAACGGGTTCTGTTGCTGTAGCAGTTAATGCCATAACTGGGACTTTAGGCAAAGATTTTCTCATATTTGCAATTGTTCTATAGCCAGGTCTAAATTCATGGCCCCAAGCAGAGATACAGTGAGCTTCGTCTACAGCCAAGAGGCCAACAACTGGAAAAAAAATAAAAATTTATAACTGACAAAATGCCCAAAAACCTTCAAAACCCTCTCAAAAACCTTCAAAACCACCTAAAAAAATTTCCAAAAAACCCCCTCACATTGAGCAATTCGATCAACATAGCTTGGCGAACATTCATACATTTCTGGAGTAATATACAAAATTTTCAATTTATTCATTCTAATTTGGTCAAAAATAACATCACGAGGTATATTTGAATTTCCTCCCAAATATGCTGCTTCAATTCCTGCTTGTCTAAAAAATATTTGTTTAAACTTTTTAATGAAATGGTTAGATGCCTAGCATTTGAATTTTTAATTTAGGCAATAAATGCTATCATAATTTTTTAATGCTATATTTGGAAGGAAGAAAGATAATAGAAAAGTCGTTCCTTTTTCATATAATAAATCAGCTCCAACAGTCCTCCAGGCTATCCCGATCCACCAGGCGAACTTGGCGATGATGGAAGGCCTGGTAAAGACAGGGAGCCAGGCCCGAGAGGATTGCCTGGAAATCTAGGATCGCCTGGGCCACAAGGAATACATGGAGAAGCGGGAATGCCAGGAAAAGTGGGCCAGCGGGAAGTCCAGGTTTAAAATTTCTTTCAACCACCATGACTATATCACAGTAAAGTTGGGTGGACCTGTGAAACTCACGGATATCCAGATGCGATAAACGACCCGAAATTTAGAATAACGGACTTTTAAAGGATCCAAATCGGACACCCCATACTACAGGCCTAAGACTCTGCCCCATTTTAGAAAATTAAAAAATTATGAGCGTCTCGAAAGTTGATAAACTATTTAAAATCCTTATTAATTTCCTAATCATTATAAAATCCTTAATATATTTTAAAAATAACATTAAAAACCCTCAACTGTAAAGCAAACACTTGATCTTCCATTAAAGATATTAGAGGGCTAACAACCAAAGTAATAAATCCTTCTTGTAAAAGTGCAGGCATTTGATAGCAAATACTTTTTCCATAGCCAGTAGACATTACAACAAGTTGATCCCTTTTTAGAATTGCTGAATGAACTATTTGGTATTGTAGAGGACGAAATTTTGTAAATCCAAAATATTTTTTCAAAATTGAAATTGTTTCGGAGGATGGAGTAACTGAATTGAGTTCATCTTCATTTTCGTCGTTATTTGGTAATTTTGAACAATTTTCTGGCTTATCCTTGATTTTAGGTAATAATTGATCATTTTGAGGCTAAAATTTATTAAGGTTACAAAAATTAAATATTTGGTGACATTTGATCCCAAAATGTGTCCCAATTAAATATTAATGTATTGGGCCAGAATAAGAGGTTTCTTGTTCCATATCCTGCCATGACACAACCCTAGATCATTAAATTGTATCCCCAAACCTCAAAAATAAATGAATGTTCTCCCATAGTAAAGCAATCGAAATTGAGGACGTCTTACCACTAAATATGAGCACTTCTGAAGAATTAATGGGGGACCCATCCAGACTAACATCTTTAATTAAAAGTAAAAACCTGTTCATCAGGTGTAACACTTGGAGAATCCTCAATTTCCTGATTTTCAGTCGCAAACAAATAATCATTGGAAGTGTCGTAAAAATCATCGTGAATCATTTTTCTGGGTTTGAGATCTTAAAGAGAAATTTTAATAAATTTTGGAAGCAATCCACAAAGATTCCAATCACTAAAAAATAAAGAGTAAAATAAAACTAGTTTAAAAAATAAAATTGGCAACGAGCATTCGCAAACGGAGCAGGACTAATGGGCGCGGCCGAATGGGCGCGGACGAATGGGCGCGGCCGAATAGGCGCGGAGACAAATGGGCGCGAGACGAATGGGCGCGGGACGTTTGGGCGCCCGAAATTTTTTTTCCTAGAAATTTTTTTCTGATTTTTCTGTTCTGATTTTTTCTTCTGATTTTTCTGTTCTGATTTTTCTGTTCTGATTTTTTCTTCTGGTTTTTTTCTTCTGATTTTACTGTTCTGATTTTTCTGTTCTGATTTTTTCTTCTGGTTTTTTGTTCTGATTTTTTTATTCTGATTTTTCTGTTCTGGTTTTTTTGTTCTGATTTTTTTGTTCTGATTTTCTGTTCTGATTTTTTTGTTCTGATTTTCTTTCAATTTATTCCATTTTCACTCATTTCGGAGCAGGGGTGAGCGCAGGAGGCAATTGTGAAACGCAAAACGCAAGAAGCACACAAACCTACTCCCCCATATGGTTTTTCGATTTTCGGGGACCTATATCTCAGTCCACAGGCATCTCGAAAAAAAGAGTGGTACGGTTCGACTCAACTCGCCAAGACGAATCGAATGGTATTGGTTTTTTGTCGAAACGGTATACTATACTATATCCAAAAATCAGAAGAAAAATCAGAACAAAAAATCAGAAGAAAAATCAGAACAAAAAATCAGAAGAAAAATCAGAACAAAAAATCACAACAAAAAAATCACAACAAAAAAATAAGAAGAAAAATCAGAAAAAACCAGAAGAAAAAATCAGAACAAAAAATCAGAAGAAAAATCAGAACAAAAAATCAGAAGAAAAATCAGAACAAAAAATCACAACAAAAAAATCACAACAAAAAAATAAGAAGAAAAATCAGAAAAAACCAGAAGAAAAAATCAGAACAAAAAAACCAGAAGAAAAAATCAGAACAGAAAATCAGAAGAAAAATCAGAACAAAAAATCAGAAGAAAAATCAGAACAAAAAATCACAACAAAAAAATCACAACAAAAAAATAAGAAGAAAAATCAGAAAAAACCAGAAGAAAAAATCAGAACAAAAAATCAGAAGAAAAATCAGAACAAAAAATCAGAAGAAAAATCAGAACAAAAAATCACAACAAAAAAATCACAACAAAAAAATAAGAAGAAAAATCAGAAAAAACCAGAAGAAAAAATCAGAACAAAAAAACCAGAAGAAAAAATCAGAACAGAAAATCAGAAGAAAAATCAGAACAAAAAATCACAACAAAAAAATCACAACAAAAAAATAAGAAGAAAAATCAGAAAAAACCAGAAGAAAAAATCAGAACAAAAAAACCAGAAGAAAAAATCAGAACAGAAAAATCAGAAAAAAATTTCTAGGAAAAAATAATTTCGGGCGCCCAAACGTCCCGCGCCCATTCGTCTCGCGCCCATTTGTCTCCGCGCCTATTCGGCCGCGCCCATTCGTCCGCGCCCATTCGGCCGCGCCCATTCGTCGTGTACCGTTCGCAAAGAAAATATTTTACTTTTGAAAGTTATTATAAAAAATTTATTTTGGCGTTGTGAATTAAAAGTGAAAAAACTTGATAATGCAGATATATATTTGCAAATAACACTTTTTTGCCAACAAGGGTAAAACCCAGCGTTTTGTCAAAAGTTTTGTTGACAAAACGTGATTTTTAGCCTAATTGGCAAAAGATGGAAAAGGCAAAATATATGGAAAATTGAAAAGGCGAAAATGGAAAAAGCAAAATTTGATAAATTTTCAATATAGGCAAACTACTTCAACTACTTACTCCAATTGTTACGTCGACAGCTGCTCTTCTCAACTTGGCCTTTGCACTCCAGACTTCGCAACGAATAATGGCACATCCGACGCTGACCTTGGCGGAGGTGGATGGCCTCATCAGACGCATTTTGCTAACGGACTCGCACCGCTTCATGCAACTGGTAGGTTTTATTTGCTCTTTTATCTTTGCAGGCAAAAAGGAATTTCCAATTTTTTAAGGTCACCCCAGCGGAAATCAAAGCTCTGTGCCATAGCGCCATTGAAGTTCTTCGTGTTCAACCGTCTCTGGTGGAGATCGAACCGCCCGTGGTTGTATGCGGTGACATCCATGGACAGTTTTCTGACTTGATGCGCATCTTCCATCAAGTTGACTTTCCACCGCTGACAAACTTCCTCTTTCTCGGAGGTAAAACCCTTTCGGGCCCAAATTTATCGAGTCGGGCCGTACGAGTCTTTTTCGGGCCGAATATCTTAGCTCCGACTAGAGATCGGAATTTTGAAAAAACCGGGTCCGGGAACCGGGAAACGGGTTCTGAAGGTCGACCGGGAGGGACCCGGACCGGGAAAACCGGGAATTCCCGTTCCCGGTTTCATCCCGGTCAAAAATGACCGGGTCCCGGCCGGGAAACCGGGAAATTTATAATTTGTTGAAATTACGTAGAAAAAATATAAGAATGTTTAAAATTAATTTAAAACTGAGTTCTATTAAATAAATAAATTTATCATTCACATAAATATCAATTAATAAATATAATTAAGTGCTGGAATTGCTTTATTTAAAAAGAGAATCATTTCTGCAGTCTCAGGTGTCAATCTAGACCTTTTAAAATCATAAGTGTCATTTGCTGTCAATCTAGACCTTTGTCATCTAGACCTTTTAAATCAATCTAGACCTTTTAAAATCATAAGTGTCATTTGCTGTACTAAATAATTCTTCAGAAGCAACACTTGTGGCCTGTGATGTTAAAAAACGCCTGGCAATTGAAGCCAGCTTTGGAAACTTTTTTTCATTATCTCGCCACCAATCTAATGGATTTTTTTTCTGCTCCAAATTTGGTTGCTCTGAATAAATTTTAATTTCTTGTTCAAGAGCTTTCCTTGCTTGAGGTTCTGAATATATTGTTTTAAAAGGAATGCAAGATAATTTACCCATGGTTTTACTTGTACTCGCAAGCTCAGCAACTTCATCAAGAAATGTAAATTGTTTTTTTGAAACAGGGCTAGAAATTTCTGGTTCATTTTCAAATATAATATCCTTAATTTAGAACTATTTTTAAAATATTCTTTTAATTACTTCATCTTCTTCCTCCAAAAGCCAGGTTGTAACTTTAGAAAGAAAAGTAATTCTATCCTTAGAGAAGAAATGTTTGAACCTCGGATCAACAAAAGTAGACACAGCATGAAGCCTGTTTAAAAACATTCTTGCTAGATATATTTAACATATTTATAAATTACTTATCCAGTTCCATGGAAAGAAACCTCTTCCTTAGGCCAGCAATTAATCGCATTCTAATTTCTTCAACTTCAAGGAGTTCAGTCATTACTCCGTCGATTTCCACTCTAACATCAAGTTTCTGCAGTTTAATTATTAATGTTTGTGAATAAGGAATTTTTGTAGAGAGCAATGATTTGCAGAAACAAAGTGACATTTCCTCTGTTGGAGTTAGCAGTTTGAAGGTCACATCATTGATAATATTAAAGGGTAAATTACAACAAACAATAAAATTTAACACCTTTTTATCTTGAGCAGTAATGTTTCCTTTTAAATTCAATAAACTTTTTTAAAAGAGAAATAAAACCTGAGCCTTTTATGTCCATAAAATTCGTAATTTTTCCATCTTTTGACTTCCCTTTGTTCTCAACTATTTCTTGGTATTTTTGAAAATAATTCGAATCCTTGTGTATTGAAGAAGATAAATGGCGAATAAATGCAGAAACACTATGATCCGAAATCTTCAATATTTTTTTACAATCTGTACATTGTATATCACCATTTTCAACACGAAGAAATAATTTTTCTCCATCTTGTCGTTCAACACTCCAAATAGGATGCTTTTCCGACATAATAATAGATAATAATATGGCTTTTCTAAAAGACATGTTGTTTAGGAATGCTTATTAATTAAGTAAAATTGTTTAATAAAACAATAGTTTGTTTAGAAATAAAATGGTTTTACATTATTTAATAATGCTTTTTATATGAAATGTCTAAATTAAAATGAACACATTAAATAATTAGAAAGAAAACATTATGCCAACTTAAAATATTTCAGATTTGATACACTAAATATTTTTCCCGTTTTCCCGGTATAAAAATGGCCGGGACCGGGTCCGGGAAACGGGTTCTGAAAGTTGACCGGGAGGGACCCGGGCCGGGAAAACCGGGAATTCCCGTTCCCGGTTTCATCCCGGTTGCTTCAAAAAAACCGGGAAAAGGGACCCGAAAACCGGGAAACGGGTCCGGGTCCCGGACCCGTTCCGATCTCTAGCTCCGACTCGATCTTTCAGTCCGAGTCGGTCCATTTTGGCAACCCTATTCACAACATAAGTATATATTGTCACAAATGTTGTTTGTGTTATTTTTCGTTTTTCATATAAATAATTGCTTTGGGGTATCGAAATCTTTATAAGGAAAAGAGATATGGACCTAATTCTTTTTCATTTCGTATAAGTATCGATAGCTTTGAATTTTGTAGATTTCTCCTGTTTTTATTCCAAAATGAAATCAGTGTTTCCGTAGAAAACAAAAGTAGGTTTGGACAAAGTTATGATACAAAAAACAAACAACGTAAACCTATGGGGCGTTGTGCAAAATCAACGGTCGCTGGGTCTGGGTCAGTAACATAAACCTATTCCTATCTCCCTTACTCTGGACATACCTGGGGCTCCTAAGCAGCAAAAAACTCCACGGAGACCATAGGAAAGGAGGTATTTAGATTTGATTACCATAAAATCAGACATATAACATTTAAACAACTCCTATGTGCAAACAAATTTATAAACAACTCCTATCTGCAAACAAAATTTAAGCAACTCCTATCTGTAAACAAATTACCAAATAATGACGAAAAGAGATCAGTATATAAAAAATTTATTCATGACGCAAAAAGAGCAAAAATGGAAAATAAAATGTAAAAAAATAAAGCGTAAGAATTTTCGGAAGTCTGTAACTCGGTCCCGGAATGTCGGACCAACTTCGCCCACCCCTAGTTCGACTCAGCTGGACGAGCTCTTTCGAATGACATATCATTTGTCGAAATCGGTCCAGCCAAAAAAAGTCACCTATAAGTTAATAGAACCGGCATCTTAACGCTGAAATCTGTAAGCTCCCTATATAGGGACCCTATTCCACCAGTGAATACTTCTGTCCCTATGGACGGCTTTTTTTTGGTGCATCTGAAAGGGGGTGGTGGTTGACTGACACAAACACACAAAGCATATTTTTAAAACATCAATGGTGTAATAGTAAATAGTTGGGGGGAGAAAAAATAAGACGAAACAAAAAATAATGCTCTTGAGGTAAAAAGGTGATGAAGTCGTAGGGTGAACATTGTGTATATGAAGTGTGTGTTCTCTCTCTCTCTCTCACATGTACGAAAATCGAATTTGTGATATATTTTTAGTTGTTTAGAGAACAAAAAAAGAAGAAAAAGTATTTTTTCTTTTAATTATTTTGATGATAAAACTACACATTTTTGAGAAGATTATATCATTTCAGTGGTAAATTTTCGAAGAATTTCGAGCCTAAAATTTTTTGGAAAATTTTAAAGTAATTTTCCAGCACCTTTTCAAAGATTGGCTTTTAAGTTGTTTAAATTAGGGCTTGTTCACCATTGGTTAACTTTGCTTGTGGCGGCTCAAATAGAAAAGAATAACATCATTTGAGCCGCCACAGGCAAGAATTAACCGGTCGTGAACAACCCCCAGTTTAAAATATTTAATTCTTCACAAATGATTTAAAAAATTTCTTGATGTGACTTGTAGCTCAGTTGGTAGTGTTCTCCCCTTCCAGTGTTATGGGACATGGGTTCGAGTACTTTCGGGTCCCGATGTTTTTCTTTCTATTTTTTAAGGTCATTTTCTGTGGGTTTTCAATTAAAAAATTTTTCTAAGTTAAAAAAATTTTTTTTGAAATTTTTTTGAAAGTTTTTTTTGAATATCATTTTTATAAAAAACAATCAATGTTTAAACAATTTTGCTCGTTGTTTTTAATGTTTGCATTTTAATGCACTTCAATTTTTTGTAATTTTCAAAATCAATTTTTATTTTTAAAAATATTTTTAAAGGAAAAAAATAATTTTTTAATAAAAATAAATAATGGAAGAACAACAAAGAAATGATGACATTCCAATGATTGACGGAGCAGAAGCTTCTTCTGGTAGTTCTTCCGCAGCAAATAATACTTTGTCTTCTTCGTCCTCTTCTTCTGCTCAACGATTTTCTATTGTTGATGTACTGGGAAATGATGATTCAATGAATAGTAGTGGTGGAGGGCTTTCTAGTGATGGGAAAGAGGGAGGAAGTGGAAATTCTGCTATAGCTACTATTGTTCCTGTGCCTCCGGATCCGATGCATTCGGTTTGGATAGTTTTTTTTATTCTGAGAGGTTTGTAAAAAGGGGATAAGGAAGTAGGTAATATATGAAAATGACAGGAAAGAAGTTTCTGAAGATGGTTTCTATTAAGCGCCTTAATTGTTGCCCACTTTACTGTCGGGGCCCTCTCGGTCCATAACTCTTAATTCCAAAGCTTTTCTGACTACTCGTATCATTATCAAGGCTATGGGTGTTTAAACTCTTCCCAATCGGAAGCTAACTTTTTTAATTTCCTTTAGAATATTTTTTAAACAAATAAATACAAAAAAATGTGATTTTGAATCTTTTTTGGTTTCAATATTTTTTGGTGTAATTATTCTAAATCAACCGATGAGGCCTTTATGGACTTACGTGTAGGGGAACTGTTAAGGATTGTATATATTAACTTTTGTAGTAGTCTGATTGATTTAGTCGCTTATAAAAAATCCTCACCTTTGAGTTTTCGAAATTACACGACTTTTTTGCACTGTCAGCAACCTAAGAAAGTTATTAACAAGGATAGACCATCGCTCTTAACTTCTGTCATAAAACCCTTCCATTTTAATAATAAAAATTATTTTCTAGGCCATGTATGACTACGACGAGGGCGCAGTTTTACAACGCTTGCAATTGCTCTATCCCTATACTGATATTCAAGTTGATTTTTTATTTAAAAATTAAAGAAATTTTTTTAAAGAAATTGCCTCGAATTTGGAGTAAAACGGATCGTTGGTCACTCCCCCAGCAAAATAATAGTGTTAGCCAGCAATTGCCAATATTGGAACTTTCTGCCGATTTTTTGCGTGTTACTAAACGTTTTTTTATTTTAAATATTTTAAAGAATTTTTGTTTTTTTAAGGCAAGGGGACAAATCAAAACAGTAAGGACGCTGCTGCCGTCCGTGCCAATAGACCAATTCCACGCTCTTGTATTGTTTATTATTTTGAAATTACTGTTGTTAGCAAAGGACAAGATGGGTTAGTTTTGAAAATTATTTTTAGTGTTGGGGTTTTCGAGTCGGGCCGACGCTCGAGTCATTTTTTCGAGTATCCAGATCATATTTTTTTCTGGTCCAAAGTAATGACCAAAGCATTTCTCAGTGTTCCTTGCTTTTTTTCCTTGAACTTGCTTTTGCTTGACTTGATTAAAATCACTCAATTACATTGCTTATTTTAATAAAGAATTAAAACTTTTTCAGATTTATGGGCATTGGACTTTCTGAAAAAAATGTTTCGCTAAATCGTTTGCCTGGTTGGGACCCAATTTCTTATGGATATCACGGGGACGATGGAAATTTCTTTTCGTCTTCTGGCAAGGGAGTTGAATATGGACCTACTTTTACTACTGGAGATGTTATTGGGTGTGGATTGAATTTTGTGACTAGACAATTATTTTTTACGAAAAATGGACAACATCTGGGTATTTTAAAAATTATTTTAAGAAATCAGAATTTTGAAAAAAACATTCCCAGGAAAGCAGAATTTTAGTAAAACTTAACTGCTTATTTAATTTGTCATCATGTGCCGCTATAGCTCAGCCGGTTAGAGCGTGGGTCTAATAAGCCCAAGGTCACAGGTTCGATCCCTGTTAGCGGCATATATTTTTTCTTGGGAAAATATACTGACTGAATGTCCAAAAATGTTTTTTTGGAACTCCTACAAATTTATTTGAAAGAATTCTATTTTTTGGTTAAGTGGCTTAGTTTTCATTTTCTCCCTAATGTTGGGGTGGGTTCGAACCCTTTTGGGGTCAATTATTTTTAAATTAAATTTGAACACATTTTTTTGTGTTCTTTCTACGTTCTTTTATTCTTAAAATTTTTTTAAAATATTTTTAGGCGTTGCAAATGCCTTATCCATTCCATTAAATAATGATCTCTTTCCAACTATTGGAATGCAGACTGCTGATGAAATGGTTTTCTTAATAAATTTAAAAAGTAGCGTTATTTTTAAAGATTGACGCTAATTTTGGACAAAAACCTTTTTTATTTGATATGCGTTCAGAACTAAAAATGGCCGAAAAAGCAACCATGGATAATATTAATGCTATAGAATTACCTGCAGAAAAAGTTTTGTGGATGAACAGGTTTTTCTTTTTTTAATTAAATAAAGGTTAATAGGCTCGTTTTTTACTATTATCCAATTTTATTTTTGACTGAAGGACCTATTTGATTTTGTTATAAACCTAAATCTACAAAAATTAAGCGCCGTCTTGGGAATCGATCTAATTAACTCAATTAGAATAGATTATTCTAACATAAGGTAAAAGAAATCCATTACCTTACTTGGTTACCTGACACATTCCCCAACGTCGACGAAGATTTGATTTATAGAAATATTTTCATAATTTTAAAAATATTTCAAAACATTAAATCTCATGGATTTATTGTCGGCCTTTCCTGATCCTTTAATAGAATACATATGGAGGTAAACGATACCATCTTTGACTGTTTATCCCCCACTTTTTTCTTATAAATCCTCATAAAAATAAATGTCGCACACAAACGAGACTATTGCCTCAAAAATTTTAAATTTTTAATTAAGTCTTGTCTCAAATTGGATGGCTCATGAAGGCTATTCTCGCGCCTTAGACGCTTTAAATCGTGCAACAGGAGGTGGAACTAGAGGAGAACTTTCACAACAATTAGCTAAAAGCGATTCTCAAGTTTATTTTTAATTTAAAAAGATTTTTTTTTTAAATTTCCATTTAAAGGGTTCAACAATAACTTTTGATTCCAAAGATTCTCAATCACCAACAGTTGCAGCAGAAAAAGTTGCGGAAGTTGTAATGAATTCAATGATTGGATTATTGGGTGGAAATGGAGGGGAGAATTCTTCTTCCTCTACACAACCTCAAGGAGGAGGAGGGGGAAATGTTAGACGTTCAGTTGTACGTTCAGTTCAGGAAGCTCTTTATGAAGAAATGGAACAACGAAGAATTCTTGTTCGTATGGTTAAGAAGGGACAATTGGCTGATGCTATTGATAAAATTGAGGTTTAATTGAATTAAATTTGGTGTAAAAAGGTTTTGAAAAATTTTGTGGGAAACACATTTTAAATACAAGAGTAGGGTAAAACTTTGAATTTGGGTAGGCTTCGATCCTTTAACATTCTGTACTAAATTTGATAAGATAGGAAATCATGAAGTAAGTTTTTTTCGGCGTTATGGCCGCGTGCCGTTTTGGGCGTGTCCAATTAAACCTTATTTGAAAAATATTAGAATTAATTTTTTTCTGAAAACAATCCTAAACTTAAATAAACAAAATAAGAGCAGTAGTTTTTATGATTTTTCTGTAAATTTGAAAACTTGAAAAAATTTTTTTTGAATAAATACATTTTATATTCTAATAATTTTAGCAATTATTTCCTTCATTGTTTGAAACAAATCGACAACTTGCATTATTAATAAAAACACAGCATTTTATTGAAATGTATAAAGAAATTACTAAAGTAGGGTATTTTTTAAATTTTTGATTAGAAAAGTTTGGACCTCTTTCGGGTTAGAAAAGTTTGGGTCAATAATTTAGCAATTATTTCCGTTCCTGTTGGTCGGAATATTGAGAAAAAATCGAATCGCGTTTTGGAATAGTTTACACGGATCGGATTTCGAGTTGGCAATAGTCTGGGGTTTCGGCTACCTTGTGACATTCCTGGGTTGGGGTTTAAAGTTTTAGAATTACAAAATGGGGTTAAACATGGTCAAAGTCTTAATTAGGTATGGGATCTCTTCCGCTCTCGTTTCTATTTTCTTTTTGAAGTGGAAGAAAATTTTTTCTTTAAAGAATCCATTCTTCTTCGATCTTTATTTACTCTCATTTTATTTCGCCTCCGATTTTTAAAATAAGACAAAGCTCTAGTACATCCACCAATTTTAATTTTTACAAAAAATTATTTTAAAAGGAATTACCTCCATTACCTCAAGAACACCAACAATCAAATAATTTAAATGAAAATAATTCACTTTCAACTAAACAACAATTTAATAATAATAATAATAGTTTATCCTCCCCATCTCTACGTCCTTCAAGTAGTAGAGGTGGAAAAAGAAGTGCTTCTGCTGTAGATGATGATGATGATTTTACAATGATTCCGAGTAGTTCTAATGATGAGGGGAAGAATTTGAATTCTGCTACAGATTTGCATAATCCTGTTAAACGTCGTTCAAGTAATGGTAAGAGATAAATTATTCTTTTTAAAAAAAAAAATTTTTTTTAATGCCCCTATATTTAAATAAATAACTGAAAATGGGGTTATTAATTATATTCAATTGGGCATTTTTTACTTTTTAACTGCTGTTTATCTTCTGTTATCCTTACAAATTTTTGATATGGTTTACGTAGAAATTATAAAAATCCCGGAATCACGCCGGATTTCCATTAAATTTTGGAACGAGATATTTACGGATATCTAGGCGATGGTTTAAATTCTCTTAAAAAAGAGCTGCGCTCTGATAACTCAATCGGTATAGCACATGAACGTGGGCTAATGAAACCTAAATCTAGTATAGTACCACTTGAAGATATGTCTAAAATTTAGAAAAATGTTTTATTATTTTTCTTTAAGTTTAATCTTAAAGATCATTATTGTTGTTTTTAGAAGATAATGAACATACAAATTCTTCACAACAAAATGGAAATTCAACAAACAATAATTTTCCAAAACGTGATGATTTTATGGAAATAAGTGAAGAAAGTCGTGATGGTGTAAGTTCCTCTATCTGTGCTACAACATTGGAAACTATGTCGAATGGTGATGGACGTTCAAATGGATGTTCTTTACTTGTTGGAACACCCCCAACAAGCACAACAATTATTAAAGAGGAAGATTCGAGTGAATCTGTTTCTGGAAATGAAGATGAATTGGGTAGGGAAAAATTGAATTTTTTTTGAAGAAAAAATTGTTTTTGACGTAACCGAACGGGCCCGTTGGGCCTAGGAGTTGTGTTAAAACCCAACCACACTGTGTGGCTGCTTGCCAACTCTTTCTACTAAAGTTTTATTGGAAAATATGGTTGGGGGTCCGGTCCGAATTTTGGCCCGAAAAAGAAACGGTCCCCGATAAAATTGAGGCCCGAAAAAATTACTCAAACTTCGGCCCGACTCGAAAATCGCAACCCTATTGGCAAATAAAATATAAATCAGAATTTAATTGGAAGGGAAAGGAGCACTTCTTTTTAGAAGCCTTCAAGAGATAATGAACCTGATTGACTTTTATGGTTCTGATTAAGGTTTTTGGTGACAAGTTAAATTTTTCCTTGTGGAGGGTAAAATAGAGAAAACGAATAAGAGCTTTTAAGCCGCTTCAAGGGAGAATTAACTGGTCACCAACGACTATAGTTTTGATCCCTTAAATTTATACCTTCCCAAAATGTGTATTAACATTAAATTATTTGACAAATAGTTAAAGGAAAATTTTCTTTTTGAATTTTTTTGAAGAAAATTTTTTTTCTTTTTCAGAGCTTACCTTAGATGGGTTTAAAATGGAAGTTGAAAATGAAGATGCTAAGGACGAATTAACAGAATATGGAGGTTTTTCAACCATGGAAGAACAAAAACAATTTATTCGTTATGCCCCACTTTTGGAATATGGACAGGAAATTTCACGTTTTGCAATGAAAATGGATAATATTAGTAATGTTGGAGTAGAAGATGGACAAAGCGTTCAAAGTTGTGCAGCACTTAGGCACAGAATGAATGTTTGTTTTTAATTTAGTGATCGTAGGATGACCGATCAGGGATATCACGGGTTGACAGAAACCAGGATTTTTTTCCGATCCGAAACCCGTTCAGAGTTATTTTCCAAGCCGAACCCAATTTGAAATCTGGATCGAAATCCGACTTTTTCTCAACATTTGACATCCCTTCTACCGACGGTGTCTTTATGTATGTATTCCGATTGGTAGTACGGTATGGATAAGGCACGATAAAATTTTGGGGCTCCTCGTATTTATCGGTACTTTTTGGTAGTACGATTGGGCATACGTTACAAAATTCAGATTTCTAGCTAATTAAAAAAATTTACATTTAAAGGCTGCCTTCTCACTTTTATGTTATCGTGATCCTAGTCATTCTACCAATTTTTATTTACTTGAACAAACTCAACGTGATATTGTAGCTAAAGCACTTAATGCTGCAATTATTGGTGAGGGGATTATTTGAAAAAATTTGAGAAGAAAAATTTGAGAAAGAAAAATTTTTTCCCTTCATAGAATCACACGGCAAAGATGGTACCTCACCTTTAGAAAAATGCCTTAACCGCGCCCGCTTTATACGTGAACAGGCTTTGACATATTCTGCTTCTGCAGTTTTTACTGATGCTAATCGCCTTTTATTTGGAGAAGGAGAAGGTTGCATGGATGCTTGTGGCAACAGTAAATATATATACTTGATTTTTTAATAAAAATAAACTTGGGGGAAGTTTGTAAATTTTTGAATATACATCTGTCTTCTAATGTTTTGGATGGGATATTTGGCAGGATTAAGAGAGGGATATTTGAAGGATTTCGGAGGGCGGATATCAGGGGACTTGGTAGGATCAAGAGATTTGGCAGGATTAAGAGGGATATTTGGAGGATTTGGGAGGATTATAGGGATAGCAGGTGATAAATAGGACATTGTGGACTACGGTAAAGTACAAAATTTTCGGTTAATACTTCTTTTAGCTAACAAGTTTAAGTTGGGGATATTTACAATCTTTTTTTAAGTTTAACTAAATTTTATACGGATTTTGGAGTAGAAAGTAGCAATTATTAAACAATTTTTTTTTATTTTTCAGACGAAAAACCAGAAATTCATCAAGAAGAAGGAATTGATGTAATAAAAGCTCCTTTTATACATTCACCTAAAACGCCACAACGTTCGAAGGAAACAAAAAAGAATTTGTAAAAGAAATAAAAATAATTTTTTGGTGATTGAAATTTTTTTTGACAAAATTTTTAAAAAAAATATTTGAACAAATTTGTCAATTTTCCTTTTTTGTCTATACAATTTTGTGACCGGAAAATATTTCTTTCTCCTTTTTATTTTTTAAAATAAAAAAATTTTTTGGTTTATTCTATAAATAAATATTGTCAATACTTAATAAGATGAAAAATAATTTTTTTTTAAATTCAATTTTGCATTTGTAAAATTAAAAAAATTTTTTTTTGATAAAGAACAAGAGCTGTTCAAGACTCTTGGCATTGAATAGGGTTGTCGGTTTTACCATATTCTTCGGCTAACCATCAGTGGTTGGAAGCTCGTACCAAAATTCGTACTCGTACTCGTACCTGTGTACGAAGTACGAGTACGAGTACGAGCAAAAAAATGGGCAGGTACGAAGTACGAGTACGAGTACGAGAAAAAAAATAAGGCCAGTACGAGTACGAGTACGAAAAAATAAAACAGGCCAAGTACGAGTACGAGTACGAGCAAATGGACTCGTACCTCTCGTACTTTGACATTAAATTTTTTAAGGAAAAGTGAAAGGAATATTTATAATTTCTCCCCGTTTTCCTTTTGTTGGTCGATGGTTAAGTGGTTAGTTTGACTGACTTCACTCACTTGTATATTTTGGCAGTGATGGGTTCGAATCTAGGACCTGATTTGAGGCGTAGAAAATTTTTTTTTATCAAAAATAAATGTTTTTAAACTAGGATTTTTATTTTTAATTTTTAAATTTATTTTTTTATAAATATTTTAGACTTGAAAAACATTAAAAATTTTAATTTAATCATGAATTTTTCAAAATTTTCGCCTCCAGCGGTAAAAAAGGAAGAAATTTGGCTATTGGCCTTCCAAATTTTTCAAAATTTTCGACTGCGGCGCAAAAAATGAAGAAATCTGACAATGGGACCTCCAAAATTCTCAAAATTTTCGCCTGCGGCGCAAAAAATGAAGAAATCTGACAATGGGACCTCCAAAATTCTCAAAATTTTCGCCTGCGGCGCAAAAAATGAAGAAATCTGACAATGGGACCTCCAAAATTCTCAAAATTTTCGCCTGCGGCGCAGAAAGGGATTTGATGGAAAATAGAGGCGTGTCGGGTTTTGAAAAATATACAAGTCTGGTTTCGGGTTGTAAAAAATACCGGGTTTCGGGTTAACTGGCCAATACTTGGAAGAAATGTTGTCCTTGGACGTAAAAATGCTCAAAATTTTCGCCTGCGGCGCAGGAAATGGATGAAAATGGAGGATTTATGGCTTCAAAACCTTCCAAAAATCGAAAATTATCGTATACGGCTCTAAAAATTAAGAACTATATGCAGTTGTCCCTAAAAATTTGCAAAAATCTTCGATTTTTTGAATATTTCCCAAGTACGAGAAAGTACGAGGTACGAGTACGAGGTACGAGGCCTAAAATAGAGCATGTACGAGTACGAGTACGAGAAAAAAAATTAGACATGTACGAGTACGAGTACGAGGAAAAAACAAGGCATGTACGAAAGTACGAGTACGAGTACGAGGTAAAAAAAGGCCTGTACGAAAGTACGAGTACGAGTACGAGCAAATTTCGAAATTCCAACCACTGCTAACCATAATACTTTGCCTCACGAGAAATGGAGAAAGGGAAGAAAAATGGTCAGAAATAAGGGTACGAAACCGACCATTACCTCGGATAGTTGGAAATCCTCGAATATCCGATATCCGGACCGAAATTTTCCGGATATCCGGCCTTTTTTGGATCCGGATCTTCGGATCCGCCAACCCTAATCGACAACCCTATTATTGACTTAAAACCTTTCTTGAGAGTTTTCAGTCTTTGGTCAAGGGTCGTTGAGGGTTATAAGAAATTTTTAGGTTTTGGACAGCTCTAAAATCATCTATTCTTAAATTGTATTTTTGTGCTTTCATGACAAGTAACTAACAAAAAAAAATTTTTTTAGTTTTTAAATGAAAATATATGATTTTGGATGTATTCTTAAATATTTTTAGTCATCATTTGTATAAAAATTGTATAAAATTTGTGGAATTCTTTTTCAATTATTACTGAGCGAATTAGGTATTTGGGGGTTTCGGACCATACAATTAGGAAAATAATATTTAAAAATAAACAAAACATCAAAATAGGGATCCAACATTTTCATTTTTTTATTCTCACTCATTTTTTCCTTCAAAAATTACAGGTAAAAGGCAAGTATCAGGAATGAGAAAATAGAGGCAACCTAACAAAAATCAGTCTAACGGCCAAATTCAACGTTTATAAAGAAAGAAATTTGACCATTACAGTCAGGAAAAATAAAAAGGAAAATGAATCAGACTCAGGGTGGGGGAAGGCGGGATGTTTTTTCCTAAAATCTTTTTATAGTGTAAAAGAGAAACGTTGATTAAAAAATTTAGATCGCGATTTTACGATAAATTTTAGTCAAAAGAATGCCATTTTTTATTAAAATGAAGATAAAAATGATACTTTTGAAGGTATTTTAAACAAGAATTTTAAACAAGTGATTCTTTTAAACAAATAGCAGAGGTGAATAAATCATTTCAAATATTATACAAATTAAAGTGACAACTCAAGACAAAATATTGTAAGAGGAAGGGATCCAAAAGGGAATTTAAAACGTGGGGTTTAAGAGTTATTAAAAGAGAAGGGGGAAGTAGTGCCTCGATAAGAGGAGCACATGGACATAGAAAGCTAAGGCGCTTAGCAATAACGGTAATTCTCTGGTTCGTACCCCCCACTCCTTTTTCCTTCCTCAAAGTATTAAAAAATGGGCAGTCAGTCTTAGCTTATAGAACTCGTCGAGCTGTGTCGAATGACACCTAAATTAACCACCGTTCTTAACTTTTGGCCGAGATACAGACAAAAACCCTGGGCGAAGTGCAGGGTTTTGCAAAAGCGTTCAACGACTACAATAGGATTACTTTATGTCATAACTTTGTCAAATCTTGTTCAATTATGTTGATTTTGATGTCTTTCGAATCAGCTCGACAAGCTCTTTCGAGTAAGCTATTATTTGATTAATCGAATTTTTAACCCAAAAATGAGCTTGGTCCACTCTTTTGTTTTTCAAGTTTCTGGGGTCTGTATCTCGGCCCAGAGTTAAGACCAGGGGTTGATTTTGGTGTCATTCGTCACAGCTCGACGAGTTCCATAAACTAAGACTGCCTGACCATTTTTTAATACTTTCTGGAAGGAAAAAGGAGTGGGGGGTACGAACCAAAGAATTACCGCAATAACTGCCAGAAGGTTGAAGGATCGATGGTAATCTTTTAATTTACTGGTCCTCCTTAGAAAAAATGAGCAGAAAGTGTTCTTCCGATATTTTTGAAGTTTTCTAAGAGATATGTAAACGGTGGAGCTGAGTCAGAGCGTCAATGTAGAATATGTTCAGTTCTAATCCGGACTTGAATTCTACCAATTTTTATTTCCTTTACTAAAGTAACTCTAAAATTTCAATTTCTAATTTTTAACCCGAATTCGACTCGGTCGAATTTTGCCCAGTTTTTCGAAAGACTAGTAAAATAGAAGATTGCCCGATCAATGCACCTATACTCGGCCCCCATTTCCACTAAAAACTATTCCATGTCGATTTCTGTTCGATATTTTTTCTTTCCTTTCAATCCTCGTTGAATTTCATAAAAATATTATATGTTGTTGAGCCTACTGTGGTTGACCTAAATGTTGACTGTTTATTTAATGCGGTATACACTATAGGACGCGTATTTTAGTTTTGAGTCGCATGTTCTCTGATGGGATGCATATACTAGTTTTGGGACGCTTATCATTAATAGGACGCATAAAAGCTCATGTGGCACATAAAAGCTCATGCGAAGCATGTCCTAAGGTTGAGCCCAATTATATTCCTAACTAGCATTCGGATATTACAAAAATGATTACCTTGCTCTTCTGCAGTAGAAACACCTTGATGTGTATACTTTCTAATAGGATTACACACAGGACAGTCTTCTTTAGTGCAATTCTTCCAATGAGAAATCATTTGGCGTGAAGAAGCACAATGAGCAAATGTACATGTACGTCCAGATGAACATTTACCCATGTGTTCCAAAACACCTTTCATTATTCCACAATAAGGAAGTTCACAACGGTGATGTGGGTCCGACTATTAAAAATTTTTAAATCAATATTACAAAGGAAAAGACCTTTTCTCTTTGTTGACATTTATGAGCATGCAAAAGAAGCACAAGTTGTTGTTGGATTAATTTTCGTTTTTCAGGATCTTGTCTTGATAAACCCGCATTAAGTTGGGTTGGTATTTGCTGTCTTATATGGGTTAGGTTTGCTTTTTAAAATACACCTCTTTTTGTACCTTATAGTGCCTACTGAACCGGGCAAGAAGGAAGTTTATCGCTGGCTTATTGCTGGGCGCTTTCGTTCACCACGTACATATACCTATGTGCTATGTACATACCGGAGCCTTTGCATAGTAACCAGCTGACCCCCTTTTTTCTTTCATTAATCAAACGGCTAGTATGAAGCGTCTTAAAAAGCAAACCTAGGCAATATAGAAGGTTCTGGCATTTGTTGGACTGGATTAGCCTTCTTTAAAAATAAATTCTTTATTAAGTCAAAAAATATTACGAACATTAATCTCCTCCATAAAAACACCCAATGTTCGGTAATAACCATTAGATCCAAGAAAGTTGATTACTGACTGTCTAAACCAAAAATGGTTGATTAAAAAATATTCTTTAATGTCACATACATATTAGTAGGGGGATTTAAAGCCCATTCCATCTTTATTGAATTTGTAGTAGTACACAAGAAACAAAATTTCTAAGATTGTTTTCAATCAATATAGTGTAATCCTGTCTGTCTATTCCTGTTTGACCTCGAATAGATTCTTGATTCGATGTGATATTTGCAGATTAATAAACAAACTTTTCTCTATATTTACTAAAGTCTGAAATTTGCATGAATTACTTGCATAAATAAGCAAAAACAATAATAATCATGGTGGCCCATATAATGGCAAAAATGGTTAATAAATGCAAAAATAAAATATGAGGGCGAATTTTTTGACTCATATAAAATAAATATGAGGGTGGCCGAACGTTTCGTCACTGAACTTTTCGTCACCGAACCTTTTGTCAAAACTTTTCGTCACTGAACCTTCCGTCACCAAACCTTTCGTCACTGAACCTTTCGTCACTATTCACCATAAAAAAGAGAAAGCACATCTGGATGGACAAATTTAACAAAATAGATTTATAGAAATTAAGTTGAATAAAAGAAAGTCATATGAATGAGGATGAAATATAATAAACAATGTCGCGTCAGCCATGTCGCGTCAGCATGGCATGAAGGAGACGGGAACCGTTTTAAAATCGGATGGATAAAAAATGCTAACCATTAGTGTTTCACCGGAACCGAAATTTTGACCGGAACCGGAACCGGATCCAATTTGAGTTCCGGTTCCCGGAACCGGAACCAAAAAAACACCGGAACTTTCCGGAACCGGAACCGGAACTTCCGGTGAAACTCTACTAACCATTCACATAATGCTGAGCCTTACAAAAAAGAGGTAAATCATAAAAGTATTTTCCGGAGTATTTTTTTCTTAGATACGTGAGGCATTCGAGCGCTTGAGACAACTTGCTGTAAGGCCTAATCCGGTTGTAACAAGGGACGCCGTTGATATGGCTCGGGCAATTCTCTTCTTTTCTAAACTTTTGCTTAACTTCGTTATCTTAGTCGTGGAATCTAAGCGAACGACTTCATATTGGTCTATCCAGAACCAACAATTCGTTGGAGGGATGGCACAATGCATGGGGCTCCTTACTTGAACAAAATCCGTTGTTAAGTACGGATTTTACTAAATTACTTTACTAAATTACCGATTATGATCAATTTGTTATTTTTGACAACTTCTTATTTGATTTTTAAAATAAAGTCTTGGTGACGAAAGGTTCAGTGACAAAAGGTTTTGACGAAAGGTTCGGTGACGAAAAGTTCAGTGACGAAACGTTAGGGAACCAATATGAGGCAAAAATAAAATATACTTGCTGTACATCTTTTTCTTTTTTGTTTCGTCTTTGTTTACTTACTTTCTGGTTCATTGATTGAATTTTACTATTATGCTTATTTACACAAGTATTTTATGTAAATTTCAGTCTTTATAATCATAAACACAGAGAAGAGTTTATTTGTGAATCTGCAAATATCACATCGAACCAAGAATCTATTCGAGGTCATAAACAGGACAGCAACTTCTGAACGTAACCTATAATTTGACCACTTTCCCAATTTTTGTTTAGGAGCTTCAAAAATAAAGCAACTTTTTGAAAGATATTTAGCCAAAAGTAAGGTTGGCGGATATTTGGAAATCTTCGGATATCCGGATCCGGTATCCGAACCGAAAATTTCGGATATCCGGCCTTTTTTCGGATCCGGATATCCGGATCCGCCAACCTTAGCCAACAGGATTACACTATATTGATTGAAAACAATCTTAGAAATTTTGTTTCTTGTGTACTACTACAAATTCAATAAAGATGGAATGGGCTTTAAATCCCCCTACTAATATGTATGTGACATTAAAAAATATTTTTTAATCAACCATTTTTGGTTTAGACAGTCAGTAATCAACTTTCTTGGATCTAATGGTTATTACCGAACATTGGGTGTTTTTATGGAGGAGATTAATGTTCGTAATATTTTTTGACTTAATAAAGAATTTATTTTTAAAGAAGGCTAATCCAGTCCAACAAATGCCAGAACCTCCTATATTGCCTAGGTTTGCTTTTTAAGACGCTTCATACTAGCCGTTGTCAAGCAATGCGATTACTGAATAAATCTGGATATTTTTGACTGGTGTAAGAAAAAGGGGGCTCAGCTGGAATTTAAAATTCTTATTAGGCAAGGGCTTAAGATCTAAAAAAGGTGAGTGTTGTGTAGACTTAGGATGTGTGTAAATACCAGGTGAACATATTGACAAACTGAGCTATACAGGGTGACCGAAAGCGCCAAGCAATAGGCATCGATAGATGCCGAGTCATCGAACGCTAAGGCGCAAAAAGAGGTTTATCTCAAAAAGCAAACCTAACTTACCTATATAAGACAACAAATGCCAACCCTACCTAATTTGGGTTCAGCACCACGACTTCAAGATCCTGAAAACCGAAAATTAATTCAACAACAACTTGTGGTTCTTCTACATGCCCATAAATGTCAACAAAGAGAAAAGGTTTTTCCCTTTATTTGATTTTTAAAATTTTTTAATAGTCTGACCCTCATCACCGTTGTGAACTTCCTTATTGTAATACAATGAAAGGTGTTTTGGAACACATGGTTAAATGTACATTTGGACGTAAATGTACATTTGAACATTGTGCTTCTTCCCGCCAAATAATTTCTCATTGGAAAAATTGTACTAATGGAGAAGATTGTCCTATATGTGTGCCTGTTAAAAAATATACACATCAAGGTGTTTTTACTGCTAATCACTTGGAATATCCGAATCCTAGTTAGGAGTTTAATTGATAAATTAGTCCGCCAATATAGGTACACTCAGAAAAATATATATAGGTACACTCAGAAAAATTTGCCGTTATCACTTGACTTGATCCTAGCGTGTGACTCCGATGCCTGGCTGTAGCTGGCGAGCATCAGTCCCTAATAGGAAGGTAGTCTAGTTTTGCTTGTAATTAAGCAAAGGATTGACTTACCTACTATCAAAATTACTTTTGTTTAATCCCTTAATCTTTGTGTTTGGTTTAACTAATCAATAAGGTGATCATGATATATCTAGTTGATCGTACACTACACTAAATAAACAAACATTTAGGTCAACTACAGATGGTTCAACCACCTATTCAACAGCCTATTGACGATAATTTACCTAAAGAGGATCAACCAAATCAAATGCTAGCACCGGGGCGTCTTCATACATTGCTTGAAAGACTTAAAACAGCAAAATCACAGGAAGAGAAGGAGGAAATATTTAAAGATTTAAGAAAAACTCCACATCTTTTTAATGCTTTTTTAAAGATGACGAAAAGAACTCCTTAAGTCGCGACTTAACCTTGACTATATTTTAATTGGGAGAAATTGATATGTATATTGTTGCCGCGACAATCAAATTAAAAAATAAACTTAAAAATGTTAATCCTAATAATTATTAATTTTAAGACCTCACTTTTTCATTCCAAATAAATAAATTTGATAAAAAATACTCGAAGTATTTTATTATATTTTTTAGACCGATAAAAATGTGTTTTACTTTTTCATTCTTTATTCCAAAATGATCTCAATCCCTTTCATTCCAACCGTTCGAAGAAAATTTTGAAAACTAGTACCTAAACCTTATTTTTTCTTAACGACATACATATTTACGACTGATTTGAATTTTGATTTAAAAATTTGTATTTGTAATTTCCCCTTCCCCCATCTTTATGTCTAAGCTCCTTTGTCTATTTAAATACTTGTATATTTTTTGGCTTGTATTTAACTTTCCTTGGTCGTTTTTCTCCTCAAACTACCTATCTTAAGTACTTTATTGTACTTCTTCCAACTTTATATATTCGTTTCGGCAATATCTTCAAAGGAGTGCCGGCATCGCTTTTTTCCTTACTTCATTGGTCTGGTCATTTTCCCTTACTTTTCAATGATTTATTTTTGCTGCAATAGCAATATAGTCTAAAAGTAACTCTTTTACATAAAAATAAAATAAAAGAATTTTATAAATAGTATACCGGTGGAAAGGTTTCGGTATAAGACACATACCATTCGATTCGTCTCGACAAGCTGAGTCGAACGGTACCACTCTTTTTTTCCGGAGATGCCTGTGGACCGAGATATAGGTCCCCGAAAATCGTAAAACCATAGGGGGGAGTAAGCACAATTTTGGCATGAAAAATTCGATTTTTCGAATGATAGATCATTCTAAAGAGCTTCTCGAGCTGAGTCGAATGACACCAAAATCAGCTCGAGATCTTGCGTCTGAGCCAAGATAAACAGGTTCAAAATGGTCAACGTACTATGGGGCATCGGCGAGGCGCTTGTGCAGATCTTCGATATTTAGGGGTCTATATGTCGGTTAAATCAAGTCGGATTTCGTTTATTTTGGTGTCATTCGACTCAGCTCGAGGAGCTCTTTCGAATGAGCTATCATTCAAAAAATCGAATTTTTCATCCCAAAATTGTGCTTACTCCCCCCTATGGTTTTTCGATTTTCGGGGACCTATATCTCGGTCCACAGGCATCTCCGGAAAAAAAGAGTGGTACCGTTCGACTCAGCTTGTCGAGACGAATCGAATGGTATGTGTCATATCGAAACCTTTCCACCGGTATACTATACTACAGCCAATTTTTCACAAGTTAAGTAATTCACTGTATTCCCAAAAATCTTTTATGGGAATTTTATTCAGTCTTTTTTTAGCTAATTTTTAGCAGAGTCGAAGCTTATGTAATTTTGTAGTAGTTTTGTCACGATTTGAGAAAAAGTTTGGGGTTCGAAATTTACGGGCAATGGTTTAAGTCGAAAACGACAGAGTTCAAAAATTCCTATTTTTAATGTCTAATTTTTAGTTGATTTTTAAATATATTGGTAATTCTTGCGTTCGTACCCCCACTCATTTTTCCTTCCTCAAACTATTAGAAAATGGTCAGTCAGTTAATCAAATTTTCAGTTTATAGAACTCGTCGAGCCGTGTCGAATGACACCAAATGCAACCCCTGGTCTTAACTTTGGGCCAAGATATAGACAAAAAACCTGCGCAAAGAGAAAGGTTTGCAAAAGCGTCTCACGACTACAATAGGATTACTTTGTCATAACTTTGTCAAATCTTGTTCAATTACGTTGATTTTGATGTCATTCGAATCAACTCAACAAGCTCTTTCGAATGAGCCATTATTTGTTTAATCGAATTTTATCCCAAAAAATGAGCTTGGTCCACCCTTTTATTTTTCAATTTTCGGAGGTCTGTATCTCGGCCCAAAATTAAGATCTGAGGTTGATTTTGGTGTCATTCGATACTGCTCGACGAGTTCTATAGCCTACGACTGGCTGACCATTTTTTAATACTTTGAAGAAGTAAAAATGAGTGGGGGGTACGAACGCAAGAATTACCCTCTAACTTTGGTGGTGGTATTCCAATGTTACAACAATCATCATCATCACCTGATTCTGGAGGTTCTTCTTTTTCATCTGAACCATCAGAACCTCAAAGTCAAGTTTCTTCTCACCAATTTATGTTTGGATCACCACCATCTCAAGCGGATGTCAATGTTTTGTTGAATGGATACAATTCAAATCTGTAAAATATTTTTGAAGGATTTTCGGCGCTTCTCTAGTTTATGAGCCATTAAAAACTTATGAGTCTAATAAAGACCTACAAACCCAATGGAAGTTTGTTTCTATATCGGTACCAGACTCGTCCGGGTAATACATAAGGAAATTGTCCCCTTTTACTTTTCCTAGTTCCCACCATCTTTAGCCTTTTTCCTTATTTTTCATAAGGCTAACATCTCAAATCATCCGAATAGGTCCCTAGCTCCTGGGATCAAACCAACGGTCCACAGCGTTTGTCAATTTGAGTACTCTATGGCCATGAAAGCCCTTTACATGATGGAGTTAAGTTATGGGGGTAAGTTACCATGTAAGTGTAGGCCTGACCTACAGAAGCAAGGTACTTACCGATTTTATTGGACTCATAAACTTTCAATGGACTATAAAGCTTCATTGGACTCATGAAAGAATTAGGCTCATAATGTAGATCAGAGCCGAATTTTCCTTGTAAAAAATATTTTTCAGCAACGGACGACAACAATTTTCATCAAAAGATGGAATGCCTCTTCCTGAACCACCAGCAATTGCTAGAGATTGGCATTCTTCAATAACTCTTGATTTAAGAAATCATTTGGTTGCAAAATTGGTTAAGGTGTTTATTTTTGACTTTTTGAAAGTCTATCTTGAATATAGTGTAGGGTAATTCATGCCCAGTTATAAACTGATAACTCCCGGTTTTCGTTTTAATTATATTGGTGTAATTAAATCTGAAAGGGAATTGAATACACTTACATTTGGAGGGTGATTGTTAAGGATTTGCTGTCTCGAGAATTACAAGCAAAGCCTAATTGTCTTGTGGGTGTTTATTTGACCGATATATGGAGTATAATACTATTAGACATGAGACTTCAATTGCAGTCAGGCATCTAACCCGAGTCTCCCGGTGTTTATACAACGGCAGTGATATTTATATAGGGGTAGGATTTTTGTTTAGGAATTTCAAGCAAAGCTAGACCCGGTTACCTCCGCATTCGGGGCATGGGTTTGGAAGCAATTTTCTCTTTTTTAAAATCGTTCTTAAAACTACAATACTTTAAAGGCCATTTTTCCATCACCTGATCCAGCAGCAATTCATGACCAACGCATTCGTGATTTAATTATTTATGCTCGAAAAGTAGAGAAAGATATGTTTGAACAAGCACCGGATAAAGAAGCTTATTACCACATGTTGGCAGAGAAAATTTACAAAATCCAAACTGAATTGGAAGAAAAGAAAAAACGAAGATTAAATGAACAGCAACAACTTGGAGGAGTAGGAGGGGATTTTCAACAAGAACAACATCCTCAAGCATTGCTTCACACACAACCAGAGCCTATGCCTCTTCCTGAACCACCAGCAATTGCTAGAGATTGGCATTCTTCAATAACTCCTGATTTGAGAAATCATTTGGTTGAAAAATTGCTTAAGGTGTTTATTTTGACTTTCTGAAAGTCTATCTTGAAATAGGCTGTAATTCACGTACCGGATAATAATAATTGTAGCTCGTACCACCCCTATTTTTGGCTCCCTTTTCTATTTTTAATCGTACTTCGTTCCGAATACGAGGTACACATGAATTTTAGTATGAGCGTCCAATGACGATTATTAGCCGATGGCACACTGCGGATTCGTCTCACCTCAGATTAGGCCCTCTGAACAAAAACCGCGGATTCGTCCTCTCTGGTTTCGTCCCATTTCAAAATGCCCAATAAGCTAAGAATACTCAATTCGTCGAACCATAAATTAAAAAGGGAGATCTACCGTCTAAAAAAGACGGTTATCTTTGGATACCGTATAAAACATTACATAAAACTCCATAAGTAAATACTAAAACCAGACTAGGACACGGATACTGATTTTGGTATCCGTACTGATTTTGGTATCCGTATCCGGATATTTACTGCGGATACAGACGGATATCCGCAGGCATTTTTATAATATCTGTATCCATATCCGTATCCATGTCCTAGTCTGACTAAAACACTAAGAATATCTGATTGAAAAGTCCTCTAAAAGCGTCGTTTTTTGTCTAAAAATAAGTACATGTATTAAAGGCCATTTTTCCATCACCTGATCCTGCTGCAATTCATGACCAACGCATTCGTGATTTAGCTACTTATGCTCGAAAAGTAGAGAAAGATATGTTTGAACAAGCACAAAATAAAGAAGCTTATTACCACATGTTAGCAGAAAAAATTTACAAAATTCAAACAGAATTGGAAGGAAAGAAAAAACTAAGTTTAAATGAACAGCAGCAACAACAACTTGGAGGAGTAGGAGGGGATTTTCAACAACATGGAGATTTACAGCAACAAAATCATCAGGCGCTGCTTCACACACCCCAAGTAAATATTATTTATTACGTACAGTACGGCTCTCTCACGGATAAATGATTTCTTTTAAAATTTTTAAAAAGCGAATGACCTCTTTGATCGACTCGTTTAACTTGACTTTTTCTCGACCCGACCATTCTTGGTTTGGTTTATTACGTATAATTATACTACTTCTGTTATTCATTATTATTATATTGTCTTGCTAACCAATTTTCATACTTACACTTATATCACTTGCTTAAAACCCTTTTTATTTTATTAGACGAATGAAGCTGATCAACAACCAATACATCATCAATCTGGTCCAAGTGAAGGACAACCACCATCATCACAACAATTAATAGGTGAAGGACACCCACAATATCCCGAAAAACGAAAATTAATTCAACAACAATTAGTTCTTCTTTTGCATGCCCATAAATGTCAACAGAGAGACAAGGTTTTTTTCCTTGTTGATCTCTTTAAAAAATTTTTTTTAATAGGCGGAGCCACATACTCCTAGCCATTGTAACCTTCCCTATTGTAATATAATGAAAGGGGTTCTGGAACACATGGTTAAGTGTACATTTGGACGTCAATGTCTGTTTGCTCATTGTGCTTCTTCCCGTCAAATAATTTCTCATTGGAAATATTGTACTAATGAGAACTGTCCTGTCTGTAAGCCTGTTAAAAAATATACAAATCCTCAAGATGTTGTTATGGGACAAAACATAGATACTATGTTAAATAATTTGCATATTTAAAGCTGCTACTTGTTTACAATTTAAGAGAACCTTGAAAAGAATCATTTTTTTAATTTTGATTTTGTAACTAATTTTTAAATTCTTTTTTGGTTAAAATTAACAAATTTTAAAATTATTGTTAAATCGATTAAGATTTAAAGTAGGTACATATAAGGGGGTACACCCCGATGTACCGCGAGCCCAATGTAACGCCGAGCTATAACTTTGTTCAAAATTGTCGAATCGTGGCGCCCTGGTATGGTTCGATGCGGCTCGACAAGCTGAACCGAACCATACCAGGGCGCCACGGATTCGACGATTTTGAAAAAAGTTATAGCTCGGCGGTACATTGGGCTCGCGGTACACTGGCCTGCTCCCCATATAAGGGTCAAAAGCGTCTGAGAAGGTATAGGTGGATATTCCAAATCAATGCACCCTTCGAGAAAATAGTTTATGGGTATTCAAAGACTAAAAATTAGATACAGTACTACATATTAAACATTAAAAATAAAAAATCATGTCCGCACAAAAGACTAAAAACCCACAAACCCCCCAATAAAGTTTTTATTTTTAATTTTCTTCCATTTAAAATTAATTGTTTTCCATTTTGTGAGGGACCTAGGCTCAGACAGGCTTTCTGGTGATAGAAACGAGGAAGGAGAAATTGCCAGAACATGCTTCAGGTTTTTTGTTATTTCAAATAAAAAAAAATTTAAATATAGGCGAATCAGACCCAAACGGCCCTATTTAGGGCCGCAAATCTAATAAGTGGAACGATGAGTGACTTTTATTTATTTTTTGATAAATTTTTTAAAAATCTTTTAAATTTATTTTGGTCCACCGATATCCCCTTTAATCCCTTTAAATCCTATTATATCCCTAGATATCCACCGATATACTCCTTTTGATCCCTCTATATTACGCAAAAATCTCTTGAGCTTCACTTTAGTCCGTCCAAATCCCCTTATTTTCCTCTTAATAATTTTTAAATCCCATTAAACTTTTTTGGGTGTTTTGTGGATTTTTAGCATTTTGGGTCTTTTTGGGGGAGCCTAAAAATCCCCCTTCTATCAATAACACAGTTGCCCCGAATAGAGAAACATAAACCTGCTTTTTCTAATGCTTTTTTGCTCCTCATTTTAGCTTTCTCTAATTTTTACAAGAAAACTGCAATTTTCTACTTTATTTATTTATTTAAAAAAACATCCAACACATGAAGAAAAAACACCCAACTCAACATATCCAACTTAATTTTATAAAAGATAGAGAGGGGGGGGGGACTGCAGGTTTTCTATTTTTATGAAATTTTAGAAAAACAATTTGGATTTTTTTATTTTTTAGACAATTAAAAATGTTTTTTCTTCCAACTGAAACAAAACTTGATGTATTAAAATGTCTTGATTTTAATCAACTACTAACTGTTAAACAAATCAATTTTTACTTTCACAGTTTAATTAATAAATATCAGGAAGAATTATGCTTTCGAATGAAATTTAATAAAATTTCAATAGTAAATATCAACTAAAAAATCTTTTTAATTGAATTTTAGCATGTTAAACTTCAAGTGTTAGACTCATATAAAATCGTTAAAGTTGAACCAGGACTTGTTAAAAATAATTTAAATTATCAACTTAAGAACCAGGTTAAAAATTAAATTTTGAGTTCTTTTTTATACAGGAATAGTTTGGTTTAGGCTAGCTAGGGCTTCTATATATGTGTCTGAGGGTCTAGTCTAAACCAAACTATTACCAATAAGTGTAAAAGATTAAATTTTCAATTGGATTACAAATACTATTTCAGTGGCAGAACGCTATAAAAAGATACATGCCGTTATTTCAATATGTTTCAAACGTCTTTTCTGATCACAGCACCCTTTCTGAGTGTCGCAGAGACTGTTTTATTTGTGTTGAGAGGACGTTTAACTGCTTTGTAGAAAATGAGCCTCATCATTATATTTTGATACTGCCAACCTTTCCAAGAAGTATTGAAGAATTGGTTATTATTCGTTACTATTTGGAACAAATTTTTAATTGTCTTTTTGAATATTCTTTGTTTGCTGAAGTTGTAATTAATCCAGAAATGATTAATTTATTATTTTCAACTGACAGAATTACTCCTCGCTTACACGTTCAAAAACCAGAAATATTTCCTAATAGTGGACATACACTTGATAATAGTTGGAAGTTCATTTCAAATCATTTAACAATTTCTGAATGTCTTACCATTAATACAAAAAGCGTCGGAAACAGGGATTTATTCAAAATTTTAACGAAAGAAGGCTATAAATTACCGAAAATTTTTTTGAAAAATTTAAACGAGAAATGGCTTTATGATGCTATTGTTGAGGTAAAAAAATATGAGAATGTATGAGAAATTGAAAAAAAATCTATGAGAAATTAAACATTTATATAGTAAAGCAGCTGGGCTATAGCTATTTATCTCCTTTAGTTAGTGCAAAAGGTTATTCGGCGGCTGGGAGCGAACCAGCATCTTCAGTAGACCAGACTGATGTGTTAGCCATTACACCACGCCGCCTACTGCACAGCCTTAGGAATTAAATAGCTATATGCTTTACAATATTTTCTCTGTATATGTAAACACGAAACACGCCTTCCCCTTTTCGGAATCAAGCATCCTCGCTTGTTTGCTTGTTCTTTATAATTAAAAATATCTTGGTTTTTGACTTGGATTGCTTTATTAACATTTGAATGACGTCAATTGTTTTACCCACACCTATTTTAAAAAAGCCAAGATTCTAGCCATCTATCGAGATTTTTCGCTTAAACGAATCCTTTCGTATAAACAAAATATATAAGTTCAATCCAATTATGAGTGATAAAATATTAAAGGTCGAATTTTTGAAAAATACATATACCGTATTTCCTCTAAAATAAGCACCGGAGCTTATTTTTTCTATCGACCTTTAGAGGGGGCTTATTTTAGAGTGCTTCTTTTAGAAGGGGGGCTTATTTTAGAGGAAATACGGTACGCCTAAAAATAAGTTAAAAAATAGATTTTAAGCATATAACAACATCCGAATACCGTATTATCTCTAATAGAATGGCAGCCTCCAGTTGAATGGCAGTCTCTAATAGAATGGCACTTTGGAGGATGATTGAAAAATAGAATGGCAGCCTCTAATTGAATGGCAGCCTCTAATAGAATGGCACCCTCCATTTTTTACGTTGTACTTTTCCAAATATAATAATAAATTTATTCATACCAAAGGGTATATAATATACCACTGAAATGGATGAGTACAAAAAATATTGTGAAAAATAAAATATGTAACTTGGGATTAGAAAGAATAGGAGTCATTTAGAAAAAATTAGTGAACACAAATATTTAAGATGTCTTAAGATATTTTGAATTTTTGCTTAAAATAAAAAAATATATATGTATTGGGAACGTAAAAAATGAGTAAATTATGTTGGAAATGAAAAAAAATATTTGAAAATGAGAAAATAGATGAATTATTTAAATTTATAAATATGAAACTTTGGGGGGTGGGGAGATTGTCTTAACGAAAAATAAATAAGAGGGTTTATAATGCTGGTTAAAACGTTAATCTGCTTGAGAATATAGTAATTTTTGAATTTTTAAAATTAAAAGACATGTATTTTTTTTTAAATTGTGTGTTTACTCAGGGATTCTTTAATATTTAGGGTTGAGATTTATTGGATTTAAGTTATTATTTTTAATTTTTCAAGAATTTGGGGTAGTATGGGTTTTAAATTGATTTTGAAGCTATTTAATGTGTGGCCTGAAAAAATATTTTTCGGGATTAGGTTCCAAATATTTACTGTTCTGTTTATAAAGGAGTTTATTGTTTTGGCGTTTTTATCTGAAACCTGGATGATATAATCATGCTTCCTGCTTGGGCGTGTATTTAATGTGAAAAGCTCATCAGGGATTAAAGTAGTATGGTTGAATAGAATTTTGTATATAGTTATGACATCTGTATAATACCTTCTAACTTGTAGCGGCTCGAGTTGGAATAATTTTAGTCTTTCAGTGTATTTAAGATTCTTCCTTTTACACTTTAAGAGAGCGGTCTTAGTAAAGAATTTTTGTACCTTTTCTAACTCCTTAGTTAATTCCTTTGACATTGGGTTCCATATTGGAGATCCATATTCTAGAGTAGGAAGGATATATGTTTTAAAGATGTTACCCCAAGTTTTGGGATTGGATGTATGAATGTGACGTAGTACTTGGTGGGATCGTAAAAACCCAAGTCTGCATATGCTTTTAATATGTTTTTTGAAGGTAAGTTTATTGTCGATAAGAATACCTAAATCTTTTACTGTTTCGACGTGTTGTATTTCATGGTCTAAAAGGTTATACGAATTTTTTGGATTTTTACTACCTATATTGAAGATGAATGATTTATTGAGGGATATATTAAGGCCCCAGTCTTTTACCCATGAATTAAGGATATCGATTTTCTCCTGTAGGAGATTGTCTTGAGTTTTATAAATATGGGTTATCTTTATGTCGTCGGCATATAGGGATGTAAAAATATTATCCCCTAATTTTGTCGGCAGATCATTTATATAGATGGTAAATAATAGAGGGGCTAAGATGGATCCTTGTGGGACACCGGAGAATATTGGTAATGTGCTTGATTCATCATTATTGATTCTTACAGAAAAAGTACGATTTTGTAGAAAATTACTTATCCATCTGTGGATTTTACCTCTGATTCCATAAGAATATAATTTGTTCAGAAGGTGTTGTGTGGGAAAAAAAATAGGGCCAAACGGCCCTATTTAGGGCCGCAAATCTAATAAGTGGAACGATGAGTGACTTTTATTTATTTTTTGATAAATTTTTTAAAAATCTTTTAAATTTATTTTGGTCCACCGATATCCCCTTTAATCCCTTTAAATCCTATTATATCCCTAGATATCCACCGATATACTCCTTTTGATCCCTCTATATTACGCAAAAATCTCTTGAGCTTCACTTTAGTCCGTCCAAATCCCCTTATTTTCCTCTTAATAATTTTTAAATCCCATTAAACTTTTTTGGGTGTTTTGTGGATTTTTAGCATTTTGGGTCTTTTTGGGGGAGCCTAAAAATCCCCCTTCTATCAATAACACAGTTGCCCCGAATAGAGAAACATAAACCTGCTTTTTCTAATGCTTTTTTGCTCCTCATTTTAGCTTTCTCTAATTTTTACAAGAAAACTGCAATTTTCTACTTTATTTATTTATTTAAAAAAACATCCAACACATGAAGAAAAAACACCCAACTCAACATATCCAACTTAATTTTATAAAAGATAGAGAGGGGGGGGGGACTGCAGGTTTTCTATTTTTATGAAATTTTAGAAAAACAATTTGGATTTTTTTATTTTTTAGACAATTAAAAATGTTTTTTCTTCCAACTGAAACAAAACTTGATGTATTAAAATGTCTTGATTTTAATCAACTACTAACTGTTAAACAAATCAATTTTTACTTTCACAGTTTAATTAATAAATATCAGGAAGAATTATGCTTTCGAATGAAATTTAATAAAATTTCAATAGTAAATATCAACTAAAAAATCTTTTTAATTGAATTTTAGCATGTTAAACTTCAAGTGTTAGACTCATATAAAATCGTTAAAGTTGAACCAGGACTTGTTAAAAATAATTTAAATTATCAACTTAAGAACCAGGTTAAAAATTAAATTTTGAGTTCTTTTTTATACAGGAATAGTTTGGTTTAGGCTAGCTAGGGCTTCTATATATGTGTCTGAGGGTCTAGTCTAAACCAAACTATTACCAATAAGTGTAAAAGATTAAATTTTCAATTGGATTACAAATACTATTTCAGTGGCAGAACGCTATAAAAAGATACATGCCGTTATTTCAATATGTTTCAAACGTCTTTTCTGATCACAGCACCCTTTCTGAGTGTCGCAGAGACTGTTTTATTTGTGTTGAGAG
Source organism: Meloidogyne arenaria (assembly GCA_036172955.1). NCBI lineage: Eukaryota > Metazoa > Nematoda > Chromadorea > Rhabditida > Meloidogynidae > Meloidogyne > Meloidogyne arenaria. Next base: position 719,515 of record JARQAB010000010.1, read on the forward strand.
GACGTTTAACTGCTTTGTAGAAAATGAGCCTCATCATTATATTTTGATACTGCCAACCTTTCCAAGAAGTATTGAAGAATTGGTTATTATTCGTTACTATTTGGAACAAATTTTTAATTGTCTTTTTGAATATTCTTTGTTTGCTGAAGTTGTAATTAATCCAGAAATGATTAATTTATTATTTTCAACTGACAGAATTACTCCTCGCTTACACGTTCAAAAACCAGAAATATTTCCTAATAGTGGACATACACTTGATAATAGTTGGAAGTTCATTTCAAATCATTTAACAATTTCTGAATGTCTTACCATTAATACAAAAAGCGTCGGAAACAGGGATTTATTCAAAATTTTAACGAAAGAAGGCTATAAATTACCGAAAATTTTTTTGAAAAATTTAAACGAGAAATGGCTTTATGATGCTATTGTTGAGGTAAAAAAATATGAGAATGTATGAGAAATTGAAAAAAAATCTATGAGAAATTAAACATTTATATAGTAAAGCAGCTGGGCTATAGCTATTTATCTCCTTTAGTTAGTGCAAAAGGTTATTCGGCGGCTGGGAGCGAACCAGCATCTTCAGTAGACCAGACTGATGTGTTAGCCATTACACCACGCCGCCTACTGCACAGCCTTAGGAATTAAATAGCTATATGCTTTACAATATTTTCTCTGTATATGTAAACACGAAACACGCCTTCCCCTTTTCGGAATCAAGCATCCTCGCTTGTTTGCTTGTTCTTTATAATTAAAAATATCTTGGTTTTTGACTTGGATTGCTTTATTAACATTTGAATGACGTCAATTGTTTTACCCACACCTATTTTAAAAAAGCCAAGATTCTAGCCATCTATCGAGATTTTTCGCTTAAACGAATCCTTTCGTATAAACAAAATATATAAGTTCAATCCAATTATGAGTGATAAAATATTAAAGGTCGAATTTTTGAAAAATACATATACCGTATTTCCTCTAAAATAAGCACCGGAGCTTATTTTTTCTATCGACCTTTAGAGGGGGCTTATTTTAGAGTGCTTCTTTTAGAAGGGGGGCTTATTTTAGAGGAAATACGGTACGCCTAAAAATAAGTTAAAAAATAGATTTTAAGCATATAACAACATCCGAATACCGTATTATCTCTAATAGAATGGCAGCCTCCAGTTGAATGGCAGTCTCTAATAGAATGGCACTTTGGAGGATGATTGAAAAATAGAATGGCAGCCTCTAATTGAATGGCAGCCTCTAATAGAATGGCACCCTCCATTTTTTACGTTGTACTTTTCCAAATATAAAAAGATAATCAATTTAAAGCGATTTCTATCCATTTTTATTTTTCTTTCCATAATTTGGAATATTATTAAAACAACAAGGATAATTTGGAATATTAAAACAACATCTATCCAATCTTCGGCCTACTACCGCGTGTCAAAAACCCCCTATCCAATATGAGAAAACAATTGTTCAATTTTTAATGTATGTTCGACAACCTCGTATGAATAAACATTTTGGTAACAGAATTTATGGCTGTGATGAGACATCTTTTTGGTTGGACACTGGTGGGAATTCGGTTGAAAAGCGAGGTGCTAAGCAGGGATGAGCGCAAGAGACGATCTCAAAAAACGAACGCAATGCCAAAATTTAACGCAAATAACGCAAAACGCAAGAATGAAAAATTGGGAAAAAATTTTTTAAATCCAGTATAAACCATTTTTCAGTTAAAAATTGAAGTATTGCATTAAATCAGTGAGTCCTAATCGAGTTTTTGATACATGTAAGTTAGATGGGTAATGATTTGGAGATGATTTGGAGACCTCAGATTAGAGAAGGCCGCCAAAATTAGAAAGATAACAGGGATTTGAGCATATAGGAGGAAAAATTCTGGCGGTACGACAATTGCGGATACGCACGTGCGGATGCGAAATCTTAAAAAGTTTAAGATTTTTTAAAGTTTTCAGTGCCACATCTGTCTAGAAATGATTCGGAAACCGTCAGAAGTCTGAAGCTGACAGGCGGGACAAAAAAACGGAATATCATTTCAATAATTTTTAAAACTTTTAAAAAATTTTTAATCCGCAATTGTCGCATTCGCGCGTGCGTATCCGCAATTGTCGTAACACCAAAATTCTAAAAAAAATTTTAATTTACTTGCTCCAAAATTTACTCATTGAAAAATATAATGGCAGCCTCCAATTGAATGGCAGCCTCTAATAGAATGGCACCTTGGAGGATGATTGAAAAATAGAATGGCATGCCATTCTATTAGAGATAATACGGTACTTCCTTTCATGGATGGTGCCTATTATTTATCTACAATATTCTTCACCTCCAAATATTAAATTAAACGAACGAGCAGAAAATGTTGAAATTAATGAATTAAATGGAGTTAAATATACAAAATACCAACTTTCGAATATTTACAAGCCAAAAATAAGATTCTCATTTTGCAATGAAGTAAGGGATGATGGAGCGCTTTTCTTTGTTAAAATCAGAAAAATGAAAAAATATAAGTTGAGGGAATGATAGTTATTGATTTATTAGAGAAATATTTTTAAAAATTTGGTTTTTTTTACTTACTTTTTCTATTTTTTTGTTTTATAAAATTTATTTGAATGATTTTTAGCAGTATAGTACTGACAATTTATTCTTAAATATTTTTAATCACATTTAAATTTTTAATCGCAGACATTCTTATCTGTTAATAAATGATTTTAAATTATTTTAGCTACACTAAAAACTTTTTGAATAATAACAATTTTTTCTAGGGGAAAAAACAGAGGATGGAGAGCTCTCCTCCCACAAAGTGATCAACCAATTTAAAAAATTTAAAGTTTTAGGTATCTACATATTATTGGCTACTAGCGAAGGCCTTTCGCTAGTCAAATCATTACACAAACTGAATCAAAACAACTCATACTGGTACATCACATATCTCATGAACTTTCTCTTTCCGATTGATGATCAAACCTAACCAAAATAACCCCTAAAATAAAAAAAAATCACAAACAAATTAAAAACATTTTATTCACAGTAAAATGCACAAACCTATTCCTTTAACCGATTTTCAGCGTTGAAATTCCGATCTACCCTTTTAAATATTTTATCGTTATTTTTTGCCTTAATAAATATTTTTTCTCAAAAGAACACGGAAAAACGAATAAAACAATAAGATAAGCCCTGACTCAACTGACATTAAAATTTGCTTAACTTTCAGGTAAATTTAAAATTTGCCGGCAAATTTAAAATTTACCTAAAATTAAAATTTGCCTGTGCCACATATACATAAGTAATCCTTTTTAATACCTCATGAAAAATAAGGGAGAAAGAGCATGAAAAATGAAAAAAAATGCTCAGAAAAAAGTGCGGGGTCACGGCCATTACCCTAAAATTTAATTCAACAAAATTTAACCTTTAGATAAGCGAATAACAAGCTTTTTGTCTGAATCTAGATCAGTCAAATACAAAGGAATTGGTTTTGCCAATCCATTTCTGAACTATAAAGAAAGAAAATTTTGACCTTTAAAATATATTTTAAATTACCTTCTCCTCAAGTTGCTCATTCGATGGAAAATCAAAGTTTTCATCCTTGGGTTTAATTAATTTATGAGGATATTGTTTGTATTGATCGAAATATTCCTTAAAAATATTTAAAAACTGAATAAATTAAGAAATTTTACAATAGAAATTTTATAAAATTTCTCTCTAGCAAGTTTTCCCTGAAAATCATTAATAAAATCACGAAAAAATAAATTCGTTTGTTTGATTGAACATAATTCTTCATAGCTGAGGAATTTAAAACAATCAAGCGTTGTTTCTGTTGGCAAAGAATAAAACATTTCTTGTATATTGTGTTAAGCACCAATAATTGAATTAATTAAAATGTGGTTAAAAATTTATGAAAATAAATGGACAGGAATTGACCCGTAAATAATGTGAACAAAAATTTAACAAAAATAATTTAATTGAAAAAGTTAATGGAAAAATTAAAATATTTTGCTAATCATTGCAATTCATCCTTCAAATTATAGTTTCTTTATTTTGATTTTAACGTAGAAAGATGTAAAATCTTTCTTTTCTTCGTTGCAAACTCTGAATCTCACTTTTGGATTGTGGATATTAACAATTTGGAATTCTGTATATTTAAATCCATATGTTTGTTTAATTTCGACCTTTTCTGCCCATTTACTTAATTTAAGACTTGTGTAAGTAACATAGTTTTTTAAAATTTAAAATACAAATAGTTTGAACTAATGGCTAGATGCTCTAATTCTTTGGATGATATAAAGTTAAATGCCAAAGTAAAATCTCAACAAAACGAGCAAACTGGGGAAACAAATAATATTGGTACTAAATAATTATCTAAATTTTATTTTGTTAAATTTCATTTTTCTTCATATTCCTTTAGCAATCCTTTGTTGATTTTCTAGTTTTTTTGGTAAGAGCCTAATCTTTTTAGGGCTGAGTGAGAATTAGTTCAGAATTAGTTTATCAAAAATTTCTCCAAACCATCATTTTATTTATTATTAATTTAATTTCTTATTAATTTCCCATTTAGTTTCTTATATAATTTCTTATTAATCTAGGTCAAAGTCCAAGTGTTCCTCCACTTATGCAACAGCAAAAATATCAGCCTTTAATGATGCCTCCATATTTTCCACAATTTCAACAACTAAAAACTTTATTAGATCAACTAAAAACTAATAATATACCACCAGTTTTAAATCAACTAAAATTTGAAAATAATGTAACATTAAATGATAATAATGGGTGGATGATTGAGAATTTTACTTTTCAAGTAAATTTAAGAAAAATCAAAAATATTATTCAATTTTAGAGTTTAAGTAGCAGTATTCAACTTAATCTTGATTTAAGAAAGAGCTTAACTATTGGAAAAGTAAATTTATTATTAACGGATAATCTCGAAATACAGAACCTTTTCATTAAAGGTTCTATCACTAAAATTTTCTCTAAATTTAACGAAATTTCTTTGCTTCCCCTAAGTTTTATTATCGAGATTTGGCTGTGTTTACAATTTAATAAAAATTAATTTTAATTAATTTAGGAAGATATGAGTAGAGTTAAGGCTATATTAGATGCATTTAAATTTATTGAGAAATGTATGGATAATGATGTTTCTTTAAAGAAAGATGATAAAGATGAAATTCAAACTCATAAAATGGAGGTAACTTTACAAAATAAGGTATAATTGAACAAATTTTGAAAGGATTATCTAATTTGTCTACAAAATTGTCTTTAAAAACTGTCCAAATATTTTAATTTAATTAAAAGGATATTGCAGCACAAATTGAAGAATTGAAAATAAACCACAAAAATGATATTGAAAATTTGAGAAAAGAATTTGATAGAAGAATGAAGATTAAATGTTCAAATTGGGAATATAAATATGCAATGTTGCTTCAAAAAACTAATTTAATAAATAAAAATGAAAGTGAAAAAATTAAACAAGTATAAGTTTAAATTAAAATTAAATAAATTGTATTTAAATTAAAGAAATGTGCTGAATTATTGGAATATTTTCGTTTAAACAATCCTAATCCGAATGAAGAAGCAAAATCAAAGGAATGTGTTTTGGCTAAAGGAATTTGTGATTCTGTTGATAAAGGTGTTAACATAAATAAATTATGTAGCTATTAAATATTATTTTTTAGTTAATAATTGGTTTGGAAATAAACTTCAATTAGAACTTGTAAACGAGCAAAATATAAAGTTGGTAGAGAAAATAAAAATATAAATAAAATTAATTTTTAATTAAAATAATAATTATTTTTATAGGGAAAATGATAGTAATTCGGAAATTAATGATTTTGATTTTCTTCTAGATGATAAAAATGAAAAAGAGAAGAAGGATGTTGAAGAAGCTGTAAAAGAGTAAAGCGAAGAAAATGTTTAAATGTAAACTATATTTAAGAAAGGAAATTTTTTGGATTTTATTTTCTGTAACGTTTAATCTGAGAGTTATCTCAATTTCTGTACTCCTTTTTGTTAATTTATAAAAGCCAATTTTGATTATTTTATCAAAGCCTATTTATACTAGAGATCTTAGGAGTGTCGTATAGATCGAAAATAATATCTCCAAAAATGTTTGAACAACATCTCTTCCCGGACCAGGCTCTACAAACAATTGTGTTCAATACATTTTGTAGGTCAAGTATGTATTTATTTGGCTTGGTTTCGAGGAAAAAAGACATGTGTTCATATGTAAAAATAAAAGAATGAACACCACCATTTATATATGATATGGCATATGAAATAATGAGAGAATGATGAGAGAGAAAATACATTAAAAGTGCCACACACCCTTATATCCCCATTTATTGGACAAAATCTTGTAAAAAATCGCAGCATTGTAAAATATGTTAGTCGAGAAGGAAATGTTAAAACTTTTCCAATTTTCTCTATATAAGTAAAATTCTTTAATTTCTCCTTAGAAGGAAAAAAGAATTAACGATCTATTTCCAAAAATTCCATTTAAAATTAAAAATATTTTTTAAATATTTAATAGTTTAAAAGCAAATAATTTATTCAATTTATGGGGCAAATATTCTCTTACACAACAAAAAATCAACAATTATTTTGTCCACCTGACCAAAATAAAAATACAAGTCCATCTGATTCTGAAAACAATAAAGCAAATAATAATTTAAATATGTAATTTTTAATTTAAATTATTTATTTTATTTTTAAAAAAGGCATGCCCATCTAACATATGTCCATCTACGTAAAGCTAAATTAATATTTTTTTATCAACGATATCCAAACTTTTCTGTTCTTGAAGGTTATTTCCCAGATGTTCAATTTAATGAACATAATACTGCACAGGTAATATTTTAGAAAAAATTATTTTAATTTTTATTTTTTAAAGCTTCTCGCATGGTTTTCTAATTTTAGGTAATTTATTTTTAATATTGAAAAATATTTTTAATTTATTTAAAAAATAAATTTCAAAGAGAATATTATTATATGAAAATGGAGAAGTTTGCCAAGCACGCATTAGAAGACGGAATTAAATGCCAAGAAGAGGCTTATTTTTAATTATTTTAGTAATAGTTAAGTTTGTGTTTCCCCTTTTTTCTTTCGACTGTAGTGTAGTGTACCGAGGTAAAAGTTAGGGACATGACATATGTCATGCGATTCGTCTCGACGAGTTGAGTCGAACGGTACCACTCACAATTTCAGGAAATTATTCTAGACCGAGTTATGGGTCCCGAAATATTGAAAAACCATAGGGGGGAGTATGTCGATTTTGGTATAATATAACTCGGTCCAGAATCATTTCCTAAAATTGGAGTGGTACCATCGACTCAGCTCGTCGAGTCGAATCGAAAGACATGCCACGTCCCGAACTTTTACCTCGGTACACTACAATACAGCCTAAAGAAAAAAAGGGGAAACACAAACTTAACTATTACCATTATTTTATTTTTAATATATTTAGTTATTTAGATAGTTGTAACATCTGAATCAAAAATATTTAAAAAAATTAATCAACACTTTAATAAGAATCATTTTTTTGAGGTAATAAAAAATCATAAAGGACAAATAAAGGTACTTTGTTCATATCCCGCCCCCACCTCTATTCGAGTCTCAGATTAATTTTCCTTTTTTACTGTCAATCATTTATTTTCCTCCTTTTTTTAATGTCAATCATTTTCTTCCCTCAATATAAGACACACAAAAGGGCGCGCGGCCATAACGGCGCAAATAACGGCGCAAAGCCATAACTTGCTTCGCGATTTTCGAACCTTACCAAAATTAATATTAAACGATACCTCTCATCGAGCTAAAGAGATTGATACCAAAAATGATAAGGGTTAAAAATATTCCAGCAAGTTATGGCTTTGCGCCGTTATGGCAAATAACGGCGCAAGTTATTGCGCCGTTACGCCCTTTTGGGTGTCTTATATTTGAGGCAAGAAAATGATTGGCATTAAAAAAGGAGGAAAATAAATGATGACAATAAAAAAGGAAAATTAATCTGAGACTCAAATAGGGGGGGGCGGGATATGAACAAAGTACCCAAATAAAATAAAGAATATTTTTTATCTAATAAAAAACAAATTTTTTTAATAAAAAATTATTCCTTTGTAACTAAGAGTAACCCCAAAATGTGATGTGGTGTTATAATTATAAAACGAACTTTATGTCAAAATAATACTTATTTTGGGAGAACCACTATAGTTATTGTCCTTATTTAAATTCAAAATTAATTAAAGATATACTACCGTATTTTTTCTAATAGTGCAACTGTCTCTATTAGACCGACCCCTTCTAATAAACCGACTCTCTAGAGGATGGTTGAAAAATAAACTAACCGGTCGCACTATTAGAAGAAATACGGTATTTATCTATTAGATTTATTCAAATTATTTTAAGGCACCAGAGAATTTCCAATTTATTGTTCAAAAAACTTTAAGAGAATTTTTTACAGCTTTACAAAAACATGAAAGTTTAGAAGAACCTTCTTGCGAAGAATCAATAAAGGAGGTAATTAAACAATTAGATGAACCAATTCCTAATTATTTCTGTGAATCACAATTTGATGAAATGCTTGAAAATATATAATGAAATTTGAAAGAAGATGAAAAAAGAGAAAGAAGAAATTAAAAATTAAGAAAAAATTTTCAGAAAAAAAATCCGATAAATGTTTAAAAATAAATTGACTGAAATTAAAAACAAAAATAATCCAATCGAAAAAGTAAAAACCTACTTATATTTTTAAAAAAGTAAAAAATATACATAAAAATATTTTTTGTAGTTTGAAAAATAATTTCTTGATTAGAAAAGACTCTTCAGACCAAGTTAAATAATTTTTGCCTTACAGAAGGGTGGTGACAAAGAAAAGTATTTGATTGATAAAAATAGGGCTTTCTCTCGGACTAAAAAGAAAATTTTTATATTTTATAAAAAAATAATTTCTCAAAAATTGTTTTAAAAAACAAAGAAATCGATTTAATTAAAATAATGAGAACAATCTTTTTGTTTAATTTTACTGTTCGACAAACGAATTAGCAATTATTCTTTCTTATCCATAAACTTGAAGCAGTATTTTTCAATTTTGTTTCGTTAATAGAAAAATAAAATCTTTCCTTTGGATTGTGAATATTGGCTATTTGGTAATATGTATATTTTATAACTCCAAAGTCATTAACTTTAAAGTTTTCTGCTCTTTCACTTAATTTAAATTCTGTTTTTTCAAAGTGATGTAAACAAATAGCAGGCACAATTTTTGAACTGTCTCTAGATGTTGCTATATACTAAAATTTATTTTTATATAAGAATTTATAAAATAAAAAAAGTCTGGATAACTTACTTCAACAATAAGATCATTAATTTCTGGCAATTCACATTCAAACATAAAAATAACGTCATGTAATTTATCGCCTTTATTTATTAAAATATCAAGTAAAATATTTATATAGTGCTCTGGAATGTCAACATCTTTCAAACACATCGTAAAAGATTTAGATATTACTACATATATTATCTAAAATGACCACCAAATTTTCACATATTTTATTGCTAGCAGATAGATATAAATGATTAATGTTAAATTGAAGAGGAATTGTTTTGTCGTTATTGAATAATATATTGACCATTTCTGGATTAAATACAGTCTTATCAAAATGAGCATGTTCAAAAGTACAATTAAAAAGTATTTCTACACAGCAACGAGCAATACCCATTTCTCGAATATTTTTTGGAAGGTTTGGGAATTCTAAGATATAAGTAGATCCTCCGTCCTCTAAATAGAAAAATGATTAAAAATTATTTGGAAAATTAAGATCGATGCTATTCTAAAAAATTAGTATACGTTATTCTTAAAATTGTCAAAATTAATGTCAAAATTTATTATTTTATATTTTCAAACTTGTCGTCTTTAAATCAACAAGTATTTTGCCTATGGATTTATCCAAGAACAAAGGAATTGATTTGTCTATAGCTGTTTGCCACTGGAAAAAAATTTAATTTAATTAAAAATTAATTTATTAACCTTCTCTTTAAGTTGATCATTTGAAGTTAATTCAAAATTTCCGAATTCAGGCTTAATGAATTTATAAGGATTTAACTTTCGAAGAGATTTGGGCTCAATCTAAAATTAATTTAAATAAAAAAAGTTTATATATTTACTATTGAAATTTTATAAAATTTAATTTGTGCCAATTCTCCCTCATATTTATTGATTAAATTGCAAAAATAAAAATGAGTTAATTTAACAGAGAATAATTGGTTGAAATTAAGACATTTTAATACATCAAGTTGAACTTCAGTTGGAAGAGACAACATTTTTAAAATATCTAAAAAATTAAATGAGGAGAGTAAAAGAGCAAAACTTTGATAAATTGCCTAAAAATATTAAGCTTTTATTTACAAAAGTTAAATCTAAGGCAAAATAGTATGAGAAAGTTAAATAGTTATTTATATGAGTAATAAAGGGCGGGAAGTAAAGAGGTATAAATAGACATAAATTCAGAAAAAGGCTTCGGGGAAATATTGTAAAAAGGGATCAACCCAGGGGCCAGGATAAGCCCGGGAGACGAATTTCCTTCCTGTCCCTCAATATCACGCCCACATCCTTCTTATATTCCCTTTGATCTTCACGTTGATATCAATTTTAACCCACCCAAATTCCTCATTATCCCTGCGAGGGAATTGGTCGAGGAATTCCCTAAATCCCTCGATAACGATCTCAATATCTTCTTAGCGCCGTCTAATTTTTAGAAATGTGGAAATGCAGATTTTTTTCTGGACAGTGTTTTGGTAATTCCATGAATTGCTGTTCGGGTTTTCAAATTCTTCAAGTTGCAAAATTTAATAATCAAAAAACAATTTTAATAACTTTTTAAACAAAAATAATCCTGAGGCTTATTTTTAAATTTATACCGCGAGCAAATTATGTCTATGACCTATGTACATGAGGGCAATATATATATATATATACTTACATAGAGGAATGATGGGAAAAATTAATAAAGTTACAATTTTAACGTATTTATAGAGTTAAATTGAGTGCCTTTTATTTTTAATTCTTGTATTTTTGTTCATTTCCAATTAGTAGAAAAAAATGTTTATACAAAAATTATCATTCCCCTAACTTTTTAAAATACTAATTTCTAGAATTAATCAAAAAATATGATTCGGGGTAGTATTAATTATTGCTACAATATTTTTAAAATTAGAAAGAATAGTAATCAACAAAGCACTCCAACAATATCATACAATCTCTCTAAAGTTAAGGATAATAATAACGGACAAAGTATTCCAACCATGTCTAAAAATAATTTAGAAAATATCGAGACAATTAGAACCGTATTAAAAAAGGTAAATTTTACATTCTGTCGTACTTGAGATCCAAAAATAACGTCTAAAATAGAGGACTTGGTATTAAAATTCATAATCCATTTCCGCCTCCAAAATAGGTTCTAGGACTACAACTACAGTTGACCATAAACATGGGACCTAACAATATATATCTAATATCATTTGTTAAATTTTGTTTTTTTTATTCTACATATGTATATATTTCTAGCTTGAATTAGTTAAAATCAGAGGTGAATGGAAAATTTTTGATTTATTGAAACGTCGAGAGTATTTGAATAATAATTGGTTAAATTTTAGTAGGTTTTAATTTTATTTAAAGTATTTTTAATAAAATAAACGAATTGAAAATAATTTAAATTATTTAAATTAATTTAAACAGGCGACGAACTTTTTAATCCAAAATACCCTTCTGTTGTATGGAAATTAAATATTCTTCCATATTATTGTAAAAACGGCATTAGTGGTAATTTTGATTAAAAGAATATTTAATTTTAAATAAAAGGTACTCATATTTACTTGACTTATGAAGGAGGCAAAGACAATGAGAGAATAAATGCTAAATTTAATATTTATGCTTTAGATGGCAATGGAAGCCGTGAAAATATTTGTTTGGAGTAAGTTGATAAATAATATACCGTAAATCCTCTAAAATAAGCCCGGGGCTTATTTTTTCGATCGATCCCGAGAGGGGGCCTATTCTCGATGTCTAAATTTTTTGAAAGCTTGCCAAAATTGAATAACAATTTTTTAAAATTCAATAAAATTCTTCATAAAAAATCGTTGACCAAGAACCTCCATCAAATAATCTTAGTTAATAGAAAAATAACTCATATATGGAGTTATTTTTAATTGAAAATTTGAATGCCAAATTTGCTTAGATTGAGAATATCTTGTTAATATTTGGTTTTCAGTTATGTACCAATTAATAAAATTAAATATGTATTTTAAAATAAATTTTTATTTAGAAAAAGTTTGTTATGTATAGAGAAAAATAAATCTGAATATTTTCACATTTTGGACATACAGAAATTACTTCATCCGGATGGTGATTCATAAAATACCGTATTTGCTCTAATTGAATGACTCCTCTATTTGAATGACCCCTCTTATTGAATGACCCTTTTGTTCCTGGACTCTGGGGTTTGGTTTATTGACCTGGCCGGATCTTAAGCCTGTAGTGCAGGAAAAACACAGGCGCAGGAAAAACCCAGGAATTTTTTTACCTGGGCCCATGCAGGACTGTTGGGTTTTTAGATTTACAATAAATTGTCTAATTCAATTATATTACAATAATATACATGGGGATTAAGAAGATATTGAAGGATTTAGGGTAATATTCAAGAGTATGGGCCCCCTTTTTTCCTCTCAAATTTTCCTCCTATATTTTTACAAAATGGTCAGACTTTTTCCTTCCATCTATTTTGCCTTTCTAATTTTTGCCTACAATCAGACAAAAAGGATTATTTAATTCTATATAAGTGAAAGTACATGCAAAAAACAAGTAAAAAGGAGGATTATTTTTTGGTATTTAACAAGTATAAGTTTTAAGAAGACTCACTTTCTCAATTAAAAAATGGAACAACTCAAGAATTTTAAACCTTTTGATTTACATGAAAAATTACGTTTGAGCGATAATGATTTCGATGCATGGCTCGAAGAGCTTGGACTTCTCCATGGAAAAAGAACCTGCCATAAATGTGGAGGTCGAACAACACTCAGCGTTAATAAAGGCGTCGGTATCACGACTTTTGCGCCGAGAACATTTGCGCCGCGACTTTTGCGCCGGGTGACTTTTGCGCCGCGACTCTTGCGCTGCGACTTTTGCGCCGGGCGACTTATGCGCCGCGACATTTGCGCCGCCATTATTTTAAAAAATCCGGATCCGAAAAATGCCGGATATCCGAAAATTTCGGTTCGGATACCGGATCCGGATATCCGAAGATTTCCAACTATCCGACAACCCTACTAAAGTGAGGTCCGGCTGTAGTTATTGATATATTTTTAATGATAGTGGCGGCGCAAAAGTCGCCCGGCGCAAAAGTCACTCGGCGCATAAGTCGCGGCGCAAAAGTCGCGGCGCAAGTGTCGCGGCGCAAATGATCTCGGCGCAAAAGTCACGGAACCAAGGCGTCAGTCCTTTTTACTTGTTTTTTGCATGTACTTTCACTTATATAGAATTAAATAATCCTTTTTGTCTGATTGTAGGCAAAAATTAGAAAGGCAAAATAGATGGAAGGAAAAAGTCTGACCATTTTGTAAAAATATAGGAGGAAAATTTGAGAGGAAAAAAGGGGGGCCCATACTCTTGAATATTACCGGATTTAGAGTATCTCCAGGGATTTAAGGGGATTCTAAAGGATTAAGGTGAATAGATGTGAAATAAGGTGGATATCAAGTAATTTAGAGAGATTAAGACTGATATTGGTGATTTAGGTATGAGTGTAATATCAAGAGATTCTGGGGGATTAAGTAAGATTAAGTTGGATATCGGGAGTTCTTGCTGGGATTCGGGCATATTAAAGGATTTAGAGGTGCTCTAAAGATGATCTAAATCCATCAATTTCTCCTAAAACCTCTGTATTCCTTCAGTGATTCTAATTTTTAGAGTGTAATTTGAGGGAGTGAAAGTTCTTTTTGCGAATCAAAAGTCAAATTTGAAGAGATTAAAATACATATTGTGGGGAATTGATAGGAATTTAATAAATTTATTTAAAAATTTACGAATTTTTGATAAAATTTTAAATAATTGATTATCGGAAATTAGAATGACTCGCCTATTTGAATGACCTCTCTAATTGAATGCAAATTTCTGGGTATTGAAAAATAGAATGACTCATTCAATTAGAGCAAATACGGTAATAAATAATGATGTCCCTAGGTCCTGACCAATTTCTCCCACCCCTCATTCGCTCAGCTCGTCGAGCTGAGCGAATGACAATAATAATAGTTCGGATGAGACCCCCCTCCTTTTTTCTTCCTAAAAGTATTAAAAAATGGTCAGTCAGTCTTAGTTTATAGAACTCGTCGATCTGAGTCGAATGACACCAAAATCAACCCCCGGTCTTAACCTTGGGCCGAGATACAGAAAAAACCCTGCGAAAATCGAAAGTTTTGCAAAAGCCTATCACCGATTTTTGAAAAATCGTCTTTTACTTCATGTCATAACTCTGTCAAACTTTTTTAATTACTTGATTTTGATGTGATTCGAATCAGCTCGACAAGCTCTTTAGAATGAGCTATTATTTGATTAATTTAATTTTTAGCCCAAAAATAAGCTTGGCCCCCTGTAGTTTTTCACTTTTTGGGGGTCTGTATCTCGGCCCAAATTTAAGACCGTGGGTTGATTTTGGTGTCATTCGACTCAGGTCGACGAGTTCTATAACCTAGGACTGACTGACCATTTTTTAGAACTTTTAGGAAGAAAAAGGAGGGGGGGTCTCTATTATCGTCATTTCATTTGTTCATATCCGTCGACGCATTAAAAACCCCCTATAAGTAAAATTTTCAAATAGTCTTCAATATTACTCTCTAAAACCTATTTAAAAATATAAATTTATATTTTTCTAAGGTTCTATTTTAATTTATTGTGAAATTGAATTTGTGCCTTTTGGTTTAAAACCTGAAACAAAGGAGGTAGAAAATAATTCTAGTGCAATAATACCAAAAACATTAATTGATATGTTTAAAGAAGAAACTTTTACTGACTGTGTTATTAAGGTAAAATAAGTTTAAAAATATTTTGTAAATTAAATTATGAAATTCTATATAAAATAAAAGATAAAATATGTTTATAAAGTGTGAACAAAAATTAAATATTTTTGTAAATTCCTTCATTTTTTTCTAATTTAAATGTTTAATGATTTAAAAATTGAATGAGTTTTTATTTAAATTTAAAATATATTCAAATGTTTCCTAAAATTTTAATATATTTTTGTTTATTTTTAACAGATTGAAAACGAGGAGATAAAAGCTCATCGTTCAGTTTTGGCCCAAAATAGTAAAGTATTTTACAAAATGTTTGAACAAAAAGGAATGATTGAAGCACAAAATGTAAGAAAGAATTATTTTTATTTTAAAATTTCCAATAAAATTAATTATGCCCTAATTATTACCTATATTTATTTTTATTCTCCGTGTGATTTAAATTTTCGTTGGGACTAAATAAAAAAGATTTTTGGTTAAAACTTTTAGGAAAATAAATTTAAAATTAATTTTTAATCATTTATTAAAATTTATTTAGGGTGTAATTCATATAGTTGATTGTTCTGTTGAATGTTTTCGGGCAATGATTGAATATTTTTATAGCGGTGAAATTGATAAAAGTTTTTTAAAATAAATGTTCTTTTTAATAATTATTTTAATTTTAAGCAATTTTGGAAAATTATGTCAATGAATTGTTTGGAATTGCTCATAAATATGAAGTTATAAATTTAATGGAACTTTGTGAAGGATTTATGATTTCGAATATTGGTTATTAAATTATTTATAAAAAATTTTTGAGAGGAATTTTAATGAAAAGAAATATCAAAATCCTTTCCTATTAAAATGTAACTGGGTATGTATCTAAAAAGAGAATTTTACATTATTCCCAATACATACATATTTTCTTTCATTAAGAAAAATAAAGCAAATTAAGTTTTTATCATTTAATTTGTAACTTCATGAATGAGTTAAAAATTATGTTTAAAAATATTTTTAATTTATATTAAAAACTTTAAATTTAAAATAAAGCTATGTTTTTTTTGTTAATTTAGACAGTACAAACTTTAATGAACTTTGCAAATGTATTGAATTATATAACTCTCCAAAATTAGAAGAGGTATATAAAATTATTTTTAAATTGATTAAAATATTTAAAAGAGTATTTTTTACTCAGAAATTTTTAAATAAATTTAACAATCAACCATTGGAATGAAGATCTCATTTTTTTTATCTTTTAACAGGCCTGTATTAAATATATCGCAGATAATCGAACTAATTTTTTGGAGAGCAATGAATGGAATAAATTGAAGAATGAAAACAGTGATTTGGCTTTTAAATTGTTAGAAAAAGGATTTAAAAATTTTTAAAAAACGATTTGTTTGTTAATAAATTTTTGTGACAAAAATTTTTTCAGATGAATAGAATAATTTTTTTATTTGTGTTAGATAAAGAAAAAAATAATTAAAAAATAAATGGACAGGCATTATCCTGTTAAAAATTTGATCAAAATAAATTTAATAAAAAATATTCTAATTGAAAAAAGTCAATGAAAAGCAAAAAAAATTTAAATATTTAATCTTAAATGAAATAAAAAATAATTGGAAATTTTGAAAAAAAAAGATTTTAATTTCAAAGTATTTCTTTAAGAAATAAGGCTTTTTAAAAGGATTTCTTAAATTATTTTTTCTGACATCTCCTTTATTATTTCAAATTGACAATTTGGTTATCCGTATCGATCATCTCCACTTCCCTTGTTATTCCTTTTTCGTCTAAATGAAATTCATATATTCCTTCATTCAGAATTGAAAATAATCCGAAAACGTTTTCTAGATCTTTGACGACGGATGTGTCTTTATCACATACGTCCATTTGACCATCTTCAATATCATCTCTTTCCGTTTCTGACATAAAGATTCTTATGGTCCGTCTCAAACTTTTCAAGACTTTTTTCTCTAAATCATTCATTTTCTTGAACATTTTGAAAACACATTTTTCCTCATTTTCTTTTTTAATTTTAACAAAAAATTCGAGACAACCCTCATCAAATTCTCTTACGACAATTACAAAATAATTGCCTGGATTTTTAAATTTTAGACAAATTTCAATGTGAGAATATTCCATCATCATTTCCGGTTTTTTGCCATTTAAAGAAAATGGTTCAAATAAATTAACCTTGGTATACTTTTCTCTTTTTAAAATTTTTCTAGGTCCTTCATGATTCAAAAAACATATTAATCTTGTTAATTTATAATTCTTTCTAAAAAAAATAAGTGCTCCAGTTCTTACACCGTTTATATCTACATGTTTAAGATGAAAAATATTATTTGTTGCAATATTATCTTCTGACAGCTGATTTGCTTCCAAATCGATTTGTCCATTAAATATATGGAGCAAAGTCATTAATTCCTAAAAATGAAACGATTTGGTCATTTCAAAAAAAAAGATACAATAATGTGAATAAAAATATAGACATATGCTAAAAAATGAGTTGCGGTTAAAACCTTGCAACTCACCATGTTTTCGTCACGCACTGATGAACAAATACTTATACCGTCTCTGTAATAGATTGAGATATTTTCAATTTCTATTAATTTGTTTCCGTTTTTATCAGCACTTTTAACAACAGTTGTGGAAAAATCAGTAGCAAACATGCATTTCCATAAAGCCTGATCTACAAAAAAATAATCGTTGTTTTCGTTTTTTGCATTAACTTCAATTAAAATTTTGATTTTTCTTCCACTAATTTCTTCATTCCTTTCGGTCAATTCCATTTTCAATAATTTTATTTTAAAACTTCCATCCTCATTTTTGTTATTTTCTGTGGATTCAACCAAAATTCGTTGATTAACTTTATAAAATGAAAAACAAAAAGAAAATATTAAAAATAATATTTGAGAAAAAAATAAATATTTGATTAAAAACATTGCTGAAATACTTCTTTCGAATTAGTAAAGAAAAAATATTTTTTAATAAAAGTAATTAAAGCTTTATTGCGCGGACTTTTATAAGCAGACTATTTATTGTCTGACATTTAAAATTAAATATTGAGAAATATTTTTCTTCAGAAATATTTATTAAATTCACATGAAAAATACATAAAGGTAAATTAAAAACAAATATTTCAAAATTATCTAAATATTACCTAATATTTTGTACTTTTTGTTTATTAATTAATATGTCCTTTTTAGAGCATGTACTTTTATAGAGTGCGGCACTTCTTTATCATTAGTCAATAAAAAAGTACAAAATTAAAGAAAAATATTTACCTATTTTAAATAAAAATTCCCTTTCACAATGTTAATATTTTCCATTCAATAAATGCACTTAATCGTTTGTATATTTCCGAAAATGTAAAAATACAAAATTTTATAAAATAATTTTTTAAATTTATATTTAAATAAAATACTTGCTTTATAGCGCATTTAGGGATGACCTAAATGGAATTATCCTGCGCCGCAGGCAAAAATTTGAATTTACCGTTTTATCTTATGTATATTAGAGCCGAAAAGAATTACAGCAAATAGTGTTAGTGTTGAACACACCTAACGTCTTGTCTCCGAGCGTCTGTGGCGAATTTTATTTACACATTTCTTTATTTTGCCCGTCAATTAAGGCAAAGTCAAAATTTTCAGTTTCGAATTTAATTAATTTATGTTGAGCATTTAAACGCGTGTCAGGGCAGTTCTTCGAACGGACAAGACTTCGACCGACAAAACTCAGTCAGACAAAACTTCGTTTTACCAAAACTTCGTCCAGACAAAACTTCGACTAACCGAAACTTCGTAAGCTAGAACTTCGTCCAGACGAAACTTCGTCCGACCAAAACTTCGTCCAGACGAAACTTCGTCCGACCAAAACTTCGTCCAAAGAAAATTTATGAATTGCAATTATTTAATTAAAACCTGATTGAAATTAATTAATTTTATTAAAAATTTTAATGAAAAAATTTATTAAATTACATATTTAATTGTCCAATAAATCAAACGTCTTGTCTTCAAAAATTCTACTCTTTCTTTATTGCAATTTTAACGTCAAAAGTCGAAAAATTTTCCCATTCTTCGTTGTGAAATGAGAATCTCGTTTCTGGATTGTGAATATTAGTTATTTGGTATTTTGTAGATTTTTCATGTTTTTGTTTAATTTCAACTTTTTCAGCTCTTTTGCTCAGCTTAAGACTTGGCGAATTATTATACTCTGAAATAATAACAGGCACCATTTTTGAACAGTCTTTAGATGTTGCTATGTACTTAAATTTTAAATTTATTTTTAAATTTTACTCTAAATAAATTACTTCAACAATATGTTCATAAAGCATTGTTAACTTTACAGCAATAGCCAACATACTTGAGTTATTATGAAACTTCAACTGAATTTTTTCAAAATCTTTTCCTCCATTTGTTATAATTTTAAATAAAATATCTATATATTTTCTCGTAATATCATCTAGAAATAAACGAATTGTAAGAAATTTACTAGCTAAATGATTCAAAATAAATTGAAATATATTTTCGATATTTTGATCTTTAATATGTAGTTGACATTCTTGGATATAAAATTGTTTAGGAATTTTAACATTTCCAAATAATAATTGAATGAGTTCTTGATTAAATATAAATTCTTCAATGAGGCAATATTCAAAAGAACAATTAAATATTCTTTCTAAATAATAATAAACAATTTTGATGTCCTCTTTACTTTTAATAATTGTTGGTAGTTGAAGTAGACATTGGTCTTCAATGTCGTAAGCTGGAAAATTTTTGAGTTAAAAGAAAATAAAAAAATAATTTTTTGGATAGACTGAACAAAAATTTATAGGAAAAGAGACAAAAGATTGTCAACTACAAATTTGGGTAACTACAATTCGCCGTTTTCGCTTATGTAAACATAGTAGAGGCGAAAAGTATTCGAAACTCTATCCGTAATATGGGTTGGATTTCTGCTGCGGATTGATACGGACTTGAAAAATTTTTTTAAACAAAATATAGCCTTGAGATAAGCAAATAACAATATTGTTGTCTGAATCTTGATTAGGTAAATACAATGAAATTGGGTTTTCTTGTATATGTTTCCACTAAAAGGAAGAGAAATCATTCAATATAATTTAATTAAATTACAATCTCTTCAAATTGTTCATTCACAGGAAAGTCAAAATTTTTAGTTTTGAGTTTAATTAAACGGCGAGTATCTGCTTCAAACTTATCGACACAATCCTAAAATTTTTAAAAATTTAATTAATTCAAAACTTTTACAAAGGAAATTTTATAAAATTCCTGTCGAGCAAGTTCTCCTTCATATTTAATTATAAAATCACGAAAATATAAATTCGTTTCATTGACTGACCATAACTCTTCATAACTGAGGAATTTTAAAATATCAAAAGTCACCTCTGTTGGTAAAGAATAAAACATTTTTTAATAAAGGACTAAAATTTAAAAATGTTTAGGATTAAACTAAATTGGCAGGATTTAGCCAACTAAAAATGAAGCAAAAACTAAAATAGGTAAATCAATTCGCTCGGAAAAATAAAAAAGTTATTTTCAATAAAATTTATTAGCCATCGGGACTTGTCTATTTGCTTGGATCTATATGTTCAAGGTGCCTGTTTGTTGACCAATCTCTTTTGTGGTAAAGACGCAGAAAAATGTGCAAGTTAGGGGAATAGGGTGAAGACTGGTACGTTTCTCTGACCACAGCCGATCACTGGTCAGTATTTATACATTTATTTGTCCAGGGCAACATCAGTTCCCTGGAGAGAGATATTTGTAAATAGAGCCAGGCAAAAAAGTTTCGATCAAATCAAACTTATTCATCAAAAAAATCAACTCTAAATTAGTCGCTCACAATTTCACAAATAAAAATATATAATTATTTAAGGATAAAATGAATAAACTTTGAAGTATTTACGAATATAATTTATCAATAGCTGCAAAAAAAATAAAATAATTTAATCGAAAAGTCAATAAAACCAAAAAAATTTCTTTAATATTTCTGTATAAAAAATCTTGTAAATTCTACTTGTAAATTCTATTGATTTTAACCTTAAAAGTCAAAAAAGCAAAGGCACATTCTTGATGGCAAAATGAAAATTTCACTTTTGGATTGTGAATATTAGTAATTTGATAATTTGTATCTTTAGCTCCAGCTCCATAAAAATGCTTAATTTCAACTTTCTCTGCTCTGTCACTTAATTTGAAACTTGTGGGAATAGAAGAATCAAAGGCAATAGAAGACACCGCCATTTTTGAACAATCTTTAGATGTTGCTATATACTAAAAACAAATTTATTTTTTATTTTTCCGTGAATAAATTACTTCAACAATCTGATCATAAAACATTTCAACTTGCATATCAGAATCCAAATTTCTTGCAGAATTATTAAACCATAAATTAACTTGTTTAAAATTATTTCCTCCTGATGTTAATATTTTAAATAAACCATCTTTATATTTTTCCATAATGCCTTTATAAATATTAACTCTAAGAGTCTGACAAACTAAATGGGTCAAAGTAAATTTAAATAAATTTTCATTATAGTGGTTAATGATCATTAATTCGCAGTCTTGAATATACAACTGTTTAGAAATTCTATCATTTCCAAATAATAATTGAATCAATTCTGGATTGAATATAAATTCTTCAAAGTAGCCTCTTTTGAATGAACAATTAAATAATTTATTTAAATAATAATAAACAATTTTGATGTCCTCTTTGCTTTTAATAATTGCTGGTAGTTGAAAAGAATAGCAGTAAGATGAAGTTGCAGACTTTACTGAAAACATTTTTGGTAATAGTCGGTTTCGTATACCCCCTCTTCTTTTTTGACCATTTTTTTTCATTTTTCCTTCCCTTTCTCCCTTATTTTTCATGAGGCAAAAGTATTAAAAAGGATTAAGAGTAATACTTATTTACTTTTTTTCAACAGGATAAGGAAGAGAAACATGATACCAAAAATTATAAAAACATGATAAATGTCACCAAATCTTTTTCGCCACAAAAATTAAGGGAAATATGTTCGATATGTATCAGTGTTATTACCAGCTTGATGTCGAAATTTACGCTTATACGCTTATCTGAATTACAAACTGTAACCTTAAATTACAAATTGTAATGGCTGAGTTTAAGTAAAAAATCCTTCAAAAAATGTTCCACAGAGATACCCTTGAGCTTTTTTAAAATTTTTAGTTGTGCACCTCCAGTTACCATATCGACGGTCTTTCACATTATGTATAGTTGTTCTGCCACCACAAGCTTCACATGTTCGTTTACCATGAAGAAGTCCAAGCTCTTCGAGCCAAGCATCGAAATCGTTGTCACTTAATCTCAGTTTGTCACCCAGATTAATCTTATTGATAGTTGCTCCATATTGGTTATTGAATGATGTAAATGAGTTTTTCCAGAACTTTTCTCATACATATACATACCTAATCCTTTTTAATACTTTTGCCTCATGAAAAATAACGGAGAAAGGGAAGGAAAAATGAAAAAATGGTCAAAAAAAAGAGGGGGTATACCAAACCGACTATTACCACATTTTTTAATACCATAATATTTTTTCGGTTATCGTATAACCTGTATTAATTACCCTCCCTCAAATAATTACCCCATTTCCATTAATTACCCCATTCAACGATAGATTTTAACAATAATTACCCCCAAACAAATTCCCTAAAATTTCAAATCTCGTATAATTACCGTGTCTCGAATAATTACTCCCCCACCCCCCACCAGAAGGTCGAAACAATAATTACCCAGAGTATTTATTAAAGGATATACGGTAAATGAAATTATTTTTTGACGGCTAAATGTTTCAAAATAATTGAATGGCTGAAATTAAATTATTAAAAGATTTACATACATAAGTAAAGAACATTTTTATATGAATTTTGACCAGACAAATAAATTGGTTTTACAAATCCATTCTTCCACTAAAAATTTGATTTTATGATAAATTCGTTTATTTACCTTTTCTTCAATCTCTTCATCATTCAATAAAAATTTAAAATTTCCAGCTTTGGGTTTAATTAATATTTGAGGAACAGCATCGAATCGATCTTTATGATCCTTGTTAAAAAAATTTTAAAAAAGTAATTACAATATAGATATAATATAATTCCTCCCGAGCAAGTTCTCCCTCAAAATTATTAATGAAATCACGAAAATATAAATTTGTTTGTTTAATTGAATATAATTGGTTATAGTTTAGAAATTTAAAAACATCAAGTTTTGTTTCTGTTGGTAAAAAATAAAACATCTTTTCAGAGAAAATTTAATATCTTGGAAATTAAAAAAATATTAAAATTAAATTAAAAATGTGATTGAAATTATTTTTAAAAATAATTTGGTTTTACCCAGTTAAAAATGTAATGAATGAAAATTTTGTGGAAAAAAAAGAAAAAAAAAGTCAATGAAAAACAAAAAACTCTTTAAATATTTAAGGTGAGATGCAAAATGAAAGCAAGAAAGCTACATAGCAGGGGTGTGCCGAAAGTGATTTTAAAAAGCGAAAGGCGAAAGGCGAAAAGGCGAAAGTCGATTTAAAAAGCGAAAGACGAAAGGCGAAAATGCGAAAGTCAATTTAAAAAGCGAACGGCGAAAGACGAAAGACGAAAGTCCAAAAAAGGCGAAAATCGGCGAAAGGCGAAAGACGAAAGGCGAAATTTTTTAAAATTTTTCCTCTATGATAATATGACTCGGTCAAATCAAAGCTTTGGTTGCAAATCAAAGCATCATTTGAGTGTTACAATCCCTATTAGTATTGGACGGATATAGGGGATATCAAGGGATTTGAGGGGATATCTAAAGGGTAAGAAGACAATATCCTCTTTTTTAGCCGTATTTTAGAATAATTTCAAAAGTGTTGGTAGATCCTGAAAGATCTCCTACAAGCCTAATCATGAGGGATATCGAGTTATATAAAGGGAATAAGATGGATATCGGACGATTTGATGTTTATGCGGGATGTTGGGGAATTTGAAGATATCGAAGGATTAAGAGGATACGGGAAGATTTTGAAAATTTTGGAAGACCCTTAAGCTAAAAGTATTCCCTTTTCTGCGCCGCAGGCGAAAATTTTGAGAATTTTGGAGGATCCTTAAGCTAGATCTTTACATTTTTTGCGCCGTAGGCGAAAATTTTGAAAATTACGAAAGAAAAAAATAATTCTTTCAAAGAAAAATCATAATTATTCTATTTATAATAAATTAACATCTTGTCCCTAAATTTGGAGTCGAACCTAGCAATAATAAAATAGTCGCCAGTTGAAGTCTAGCAACTTAACCACTCAACCATCCATTACTTAACTTAGCAATAAAGGAAAATTATATATATTTATCCCCACTCGTCTCAGTTTTTCACTTTCTTTTCTTCTCCCAATTACCAACTTTTCCTCACATGCCGTCATTAGGGGTGTATAAAAATTTCGCCTTTCGCCCAGAAAAGCGAACGGCGAAAGGCGAAAAAGCGAAAGTAAATTTAAAAAGCGAACGGCGAAAGACGAAAGACGAAAGTCCGAAAAAGGCGAAAATCGGCGAAAGGCGAAAGACGAAAGGCGAAACTCGCACACCCCTGCTACATAGGTATATAGAAACGATGGTAAATAATGCACCTATTTATGAAATTCTGTTTAAAAATGACTGAACATTCGAAAACAAGTTGATAAAATGATTAAAATTTAATTTTTGAAAATTTAAAATAAATATAAATGGCAAATGAATATTTGAGAAGGAAATTTTAGCCTTTATATTCATCTAGTTTTCCTCATTCTAATTGCCTAATTACATAAAATTAGGCAATTAGAATGAGGAAAAAAAAATTAAAAAAAAAATTTTTTTTTTTAAAAAGATGCGTGTTTAAAAAAGGTGCGTGTTTCTTTAAAAAAGATGCGTGTGATTTTTGCCTAACAAAGGGAATATTTTTTCTAATAATGTTAATTTTTAAATGATAAAGAGAAATTGGGCAAATTGTATTTAATCGTATGATTAAATGCCGAAAGAATGTATTTTTAATTTGATTAAATTTTTTTTGTATTTGTGAAAAATTCAAAAAAATGAACAAAATGTTTATCAAGAAACAAAAAATTTTAAAATTGATTTTGAAAAAGTAAATCTTATTTTCACTGCCCAGAGATAGGTATTTGGATGTCTACCTACATAATACTAGAAACGATACGTGAAAGCAACCCACTCCGGAAATAACTCGAACAAAAAATTAGGGCGGATCCAGTCCAATACCAAACGGTAGAATTCAAAAAATGATACAAATTTTATTGAAACAAAAATAAATTAATCAAAAGTCAAAAAAAACAATTTACAAATATTCTTTGCCAATTAAATTAAATGAAAATTTTCAATCAGTCTCAAATTAAATTCTTTTTATTTTAACATCATTGTAAAAAAGCCAAGGAGCACTTGATTGTTTATTGCGGAATGCAAATTTTACGTTTGGATTGTAAATATTAGCGATTTGATATTTCGTATATTTTTTGCTATCTATTTGCTTAAGTTCAACTTTTTCTGCTCTCTCACTTAATTTAAAAGGTGGAGAATTGTCAAATTGAAAAATAATAAGAGGAATTATTTTTGAACAATCCTTCGATGTTGCTATGTACTAAGATATAAATTTATTTTTTAATTTACATATAAATAAATTACTTCTGTAATAAGATCATGAAGCCTCGCTAGCTTATAACTTGTAAACTTAATTTTTGGTATTTTATTTCCTTCATTTATTAACATATTGAATAAAATATTTGTATATTTCTCTGTGAAATCAACACCTCTAAAATCGAAAGTAAGAGATTCAGAAATTGATAAATGATTTGAAGCAAATTTCAAAACATTTTCAAATATTTCATTGTAAGCAAGTAAACAAGCAGCTTCAACGTTAAATCGAAGAGGAATTGTTTTGTCGTTATCAAATAAAATATTAATCATTTCTGGATTAAATACACTTCTAAAGAAATAGAGACAACCAAAAGCACATTTAAATAGTCGTTCTAACCAGCAACGAGCAATAATCATTTCTTGGATATTTTTTGGAAAGGTTGGCAATTTTAAACGATAAACAAGTTCTCGATGCACTAGATCTAGAAAATATAGTTTTTAGTCTGAGAGGAAATAAAAATGTTTTCACCCGAGGCGTTCAAAATTATTCGTGGTCCTCCTGAACCTACAGTAATAGAAACAGTTGTAGTTACATTTCCAGAATTCTTTAAAAACAACGGAATTAACCTAGTTATCGCATTTAGCCACTAAAAATAAATGAAATTTAATTAAAAATTAATTTAACCCTCTTTCTAAGTTGAGAATTTAAAGTAAATTCAAAAACTCCTGATTCAGGTTCAATGAATTTATATGTGAATAAATGATGCTTAAAAGAGTAAACCGAATCATCATCATCATCACGTTCATCCTAAAATTAATTTAAATAAAAAATGTCTGTTAACAAATAGATTCACTATAGAAATTTGACCGAATTTCTTTCGTGCCAATCCTCCCTCATATTTATTAATTAAATTGCAAAAGTAAAAATTGGTTTGTTTAACAGAGAATAATTGGTTGAAATCAAAACATTTTAATATATCAAGTTGAACTTCATGTGGTAAAAAAATCATTTTAATTATCTAAAAAACTAAAATAGGAAAAGTAAAAGAGCAAAACCCTTTTTCAATGCCTTTATTATATGAGTAATAAAGGCGGGAAGTAAAGAAAGGTCAAATATCTACAAGTTTGTAGGTTAAGGAAAGGTTAGAAAGAAAATAAAGAGGAATAAATTCAAATAATGTTTTGGGGAAATATCTATAAAATAATAAAAAATTGTAATAAATTTAAATATTTTTTGAGGGAATAATTTGAATAAATGGGGGAAAACGTTTAAATAAAAATAACAGGATAAACCCAAAATATGGACATCCTAAATATCGTTGACCCTGAATTCGGTAGCATATGATCTATGACAGATTTTCTATATTTTTTTGCTTATTTAAATTAAAGTGTTTAAGTTTAAACACAGATTACAGGGAAGGTTCAAATTTACCTTAATTATCAATTAAAATTAAATAATATTTTGTTTTTATTTGGAATTTATTAAACAAAATCTGATAGAAGGATGGAATTTTTTAAACATTTTTTTAATTTCTAGTTTTTTAATTACATTTTTAGTTACTAATTTAGTTACAAAATGCTAAAATATTTAAAGCTTACTCTATAGTTAAAATTTATTTATTTAAAGAAAAATATAAATTTCTGTTTCAGATAGAGATCGAACTCAATCTTGAATCCTCAAGATATTGGGGGTATATATTTATATATTTTCCTCAATTTTTGATTTTTCTTATTAGAAACCTTCCTTTATTTTCATCTAATAAATAAACATAAGCAAAGAAAATATAAAGAAATGTGAGAAAAATCAAATGAAGAAATAATATTTGAATGATTTGCTGAGGGAACTATTTGAATATGTTTGGAAAATAGGCAAAATAAATAAAAACTTAAGTGATGGATAATATTAAATTCAGGCAAAACAAGAATATGCGAAAAATAATTTCTGACTTTTTCTTATTTGCAATTTTTAAATAAAATTGTATTCAAATTTACCTTAATTATCAATTAAAATTAAATAATATTTTCTACTAATTTAAAGCTTTGATTGGCAGCTGACTAAGACACGGATTACTAAAAGGAAATGACTAAATTTTGTTTTTATTTGGAATTTATTAAACAAAATTTGATAGAAGGATGGAATTTTTTAAAACATTTTTTAAAATTTCTAGGCACAAATAAATCTTCAAAAAATGTTTTATTTTTTACCATCCGAAACAAAACTCGATATTTTTAAATTCCTCAGTCATGAAGATTTATATTCAATCAGACAAACGAATTTATATTTTCGTGATTTTATTAATAATGTTGAAGGAGAACTTGCTCGGAAGGAATTTTTCAGCATTTCTATTGTAATATATATTTAATTAAAAATTTTTGAAAAATTTTTACTTAAGAATCATCCAAATCGATTTAGATTTCCTCATAAATTAATTAGGCCCGAAGCTGACTGTTTAAACTTTGCCTTATTTAATGAGCAAAATATAGAAATAAATGAACTAATTGAATAAAAGGTAAACATATTAAAGTTGTTTAAAGGGGATCACCCCACAAGATCAAAACCCTAGAGGACAAAATCCTAGAGATCAAGACCCTGAGATGGATAGGCAAACATTGAGAATAATATTAGAATTTTTAATTTTGATATTTTGGATTTGATCTCTAGGGTCATGGCCTCTAGGATTTTGATCTTGTGGGGTGGACCCGTTTAAAAGTCAAAATTTCCATTCTTTTTAGTGGACTAATAGACTACGAACCCCTATTGCTTTATATTTGCCTAATCGAGGTTTAATCAGCAACAATATTGTCATTTATTTAACTCAAGGTAATTCAGATTTTTAAGATTTAAAGGAAAAGATAGGCTAGTCCATCTTGTGCAAATGTACATACTCAATTTCTCTTATTTTACCTCAGGCAGATATCAAAAACACAAATCAATTTACAATGATGAACCTATTGTACTTCAACTACCAACAATTATTAAAAACAAAAATCAAATGAAAATTGTTTATTATTATTTAAATAAATTATTTAATTGTTCCTTCGAATATGGCTTCCTTCAAGAATTTACGTTCAATACAGACTTGATTGAATTTTTATTTGAAAATACTAAAATTCCTAAACAAATTTATGTTAGAAAATGGCTTTTTATTAATTAAAATACATACTAATATTAAAGATAAATTAATTTTGTTTTTAATTGTTTTAATTATAATTCTGTTTTTAACAACGCGCGGCCGTAACAACGCAAAGCCATAACTTACTTCAAATTTCTTAATCGAGAAAATTTTAGTATCATACGATTCCTCTCATCGAGCTAAAAAGTTTTGTACCAAAATTGATAAGGGCCGGAAATTTTCCGGCTAGTTATGGCTTTGCGTTGTTTTTGGACTAATTGGCTATAAAAATATATTTTAATTGTCGTGATTCTGTTGAACTATGCTGCTTCAGACATCTTCCTAATTTTTAAATAAAATTTATTTAAAAATAAATTGACATGCTCTACCCATTTAAAAGTAAAAAAAATTTATAAAACAAAAAATTTTATAATAGTCAATGAGCAACATTAATTTAACAAATATATTCTATCCAACAAATCAAATGAAATTTCCGTTTTTGTCTTCTTAGAGGCAATTATTTTTGGTTATTTCAACTTCAATAGAATAAGTCCATTCACGACAAGCTTCATTGTAAAATTCAAATCTCACTTTTGGATTGTAAATGTTTGAAATTTGGTATTTTGTATATATTTTATGTGTAAAACTTGTATCATCAATTTCAACATTTTCTGCTCTTTCACTTAATTTAAAATTAGGAAAATTACAACACAAAAGAATAATTTTAGGCACAATATTTGAACAGTCTTTCGATGTTATTATATACTGAAATTAAATTTATTTATAATTTCGTATTTGTGAATGACTTACTTCTATAACAAGATCATGAAGCTTTGCTATCTTGTAACCTCTAATAGAAATTTCTCGTATTTTATTGCCTTTATTTATTATAATATTGAATAAAATATTTATATGGTGATCTGGGTACTTATATGGTTTGGGTCCGCTGGTCTTGGTCCGCTCCTTTATTAATGTCTAAATTTGAATGTGCCACAGGGAAGTAGAGAGAAATTGAGTAAGGAAAAAAGACCGACCATTATTACATATTAAGGAAAAATAGAATTTTCCAGCGGACCCAAACCCTCTAAGTACCGTGATCTGTAATGTCAAGATCGCTTAAACTGATGTACAAACATTCAGAATTTAATAGATGATTTAAATAAAATTTCAAAATATTCTCAATTGTTTTTTTGCTAGCACGTAGAGACACCTCTTTAATGTTAAATTGAAGAGAAATTGTTTTGTAATTATCAAACAATATACCTATTGATCATTTCTGGATTAAATACACTGTTATCAAAATAAGCACATTCAAAGTCACATTTAAATAGTCGTTCTAACCAGTAACGAATAATAATTATTTCTTTAAGGTTCTTTGGAAGGTCTGGCAATTTCAAAATATAATAACGGTAATCTTTGTCAACTAAATGGATACGAATATAAAAAATTTTTTGGTCAGTTGAGATAGAAATTTGCTTTAAAAAATTATGGTCTAATTTGTGTATAAATTATATATCTGTATATTTTTATAACCTGTCGTACTCGTACAAATAAATAATGTTTTGCCAGAATGTGAAAACAATCGAGTTGATTTATCTATCGCTGCTTGCCAGTGGCAAGTATCCGCTGGTCTTGGTCCGCTCCTTTATTAATGTCTAAATTTGAATGTGCCACAGGGAAGTAGAGAGAAATTGAGTAAGGAAAAAAGACCGACCATTATTACATATTAAGGAAAAATAGAATTTTCCAGCGGACCCAAACCCTCTAAGTACCGTGATCTGTAATGTCAAGATCGCTTAAACTGATGTACAAACATTCAGAATTTAATAGATGATTTAAATAAAATTTCAAAATATTCTCAATTGTTTTTTTGCTAGCACGTAGAGACACCTCTTTAATGTTAAATTGAAGAGAAATTGTTTTGTAATTATCAAACAATATACCTATTGATCATTTCTGGATTAAATACACTGTTATCAAAATAAGCACATTCAAAGTCACATTTAAATAGTCGTTCTAACCAGTAACGAATAATAATTATTTCTTTAAGGTTCTTTGGAAGGTCTGGCAATTTCAAAATATAATAACGGTAATCTTTGTCAACTAAATGGATACGAATATAAAAAATTTTTTGGTCAGTTGAGATAGAAATTTGCTTTAAAAAATTATGGTCTAATTTGTGTATAAATTATATATCTGTATATTTTTATAACCTGTCGTACTCGTACAAATAAATAATGTTTTGCCAGAATGTGAAAACAATCGAGTTGATTTATCTATCGCTGCTTGCCAGTGGCAAGTATCCGCTGGTCTTGGTCCGCTCCTTTATTAATGTCTAAATTTGAATGTGCCACAGGGAAGTAGAGAGAAATTGAGTAAGGAAAAAAGACCGACCATTATTACATATTAAGGAAAAATAGAATTTTCCAGCGGACCCAAACCCTCTAAGTACCGTGATCTGTAATGTCAAGATCGCTTAAACTGATGTACAAACATTCAGAATTTAATAGATGATTTAAATAAAATTTCAAAATATTCTCAATTGTTTTTTTGCTAGCACGTAGAGACACCTCTTTAATGTTAAATTGAAGAGAAATTGTTTTGTAATTATCAAACAATATACCTATTGATCATTTCTGGATTAAATACACTGTTATCAAAATAAGCACATTCAAAGTCACATTTAAATAGTCGTTCTAACCAGTAACGAATAATAATTATTTCTTTAAGGTTCTTTGGAAGGTCTGGCAATTTCAAAATATAATAACGGTAATCTTTGTCAACTAAATGGATACGAATATAAAAAATTTTTTGGTCAGTTGAGATAGAAATTTGCTTTAAAAAATTATGGTCTAATTTGTGTATAAATTATATATCTGTATATTTTTATAACCTGTCGTACTCGTACAAATAAATAATGTTTTGCCAGAATGTGAAAACAATCGAGTTGATTTATCTATCGCTGCTTGCCAGTGGCAAGTATCCGCTGGTCTTGGTCCGCTCCTTTATTAATGTCTAAATTTGAATGTGCCACAGGGAAGTAGAGAGAAATTGAGTAAGGAAAAAAGACCGACCATTATTACATATTAAGGAAAAATAGAATTTTCCAGCGGACCCAAACCCTCTAAGTACCGTGATCTGTAATGTCAAGATCGCTTAAACTGATGTACAAACATTCAGAATTTAATAGATGATTTAAATAAAATTTCAAAATATTCTCAATTGTTTTTTTGCTAGCACGTAGAGACACCTCTTTAATGTTAAATTGAAGAGAAATTGTTTTGTAATTATCAAACAATATACCTATTGATCATTTCTGGATTAAATACACTGTTATCAAAATAAGCACATTCAAAGTCACATTTAAATAGTCGTTCTAACCAGTAACGAATAATAATTATTTCTTTAAGGTTCTTTGGAAGGTCTGGCAATTTCAAAATATAATAACGGTAATCTTTGTCAACTAAATGGATACGAATATAAAAAATTTTTTGGTCAGTTGAGATAGAAATTTGCTTTAAAAAATTATGGTCTAATTTGTGTATAAATTATATATCTGTATATTTTTATAACCTGTCGTACTCGTACAAATAAATAATGTTTTGCCAGAATGTGAAAACAATCGAGTTGATTTATCTATCGCTGCTTGCCACCAGAGTTGCGTCGTAATCGAAAATTTTTTTTCGGAATCGTAATTCGTAATTCGTAATTTTGAAAAAAATTTCGGAATCGTAATTCGTAATTCGTAATTTTGAAAAAAATTTCGGAATCGTAATTCGTAATTCGTAATTTTGAAAAAAATTTCGGAATCGTAATTCGTAATTCGTAATTAAAAAAAATTTTCGTAATCGTAATTCGTAACTGGAAAAACGCCGTAATTCGTAATCGTAATTCGTAATTACGACGCAACCCTGACCACAATCTATTTGCGCATGTTTTAGAGTAAATAATGTATCCGCGCCTTGTTTAAAATTGTTAGTGTGCTCATTTATTTTATTATTTTTTAAGGTTTTTCATTGTAAATTTTTCTTTCCACTTTTTTTAAACATATTTAGTCAAGACTTCCGCTTAATTATTTTCTGTTTTTTAACTTTTTTTTATCTAACAGGATCTTTTCTTTACGAATCAGGTACCTCTCCTTTTTAAAAAAAATTTTTTCGACTTGTTGACTACCTAGATATTTTTGTGTGTCCTTTTTTTAACTTGAAAGTTAAAAAATGTGTCCCTTTTTAACTATTAATTTCTAAATAAGTAAAAAAGAGAAATGGCAGCCATTATTCACTTTTGAAGTAATTTATTTTCGTAATTTTTCCCGATATTTTCGGAATCGTAATTCGTAATTCGTAATTTAAAAAAAATTTTCGGAATCGTAATTCGTAATTCGTAATTTAAAAAAAATTTTCGTAATCGTAATTCGTAATTCGTAACTGGAAAAACGCCGTAATTCGTAATTCGTAATCGTAATTCGTAATTACGACGCAACCCTGCTTGCCACTAAAAAACTAAAATTATAATTTAATTAAAATTAATTTGACCTTCTCCTTAAGCTGATCATTTAAGGTAAGTTCAAAATTTCTAGAATAAAGATCAATTACGTTATTTGAATATGCTAACACTTTTATGCTTCTCTAAATTAAATTAAAAATATAATTTAATAACTATTTACTAGTGAGAGTTCATAAAATTTCCTTCGTGCCAATTCTCCCTCATATTTTTTAATTAAATTGTTAAAGTCAGAATTTGTTTGTTTAACAGAGATTAATTCGTTGAAATTAAGATATTTTAATATTCGAAGTTGAACTTCGAGTGGTAGAGAAATCATTTTAATAGTCTAAAAAAGATACATAAATATTTAGAAAATCAAGTTGTATTTCAAAATTTATTAAGAACCACAATATTTTTTAAATTTATTTAGGCACTTTTTCCCTCCAATTTTTCAATCACCGAACTTGGATGAAAACTTTGGATGAACTAGGATGAAATCAAATAAATTAAGGTAAAAAATCTGTGCCTTTTGAGAAAGTGGAGGGAACAAAATTCAAAATTACCAGATTACTTTTAAATGTATTTAAAAATAAATTGACTTAAATTAAATCACAAAAAAATAATTTAAAAAAATATTTCAATCGAAAAAGTAAAAAAACAATATTTTAAAAATTGTAAAAAATATACATAAAAATATTTTTTGTAGTTTGAACAATAATTTTTTGATCAGAAATATATTTAAAATAAAAATGTTTAATTTTCGCGCTCTTTATTTACTAAATTGGCCATAAAGAGTTGGTGGAAACAATTTCTTTTTTTTATTAATTTTATCTTTTTGTCAAACAAAAAGATATAAAAGAATTATAAATAATTCTACTAAAGAAGTTATGTAACAAAATGATTTAGAAATTTCGGAGGGATGACTCATATAATGTTAAAAATTAAAATTTATAAGTAAATACTCCCCACTAATTACGACAAAAATATTGTATCCGACCCGGAATGATGTGTTTAAAATATAAATAAATTTACGTGCTTTAACCTGCAAAAATGATGAAAATAAATTTAATCAAAAAAGTAAATAAAAAACAATTTTTTAAATAATTACTTTGTCACTAAATCAAAAACTATTCTGATATTCAGCCTTCAACTTCTAATTTCTTTATATTAATTATAACCAGAGAGAGTTTTTTTAGGTTTTTCTCTATTTTTTTTACGAACTAGTTTTGATGAGATATGCACAAAAAACACTGTTTTGGGTCGAAATAATGAGTCTATATTGGACCTATTCGAACCTAAAAAACCTATTTCGGCCTTTTTGAACCTAAAACCTATTTGCAACCTATTTTGGACTTTTTTGAACCTATTTTAGGTTTTTTGATAAAAATCTTAAAAATTGTCTTTATTTTCGCAAATTTTTGAGAATTTGAGTTATTTTTTCACTAAATCTATGGTTTTTTATAAAAAAAAATTTAATTTTGATATTTAATTATCTTTTTAAAACAATTATCGGTAAAAATTGCTTTAAAGACAAAGACTCCGATTAAATGGACCCAAATATCATCATAGGGCCAGTTAAATGGACCCAAATATCGAATATATATTCATAGGGCCAGTTAAATGGACCCAAATATCGAATATATATTCATAGGGCCAGTTAAATGGACCCAAATATCGAATATATATTCATAGGGCCAGTTAAATGGACCCAAATATCGAATATATATTCATAGGGCCAGTTAAATGGACCCAAATATCGAATATATATTCATAGGGCCAGTTAAATGGACCCAAATATCGAATATATATTCATAGGGCCAGTTAAATGGACCCAAATATCGAATATATATTCATAGGGCCAGTTAAATGGACCCAAATATCGAATATATATTCATAGGGCCAGTTAAATGGACCCAAATATCGAATATATATTCATAGGGCCAGTTAAATGGACCCAAATATCGAACAACCATACAGGGGAAAAGACAATTTTGAGGTGAAAAATTCGATTTTTTGAATGATAGCTCATTTGAAAGAGCTTCTCAATCTGAGTTGACTGACACCAAAATCAGCGCAATCTGACTTGATAGGGCCGGATTACGGGCCGTGAAAATTGAAAAACCATAAATTGAAAACGCAAAATTGAGAAAAACTCTAAAAATTCGAACCTATTTGTTACAAATTCGTACCTATTTTGCCACTTTTTGCATTTTTTTCAACCTATTTAAGCCTTTTTTTCGAACCTTTTAGGTACCTATTATCAGGTTTTTCGAACCTAAAAAAACTCTCTCTGATTATAACATAAAAAAAGCATCCAAATTCCCTTTCTACGTGAAAAAATGAATATCTGACGCTTTGATTGTAAATATTGCAAATTTCATAGTCGGCATATTTTAGTATACTAAAACCTATTTGTGAAATTTCAACTTTTTCTGCTCTTTCACTTAATTCAAAACTTGTGCGATTTGAATAATTAATCGAAATATGAGGCACCATTTTTGAACAGTCTTTAGATGTTGCTATGTACTAAAAATTTAATTTTTATTTTTATCTTATGTGAAATAACTAACTTCAGCAATTTGATCATAAAGCAATGGTACATTTATAGCACAATCTAAATTTTCCGGGAATTTAGCAAAATTCAAATAAACATTTTTAAATTTGTCTCCACTTATTAAAATTTTAAATAAAAGATTTTTATAATTATTAATGTCTGCTCTATCTCTAAGAAAATTAATTATAAGAGTTTCACAAATTAAATGATTCAAAGTAAAGTTGATTAAATTTTCAATATTGTTTTCCACAATAGACATATAGCATGTTTGAATATATAACTGTTTGGGAATTATAGCATCGCCAAATAATAATTCGATCAATTCCGGATTAAACGGTAAAGCCCCTTTCAGAGTAGCCGATTCAGAGTAGCCGTTTCAGAGTAGCCGTTTCAGAGTAGGACGTTTCAGAGTAGGCCGTTTCAGAGTAGCCGATTCAGAGTAGCCGGTTCAGAGTACGGGTAAAGGGGGACGTTTCAGAGTACATAGAATAAATTACCCTTAAAATCGAAATTTTCAGGAAGAATTTATTTTTTTTTTGTTTCTTTTTTTAATTTTTACTTCTTTTATGTTGTTCTAGGGACCAGGACCACAGCATTTGGTACAAACAACAACAATTAGTCAACGAGAAAAATTTTTTTAATAAAAATTTGAAATCTAAAAATTTTTTTAATTTCAAAAATTTTTTTCCAATTTTCTTAAAAACATCAAACATCGAGGATCTACTCCATATTACGAGTTTTTTTTAGTTTTTTGTCTTTTTGAAATTTCTTTAAAATTTTTTAATTCTTAAATTCTAAAATTTCGACCGATTTTTTACCTCGTTTTGGTATTTATCTGGTAATTCAAGCTTCTTACACGGTTTGGTATTTCGAGGGTTTTTGGGGGTTTGGTATTTCAAGCTTTTGATGTTTCAAGATCATACGAAATGAAGACGATTAAAATTTTGTTCCCTCAAGAAAAAAACCGAAACCAGGACATCACCCCAAGACCGAAAAACTCAAGAAAAGCCTGGAGTCTAAACTCGGCTACCTTTTAAAATCTTCTTTAGGACGAAAAAAGTAGGAAAAAAGAAAAAATTTGCAAGAAAAAGATTTTCCAAATCCAAAAATTTATGTACTCTGAAACGTCCCCTTTTAGCAGTACTCTGAACCGGCTACTCTGAAACGGCCTACTCTGAATAGTCCCTACTCTGAAACGGCCACTCTGAAACGGCTACTCTGAATCGGCTACTCTGAAACGGCTACTCTGAAAGGTCCCCTACCCGGATTAAACACAAATTCATCAATATATCCATATTCAAAGCAACAATTGAATACTTTATTTAGATAATAATTAACAATTTTTAAGTCCTTTTTGCTTTCAATTATTGTTGATAGTTGTAGTTGCCGTTGGTTTGCAATGCCGTAAACTGAAAAGATAATTTTCGAATAGTCCATAAATTCCTCGACCCGAAAAAGCTTCAGGGATTTGTATATGAAAAAGTTTAGGGTTTCTATCTATAAAAAGTTTCAGGGTACATACTATTCATTATATAACTTAATAACAAGCAACAATAAGTAGGCTTAGTTAAGTAGGCCTAGTTACTGCCTAGTTCAGAAAATTTAGGCCGATTTTCAACTTTTGAGCCATTCCCGATTTCCTACAGTTCCGATTTCTGGCACCTTTGTCATTTCCGATTCACCTCTGGTGCTTACTAAACCAAGCAACAGTTGATTCATGCGAGGCGTGTGTCTCATGGGCTTTGCAAATATAGTTTATGTTCGAAAATTTTTCTTGTTGCAGACTTAGATGCTCTTTAAAATTTATTAAATAAAATTTAACCTTTTTTAGATAAACGACTAACAATATTCCTTGAATTTTGATAAGGTAGGTAAAAAGGAATGGGTTTTTCTAGTCCATTTTTCCACAAAAAAGGAAAGAAAACCTTTGCATATTTTAATTTATTTACTTTCTCTTCAACTTGTTCATTCAATGGAAAGTCAAAATTCTTTGATTTTGGTTTATTTAATTTATGAAGATCTTTTTTGAATTGATTGATAGTGTGATCCTTTAAACAATATTTAAAAATTTAATTAATTAAGAAGCAATATTACAAAATGGATTGTATAAACTTTCTCCCGAGCAAGTTCTCCTTCACATTTGTCAATAAAATCACGAAAATATAAATTTGTTTGTTTGATTGGAAATAATTCTTTATAGCTGAGACATTTGAAAATATCAAGTTTTGTCTCCGTTGGTAAAGAATAAAACATTTTTTCAAAGAAAATTTGGCAAATATGTATCTTTACTTGATCTTTGATAAAGCCCAGTTAAATACAGATGGAAGAAAAGGAAATTGAAGGAAAAAATATATAAAAACATTTTCGTAATTAACAATAATTTTTTGTTAATAAGTTTAAAGTAAAAATATTTAATTTTTGCGATCTTTTTTACTAAATTAACTTTTCTAAAGTATTTATCAAATATGTAGTATTGGAAAAATAAAAATTAGAATATAAAATTCTACACAAGTTAATGTTAATATGGAATAAAAATGATTAGTGAGAGGAAGTGTGGTGTGTTAAAAAAGTATAACACTTCCCAACTCCTTTGATGAGTTCCCAACAACAATGTTTTAATTTTTTGTAAAACTGCAAAAGATTGCTCATGACAGAAATAGTGGTTGATATTAGTAGATTACCTAATTTTTCTATCGATTCAGGTAAATATCAAAGGCGAAAATGAAATTAATTATTTTTTAAAATTAAATATCAACTCTCCAACAAATATAAAACAAATATTAAATTCTTATTTTATTTAATATTTGTGGACGAAGAAATTAAGAAAATATATTTTGTGGTTCTTAATAAATTTTGAAATACAACTTGATTTTCTAAATATTTATGTATCTTTTTTAGACTATTAAAATGATTTCTCTACCACTCGAAGTTCAACTTCGAATATTAAAATATCTTAATTTCAACGAATTAATCTCTGTTAAACAAACAAATTCTGACTTTAACAATGTAATTAAAAAATACGAGGGAGAATTGGCACGAAGGAAATTTTATGAACTCTCACTAGTAAATAGTCATTAAATTAATGGCCCTATCCCAAAAGAAGGGTCGAATCGTTTTCTTTCATTACTTTTTATTTCTTTATAAAAATGGTCAATTTTCCTTGAAGTTGATGTATGCTGATGCTTGCCTTAAGGAAAAATAGAGAAGGACGGACAATGACAGAAAAACACGGAAGAGCAGACAAAACACGAACAGACAAAGCAAGGACGGACTCGTGTCCGACCGAGTCCGTCCGTGTTTTGTTTGTCTGAGTCCGTCCGTGTTTTGTTTGTCTGAGTCCGTCCGTGTTTTGTTTGTCCTTCCCGTGTCCGTCCGTGTTTTGTTTGTCTGAGTCCGTCCGTGTTTTGTTTGTCCTTTCCGAGTCCGTCCGTGTTTTGTTTGTCTGAGTCCGTCCGTGTTTTGTTTGTCCTTTCCGAGTCCGTCCGTGTTTTGTTTGTCTGAGTCCGTCCGTGTTTTGTTTGTCTGAGTCCGTCCGTGTTTTGTTTGTCTGAGTCTGTCCGTGTTTTGTTTGTCCTTTCCGAGTCCGTCCGTGTTTTGTCCGACCGAGTCCGTCCGTGTTTTGTTTGTCTGAGTCCGTCCGTGTTTTGTTTGTCTGAGTCCGTCCGTGTTTTGCCTGTCTGAGTCCGTCCGTGTTTTGTCTGTCTCAGTCCGTCCGTGTTTTGTCTGTCCTGTCCAAGTCCTCCGAGTTCGTCCGTGTTTTGTCCGTCCTTCTCCATTCTTCCTTAAGGTAAACATCAACATACATCAACTTTAAGGAAAAGTGACCATTTTTATAAAGTAATAAAAACCATATAAATATTTTATTCAATATTATAATAAATAAAGGCAATAAAATACGAGAAATTTCTGTTGAAGGTGACAAGATAGCAAAGCTTCATGATCTTATTATAGAAGTAAGTCGTTTACAAATACGAAATTAAAAATAAATTTAAATTCTAGTATATAATAACATCGAAAGACTGTTCAAATATGGTGCCTAAAATTATTCTTTTGTGCACTGATTTTCCTAATTTTAAATTAAGTGAAAGAGCGGAAAATGTTGAAATTGATGATTCAGATTATCACAATACGGGTTGGGGTCCGGTGAGTGCCGCCAACTGAGAGATGCCAACTGAGAGTGGAAAATGAGTGTCGAGCCAACCGAACTTTTTAAGAAAAAATCGAGACCTAAAGACGAAAAAATCAAGAAAAGTTTTAAGTTAACACGGCTGGCATTTAAAATATTAAAAGTGCAAGTCAATTTATACACAAAAAGTGCAAGAAAAAATATTCTATTATTCTTCAGGTGATTAATTTGGTCTTTTATATTAGGGGCTCTCAGTTGGCCCGCTCTCAGTTGACAGCACTCATCTGACCCTTTCCGCCAGATAATAACAAGATACCAAATTGCCAATATTTACAATCCAAAAGTGAGATTTGAATTTTACATTGAAGAGGATAGAAGTGATTGGACTATTAACTATATTAAATCGGTTATGTCACACTTTTTTTACAGTATTTACAAAGAAAAGGAGAATTTGTTTTGACACGAAAATTTTTCTTTTAAAAAATAAGAGAGAAAAAGTTGTTTTTCTCTAATTTTGCATGAAAAAGTTAAGTGTAAACAAATCAACCAGCCATCTGCCATTTAGACGCAGGCAGGCAATTTTTTGCAAATTAATCGAAGGCAGTTAATTTTGGTAAAATAAACGCTGCCATTTATTCGTAGATAGGAAACTGTTTATCTATTAGAGAAAAAAAATGAAGTAATATAATGTTGATTTCAAAATAGGAGAAATGTTTTTAACTATATTAAATCGCTTATGTCACACTTTTTTACAGTATTAAAATAAAAATCATGTGAAGGGATATTTCAAAACAAAATACAGTGATATAAATTATCAGCTAAAGATTTGTAAAAATTTTTGATTGATTTTCACAAATTTCTGATTATTTTTACGATTTTAGACATTTAATTTAAAATTTTTTAGTAAAAAATATAAAATGGTGCGTACGAAACAAAATATTTCTGATTCACAACCTTCATGTTCGTCATCGGCTCCTCAAAATTCAGACGGGTTAAAAGCTCCCGATAAAAGCAGAAATATGGGTTCAAAGCTCCCATTTGAAAAAGCGGTTAAACCGGTTCAAAGCTCCGGAGGAAAAAAGCGGACTGAATTTAAATCAAAAAATCTGATAAAAAATTTAGATAATATTAACGATGATTATTTTGAATTAGATTATAAATGTCTTGAGTCTAGAAAAAGAAAAGCAAAAGAGAGAGAAATTTTGAAAATATCTCAAACCCAAAACAAAAATGAATCTTATAAAGCGGCAGCAAATTTTTCCAATACTAAATTTTTTGAATTAAGTGAATTTAAATTTAAGTGTTTAAAATGTGATTCAGTACATTTTCTTGAAGAACTGTCCGAACAAACAAATAAAAAAGAATTTGTTTTCGTCAGTTGCTGTAAGTCTGGAAGACTCACAAAACTCGCAGAATACTTTCAAGAATATCCGGAAGAATTAAAAGTCCTCTTTGATAAAAATCATCCTTTTCATAAAAATTTTATTGAAAATATTCGTCGTTATAATAACGCTTTCGCTTGCGCTTCTATAAGTTGTTTTAAATTTAAATTTCCAACTGCTGGCCCACCATGTTATAAAATACAAGGCCAAGTTTATCATAAATTTAATCCTCATGCAATGCCATCTAATAAGAAAGAAGTGCCTTCAAACGGGCAGTTATATTTTTTAGATTCTGAAGAAGCTGCTGATTTGCGTTGTGATGTAAACAAAGAATGCGATTCAGAAATAATAAATTATGTTGAAAAATATATTAGGGAAAATAATAAATTTGCCAAATCCTATCAACTTATGAAAGATATATATAAAAAGTATGAAAGTATGTATAATAATCAAGGTATAAAAATACCAGAAATAAGATTGCTTTTTAGCTTAAAAGAAAATTTCGATAAAAGACGATACAATATCCCGCAAAGTAATGAAGTATGCGCAATTTTAGTTTGTGATGCTAATGACGATATTATGCCTGCAAATATCGTTGTTTACCCAAAAGGAGAAAAAGATCTTAAAAATATCTACCCCTTAGACAAATGTGTGGAGCCTATGTGCTATCCTTTACTTTACCCTAATTCGACTTCTGGATTTACATTTAATTTAAAAGATACGAATGGAAAAAATATTTCACTTTGTGATTATATAAAATTTTTAATGTTTGTGAAAGATAACAAGAAGTTTACGCCTCATTTTTTTGCAAAAAAATTATTTCAACAATGGATTGTAGACCAGGCTGCAAGAATTGAGTGGAGTAGATTAGAATATATTAGAACTCATCAAAATGAATTGTGTAGTAGTAGTTATGTTAATGTCGAAGATTTTTTAAATTCTAAAGCTTTAAAAGGTGGCGCTGAGATTCAAAAAAAGGTAATTTTGCCTTCAACGTTTAGTGGGGGACCCCGAAGTATGCATGAAAATTTCATGGATGCTATGTGCATAGTAAATGAAACAGGGAAACCTGATTTGTTTATCACATTTACATGTAATCCAAACGATCCTGATATTCAAAAATGTTTATCCCCTGGACAAACTGCTTCAGATAGACCAGATATTGTAACACGTGTTTTCTCATTGAAAAAAATTATTTGCTAAATCTAATTTTCAATAAACAAATATTTGGTGAAGTTATAGGATTTTGTTGGGTGATTGAATATCAAAAAAGAGGCCTACCTCATTTGCATTTACTAATAACTTTAAGTGCAAAAGATAAATGGCGAAATTCAGAAGAAATTGATAATTATATTTGGGCTGAAATACCAGATGAAAATATCGATAAGGAACTCTACGAAGTAGTGAAAAAATTTATGATTCATGGTCCATGTTCAGAGAATTCACTTTGTTGGGATAAAACAAAGAAAAAGTGTAGTAAAAAGTTTCCAAAAGCTTTTCGTGAGTTTACGGAAATAAATGAAGATGGTTATCCAATGTATAAAAGGCCTAATAATAACAGATATGTCTATAAAAAAGGGCAGAAGTTAACAAATCAAAATGTAGTACCTTATAACCCTTATTTATTAAAAACATTCAAAGCTCATATAAATGTTGAAAGAGTGAGCGATATTTTAGTAGTTAAATACTTATATGACTATATTTATAAAGGATATGATGCAGCAACGATAGAATGTGTTCAAATTGGCGAGGATGGAAGTAAGAAAATATTAAATTATGACGAAGTTAGTAAGTATTTAGAAGCCAGATATTTAAGCCCGTGTGAAGCATGTTGGCGCATATTTAAATTTCCTTTACAAGGAAAATCGCATTCTGTAGATAAATTAGACATACATTTAGAAAAAATGCAAAAGATTATTTATGGAAAAAATGCTACGAAAAATGAAATCAGAGACGCGTCAGAAAAAGATTCTACTTTAACAGCTTATTTTAACTTTTGCCAAAAAAATCAGAATTTAAATATAAAATACATTGATATGCCAAAATTTTGTACATGGATAAAAAGTACTCGAGAATGGAAATATCCCAGAAAAGTAAATTGTAAAAAATTAGGGAGAATCATACCGGTTAATCCTATAGAAATTGAAAAGTATTATTTGCGATATTTGTTGCTCAATATACCCGGAAAGAGTTTTGAAGATTTAAAAACTGTAAATGGTATTGTTTATGACACGTTTGCAAAATCGTGCTTAGCAAGAGGATTAGCAAGAGATGATGACGAGTGGTATAAATGTCTAGAAGAGGCAACTTTTTTTTCAAAGAAACATCCTCAAGGATTGAGAACATTATTTGTAAATATTTTAATTCATTGTGGTCCCAAATATCCTGGAAAATTGTGGGAATCATTTAAAGAATATTTAATAAATGATTTGATAAAAAAATATCCAAATCTTTCGAAAAATGCACTATTTGACATTTGTCTTTGTTTAATTGAACAAGGTTTAAAAGATCATGAAAAATCCCTTAAAGATTATAGCGATATGCCGCAAAACAAAAATTTAATTAATATAGATGAAAATGAACTTTATGATCCAGAAGAAGAGTTTATTTTATCACAGAATTTAATTGCAAAAATGAACCAAGAACAAAAGGAAATTATAGAAAAAATAACCAATATTCTTAAAGAAAATGATAACGAAAAATGTATTTACATTGACGGACCAGGAGGAACTGGAAAATCTTTTGTCTTAAAAACATTATACCACTTAGCAAGATCTTTGAAAAAAAATATTTGTAATATGGCTTATTCTGGTATAGCCGCAACACAATTACAAAAAGGCCGTACTTTGCACAATCGATTTAAGTTGCCTTTGAATATTAAAAAAACTTCAACTTCTGGTGTAGAAATAAAAAGCAAAGAAGCTGAAGAAATTAAAAATATAGATATTTTTGTTTGGGATGAAGCACCAATGGCTTCACGATTTACTTTAGAGATTATTGATAAAAAATTAAAAGAAATTATGAATAATCAAATGCCATTTGGCGGGAAAGTTTTTGTGCTAAGTGGTGACTTTAGACAATGTTTACCAATAAAAGAGTTCGGTACTCGGACAGAAATAATTGACTTATTAATTAAAAATTCTTTTCTTTGGAATAATTTTTTGATAATGAAACTTAATAAAAACATGAGAGCCGATCCCAATGAAAGAGAATTTGCAAAAAAATTGATTGAAATTGGTAATGGTATAACAGAAAATGAAAATTTGATATCTGTCCCTGAAATATGTTTTTGTAAAGGTAGTTTATCTGATGAAATTTTTGAAGAAGTTTTAAAAAAGGAAAATTATAATGAGCTTTCTAATTACGCTATTTTGTCCCCTTTTAACTCAATTGTAGATAATTATAATGAG
The DNA here is from genome assembly GCA_036172955.1 of Meloidogyne arenaria. Lineage (NCBI taxonomy): Eukaryota > Metazoa > Nematoda > Chromadorea > Rhabditida > Meloidogynidae > Meloidogyne > Meloidogyne arenaria. The sequence continues at coordinate 764,225 of JARQAB010000010.1, forward strand.
GAAATAATGAGAAAGTTTCCTGGCGAAGCAAAAACGCTGTTAAGCATTGATGAAACAGATACAAATAGTAATATGCTAATTACACCGGAAATTTTAAACTCCTTAAAATGCCCCAATTTTCCAAACCATAGCATCTCTTTGAAAGAAAATTCAATGATTATGTTAGTAAGAAACTTAAATATAAGGGAAGGTTTGTGCAACGGGTCCAGACTTCAGGTTGTCAATATTGGTAAACATGTCTTAAATTGTGTGATAAAAAGTGGTGATAAAATTGGAGAGACAACTCTCATACCACGTATTACATTAATTGAGGACAAAAAATTTCCATTTATATTAAAAAGACATCAATTTCCTGTAAAATTGGCATTTGCCTTTACTATAAATAAAAGTCAGTCACAGACTTTTGAGAAAATAGGGATAGATTATACAGAGGACCCTTTTAGCCATGGACAAACATATGTTTCATTAAGTAGGGCTAGATCATGGGGGAAAATAAAAATAAAAGTATCCGAAGGAAATAAGGATAAAAAAATAAAAAATATAGTATGGAGAGAAGCCTTGCTTAATTAAAAAATAAGAGAAAAAGCAAATTTAAGAATCAGACAAAAATTAACAAGAAAAATAATCAAAAACATACAAACTACAATAAAATAATAAAATTGCCAATTTTGTAAAAAAAATAAAATGATGTTTGAAATTAAAATAATCAAAACATGACTTTAATTTATTATTAAGAAAAAATCAATAAACGAAAAGAATGCAGCAAAAAATATTTTAAAAATATAATTTTGAAAAAAGTAAATTATTTAAATTAAATTAAAAAAAAAAAAGGTAAGTTAATCGCTACATTTTAGAGGAGGATGTAGCGTGTGATAGGGCGGGATAACAAGAAACCCTCTAACTATCACAGGACTCCTCAATTTTTTGGTATCCTGGTTTTGGTGCGTTCACGCCGCGGATACCGTCAGTAGGGATAAATCCCGAAGCTAAAACCAAAACATTTAAAAAATACAAGTTTGTGAATTTTTAAAACATTTTAAAGCTAGCTTGAAAAATAATAAAAATCAGGAATTAGTTTTTAAAATCAAATTTTCAAAAAAAAATGCGCGAAAAAAACATTTGAGAAAAGATGAAAAGAAAATTTTGAAGCATTTCGCAAAATTAATAAAGCTTTGAAATTTATTTTAAATTAAAAAGCTTAATTTTAAAAATCATGAACATTTGTTAAAGAAGCCACGCTTAAAAATAAACAAACTTTTAAAAACTGGAGGATTTTATTGAAAATATAAACAGTTTAAGACATTTGCTAAGAAGAAAATAAAAAGGCATAAAAAGAATATTAATAAAAAAATTAATGGAATATATATTTTTGAGAAGTTTTTGTTTCGAAAAAAACAACTCAAAGTTGAAGGAAATAAAGAATAATCTATTAAAAAGAAAATTGAATAAAAGCTAAAAATGATAAAATTAACTAAACTGTTTGCTTTTATACTAAAAAGAGAGAGAAAACTAGAAGAAAAACATAACGCCAAAATAAATTAATTTAAAGAACAAAAAGCAAAAAATAAACAGTATTGAAAAACTTAAAGAATTCAACAAAGAAATCACATATTTTGAGAATTTAAAAAAGTAATATCTCAAAATTGCGAAAATTTCATTGTTAAACGGTCTGTAAAAACAATCGTTATTATTATAACCCAAAAACGCACAAGTTTTTCGTATCAAAAAAAAACACAGCCCAGAGTAAGAAAGTTAATTTTTAAATTTGTTTTTAAAAGTTAAAAACATCAAAAATTAAAAAAGCCAAGAATCCTGAATATTTTTTTTATTTTTTGGAAAATATACTTATCAATTCCCATTCAGCTCTGAAAAGGTTATATACGAGCGTTCAGGTGCCGCGAAGCGGCACCTGAACGCTCGTTTATAATAAAGTCGAAATAATGAAAAAGAATTGAATATATGAAGACGAAAAAGGAAATTTTATTTGCTTTGTTGGATAACAAAATATTTTTTGAATTAATTGTGTTCATTGACTATTGATAAAATTTTTTCTTTTTAATTTATTTTTAAATACATTTTATTTAATAAGGAAGATTTCCGAAGCAGGACAGTTCAACAGAATTGCAACATTTAAAATTTTATTATTTTTTTTTTTAATTTTATTTTCATTTGGCAAATCAAAAGCTTAATTTAATTGAACCCAAATTCAAATTTTATGCTCACAGACGCAGCGATTCTGTAATGTGATCAATAAATAAAAGTAATCTAATTTATCAGTGTTGAATAAATTTATATAGACGAGCAGCCGTAATGAAAAAAGGTAAAATGTTTTGGCCCACAAATATTTAATGAACAAATTGGGATGAGCGTTATAGACGAATTAAATCTAACGGATTTTCAGATTCGTAAAATTTTAAATGCAAGCCAGCTGTTTGATGACGTGAAAAGAAATGAATAATCATGTCATTTTTTTTAATTTTGTACTTTTTCTTATAAAAAATTTTTCTTACTCATTTAAAATTGAGTAAAAAATAGTTTTATATTTTAAACACCTTTTTCATTATTTCTATAGTTGTGGATATCTAGGTCCATAGGCATTTTCGAAAGTAAAAGTGTTTAGCTTACAGAGACGAATTAAATAATATCTAAACTTTATCTCAGGCGTGCTATACTATATCCATTCAAATATTTGAAATTTCTCAACACAGCTCAGGATTTTTTAGGATTTTCTTTCTTTCTTAGATAAATAAAATGTTTTCCCTACTACATGAAGTTCAACTTGATGTATTAAAATGTCTTAATTACAACCAATTATTCTCCGCTAAACAAACTAATGTTTACTTTTGCACTTTAATTAATAAATATGAGGGGGAATTGGCACGAATGAAATTCCATGAACTTTCGATTGTAAATATTAAATTAATCATATTACTTTTTAATTTATTTAAGATTAACGAAATTCCAAATTTAAATCTGGATAACATTATTGAACCTCAATTTGGAGATTTTGAATTTATTTTAAATGATCGACTTAAGGAGAAGGTTAAATTAATTTTTAAATCATTAGGTAAATTACATTTATTTTTCAGTGGCAAGAAGCGATAGACAGATTAGTACCGCTGTTTTTGAGCAATTTTAAATCTGTCAGAAAACTTGTTAATATTGAAAAAACATTTAGATATTTAGAGGACAAACAAGCACCATATCTTTTAAAATTGCCAAACATTCCAAAAAATATTGAAGAAATGATTATTGTTCGGCGTTGGTTAGAACAACTATTTAATTGTGCCTTTGAACGTGCTTGTTTTTATAAAAGTGTATTTAATCCAGAAATGATTAAAATATTATTTGATAATGATAAAACAATTCCTCTTCAATTTAACATTCAAAAGCTTTTTTTGTTTCCTAGAAATAAAACATTTGAAAATATTTTGGATTTCTCTTTAAATCATCTATCAATTTCTGAATTTTTGAGTATCAATTTGGATGCCGTTGACATTACAGATAAATATACAAATATTTTATTCAATATTTTAATTAATGAAGGAAATAAATTACCAAAAATTCATTTTAGTAATTCAAAGTTAACAAAGCTTTATGAAAGTATTATAGAAGTAAGTCTGTTTATAATTCAAAAATAAATTTAAATTTTAGTATATAACAACATCGAGAGAATGTTCAAAAATGGTGTCTGATATTACTTTTAATTTTTCTACTCCCCCAAATTTTAAATTAATTGAAAGAGCAGAAAAAGTTGAAATTAAGCAATTGGAAAAGAAAACATATACAAAGTACCAAATTGCCAATATTTACAATCCAAAAGTGAGATTTACACTCTGTAATGAAGTATGGAAGGATGGAACGATTTTTTCATTCATAACAAAAAAATGAACGAATAGAATTTAAGAAAACGAAAATGAAATTTTTGATTTATCAGATAAATATGTATGTATGTTTACGGAAATTTTGCTGTAAATTATATGAAAACATTTTGGTGTTATGGTTTCGATACAAAGGGTGGCCCCTTTTTCCCATATTTATTCAAATTATTCCCTCAAAAAATTTTTAGGATTATCTTTTCTTTATTTATTTACAACGTTTCCCCAAAAACATTTGAATTTATTCTTATTTATATTTTTTATCCGACCTTTTCTTAAACTACAAATCAAACTTGTACATATTTTACTTTTCCTTACTTCCCGCCCTTTACTACTCGTATAAATAGCTATTTTTATTTTTCATAATTAAACTTAGTCCTGTCTTTTGTAAGAAAATTTTTACCATTGGTTCTTTTATTCTCCTTATTTTAATTATCTTCCATTTTCACAATAAAATCGGTTTTAAATACAAATGTTAAAAAATTTGAATCTTTTAGAAAAATTAAAATATTTTTTACCATCCCCTCTCTACTCCTGCCTTTCCCTTTCTTTCCATATTTTTAAAGCACATTGACTTACCTAGTTTTATGTTTAGTTAAAATAACACATTCAAAAAATTTCAGTTAATTTTCAATTTATATATCAGTTTAGATGACCGTTATTACTTCCAGCATAAGATGGACTATTGGCAGTCCTAAGAAAATTCTGGGGTGTCTATCAGATATAGACATAGTAAATTTAATAAGTAATTTTAAAAAATTTTTACAAATTTATTAATTTTTTGCATGTGAAAAATTTTGTAATTACAAATTTCCGTCAGTGGAATGGGAATTATGTTTGCAATTGACACCATATCTTGTTAACGTTTGGATTCGACAAATGGGGCCCAAAAGTTTGAATTCTCTCGTTAATACTAAATATAAAATTTATGCAAAGAAAGATTTTATACAAGTAGATATTGCTAGGTATACTATTTTAATTTTTTATCCACAGTCGGCCATAATTTCTTAAAACCGGCAACCCCTTTTTCAGTAAAAACGAAAATTTAATAAACTGATGATTTTTAAAAAATAGTCGAGATTTAAAAATCAGAACTGAAAATCGGATTCCCTAGAACTAGAGTACAAGTTATCAAATGATTTTGGATTATTTTAAAGATCTGCTACATACAAGTTTGAGAATCAAGAACAATTGGGATTTACACCAATTTCATTGGATAAAGTAATTTGTTCTGATGGTAAGTTTCGAAAATAAATATTATATATATATATGTATGTAGTATAAAATGTGGATGGAGTATAATGTTAACAATAGGGCATTTTGAATTGCTAAAAAATTACAAATTTTAGGAAATTTGATTCTTTGTTGCGAAGTTGAAATTGACAGTCATAATTTAAATGATGATTTGCAACATACATATATAGACATGTTAGAAGAAGAAATATTAACTGATTTTGTTATAAAGGTTATTAGTTTTATTTCATTCAAAAACAAAATGATTTCTTTAGGTTGACGATGAAGTTATAAAAACACATAAATGTGTTTTGGCAAAGAATAGTAAAGTACGAGCGTTTAGGTGCCGCTTCGCGGCACCTAAACGCTCGTATATTAGTATTTTAAATTATTAAATATTCAAAATTTAAATTTTTTGGTTTTTTAAGTAGTATCTTTTAATTAGTTTTTTAAGTAGTGCTATACTATCTTTTTTGTAACAAAATGCTACCTTATCTCTTTAAATCAACTGATAACCCTAAATCCCTCGTAATCTTTCAAATTACTCTATACATATTCTCAAATTCCTTGATAGCAGGGATGTGCCGAAACGGATTTTAAAAAGCGGAACGCGAAACGCGAAAGACGAAATTAAATTTAAAATGTGAAACGCGAAACGCGTAAGGCGAAAGTCCTAAAAACGCGAAAATCCGCGAAAGGCGAAACACGAAACACGAAATTCTTAAAATTTTTCTGATATGATGAGAAAACTCTAAAGATCTGTCAACTCAGCACTTTGTTGCTGATCACAGCCTCAACTGACTCTAGAATTTCGATGGGCATCCGAGATATATATCAACGGTTTTGAGGGAATATCAGTCATAAGCCAGGTTCCATCCTTTATTTTATATCCTTTATTTTAGGATATTCTAAAGTCTGTACCTCGCTTCCAAAACATTTCTGTAGAATAGAAGTGTAATTTTGTTGGATTTTCGTTTTGGGATTTGGTTGGAGAAAGAGGGTAGCTACGCTAGCTAAGCGTAGCTAGCAAAAGGTGGATTCGTAGCTAGCAAAAAGTGATGGTGGATTCGAAGCTAGCAAAAGCACCCAAAGAAAGCCCGGCCTTTGCTTTAATTTCTTTTTTTTCGTTGCAAGGCGTTTTGGCACTAATTTCAGTCTATTTTTAGTTTTTAAGGGTTTGAAAAATTTCGGCTTTAGAACTACGGGCCACAAAATGTGTGCTTTCAAAGCATAAGGAAAACTTTGCAAACTTTTATAAAATTTATGCAAATTAACCTTCTAGATTTAGTAGGTCATGAAGGGCAGTTTTTATTAAATTATGTAACAAAGACACATAAAATTCACATTGCTGCTAGAGATTAGAGCAAACAAATATTTAACCTCGGAAAATCAACTATATGATTAAATATAGTTGAAAAATATTTGATTAAATATAGCTCAAAATTTTTGCCTGCTTTGTATTATAGTACGAAATCTGCTGTTTGATCTCATAAAATTTCAAAATTTTAGAGTGAAGCTGCTTAAAGTGCGGCTGCTTTGAAGTAATACCTATATTGTGTTGATTAAAGAAGGATCATTCCAAATCTCTTGATATCTTCCTTATTTCATTCAAATCCTTAATCTCTCAATACTTACTCCTTCAAATTATTTACAACACATTAAACCACCCCTAATCCCTCTAAATCCACTCATATCCCCAAAAACAATTATATCTTCAGAACCACTTAATCTCTCCAAATTCACTTATATTCCAATATATTTTTAGACTTTATAGTGAAAAAATTTTTTTCGAAAAACATTTTGGCCCTCCTTCCCGTTCCACAGAACGAACCAATTCGAAAATTGGTTTTTGGAACCAATTTGAAAAATTTGTCCCGCACCGATACAATTCGTAAATTGGTTCGGTGCGGGGAGCCCCGAACCCCCGAAATGCCTGCTCACGAGAGTTCGGAGTATTTTATCAAATATTTGAAATTTTTGATCAATTTTTTTCAAATACTGTCATTATCAAGTAATTTGATCAAATATTTGTTCAATCTCGTTTTCCTCATTTACACAAAATTTAAAACTCTGATCTATGTATTACTCGAAGCTTTTCAAAATAGAAAATTACTTAAGATAAACATCGTTTTTAAGCATATATCAGCAGTTAGATTTATAATTTTCCCATAGATTCGAAGTTTTCTAACCTCCAAAACATTAAAATGCGTCTTAAGCCCTCGCAAATCCCGATACCCCTCTTAATCCTAAATTCTCCTAAACATAATCCTTAATCCGCCTAAAATCCCCCAATATACCTCATAATCCCGTAAATACTCTGTGTTTAGGTCTACTCAACTATACTGGCTTGCTTAACCATTTAACATGGCTTATTTTAGATAAATAGTTTTGTAAATACTGAATTATTAAAAAATAGTTTTGCGATAATGAATTATTAAACTTAAATCTAAAACTGTTTAACACCCGTTCACCTTCCAAGTCGACAGATATTCATCTTATTTCTCCCCTAAGATCCCTCAATATTCTTGTTTGGGAAATTCCTTGTCATCTCTCTTAATTCATCAATCCGTTTTATCTCAAATTGATCCACCAAAACCACGTTATACCGACATATCTCCCATTTCACTATTAATCGTAGCATAACATTATTAGCTCTATCTCAAAACCCTTAGATATCTTTGTTAAACTTTGTTTAGTTTAGAACCCCGAATGTCTTCGAAGCAGATTCCCGTGCTTCGCAACGGCCGTGCTCGCTTCGCTCGCGGCGGCCGCCGTCTCAAAATCTTTACGTTGGATTTGTCTTTTAATTGTTCTCTTGATTTTAGTTCGAAAAGTTGAAAAAAATTTTTGATCGTTTTGCCCTAATCTTTGCCTCACAGTACACTGACTTCTATTTATTTGCTAGACCCTGAATGAACGGCCTTTTAACTTATCTTAATTGGTCTACCATACTCGATTTTTAAGTCTTTGACTACGATCGTAACTCATTACCTTTTTCAGAAAATTCAAAATTTTTGTCCCTTAAATTGTTCAAAACCAAACTACTAAATGAAAAAAAATTTGTCTTTTGTTTTTTCTCTTTTTAGACTTTTTGTACTTTTAGGCTAGTTAGGCCTTTTGTACATTTTTACTCTTAGTTCTTTTGAACTTTTTAAGCAGTTAGATCTTTTGTACTTAAAAAGCTGTTTAGGTCTTTTGAACTCTGTTGTTTGTGTACCATTTTGTCGAGGCACTCGATGTTTACATTTAAAATTTTGAAAGAGATAGACGCTAATCTTTACTTCTCGTTCATATATTATTTTCAATTTTTTGTTGTCTTTTTATTGTTTACTATTTTAGAAAATTTTTCGTTTCAATAAAAATTCACTTTTTAAGAATGAAAATTTGTAAACAAAAAGTATTAACTTAGTATAGTTAATTTCGCAAAATGTTTGAACAGGAATCCATGTCTGAGGCGCAAAATGCAAGTGTTTTTAAATAATAAAAGTAATAAAATTTGTAGTACTTATGTTGCTACGGATACAGATTATGAGATTCGAATAACCATCGGGGGAAACATACCTCGGAAATAAAGGCTCTTACTTGCTATTTTACTTGACTCTTTAAGACTTTCTAATCAGTGTTTGGAATTTTCAAATTTTCTCGCACTCATACTTTTGTACATATTTTCCCTCGTACTCGACTCGTGGATGCTTATTTTTTCTCGTACTCGTATCTGCCTACTTCGTACACAGATACGAATACGAATTTCAGTACGAGCTTCCACACTGATAATCTGAATTTTTAAAATAAATTTAGGGTGAAGTTATTATTTCTGATACAACACCTGAATGTATTCGTGCAGTGTTGGAGTTTTTCTATACTGGAACCGTTTCTGATGGTTAAAATAAAATAATTTTACTTTATTTTGATCTTTAATTTTAAGATAAGATGAAAAGTCATGTTGATGGTATTTTTGCTATTGCACATAAATATCAAGTAGAAATGTTAAAATGTTTATGTGAACGTTTTATGTCTTCTGATATTAGTAAGAAGCTTAATAGAGAATTTAAAATGTTCCAATATTTTTTAGATAATGAAAATATGGTTAAATATTGTGGTATTATCAATTTATATGATACTCCAATTTTGGAGAAAGTAATTAATTTAAATTCCCTCTTTTAACTAAAATTCTATTTGCAGGCTTGTACAGATTATATTCGAGTCAACGGGAAGAATTTTTTAAAGAGTAAAGAATGGGACGAAATTAAAAACAATTATCAGAGTGTGGTTCCTCGATTTTTGGAAAGTATTGTTGAAAATTTAGACAAATGATTTTCTAAATATTTCATGTTGTTTTGAAAGATAAAATTTTTACAAATAAATTGTTAAATAATTTTATGCTATCGTTCTTCTAATATTCCTCTGAATGACGTAATTGTTCCACCTCACACTTAATTTAAAAAGCCAAGATTCTAACCATCTATCGAAATTTCTCCTTTAATGAAGCCTTTCTTATAAACGAAATATAAAAGTTCAATCAAATTATGATTGATTAAAAGACTAATTTCTTGAAGAATAAATGTCTAACATCTACCATTATTTATAAATAAATTAAAAATAAATTTTAAGTATATAACAACAACCAGATTCTTTTGGGATATGGTGGCTATTATTTATCTACAATATTCTTCACCTCCAAATTTTAAATTAAACGAAAGAGCAGAAAATGTTGAAATTAAAGAATTAAATGGAGTTAAATACACAAAATACCAGATTTCGAATATTTACAATCCTAAAAAAAGATTCTCATTTTGCAATGAAGTAAGAGATGATGGAGGGCGTTTTTTTGTTAAAATCAGAAAAATGAAGAAGTTGAAGTTGAGGAAATGATATATATGTAGTTGTTGATTTATTAGAGAAATATTTTTAAAAATTTGTCTTTAAATGACTTTCAATTTTGTTAGGGTGGCGTGCTTAGTATAAAAGGCGAAGCCTTTTAGTAGTCGAGGAGTTAGTTACAGAGTCAGTCTAGAGTCAGTCCGTAGTCGCCAGTGAGTCAGTCAGTTAGTCTACAGTCGCAGCCAACGCATAGTCTCGTCATTTCTATTGTATTGTTGCTTTGTGATAAACCTTGTTGTGAGTCAAGTCTCTTTCTGTTAGTATCGGACACAACCGCTAGTCGATACATAACAGTGGCGCGGTCGCAGTTCATTCGAAACAGTCAAGTTAGTTTGTTTAGTCAGTAGTAAAATAATTAGTCAATTCAGATGGATCAAAAAGTCCTTGAGCAGCTAATGCAGACGCAAATTCAGATGCTGGAGCTGATGAAAAAAAAGTCAGATGAGCCAAAGCCGGAAGACAAGCAGTCAACAGACCTCTACTGTAAGTTGAAAATGTTAATTACAGAGTTCCAAGCCGACATTGAAAGGGGGGTCACGTTCGAGTCGTGGTACCTCAAAAATAAGTCCTACTTCGAGGTAGATGCAAAGTCCTTAGATGAGAAAGTCAAAGTCCGATTGTTAGTAGATAAGTTGGGGCAAGTTGAGTATTCGAAAATGGCGCAAAAACTATTGCCCAGAGAATTAGTGGAGATGGACTTTGAAGAATTAGTCGGGGAGTTGAAAAAGGAATTCTGTGACCCTCGGTCCAAATTAGTCAAACGTTTCGAAGTCATTAAAATGAAATGCCCATGCATTGAAAAGATTCTCGAGTTTGGAACTCTTGTAAACGCCGAGTGTGAAAAGGCTGAAATGGCCTTAACAGTAGAAGAGAGTAAAATTCTTGTATTCATTGCAGGTATTCCAGAAGAAGCGTTGGACGTCCGGCAAATCAGCTTGCGATTTGTGGAAAAACATTCAAAGTCGGAAGTATGTACATTGAAAGCCTTGATGGAAGAAGTCCGTAGCTATTTGGCCAATAAGTCTGAGGCAAAAGTATTCGTGGAGAGTCAACCAAAGGTTAGATTTGAACCTGAATATTCGGTTGAAGTGAATAATGTTAGTAAAATTCCGATTCAGGTCAGTCAAAATACAAGAGGGAGTCGAGACGAGAAAGATAAAAGGAATGGAATATTCAGTCAAGCAGAAGAACGACAACACAGTCAAGTCAACGATCGGCAGTACATTCAGACAAGTCGTCCACAGTTCGGACAGAAAGAGTGCTACAATTGTGGAAAGAAAGGACATATCAGCCGATTCTGTAGATACCCGAGAGGTTGGTTAAATCGTAATAGTCGCCCAGAAGTAAATTATATGTCTATTGACCAAAATAATTCAGGGCCATACGTATGCATTGCCGACATAGTCGATCCAACACAGATTCTGTTAAAAGAGAAATGGATCACTCAGGTAGTCAAGTTGAATGACAAAAGCGTTGAGATGATTGTTGATTCAGCGGCACAAATCAACTGTATTACCGAAGCGACCTGGAACGAATTGGGGAAGCCTGAGATTAGTCAAGTCAATTATTCTGGAGTCGGGCTAGGCAAATCAAACTTCAAGATAGAAGGCAAAGTCAAAGTCAAGGTCGAATTGTTTGGGAAGAAGTCAGAAGAAGAAGTGCACATAGTCGAAGGGAATATAAATATTATGGGACTTCCGTGGTTGAACAAATTCGGCACTAAATCGCCAGTATTGTCGCAGTATTTCGGAAGAGGAAGTCAAACCAAAGGTCAGAAATGGAAAGATTGGAGAAGTCCAAAGTCGAAGATACAAGAGACTCCAATTCGAAAGAAGGAATTCAATAGTCAAGAAAGAAAGAAGCCGTTCCATAGTCAAAAGAAGAAATCGTGGCGAGAAGCAAGTAAATTCGAAAATGGAATGGATGTCTTAGTCAAAAACACGAATCGTAATGGTAAAACATTGTGGTTACCAGGAAAGTTGATGAACAAAGTCGGACAAATTTGGAAAGTCCAAGTGCCATCATTGCGTAGCATAGTCAGTCGCGAGGAGTGGTTTATTCGAAAGAAGAAGTGGTTCGATGATTCTACGATGAAAAGCCAGTCTAAAGAAGAGCAAAAGTCCGGCTCGTTCGAAAGTCTTGGAGCAGAAGATAAAGAAAAGCTTTCAGAGATCTTCAAGAAGAACATCCGGATCCTTCAGAAAGAAGACGAATTGCAGGACGTGGACATCGAACTGGTGAGCGAAGAAAGCGTGAAGCCAACCGATGAGCCAATGCATGCGAGCACTGAGACGGGAGATGAGCGGAAATAGACGAGAAGTGTGTAAATAAATTGTGATAATATTGTTTTGTAAATTTTGGTTTTGTAATTATTGTATCTCCCCCTTTTGTTGCTCACTTTGTATTTTGGCCCTTTGTATTTTCAATGTTTTGTTTGTGTTGGTTAGTAGTATTATAAGTCCACCAAGTCTAGTCGAAAAAGTCGGAAACATAGTCCCGACTTAATTAAAGAAGGGAGGTGTTAGGGTGGCGTGCTTAGTATAAAAGGCGAAGCCTTTTAGTAGTCGAGGAGTTAGTTACAGAGTCAGTCTAGAGTCAGTCCGTAGTCGCCAGTGAGTCAGTCAGTTAGTCTACAGTCGCAGCCAACGCATAGTCTCGCCTATTTCTATTGTATTGTTGCTTTGTGATAAACCTTGTTGTGAGTCAAGTCTCTTTCTGTTAGTATCGGACACAACCGCTAGTCGATACATAACAAATTTTTTGTTTATAAAATTAGTAGGTGTGCCTGACAATTTATTCTTAAATATTTTTAATCGCAGATATTCTTTATCCGTTAATAAAAGATTTTAAATCATTTCAGCTACACGAAAAACTATTTTTGAATAATAACGATTTTTTCTAACAATAAGAGAAACAATAGGTGAGAAAGAGCTTTCCTCCCACCATGTGATCAACCAATTTAAAAAATCTAAAGTTTTATCTATTTTTGGCTACTATAAAAGTGTTGCGTATTAGTTTAGTATAAAAGCCATTGTATTATGTGTTCGGCGTTAGTTCTGTATTATTAAATTTCTTTTATTCTATTTTGTTTCCAAAAATATATTTAGCTCCATAGCTATATTCTTATTGTTTAGTTTATTATTTATTGTTAGTTACTGTCTTATCTCGTTTACTATTTTGTTAGCATTAAGACTAGTGTTTAGTACCTAATAAACTTCAAGATTTCTGAATAATTTTTAAACTTTTTTAGTTCCTTATCTTTAAAAAATGCTTTGTTTACCACCAGAAACAATACTTGATGTTTTTAAATTCCTCAGCTATCAACAATTATGCTCAATCAATCAAACGAATTTTAATCTCCATGATTTTGTTAATTATTTTGAAAAAGAACTTGCTCGGGAGGAATTATATGAAATTTCTATTGTAACATTTTTTAATTTATCCAATCTTTAAATATTTTCAAGGAAGATTTTGATCAATACAAACAACATCCTCTTACTGAACCTGAAAACCTCTACTTTTCTTTGAACGATGGACAACTTGAAGAGATGGTAATTTCAAATACTTAAAAGTCAAAATTTCTTTTTTTAGTGGAAAAATGGAATAGAAAATCCAATTTCTTTGTATTTGCCTAATTCAAATAAAAGTCTTGTTATTCGCTTAACTAAAGGTAGAAGATTTTGTTTATTAAAATTTTCGAGTCCACATTAGTCCGCAGTAGGGAATAACATAAAAGAGGAAAAGTTAATTATTTAATAACTTGTTCTGGCTTTCCGAAAAGTTCTTTAATTTTCTTCTAACTTAAACAAATTTTCAGTTTTCGACAGTCAATACTTTCTTTTACTTCAACTACCAACAATTGTTAAAAACAAAGAGGACGTCAAAATTGTTTATAATTATTTAAATAAATTATTTAATTGTTCTTTTGAACGTGGAAACTTTAAAGAATTTATATTCAATCCAGAATTGCTTGACTTGTTATTTGGAAATGCTAAAGCTTCTAAACGAGTTTATATTAAAAAATGTTTGCTGTCAATTACGAATCACAATATTGAAAATTTATTTCAATTTTCTTTGGATCATTTGGATTGTAAAACTCTTCGAAGTTATTTTCAAATACATGAGGACATTATGGAAAAATATAAAGATATTCTATTCAAAATTTTAATAAAAGGAGACAATTTTGAAAAAATTAAATTGGACTTTGTTAATCCTAACAGAAAGTTTTATAATTTTATGAGTGGAAAATTGCTTTCGGATTATATTTGTGAAGTAAGTGGTTTACCTAAAAATTTAAATATAAATTTAAATTTTAGTATATAGCAAAAGTCAAGCATTGTTCAAAAGTGGTGAATAATATTATTGTGGAATATTAGAGAATAAGAAGAAAAGTTAAAATTAAACAATTAAATTATTTAAATATACAAAATACCAAATTGTCAATATTTAATGTATAAACTAAAAGTACGATTCTCATTTTTAATTGGAGAAAACAAGGCAAAATTAATCTAGGCTTGAAAATTAGTTTTATCTAATTGTTTTTCCATTCTTTTTGTTTTTCCATTCAATATCAATGAAAATGTTTATAAAAATTTTTGTAATTTTTTTCGTCGTTTTAGAACCAAAAAAATTTTTTTCATATAATAAACTTTTGACACCTTAAAAACACCTTAAAAATTATTATTTTTTTCTGAAAATCATTTTTTATAGGTAATCGACCATGCTGAGTAAGACTCCGAATAAAGAGGCGAGTCAAAATGACCATAATATCGTAATTTCGAATTTTTTACCCCAAATTCGACTTGTTCGAATTTGGGTACTGGGTTCGAAATAAACAAGATCTAAGCTCAGATTCGAACTCAGCATGGTCGATTACCTATAAAAAATGATTTTTAGAAAAAAATAATAATTTTTAAGGTGTTTTTAAGGTGTCTCCCGGATTCTGCAGGATTACCAGGAGGACGACTCGTAAAATATAAAAATTGCTCCGTAAAGATTTTACAGATATTGAAAAATAATTTTTTTTTAAATGTTGATCAAAAAACAAAAATTTTAAAACTGATTTTTAAAATCAAATAAATGAAAGCCTTAGCTTGGAAATGGACTTTTCTGAATTCACCCAGAAATTTATTTTTGGATTTTAAAATTATACTAAACAATCTCCAATAGAGATAACCCATTTCATAAATAATTTAGAGAACAAAAAATTTCAAGGCAGATCCAGTCCATCGTCAAAACGTAAATTTAAAATGAATTATCAAAAAATGATTTAACAATAAATTCGTTCAAATTTAACGCCATTGCTCATATATCCCGTGTATACAATAGAAAATTTAATTTTTGGATTATAAATGTTGGAAATTTGGTATTTCGGTTTGCCCCTACGTCCACGTGCCTCTTCAACTTTTTCAGCTTTCCCATCTAGACTACCAAAACTACTAACAATTTTATTTAATTCAATTTTAGCAACCATCTTTGAACAATCTTTTGACGTTTTGATATACTAAAATACAAGAAATTATTAAATTTAAATATAGGTGTATAATTTGGGCATTTCAATAAGTCAGATCCCGGTTTTGGATAATGGAATTTAAAACTGATAGTAAAATTTGAATTAAGGACCACGAAATTTCGCTGTTCTTTACTTTCGAATTTTTGAACTTCTTTCGATTTCCGATTTAGATTTTCTGATTCAAACAGCTCTAGTATGGATTGTGGGTTTTGGGGTCATCGCATAGCTCCAACCCTTGGTCAATTGAGTTAAAAAATTAACAGATACTCCACCACTACTAGTAAAAATTACAAAAAAACTACCATCAAAAACAAAAAAACCTACATCTATAACAAAATCAAAAAGTTCTGGCATTCTATAACTACAAATTATCTGGACATTTTTAAACTTGTCTCCATTATTTAAAATTTTGTTTAAAATATTTACATATTCTCCAGTATTGTTTTCACGATGAAAATTGATTTGACAAAATTTGCAAATTAAATAATTCACAACAAATTTTGATAAAATTTCGCTATTGTAAGCCTTAGAAGGCCAAAGAAACGAGTTCGTAACATAAAATTTTTTGGGAATATTAGCATTTCCAAATAATAATTGAAGCAATTCTGGATTGAATATAAATTGGTCAAAGTTTCCACGTTCAAAAGAACAATTAAACAATTTATTTAAATAATAATAAACAATTTTGGTGTGATTTTTGGTTTTGATGATGTTTGGCAGATAAAGAAAAATTTGACGATGTACGTCGTTGTCTATAAGGATTACTAAATAAATGTAGAAAAAAATATAAAAATTTTAAAGCTTTCCCTGAGCAAAATAAAAGGCTTTGAAGAAATTAGATGTATTATCTAAGTAGCTACACTATAGTAAGGCCCAATCGTAATAATTAGTAATGATATCCTTTCTGAACAGTACAAACAAAAAATGTAATAGTATCCCCTTTTTAAATTAATGGTAATTCTTCGGTTTACCCCCCCCCCTCCTTTTTCTGACCATTTTTTCATTTTTCCTTCCCTTTTTTTCTTCTCCCTTTTCTTCCCCTTTTTCCTAATTTTTCATGAGGCAAAGTATACTAAAAAGAGAAATTTAAGAATGAGAAAATTTATTTTCTTTTAATTTCTTTCACAAGGATAAAAAAGAGAAACATGATACCAAAAGTTATAAAAAACATGTGAAATATCACCAAATTTTTTTCTCCATAGAAATTCAGGAAAATATGTTGTATATGTGTTTGTAGTGTTTCCAGCTTGATGACGAAATTTACGCTTATACGAAGACCAAACTGATTCAATATTCTGCGTATGTATGTCAGGGTCTTCGTCATTAACAAAGTTTTTTGAATGATTGACTGTTCCATGAATATATCCTTCTGGCAGTTTAGGAATTGAATTGTATGCCTTCCAAAGATCGGAATAAATTGTTGTTTGTGGACGGATATGTTGCTGAATTAAAGGTGTCATGTCCGAGGTTCATGCTGTGGAAAAATTGTTTGGAAAAATTTGTTGGAAAAAATTGTTGCTTTTTTCTCTCAATAACCCCTAATATTATGGTAGGGAGAAGCTTTTTCAAAGGAGGAAGGGATGTAATGTCCGTGATTAAGAAAAATAATATTTAAATTTCTTTCTATATTTATTTTATTAATTTTGCCTTTTCCCTCATATTCAAACATTTCCTTTGTTTCACCGCTCATCATTTTATAATCATTTATATTATTTTTCCCAACATTCATATTTCCTTTTATGTATTTAAATTTCCGCCCTTAAACTTTTCCTTATCATCATTTTACTTTGTACTTTTTCACACTTTTTCACCTGTATATAAACCCCAACTTATTTCCCCATTTTTGGCCTCCTTACCGAGAGACCTCCTGAGTGAGAGACCTTTTACTGCCCCTTACCCCATCGACCATTTTATTGTATATTTATAGAAGATAAATTTATATAATCTATTTTGGGTTTTTCCTCAGTATATCTGAGAGCTGAATTTATAGGGATTTTGTTCATCCTCAGTAAATCTGAGAGATTTATCTAATACACTTAGGTATTTAGTTTTCTAAGGTAAAGCTCGGACACAACAAAAGGAATAAGATTCTCGGCGCTCCTCTTCCCCTCTATAACAGTCAAAAAGCAATTTTCATGCTTAGAGTTTCTCTCGACGCCGCCAAACCCTCGTTCTTTTCGACAATTTTTTGTTGTGCAACGCCATGTTCCATATCGTTCATTTTTGCCTTTATGTATAGTTGTTCTGCCACCACATGCTTCACACGTTCTTTTCCCATGAAGAAGTCCAAGTTCTTCGAGCCAAGCAACGAAATCTTTATCGTCCAATTGCAATTTTATACCCAAATCGATCATATTAAACTTTTTTAGTTGCTCCATTTTTGTTAAAGGATGATGAAAATGATTTTTACCCGAAATTTCTCAGTTTTATACAACATATTTAATCCTTTTTAGTATACTTTGCCTCATGAAAAATTAGGAAAAAGGGGAAGAAAAGGGAGAAGAAAAAAAGGGAAGGAAAAATGAAAAAATGGTCAGAAAAAGGAGGGGGGGGGGGGGGGGTAAACCGAAGAATTACCAAATTAATTATACCAGAATAACAAGAAGTAAGAGTTGAAAAATCTGGCAATCTTCTAGAAGTTAAGCAGATGACAAGAGTGGAACGCATACGATGATCAGACAGATACAAAGAAATCGGTAGTTTATTACTCAACTAAAAAAAAGGATAGATTTAGACTTTTATAGCTATTTAACCTTTTCTTCAATTTGTTCATTAAATTCTGCATATTGCTTATCAAACAAGGCAAAATTAAAATTTGTAGCGGTGGGTCTAATTGCTTCATCCGGAACTTGTTTATATCGCTTCTAAATGTTAAAAGCCTTAAAAATTTAATTAAAAAATATTACAATAGAAATGTAATCTAATTTCTCCCAAGCAAGTTCCCCTTCAAAACTATTAATAAAATTATAGAAATATAAATTTGTTTGTTTGATCGAACATAATTCTTTGTAGCTGAGATATTTAAAAATATCTAGTTTCGTTTCTGTCGGCAAAGAATAAAACATTTTATTAAAATTTTATTTAAGCACTAAAAATTCAAAAATATTTTTAAAAAACTTTGTAGTAATTTTGCCTTACGATACCCCCAAATATTTTCCTTTACCAATTTTCTTTGTAAAAATATAAGGGGAAAAATTGGTGAGAAAAAATGCGGTCTGTAAGCTTCAATATTACCAGAATTTTTAATTAAAAAATTCAGATTTTAATTAATATTCTGATTTAAAAAAAATTGATTTTAAGAATTATCCTGATTTCAAAAAATTCTGATATTAAGAAATATTCTGATTCTAAGAATATTTCTGATTTAAAAACCAGTATTTTAAATATTTTTTTGATATTTAAATGTATATTTTTTCCTCTGGACCGTATTTTGGTAAGACCGTGTTTTGTCGTTCCGTGTTTTGGTAAGACCGTGTTTTGTCGTTCCGTGTTCTGTCGTTCCGTGTTCTGTCGCTCCGTGTTTTGTCGTTCCGTGTTTTGGTAAGACCGTGTTTTGTCGTTCCGTGTTCTGTCGTTCCGTGTTCTGTCGCTCCGTGTTTTGTCCGTTCCGTGTTTTAGCCTGACACGCGATGTAATTAGGCAATGAGAATGAAGAAAAAACTAATATTAGAAAGGAAGAATTTATTTGCCATTCATTTTTGTTTCAGATTTCCAAAAATTAAAATCTTAAATCATTTTTTACCTACTAATTTGTACATTTTTCAGTCATATTTCCTAGGAGAGTGGCATTACTAACCATTGTTTTTGGATAGCTCACTTAAATTCCAATCCTAAACTTGTAAATATCAGCAATAGCAATAATTTTTAAGAACATTCTTTGTTTGATTTTTATTTTGATTTTATCTTATTTTTAAATAATTTTCTGCATATTTTAACTATTATTTTAGCTTACACTCAATTCTTAGCGCTTTAATTAAATTCTCAAAAATGTTTTCTCTACCAGCTGAGGTCCAACTTGATATTTTTAAATTCCTTAACTATGAAGATTTATGTTCAATCAAACAAATAAATTTTTATTTTTGTAATTTTATTGATAATTTTGAAGGGGAACTTGCTCGTGAAATATTTTATGCAATTTCTATTGTAATGGTTTTTTTAAATTAATTTTTTAAAAATTTTACTCTAGGATGTCGATCGGTTCAAAAGAGGTCCTTACTCTAAATTAATTGAACCCAAAGCTAAAAATTTTTACTTTCCATTGAATGAAGAACTTGAAGAGAAGGTATGTAATTAAATAAAAATATTTAAAGATTTCTTCTCTTTTTAGTGGAGAAACAGAGTAGAAACCCAAATTCCTTTGTATTTACTACCTCGAAATGCAAGCAATTTTGTTATTTGCTTATCTAAAGGTGAAGTTTATTTTATATAATTTTTTGCCTAACACTCCTGTCCACAGCTGTAAGATTTGTGTTCAACAATACTTACTCACGGAAATTCTTTTCGGCTCTAATATATTCCTGTAATATTACTCCCCCTGAATTAGTACTCTCCCCTTTCAACCCCCCTCCCCTTTGGAGGGGAGGGGGGTTGAAAAATAGTATTCCCGGAGTACTATTTCAGTAAATAAGGTACTAATAACCTTCTGTTACTGTTAAATTTTTCAATAAGTAAAAAGTATCTGAAAAGTTTTCATGTTTCCTTTAATTTTTTCAGTCATTAACACTGAATATTATCTACAACTACCAAACTTTATCAAAAACAAAAAGGACCTCAAAATTGTTTTTTATTTTTTAAATAAATTATTTAATTGTTCTTTTGGATATGGCGAATTTTATAAAGTTATATTCAATCCTGAATTGATTGAATTATTATTTGGAAGAATTTTTAAACAACTTTATATCAAAAATTGCAATTTGTCAATAACGGAACATAATATTGAAAATTTATCTAAATTTGTTTTGAATAATTTAGCTTGTGGGATGCTTAAAATTGCTTTTTCTGTAGAGAATTTTATAATGGAAAATTATAAAAATAATTTAAATTTATTTAAAATTTTGACTAATGGAAGAGACAATTTTGAAATAGTTTATTTGATATTTTATAATTCTTTAGGAAATTTGGATCCTAATATGAATGTAACATTGTTTTATGACCAGATTATTGAAGTAATTTATTTAGAGAAAATCTAAATAATAAATTTTAAATTTTAGTATATAGCAACATCTAGAGAATGTTCAAAAATAGTGCCTGTTATTTGTTTTGATTTCTCTAATTACAAAAATCTTGAGATAAGTGGAAGAGCAAAAGAAGTTAAAATTGGCCAACAATTAATTAATTTCAAATATACAAAGTACCAAATTCTCAATATTCACAATCCAAAAATGCGATTTTCAATTCTCATGGAAGAAAAGAGGAGTTTTCAAAAATTTGATGTTCATATCAGAATAATGAACTTATAATATGATAAGACGCAACTCTATTTTTTAACACATTATTTGTTTTCATTGTCATTTTTGATTAATCTGTTTCATAAAATTTTATCACTTTATAGCTAGATAAAGCCAATTTATTTCTAAATATTTCTATTCATATCCCGTGATATTGTCCAAATCCCATGATATCTCGATCAATCCCCTCTAATCCCTAATCCTCAATATCGCTCCAAATAATATAACTTAAAACTACTTTTAATACCTCTAATCCCCTTATATCCCCATATTACCCCTTATTTCATCAAATTGCAGATTGCGGCGGCGGATTTTTTGCGTGCAACTTACATACAATCCTACATATTTGTGGTAGTTTACATCAATTTGACCTAGACATTTTTTTAACTCAAACCATATCCTATCTTCCCAGTAAAAATGTCTAGGTCACATTAATGTAAATTACCCTACATTAAATAAACAGAAAATATTCACTTATTTACACCATAAAGTTCATTGAACATAGAACTTTTGAAAGGGAATATCGGGGGATTTGAACGAATAAATACCTACTATGGAGATAAGTATCCAGTTCGGATGGCGCGGTATTGGGTGTGCCATAACCTTGGGTAAATCAGCTTCAATCATACCAAATCCATTGATATTCCCGACGAAAGTCGTAGGTTTATTTATCAAAATAAACTAAGATAATTTTTCGAACAACTTTTAAATGAAAACTATTAAATGCAATAAAAAATGGACAATCAAAAATGTGAATAAGATAAGTGAACTTGTTGAAAAAGATGTGTTTTTGTTTTTGAACTTGCCACGGGGAACTAGAGTGAAATTGAGGAAGGAAAAAAATTGACCATTATGTCATTCAAAAGGAAGGAAAAATAAGGGAAAAAATGGGGGGGACAAAACTGGGAATTACCAAAACTAATAATTAATTGAATGTTAAAAAACTAATAGTAAAATGTGCTCAATTTAGAAAGATTTTAAAATAAATTTGCAGGCTTTAACCAGTTAAAACTAAACTTTATAAAACAAAAATACTTAAACCAAATGAGGTCAATTAAAAAATAATAATTTTTAAAAATAATCTGTTGTTGAATAAATTAAATAAAATTTTTTGTTTGAATTTTTATATTCCCCGTTAGATTCTTTTGATATGAATAGAACCTATTTCACCATACCATTCTTCATTACAGAGTGCAAATTTCAGTTTTGGATTGTAAATATTGGAGATTTGGTAATTTGTATGTTTTCTGTCATCTAATTGCACAATTTCAATTTTTTCTGCTCTTTCACTTAATTTAAAACGGGAAGAATCAGAAGTAGAAAAATGAAAAATAATCTCAGTTACCATTTTCGAGCAATTTCTAGATGTTGTTATATACTAAAATTTAAATTTATTTTTTAAATTATTTACAAATTAGTAGATACTTCCATAATAAGATCATAAAGCCTTGCTAATTTATAACTTTTTAAATGAATTCTTGGTAATTTATTGCCTCCATTTATTAAAATATTGAATAAAATATTTGTATTTTGCTCTGTAATGTCAAATGAATAAAGACTAATGTAAAGGAATTTATAAATTGTTGAATGATTTAAAACGAATTTCAAAACATTTTCAAATATTTTATTTCCAGCACTCATAAATAGGGTTGGTCCCCGACGGGGGGGGAGGGCCACGGGGAAAATTTTCGGGGAGGCAGCGCCACGTGGGGGGGACGGGGACGGGGAAAATTTTTTATTTTTTTACGGGGGGGGGACGGGGACGGGGGAAAAATTTTTACGGGGAAATCTCGGGGAATCAAAAAATTTTTTGGCGCCTTCGGCGCCAAAAATTTTCATTTTTTTGCGCCGCAGGCGAAAATTTTGAAAATATTGGAAAAACTTAAAATAATCAGAAAATAAGTCTAGACAACTGATTAGTGCTCGAACCAAACTCCCATTTAAACAAAGACAAGCGCCTTAACCAATCAACCAACAGCTTATTTGCTTAGAAATGAAAGAAAATATATTTCTTTACTGAGTAAAAGAAATATCGCAGTGAAAGAAAAATTTTTAGTTCTGCAATAAAAATTTCGGGGGGAGCTCGGGGAAAATTCTGCCACGGGGGGGGACGGGGACGGGGAAAATTTTTCCTTTTTTCACGGGGGGGGACGGGGACGGGGAATTTTTAAAAAATCTCTCAAATTCCCCGACTTTCGGGGACGGGGACGGGGACGGGGACCAACCCTACTCATAAATAGGCTTTCAAAGTGAAACCGAGTAGGTATTGTTTTGTCGTTGTCGAATAAAATATTTATCATTTCTGGATTAAATACAGTGCTATCTAGATGTATTTGTCCATAAACACATTTAAATAGGTGTTCTAACCAGCAACGAACAGTAATCATTTCTTCAATATTTTTTGGAAGGTTTGGCAATTTTAATGAAAAAATTTTTCGTTTATTGCCAACTAAAAAGAAAAATGGGATTTAAAAACGATTTTGAAAAATATTTGTAAACCTTTAGAAATACAAACAAAGGTTCTGTCAGATTTAAATTCATGTAAAAACAAAGGAATTGATCTGTCTATCGCGGATTGCCACTAAAAAGATTAAAGAAATTAAATTAATATAAAATTAATTTAACTTTATTTTTAAGTTGATCATTTAAAGTTAATTCAGAAAGTTCAGATTTAAGTTCAATAGCGGTATAATACAGATTTTTTATATTCGGATCTGTCTCAGTCTAAAAAATTGAGAGAAAATTAGTTAATAAATATTTACAAAAGAAAGAGTATTGAATTTCATTCGTGCCAATCCTCCCTCATATTTATTAATTAAATCTCGAAAATAAAAATTGGTTTGTTTAACAGAGAATAATTGGTCGAAATCGAGACATTTTAATACATCAAGTTGAACCTCAATTGGAAGAGAAAACATTTTAATTTTATCTAAAAAAGAAATATGTATTAGGAAAATAATTCTAATTAAATATTTAAAATCGAAAATTTGCAGTTTTATTGTGAAAAATTAGGAGCAAACATAAATGAGGAGATCAGCTTAACTTAATCTTTTATAATAAAAACGCATTAATAAACTGTTTTCGATATAAATAATACAATAACAAAAAGGAGTAGCTAACAATAAATCTAGGTTCAGCTCATAAATCTAAGTTGAACCTCAATTGGAAGAGAAAACATTTTAATTTTATCTAAAAAAGAAATATGTAATTGGAATTTTCCCTTTAAAACTCAATTTATGAGAATTTTCTTAAAAAACTACCTCATTTTTCAGTGATTTTTAAAGAAAAAGTAGTCTGGCAAAAAGTCTGACAAAAAATAAAATTTTTACTTCCATTTTAAAAAAAGTTATGATTTTTCTCATAAATAGGGAGAAGAGAAAAAACGGCGACGCCAAACCCGCGGCGTAGGGTCAACTCGGCGCTGCCGCTACGATGGTTACCTAACCATCGTCTTATGATACGGGCCCAGGTGGCAAAGAGAACATTTTTAATTATCTAAAAAATAGAGGAAAAATTTCTCGAGATAAAATAAAAATTAAAAAGATACAAATTTGGGATACGGATGTAGAAGTAAAATAAAGAAAAAACAAGTGTAAGAGACTACCTAAAAATTTTGAGTAAATGAGAAATAAAAATAAAAAAATGCAAAAACTATTAAGCAAAAAATGATTTAAAATAAATTTTTGTAAACCAAAAACAAATTAATGGCAAGTAAACATTGTAAAAAAGAATTTTTTGACATTATAAGGTCAATTCGGCTTTTTTCTTTCTCATTGCCTAATTACAAAGAATGAGCGACATTTTTAAAAAGAGCATGTGATTATTGCTTTACAAAATGAATATTTCTTAGTATATGTTAATTTTTAAATCTATAAAACCAGGAGCACCACAATTAGACAGAATCAAGGATATAAAAATTAAGCAAATTTATTTTTTACCTTTACGCACTGACGGGATCCGCCCAGGGGCCTATTTCCCCCCTCCACAGATTCTGCATTCTGTGCACAGAACGCAGATTCTGCGGAAATTCTATTTCTCCGAAATTCTGCGTACGCAGATTCTGTGGTGTCCGCGGATTCTGCAGAAACATCCACTGATTCTGTGGAAACATTCCGCAGATTCTGTGGACGGAAATTTCTGTGGAAAATATAAAAATCTGTGGATTTTTATCACAGAGCCACAGAATTCCTATTTCTCCGAAAAATGCTAGAAAAAGATGTACCTTTTTCAAAATTAATTTTAAGCAATAATTTTAAGTAATAAAAGAATAATTTCTATATCAAAAGATAGAGAAAGATTCAAACTTTAATAATCTTTTAAAATTTGGTTAAGCCTAGGCTGAGATAAAAATTTTAAAAAATTTCCACCTAAGGTTCGCAAATCCAAAAAGCATGGTGGAAATTTAGCAAATTCTGTGTATTTTTCCACAGAATTAAAAACCGCAGAAAAACGGAGAAATAGATATGCTCAGAATCGACTAAAAAAGCCACAGATCTGTGGATATTTTTCTGTGGACGCAGAAAACTGCAGAAATAGAATTCTGTGGTTTTTGCATGTTTTTGTATGTTCTACAGAACCTGTGGATGTTTCCACAGATTCTTTGGATGTTTCTGCAGAATCTGCGGGCCCCCTTTTCCGCAGACCACGGCACAAGCAAGTAGTCAACCTTGGCAATCGAAACCGAATTCGATCGGTATCGGGTGTCGTACTAGCAGAGGTGCTCCTTAGGTGCCCTTCGTGCTCTTAACCGTACTATAGTCTCAACATTTCGAGACTGGACGGAATCAAGGATTGTGGGTGGCAGCTGAACTCGGACCCGCACGAGCGACCACAACAACATCAAGGCCGGTGGTGGGAGTGTTGTGAAAACAAGGGGAAATGAGGAAAATAAAATATAAAATTATTAATTTTATTAATTATTATTTTATTTTTCCATTTTATTAAAATATTTTGATTAATTAATTTTCCCAAGCTTTACACTTAATTGCTCATTTCAATCACTTCCGCTAATATTTTCTATGTTCCTTCTCTTTATCTCTTTTCTGTCATTTTTCCCATTTGGCTTTTATATAAAGAAAAGCCAAACCATTATTATTCACTTGTCTTTGAACAGTCATTTTTTCCTAGGATTTTCCTCTCCTAAGCCTTTATTATTAAAATAATATTTTCTGGAATAAATATTTAATTTATTTAAAGAATACTTCTGATTTAATTCGAGGGAATTATTTAGGGGTAAAATTTGCCGACAATACTTATCTTCTGGTATTGTCGTAGCTTGACAGAAACCTTTTCTTTTCATCAGTTAAAATTCAGGAAATACGCAGTATAAAGCTTTTATTTGAGATTTTAAGCATTTTTTAATAGTCACTATTTTTTGCATCGTTTTAAAATTCTTTTGCTCTATTCTAGAGAGGCTGCGCCCTACTATTACTAAATTGCTCCGTAAAAATTGAAAAATAGAAAATATATAAATATAAGACAATTTCTTAAATATTTATCAAAAAGCAGAAAATTTAAAATTTATTTTTAAAAAATAAATGAAAACCATATATCGACTAATAAATTATCAAAAAAATCATCAATAAATTCGTTCAATTTTTATTTCTTCAACAATTTCACCAAATACTATTCTATATAAAATAAAGAATTTAATTTTTGGATTGAATTTGTTGGAAAGTTGGTATGTTGTTGAAATTAAGTGTCCGTCTTCACGTTTCTCTTCAATCTTTTCAGCCCTTCCATTTAAACTAGAGCCCGGCTCGATACGATTTTTCATCGATAATTATCGATATTTTTCGATATTTTTTTTCGATATTATCGAAAAAATATCGACCGATAAAATTTTGACTTTTTCGATATTTTTCGGTATTCGATATTTTTTCGCTAATATTTCTGAACAGAAATCTTCCAATACTTAATTATAAATATTGATTAAATATTTTGCTTATAAAGGTTTTGTTATTATATTTTTGAATTTAAAAAGTTTTTACAATATAAAATTTTTAAAATTTTTAAATTTTTTTTGAAAAATCGAAAAATATCGAGACTTTTTTTTCGATATTTTTCGGTTTCGATATTTTTCGATATTTATCGAAAAAATATCGATCGAGAAAATTTTGGTTTTTTCGATATTTTTCGGTATTCGGTATTTTTCGATATTTATCGAAAAAATATCGACCGACCCCTCCGGCCGGGCTCTAATTTAAACCAGTATATTTAATATACAGGCGGGTTAAATGAATAAAATTCACAACTTTTGTGCAATATTTTGAGGTTTCGATTTGCTAAAATTAAAGAAATGTATTGATATATTGATATAAAATAACATCGATTTTAGTGAATACCCCTTTGATTATAGTAAATACCTTATTTAAAATCGAGGTCCGACTGAATTTAAATAATCCCGCAAAACTATAATTGTCAATGAACTAAAGAATAATCCACATTACCAATCTAGAACATTTAGGATTTGCTTATAATACTAAATTTGCTTAACTAAAGAATCTGTTGCAGAATTTTTACAGGAGCGTAACCTCGATAATTATTTCATATTATGTATATCGTTTAATTACTCAAGTTAATAAAATCGAACGACCAAATCCGAACGACCTTACAAACGACCAAATCGGAATGACCAAAACACGGTCCAGAGAAATAATTATTATTTGGATTTTTAAAAAATTCAGATTTTTTAATAATATTTAATATACTGCTTAGTAATATCCTGATATCAATAAATGATTATTCAAATCATCAATTTTTGGTAAATTAAAATCTCTGGACCGTGTTTAGGTCATTCCGTGATTTGGTAAGACCGTGTTTAGTTTTGTCCGTGTTTTTGTATGGACCGTATTTTGGTCGTTCCTTGTTTTGTCTGTTCCAGAGCTGCGTCGAAATAAAAAAATCTTCGAAATTCGGAAATCGAAAATCGAAAGAAATCCAAAAATATCGAAATCGAAAATCGAAATTTTATAAAAAAAATTCGAAAATCGGAAATCGAAAATCGGCAGAAAAAAACGTCGAAAATCGAAAATCTGTAATCGAAAATCGAAATTTTTTAAAATAACTAAAAGAGTAGTAAACAATCCGCAATATGGAGATATAAGGGTTAATCTTGAGATATAAGGGAATTCAATGGATTAATGGTAGTCTTAAGAGATATCAGTGATCGTAGGGATATACAGGATTAGGGGGTTGACTAGAGACCAATTAAATCCGCACCCTAGATCAATTTAAAACCTTTATTCATCCGATATTCTACTTACCCCTTGATACCCTTATATCCCATCCTCCTATATCCCTCTTATTATTGTAAGGCAAATGGATTAATTGGAGGTCCGGGTGGAAAGTCAGTCAATGATAATATTATTTAGGTGGATTTGGGTAGATTAAGGTGGATATTATTTGATATGAGGCGAATATAAGGGATATCAAGGGTTACTCGGGATTTGGGCGGATTATCGTGGGATTTGGGTGGATTAGGGAATCTTGCGATCTTCATAGCCATTATTTTTATCCCTCAATCTTTCTTAACCTTTTTTTGCGCCGCAGGCGAAAATTTTCGAAATTTTGAAGATCATTAACCCAAAAAGTTCCATTTTCAGCGCCGCAGGCGAAAATTTAGAGAATTTTGAACGATCCTTAAGCCAAAAATCTTCAATTCTCTGTGCCGCAGGCGAAAATTTTGAAAATTTTGGAAGACTAGAAGACAGATTTCTTCATTTTTCAGCGCCGCAGGCGAAAATTTTGAGAATTTTGATAGGTCAAGTAGCCAAATCTCTTCATTTTTTGGCCTTGCAGGAATAAAATCTTAAGAAAAAAGATAATGAAATTTTGCAAAAAAAATCGAACGAAAATCGAAAAAACTAAAATTATCGAAATCGAAAATCGAAATTTTATGAAAAAATTCGAAATTCGGAAATCGAAAATCGGTAGAAAAAAACGTCGAAAATCGAAAATCGAAATTTCGACGCAGCTCTGGTCTGTTCCATGTTTTGGATTCCTTGTTTTGCCACTCCTAGGTCATTGGATATTTTCTTTTATATATGTACCTAGTTCCTCTTTTAAAATGTCAGGAAAATGGGGAAAAAGTCTGAAAAAAATTCTGGTAGGGATAACGGATAAGAACCCAAAAATCTTACATTTATAATGAAATCGAACAGTTCTGGAACAATAAACGGTTCATGGAACAACAAACCGACTCTTTTAAACTTGTCTCCATTCATTAAAATTTTAAATAAAATATTTTTATGTTCTTCTGTAATGTTTACATATGGAAATTTAATTTTAACATAGTTGCTGATTAAATGATTTGAGACAAATTTTAATAAATTCTCAGTGTTGTAAACCTTATAAAACCATTTAATAAAAAATTGTTTGGCGGTTCTTCCAAATAATAATTGAATCAATTCTGGATTGAATATGAATTCAAAACAGTATCCATATTCGAAAGAACAATTAAATAATTTATTTAAATAATAATAAACAATTTTGATGTCATTTTTGTTATTAATAATTATTGGCAATTGAAGTATAATGTAACGATTTTTATCGTTGTGAACTAAAAAGTTTCTATTTCTTAAGCTTTAATTATATTTATATTCAGTTCGAGACCCAAGGCAAATTGGGAGTAGTGTTCGGCAAATGAATTTTTCCGGTACCGGTACCGGAAAGTACCGAAAATTCCAAAATTAACTAAAATAGTTTACCTTTAGTTACACAGATAATAACATTGGAGCCTATTACTCCTTTATCAGATAAATACAAACAAATCGGATCTTGTAGCCCATTGCTCCACTAAAAAGGAAAAGAAATTTTACCTTTACTATTTTTATTTAACCTTTTCTTCAATTTGTTGATTTATTTCTTTTTGGTGCTCAGCAAAAAAGACAAAGTCAAAATTTTCAGATTTAATTAATCTATAAGAAACTTCTTTGATTTGATTCAAATATCCCTTAAATAAATTTCTAAAAATTAGATCAATTAAAAAATCGTTACAATATAAATGCTATGAAATTTTTCTCGAGCAAGTTCCCCTTCAAATTTATTAATAAAATCTCGAAAATATAAATTTGTTTGTTTAATTGAACATAATTGCTGATAGTTGAGACATTTAAAAATATCAAGTTGCACCTCAGATGGAAGAGAAAACATTTTTCAAAATTTAATAAAAGAACTTAGAATTAACTGAAAAAATGCCAAGGAAATTATGTATTAGTTAATGTGCCCAAAAATATTTAAAAATATTTAAATTAACAGGCATTAAATTTTTCAAAATAAGGTTTAAACAAAAATCAAACAAAGATATGAGCTTAAAATGTATTTCTAACGACATCAAATTTTGAGAAAATACAATAATAAAATAAAAATCCCATAAAATTTCGTTGAATATTTAGATAAAAAATAGACTTAAAATGATTATAAATAAAAATGTTTCAATTTTTGAAAATTTAAAACAAAAATGATTAATAAATGATTATGTACGAAGAAAATCTCTTCTTTATAAGGTGTTTTCTTCATTCCCATTGCCTAATTATAAAAATTGTCGTCGTTTTTTTAAAAATTGGTGAGTGACTGGTGAGTGAATTAGTGGACCCTATCCCAAAAGAAGGGTCGAATCGTTTTTTTCATTACTTTTTATTACTTCATAAAAATGGTCAATTTTCCTTAAAGTTGATGTATGTTGATTTTTGCCTTAAGGAAGAATGGAGGACAGATAATGAAAGAAATACACGTAAGGACAGACAAAACAACGACGGACACACACAGACAAAACACGGACTGACGCGGACTGACAAAACACTGCCTGACACGGACGGCTCGGACAGACAAGCCACGTACGACACGAGTCTATCCTTCTTTTGTCCGAGTCCCTCCGCAGCAGCAAGTACATCCATGGAGAACAAAGGTAAGGAGCTAAAATAAACGATCGTAACTTTATCAAATCAAGTCGGATTTTGCTGATTTTGGTCTCATTCGACTCAGCTCGAGGAGATCTTTCAAGTGAGCTATTATTTGCATTTTCGAATTTTTCACCCCAAAAAAGTGCTTGGTATTCCCTATGGTTTTTGACCATTTCGAGCCCTGTATCTCGGGCCATAGTTACGTCCCAATCGATATTTTGATGTCATTCGACTCAGCTCGCCGAGCGGAGTCGAATGACATATAGTTTGTCCCAATCCGAGTCTTTAGTATTCCGAAATTATACCATTATTACACTATCCTCCTTTGTTTTTCAATTCATCATTGTCTTTCTTAGATTTGGAGAACCATTTTTTGTTGTGAAATACGAGACAACGTCCTTAAAGGGCGAATAGTAAATGTTAATTTTTAAATGATTGAGAAAATTAGGAAAATAATTTTTAATCTTTGATAGAATACCGAGGGGCATTTCATAAAAAATTAAATAAATAACCATTTCAGCAAAATGTTTATCAATAGCAAAATAAATTATCAAAAAAGGCGACCGTAGTCCCCCAGCGACCGTAGTCTCCTCGAGAGACGCGTGCCGCAAAACTCCGCGCGAAGCACGGAGGTTTCCTTTTACGAAATTGTAATTTAGGCAGTTTATAATTACACCGAGGCTAAGGTTGATAATTATGTAAGTGTGAGTTCGAATATAAGATCAAATTTTATTCGTTTCGAATTTCTGGCACTAAAATATCAAAGAGCATTTTTCGACGGAGATGAATAAAGATAAAAAAAGAATTTTGACCGAAGATTTTTAAAATTTTTCTAGTCACGTGATGGTAAAGAAATGCTGTCTAGGCAATAATCCAGGTCAAGATAACTCACTATAAGAATACAATTTATTACCTAAAAGATGTAAACTAGAATAGTTCCACCCTTGTTATTAAAATGTATCTTAAATATTTAAAAATAAAATGACAAACTTTATCCATTTAAAAAATGAATGAAAATAAATTACACAAAAATAAGTTAATTGAAAAAGTCAATTTTTTATTTACTTGTCCGATAAATCAAAAGCTTCTTTACTTTCATTCTTCAAAATTCCACTTTCTTTATTTTAATTTTAACGTAAAAAGATATAAAATGTTCCCTTTCTTCATTGCAAACTCGGAATCTCACTTTTGGATTGTGAATATTCGAAATTCGGTATTTTGTATATTTTGTATCAAATAATTGTTCAGTTTGTTTAATTTTAACTTTTTCTGCCCTTTCATTTAATTTGAGGCCTGGGAAAGCGGTAGCAAGAAAGTCGAGAATAATATTTGGAGTCATTTTTGAAATGTCTCTAGTTGTAGCTATATACTAGAAAATTAAAATTTATTTATTAAACATTTCCCCCCCCCCCCCAAATATAAATTACTTCAATTATATAATCATAAATCCTTTGGACATTATAAAATTGATGAAACATTCCTGGAAGATTAGAAAGTTTCAAATAAACTTCTTTAAAATTGTCTCCACTTGTTAAAATTTTAAATAAAATATCTTTATGTTTTTCAATGGCTGCTCTATCTCGAAGAAATTTAATTGAAAAAGTTCCACCAATTAAATAGTTAAAAATAAAATGAAATATTACAATGTCAATATTGTGTCCAGTAATAGAATAATCGCAATTCTGAACATAAAATTGTTTAGGAATATCTCCAAATAATATCTCGATCAGTTTTGGATTAAATATAAATTTTTTAATACAGAGATGTTTAAAGGAACAATTGAATAATTTATTTAAATAAAAATAAACAATTTTTAAGTCCTCTTTACTTTTAATAATTGTTGGTAATTGTAGTATAATTTGACGTTCTTCATCGTTGTAAACTAAGAGATTATTTTAATTTAGAAATGGATTTGTGGGGATTAAGAGGGAGTAAGAGCATATTCAAGATATATCGTGGTCTCATCGTAAAGATGCAGAGCGCTCACCCCTTGGTATGTGAGGTCTTATTAAGGAATGGCCCGAAGAAATTTTAGTAAACAAAGTTTAACCTTTAGTTAAGCAAATAACATTTTTGTTTGAACTTTGATCAGGTAAATACAAAGGAATTTGGTTTTCTAGTACATCTTTCCACTAAAAAGAAATTAAATTTTTACAATTTTATTTGATTTAAACCTCAAATTGTTTGTTCAATGGAAAGTCAAAATCTTTAGCCTTCGGTATAATTATCTTATGAGGACCTTCATTGAATTGAGCGATATCATCCTAGAAAACTTGTAATTTAAATAAATTAAAAAATGATACAATAGAGATTTTATTAAATTCCTCTCGAGCAAGCTCCCCTTCATATTTATTTAAAAAATCATAAAAATATAAATTCGTTTGTTTAACTGAACATAAATCTTCAAAATTGAGGAATTTAAAAACATCAAGTTTCGCTTCTGTTGGTAAAGAATAAAACATTTTCTGGAAGAAAATGAAGCAAAAATTCAATAAAAGCACTAATAATAAATTAACTGAAAAAATGCTTAAAAATTATATTACATATTTAAAATGTATTCAAAAATATTTAAAAATAAATTAACCTATAAAAAAATAAGGGAAAACATTTCCAAGATATTATAAAATTTAAATAAAAATTAAACAAAAATATAATTTTAAAATTAAGGTTATGCTACTGTTTTTAAAGAAAATTTTGATATTTTTTGCCAAAAATTAACCGTTTTCACAAAATTTAAAAAACCGAACCGTGATTTTATTAAAAATTCATCCAAAATAGAGAAAGCCGGTACTTGTCTAAAATTCAAAACCAAAAACGAGTTTTTAAAATTTGGATTAACCGAAAACCTACTTAAACAAAAACGACGGTAAGTAATGCACCCTTTTATGAAATTTTGTTTAAAAAATGAAAACTAGTAGGTAAAAATGATTTAAAATTTAATTTTTTAAAATAAACCGAATGGCAAATGAATATTTTAAGAAGAATTTTTCTTTATATTCACATAGTTTTTCCTCATTCTCATTGCCTGGTTAAATAAAATGGGCATCGTTCTTAAAAAAAGATGCGTGTGATTTTTACCTTACAAAGGGAATATTTCGTATAATAATGTTAATTTTTGAATGATAAAGAGAAATTGGAAAATTTCATTTAATCGTATGCCGAAAGGATGTATTTTTAATTTGATGAAATTTTAATAAATGTACTTTTGAAAAAATTCAAAAATTTTTTAGAAAATGTTTATTAAGAAATAAAAAATTTAAAAAGAAAGATTTAGAAAAGTAAATCTTATTTTCCGGATATGCCCAGAAATTTATTTTGGAATTTAAACTCATACTTGAAGGACAAAGTAAGAATCAGTAATTCCGGAAGTGTTGGAAAAATATCTGGGCAGATCCTGTCCATTGCCGAAAAGTAAAATATAAATTATCAAAAAAATTTATTAATAAATTCGTTTAATGTCTATATTCTTAATTCTGTTATGACTTTCCCCACATAAAAAAGTGAATTTAATTTTTGGATTGTTTTTGTTGGAAAGTTGGTATTCTGTTGTTGAATAATGCTCGTTTACACGCTTTACTTCAATTTTTTCAGCTCTTTCATTTAAATCAGTAAAAGGAATTTCAAGGCTATTTAATTTAATATTGGCCACAATTTTTGAGCAATCTTGTGAGGTTTCAATATACTAAAATTACAAGAAAGACTTAAAATATTAAAATTAAAATATTTTCGAAAATAAATTTTATTTTAATTTGACTAGTTTGAAATACTCATATAATTATAAAGTAACCAAAAACTTACAGTTAAAACAATTTCAAAAAGTTTTTGTAAGGTATTAGACTCTAACCAGACACCGTTAAAATTGTTTCCGCTCGTTAAAATTTTTAATAAAATATCCGCATATTTTGTAACATCTTTTTCATCATTTAGATAAATTACAAGAGATTTACTAATCAGATGATTCAATACAAA
Organism: Meloidogyne arenaria; assembly: GCA_036172955.1. Lineage (NCBI taxonomy): Eukaryota > Metazoa > Nematoda > Chromadorea > Rhabditida > Meloidogynidae > Meloidogyne > Meloidogyne arenaria. The sequence goes on from JARQAB010000010.1 coordinate 799,047, forward strand.
ATTTAAACAATTTTCAGTATTGTAATAAATAAACAGACAAGATGCTTGAATATAAAATTGTTTAGGAGTTCTTCCAAATAATAGTTTGATCAATTCTGGATTGATTATAAAGTTTTCAAAGAGGCCATCTCCAAAAAAACAATTTAATAATTTATTTAAATAATAATAGACAAGTGTGATGTCTCCTTTATTTTCGATAATGGTTGGTAGCTGTAGTATACTAAGATGGGGTGTACCGTCGCAAACTAAAAAATTTAAAAGAAAAACAAGTAAAAACCCAGTCTTAACAGAAAAAGTAAGCTATTGAAAAAATTTGTGTGTAGTGGTTTTGGATGCCTAATCTCTTTGGTTCGAACCAAACTAATCCAACTTCTCTTAAATATTTTCTACCGTAAATAACATGTTATTAAATAAACATTTACCTTTAATTAAGAAAATAGCCATTCTGTCCGAATCTTTATCGGGCAAATACAAAGGAATTGGTTTTTCTAATCCATTTCCCAACTAAAAAGAAGAAATTTTAACTGTTAAATATTTTAATAACCTTCTTTTCAAGCTCTTCATTCAATGGAAAATCGAAATTTTCAGTTTCGAGTCTAATAAATTTAGGTGGAAGATCTTTACGTCTATCAAAACGATCCTTAAAAAAATTTTTAAAAATTTAAATTAAATAAAAACGTTACAATAGTTATATTATAAAATTTCTCCCGAGCAAGTTCCCCTTCATATTTATTAATAAATTCGCGAAAATATAAATTTGTTTGCTTGATTGAACATAATTCTTCATAATTGAGACATTTAAAAATATCAATTTGGACTTCAATTGGCAAAGAAAGCATTTTTCGAAAATGTATTTAAGTACTAAAAATTAATTGAGAAAATAAAAAACCACACATGCATTAAATAAAACGTGATTTAAAATATTTAAAAATAAAGTGACTGGTTTAACTTGTAAAAAAAAAGAGATTTATAAAACAGAAATAATTTAATCGAAAGTCAATGAAAAAAAATTTTTTTTAACACTTTGTTGTCCAATAAATCAAATAGATTTCCTTTTTCTCCTCAAATTCTATTCTATATTTTTTTAATTTCAATGCAAAAAATCGTTCCATTCTTTCGTTGCTTGTTGCAAAATGCAAATCTCATTTTTGGATTGTAAATATTAGCAATTTGATAATTTGTACTAAATTGTTTTTTCTTTAGTTGCTTAATCTCAACATTTTCTGCTCTCTCATTTAATTCAAAATTTGGAATAGTTAAAACAAAAATAATAACAGGCACCATTTTTGAACAAACCTCAGTTGTAGTTAGTATATACTAAAATTTAAACCAAATTTTAACTCTGTATTTTTGGTAATATAAGGCTGTTCCCCCCTTTTTTGTTTCCCTGAGAGCTAATTTACAAAATACCATTCGAAAGAGCTGTTCGAGCTGGGTAGATTGATACTATCTTAGGTTAGATTTGGCAATTCTTAACAAAATTATGAAGCTAAATCCTCGATGACCGTGCTTTTTGATGTTGAAAGGGATTAAAATAAATGCTCATAACTATGTTGATTTAAGTCGGATTTCGATGATTTTAGTGCCGTTCGACTCAGCTCGAAGAGCTCTTTTTAATGTATATAATTATTTATAGAAAATGTAAAAAATAGATAGACAAAATGGGGGGAACAGCCTTGGTATTGCCGTATTTTTAAACAACCTACTTTCATAATTTGATCATAAAGATCTAACTTAATATATTTTAAACAAATTTTTGGGAATTTATTTCCTTCATTTATTAAAATAGTGAATAAAATATCCGTGTGTTGTTCTGTAAAGTCAACATCGAAATTGATGCAAATAAATTCAGAAATTGATAAATAATTTAAAGCAAATTCCAAGACAATTTCAAATGTTGTATTGTTAGCCGAAAAAATTATTTCTTGAACGTTAAATTTAAGAGGAATTGTTTTGTCATTATCAAATAATATATTGATCATTTCTGGATTAAATAAATCTCCCTCAAAACAAACACGCTCAAAAGCACAATTAAATAGATGTTCTAACCAGCAACGAATTTCAATCATTTCTTCAATATTTTTTGGAAAGTTTGGCAAATTTAAAAGATTTTTTCTGTCGACTAAATAGGAAATTTCTTCAATTCTAACAAAAATAGTTCTTTCAGACTTGGAACTATTTAAAGACAACGGAATTGATTTGTCTATCGCTGATTGCCACTGAAAAATAAATGAATAATTTAATTAAAAATTAATTTAACCTTCTCTTTAAGTTGATCATTTAAAATAAATTCAAAAATCCCAGATTGAGGACTGAAGAATTTATCTGGTGACAAACGGTTATCGTTAAGGCTAATTTTTATTAGTGAGAGATGTTTAAATTTCTTTCGTGCCAATCCTTCCTCATATTTAGTAATTAAATTAAGAAAGTAAAAATTTGTTAATTTGAGAGAAAATAATTCATTAAAATTAAGACATTTTAATACATCAAGCTGAACTTCATGTGGTAAAGAAAGCATTTTAATTATCTAAAAAATATGAAAAATTCCGTTAAGTAAAAAATGATTTTAAATTATTTTTGGTATTTAAATATAGAATAGATTAAAAGCAATGTAAATGTTTGAGAAATAAATTTTTGCCTTTATAAGGTCAACTCGTCTTTCTTAGTTCACATTGCCTAATTACATAGAATTAGTGTTGTTTTAGGAAAAAATTTCTTTTATAATAAATGTTAATTTTTAAAAAATATTGGGATTGGTAGATCTAAATCGACATATAAAGTTAAGGAGAGAACAAAGTAAATTCAACTTTTCTAGAGCAGATTAATTTGAATTCAACTTATTATAATAAGGGGAAGAAAAGGACGGGCCAGTAAAGAAATTAAAAAGGCAAATACATTTAAAAACGAAAGGTATATAAATAAATAAGATATAACTACATTTACTATGTCATTAAAATAAAATTTAAGAAAATTTATCCAAAAATTTATTTAAATGAATACTATTAAATGCAATAAAAAATGGACGATCGTAAATGTGAATAAGATAATTGAAAGTGTTAATTACGAAGATGGAAAATTGAGTTTGACAAGTAATATGTATTCAAAACTAATTTTTTAAAATCTTTTAGGTGATCGATTTTTCAATCCTGAATATACAGCGATAGAATGGGAATTGTGCTTTGAGATTAAATACTATGGTAAGTAAAACACTAGAGCAAGTTATGTACCCGTCTTAGATAAAAGGGTCATGTAACCCTAGGTTCCGAGTAAAATCGGTAGAAATAATTCTATATAATAAATGCCCGTTTTTATTTTAAACCAAAAAAATTACACATTGTTAGGAATTCGGTAATTTTGAATTTCGTACCCCCCTCTCTTTTTTTCTTTCTCAAGATCTTAAAAATGGTTAGTCTTCAGAAGAATGTAGACCACAACGAGCTGTGTCGAATGACACCAAAATCAAAAAAATCCGACTTGATTTGACCGAGATACAGGCCTCTGAAAATTGAACAACCATAGGGGCGACAAACCTCGAGAGTTTAAACAAATGATAGTTCATTCGAAGGAGCTTTTTGAGCTGAGTCGAATGACATCAAAATCAACGTGATTGGACATGATTTAACAAAATTATGACATAAGTCGCCGACTCCGATAGATCAAAACTTTGTCAAATCTGGTTTTGGTGTCATTCGACTCAGTCGACGAGCCCTTTCAAATAAGCTATCGTTTCCATAAACTTTTTTGTTCCAAAAAATCGCCCTTATGGTTTTCAATTCTAAGGAGTCTGTATCTCGATCAAATCAAATCGGATTTTTTTGATTTTGGTGTCATTCGACACAGCTCGATGGGTTCTATAAACTATGACCGACTGAACATTTTTAACACCTTGAGAAAGATAAAAATAGAGGGGGGGGTACGAAATTCAAAATTACCAGAATTTCTTCTAAACATTACCGGAATTTCTTCTTTTATAACCAAAAATTTTGGGCTTGGCTAAAATACAATCCCTATGAAAATAAATATTGATAGAAATCAAAACAATGTCGGAGTCAGGGATGGGCGCAAGAGACAATTTCCAAAAACGCAAAACGCAAAACGCAACGCAAGGCCAAAAATCAACGCAAATAACGCAAAACGCAAAACGCAAGAGCGTAAAAATGGGAAAAATTTTTTTATCAACTATGTATTAGCGGCGCGCCGAAATTTGCGGATTTTAATTTGCGGACCCGAATATTGCGGACCCGAACTTTGCGGACCAGAAATTTGCGAACTGACAATTGAGTCTATTGGACATAGGAAATTTTATAAATTTAAGCCTACGGCGTTAAATGGAATGAATTCTGGCTTCTAATCCCTGTAAAATGGTCATCTAAATGATTTATTTAGAGAATTTTTCCCTCATTGAAATTATCAAATAATCTTGTCACAAAAAATTGATAAAAACATTTTATTTTGAAAAATTCGGAAAAAATCTTGAGTCCGGCACTGAATCATAATAAACTCTGACGGAGTCATCGAAAAATAAAATTTTCAAGTTTTTCTTTTATACTCAAGTGTCAGTCCTAAAAATTTTGGTCCGCAAAAAGCAGGTCCGCAAATTTCGAGTCCGCAAAGTTCGGTTCCGCAAAGTTCGCGCCACGGTATTAGCCATTTTCCAATTAAAAATTGAAGTGTCACTAAGTGTAGCAGTCTTACTTTCTTTTGTGGTATATAAAAGTGTTTGGATGGATGATGATTTGAGTAATATCGGGGATAGAAGGGAATTATGAAGGATATATGAGGATTTAGTGGGAGGATGGATAAATTTTTCTTTATTTTTGAGATGCCTTTCCCTATTTTAGTGTTTTGGAAAGGGTCACCCTGGATCAAAGGGGTTTAGAGAAATAGTGAGGGATTATCTGTTTATCGTGGAATTTGAAGGGATCAAGTAGAGTATAATGTGTGCATTTAGATTGATACCGGGGATATCAGGGTATTTGGCGGGATACCGGAAGATCTGAGCTCTACTTTGAGCGCCGCAGGCAGAAATTTTGAGAATTTTGGAAGGCTAGAAGCCAGATTTCTTCCATTTTCTGCGCCGCAGGCGAAAATTTTGAGAATTTTGGAAGGCTAGAAGCCAGATTTCTTCCATTTTCTGCGCCGCAGGAGAAAATTTTGAGAATTTTGGAAGGCTAGAAGCCAGATTTCTTCCATTTTCTGCGCCGCAGGCGAAAATTTTGGAAGGTATGCAAGGCCATGGAGCCAGATTTCTTTCAATTTTTGCCCTCAGATTGGGTATATTTCTTGCGTTTTTTTGCGTTAATTTTGGCCAAATTTACGCAAAACGCAACGCAAGGCCAAAATTTAACGCAAATAACGCAAAACGCAAAACGCAATGCGCCCACCCCTGGTCGGAGTCTACTTAATTAATAAAAAATCATTTTCCTTTCCTTCTCAAACTTATTTTCTTATAATTTAGTGGAACGTAGTCGGCAAGTTCAAGTTATGGGGCGAGGGTAAGTGACGCATTTATTTGCAAGACGAGCGCTGACTAGGTCTGATTATATTTGTCATTCTACTCAGCTCGATGAGTTATTTTGGATAATATAATTCGACCTAGTCTGATCGTTGTCTACTGAATAAATGAGTGATACTTTAGCATTGCCCGGCATACGAACTATCGCTCTTATGCTATCTGGCTTCGCCAAATTGGACCTAATAGCATAAATAATCTCGTAAATACTCAATACCGAATTTATGCCACTCAAGGCGACACGAATAAAGAAATAGCAAGGTTGCTAATATTTTATTTAAAAATCTTTTTAAATAATTAAGCTCAACTTACGGTCTTGAGTTTCAAGAAAAATTGGGTTATTCTCAAGTTGATAGTACTTATATATGCAGTTTAATTAGTTCTGATGGTATGTTGGAATATTCACTTCTAGAACATTAAAATTGTAAATTTAGGTAGCTTGTATTTACATTGTGATGTTGAAGTTGACTGTTATAATTCTACCGATAGCTTTAAAGATATTTTTAATAATATGTTGGAAGGGGAAATATTCACAGATTGTGTTATTAAGGTAAAATTTTAATAAAAAAATATATTTTATTTTTTAAGATCGGTGAAGATCTTATAAAAACACATCGTTGTATTTTGGCAAGTAATAGTAAAGTATTTCAAAAAATGTTCGAGCATGATGGAATGATTGAAGCACAAAATGTAAGTCTCAATAAAGCAAAACGCGAGATTAAAAATCAAACAGAATAATGCATCGCATCCAACATGATAGTGGGAATGGGTGGGGGTCGAGGACGAATTATACCAAATATCGTCTTTATTAATTCGTACCATTACCTGTGTACAAAGTACGAGTAAGAGAAAATAAATCAGGACAAGTACGGGTACGAGCAAAGCTAAAACTTGCAACAAATGACACATGAAATTTAATAATTTTAGGTTGTGATTACAATATTGAAAAAAAATAAACCATACAAAAGCCGCATATAAATATTTGAAAAAATATTTTTTGATCTTGTAAAAAGGAAAAAATTATTTTATTTTAGGGTGAGATTATAATTTCTGATTTTGGTCCTGAATGTTTTGATGTAATGTTGAAGTTTTTCTATACAGGCAAAATTACAAAAAGTGTTTTTATTTGTAAATATTCTTTTAATTCGCTATAATTTTTAAAGGCGAATTGGAAAATCATGTTGAAGATATTTTTGCTATAGCTCATAAATATCAAGTGGAATTGTTAAAATATGAATGCGAACTGTTTATGTCTAATTTAATTGGTAGGGAATATTTAGAGCTTTAGAAGAAAAGTATAAACCCTAAATTATTAAAATAAACTTGAATTATAATTGTAAACTTGAATAAAAGGTTACAAAATTAAAATTTGGAATAAACTAGAATTGTAAAAATCCTTATATTTTCAGACGATGAAAAGTTTTTAAAATATTGTGATATCATCGATTTATATGAGGCTCCAACTTTGGAAAGGGTAGAAATTTTACCAATAATTTATCAAATTATTAATTTATATTTAGGGTTGCAAAATTTATGTTCGCATTAACAAAGATCGTTTTTTAAATAGCGACGTTTGGAAGGAAGTTGAAAATAAATATCCATATTTGAGTATTCGATTTTTGAAATTTGTCATTTTTGATTATAAAAAGTAACTGATTGTTAAACAATTTTTTTAGAAAATTTTTTCTAATCTTACGTATTTAAAAAAATGGTTAAAAAAATAAATTTTTTATATATTTTTTGGCCAAGCTAAAATCTGATAAAGGAAGATTGGTAATATTGAAGAGTATGGACCCCCTTTTTTCTCCTTATTTTTCACCCTATATTTTTACAAAATGGTCAGACTTTTTCTTTTCTTCCATTCAATTTGCCTTTCTAATTTTTGCCTACAATCAAACAAAAAGGATTATTTTTGGTATTTAACAAGTATGAGTTTTGGGAAGACTCATTTTCTCTATTAAAACGGGAAATAAAATATCAAAAATAATCCTTTTTGTTTGATTGTAGGCAAAAATTAGAAAGGCAAATTGAATGGAAGAAAAGAAAAAGTCTGACCATTTTGTAAAAATATAGGGGGAAAATAGGGAGAAAAAAGGGGTCTATACTTTTCAATATTACCGGAAGATTTATCATGTGTTAATATAAATGAATCAAATATTAGTTATTAGTTTTCAAATTGTTGGAAAAAAAGGTAGCAAAAATATATGTTTATCAAAAAGTCAAACGTAGAAAATATTTGGTGAGAAAAATTAATTCCGAAAATGTTTGAAAATATAAAAAGATCTGGGCGGATCCAGTCTAATGCAGAAACGTAAATAAATAAATCATCAAAAAAATATTTAACAATAAATTCGTTTAATTTCTATTACTGTGTATTCACCTACGTCACAACTTTTCTTATATGAAATTGCGAATTTAATCTTTGGATTGTGTTTGTTTGAAAGTTGACATGTTGTTGACAATAAATGTTTGTTTTCATGATCCTCTCCAATTTTTCCAACTCTCTCACTTAAAGTAGCGAAAGGAGTAAAATGATTCTTTAATTCAATCTCAGCCACCATTTTTGTAAAATTTTTTGAAGTTTCAATATGCTAAAATAAGTGGGCCAGTATTGAATAAGTGGGCCAGTATTGAAAAGTGGGCCAGTATTGAATAATAGTGAATTAAATTTATGTCTGTTTCAAGTGATAGAAACCTACATTTATAATTAGATCAAAAATTTTTTGCAAATTATCCGACAATAAATAAACTTTATTAAACTTGTCTCCTTCACTCGTTAAAATTTTTAATAAAATATCTGCATATTTAATCGCATTATTATTTGAGGGAATATCAATTCTAAGAGATTCACTAGCATTCAAATAATTCAAAATAAATTGTAAATTATTTTCAATATTGTAATGCATAAACAACCAAGATCTTTGAACATAAAATTGTCTAGCATTTACAAATAATAATTGAATCAGTTTTGGATTGAATATAAATTTATTAATTTGGCCAAATGTAAAATAACAATTAAATAATTTATTTAAATAATAATAAACAATTTTGATGTCCTCTTTGTTTTTAATAATCGTTGGTAGTTGTAGATAAATATACCGTTCTAGTATGTTGTAAACTAAGAATTTTTAAAAAAAACTTTACTTTTATGAATCAAACGAGAAAATAGAAAAGATTAACCTTTAGAAAAGCGAATTCCCATATTGGAAAATAATTCTTGATGAGACAAATACAAAGGAATCGGTTCTCGTAGTCCATTACGCCACTAAAAGAAAAAAAAAGGAAAATTTTTCGACTTTATAAATATTTTTAACCTTCTCTTCAATTTGTTCACTTATTTCTTTATGTTGTTCATCAAATAAGGCAAAATCAAAATTTTCAGTTTTAGGCTTAATTAATTTATAAGGAAATTTGAATTGAGTGAAATATTCCTTAATTAAAAAATATTTAAAAATTCATTAAAAAAGGTCACAATAGATATATCAAATAATTCCTCCTTAGCAAGTTCTCCTTCATATTTGTTAATGAAATCACGAAAATATAAATTAGTCAGTTTAATTGAACATAATTCTTTATATTCGAGATATTTAAAGATATCAAGTTTCGTTTCTGTTGGTAAAGAATAATACATTTTTTGAAGAATTTAATTAAGCACTAGAAATATAAAAAATATTAAAAGACTTTAGTTAATTTTTAATTCCATTTCCAATTTATTAATTAAACAAAAAAAATTGTGGTTTTTAAGTTTTTTATCACAGCAGACTTAAGACCACAAAATTAACACACAGATTGGGATTTAAGGGAGCACACAAAAATAACAATAAGGGATTCCATCCTATCGTGAAATTTTGTTCAATAAATAAAAAATAAAAACCTAAAAGAAGGTAGTAAATAATTAAAAATTAATTTTTGGGAATCTAAAACAAATTTGAAGGTTGGAAAAGGAGAATTTTTACTTTTATAGTCGATTTGTTTCTCTTCATTCCCATTGCCCAATTACATTTAGGAAAAATCGTTTTTAAAAAATGACGCTTGATTATTGCCAGGCAATAATTTCTTTTGTACTAATTTTTAAATGATAGAGAAAATTGGGAAAATTGAATTTAATCCTCTGATTGAATGCCAAAGGGAAATAGAGACAAATAGAGAAGAGTCTGCAGGAAGAACTAGGTATCTAATCTCTAAATTGCGGAATTTATTATTTAAAATTAAAAAAACTATGTTGTGTAAAACGAGAGAAATGAGATATAATAACAAATACTAGATAAACCAGCGTTCGGCGCGAATTGAAAATTTTGATTTTCCATTGAATGAACGATTTGAAGAGAAGGTAGATAAATTAAGTGTAAATAAATTCTTTCCTTTTTAGTTCAAAAATCGATTAGAAAAACCAATTTCCTTGTATTTGCCTGATACAGATTCTAACAAAAATATGGGGATTTGCTTATCTAATAGAGGTTGAGTTTTGTTTAATAAATTTCATCTTTGTCTATCTCGAGCAATAATAAACAGTATGTGGAATTTTGAACCTCGCTCGTATTTGTCGTATTTGGCCTCGTTGATGAATATTATTTTTTCGTATTCAAACACTTTTTTCACGTACTCTCGTAGCTAACTAGTTTTTTTGCTCGCACTTCATGTACAAGTAAGAGTACAAATTTTGGTACGAGTTTCAAACACATTGGTAGTAAAGCAAAGTTTCCCGGAAAGGGCAAAACTTGGACCCAATCTTTATTTAAAAACTTTTCGTTAAGATAGTTTTTTATTTTCCTTTAATTTAAATAATCTTTAGTTTACGGCACTGAATATTTTCTACAACCACCAAGAATGATTAAAACCAAAGATGATATCAAAATTGTTTATTATTATTTAAATAAATTATTTAAATGTTATTTTCAACATGGATCGTTTGACGATTTTATATTCAATCCAGAATTGATTCAATTATTATTTGGAAATTCTAAAAAATTTTATGCGCATCATTCCAATTTGTCTTTTACGGATGACAATCTTGAAAATATATTTAAATTTGCTGGGAACCATTTACTTGGTGGAACTCTTTCAACCAATTTTCTTTTATCTAAAGACATGAAAAAATCTAAAGATGATTCATTCAAAATTTTAACAAGTGGAGGAGACAATTTTGAAGCAGTTTATTTGGGTTTCGATTGTTCTCAAGAAGGTATAGAACAATATATAAATGTACAAATGATTTATGATTATATTGTTGAAGTGAGTCAATTACTAAAACTTAAAAATAATTAAAAAATTTTAGTATATAGCTACATCTGGAGATTGTTCAAAAATGGTTTCTGTTATTACCTTACACTATAATCTTAGTTTTCCATGTCCTAAAATAAGCGAGAGAGCAACAAATATTAAAATTAAACAATTAGAGAATTCAACAACTACAACATATGAAATTGCAAATATTTACAATCCAAAGATGAGATTCTCCTTTTGCCATGAATTCTTTTATGTTGAGATCAGAAGAATAGAGGAGTAGAATACAAGAATTCTAATTATGGATACAATGAATGATTTATTAAAGAAATAGATATTTTAAAAATTTTTGTTTTTCTTTGCCTATTTTATTTAATTTTTGTGTTTAATAAAATTTATTTCTATCAGATTTTTAGCTCAATTTATTTTTAAATATTTTCAATTACATTTAAAGAATTGCGACTGAAACGTGAGGACTGAAATGAACTGCTCCGAAGAAGAACCCCTTTGAAGGAAAATCTGGATAATAAGAATCAATTTGTTGTTTTAAATCATTTTCACCCATTGAATTAAACTTTAGGACGAATATTAAATATTTTTAAATGAAATTTTAACAAAAAGTTGAGCAACTGTTTAATTATTTAGTTGGTAAATAATCGATATGCTTCAATCAGCTAAAATGAACGTTCGGGAAAATTTTATTGTGAATGTATTCCCTTTGTGCGACTAGATGAACCATCAAGTTTCGTTTTGCCAAAAAAGTTTTAGAGTATATTTCGGTCTGATAGATTTTTTTCTAATTTGGTTCCAATGTTTGTCTAATGTTCTTCCATTTTCCACTTTAGATTTTATGTCTTTTTTTTTGTAAATTTTAAAAATAAATTTTGGATTTTTCCACTATTATTTAGATAATTAAAAATGTATTCTCTTCCAACTGAAACAAAACTTGATGTATTAAAATGTTTTAATTTTAATCAATTACTCTCTGTTAAACAAATCAATTTTTACTTTCACAGTTTAATTAATAAATATCAGGAAGAATTGTGCTTTCGAATGAAATTTAATAAAATTTCAATAGTAAATATCAACTAAAAAATCTTTTTAATTGAATTTTAGCATGTTAAACTTCAAGTGTTAGACTCATATAAAATCGTTAAACTTGAACCAGGACTTGTTAAAAATAATTTAAATTATCAACTTAAAAACAAGGTTAAAAATTAAATTTTGATTTCTTTTTCATATAAAAGGGAAAAGTTTGGTTTAGGTTAGGGATTCGATATGTATTTGCGGATTTTTCCTCATTTTGTGGTTTTTTGATAGGTCGACGGGGATTATTTTTAAAAATGCGGATTTCCAGATTTTTGAGGTCTTTTGAAGACAGGATTTTGTGTATTTTCTTGTAAAATCCGTACGGCCTTTGTCTGTGGTGCTAAAAATGTGACAAATTTTGCATCCTTGTGTTTTATAATTTTTGCGGATTTTTAAGAATGTGAGATCGAATCGCTGGTTTAGACCCCTTTTTCCGTTTCCCTATTAATTTTGAGCTTTTTTGTTTGATCTATTTTAACATAGCATTCGAAAGAGCCCAACAAGCTGGGTTGAATGGTACCAAGATTGCATAAATTCGGCAATTCTGCACAAAATTATAACCTGCTCGTTGAAAGAAATTTTTTGCACCTGCAAGCGATTAAAATAAGCGGTCAGAACTAGGGGGCGGATTTTTATTGAAATTTTTTTCTGCAAATACATTGTGTCGAAAGAAATGTCCGGGCTCTAGTCTAAACCAAACTATTACCAAAAAGTTTAAAAGATTAAATTTTTAATTGAATTACAAATACATACTAGAGACCGGCAAAATCGCACTTCCGGGATCCCGAGTCGGGGTTTTTTTCTTAACAGATGCTGGGACAGGATCCCGAGGGATAAATCCCGAAAAAATCAAGGATCTCGAATGATACCAAAAAAATCCGGGATTTCGGGATCCCGAAAAATCCCGTCGCGATCCCGTCCCGCGCCGGTCTCTAATACATACATTTCAGTGGCAGAATGCTATAAAAAGATACATGCCGTTATTTCAATATGTTTCTAATGTCTTTTCTGATCAATTAACCCTTTCTGAATCTCGCAGAGACTGTTTTATTTGTGTTGAGAGAATGCTTAACCACTTGGTAGAAAACGAGCCTCGTTATTATATTCTGATACTGCCAACCTTTCCAAGAAGTATTGAAGAATTGGTTATTATTCGTTACTATTTAGAACAAATTTTTAATTGTCTTTTTGAATATTCTTTATTTTCTGAAGTTGTAATTAATCCAGAAATGATTAATTTATTATTTTCAACTGACAGAATTTCTCGATTACACGTTCAAAAACCAGAAATACTTCCTAATAGTAGCGGAATTACATTTGATAATAGTTGGAAATTCGTTTCAAAGCATTTAAAAATTTCTGAATGTCTTACAATTAATACAAAGTTCGCCAGATACATTGATTTATTCAAGATTATAACAGATGAAGGCTATAAATTACCGAAAATTTTTTTAAAAAATTTAGACGTGAAATGGCTTTATGATGAGATTGTTAAGGTAAGTTATCTATGAGAAATTATATATATATTTATATTCCTTCTGTGAGAGTATACACAACACTCCTTTCCCTTTTCGGAATCAGGCATCCTCGATGTCCTTTTTAACTAAAAATATCTTGGATTTTGAGTTGGGTCGTTTTATTAATATCTGGATGACGTCAATTGTTCCACCTCACACTTATTTAAATTGGAGGAGAGAAAAATAATAGTAAAATAGCCGTCAAAACTCCCCAACAAAAGCCCTCAACAACCCCTCTTTCTACCAAACATGTCTCTGTCGAATTACCAGCCGAGCAAACAACGATAAAAACAATTAGACTGCCGTTTGTTGAATGGTTGTTAACTAGTCGGCTTCGAGCCCTTTGGGAACGTATAAAATGGTCAATATGTAGTGGAATGATTGTAAGAAGACGAAGGAAACGATTAAATGTAAATTAAATTAATAAAAAAGTATTTTTATTAAATTTTAGAGTCAGTCCAATTCAGGCAGTCGAAGTTGCGATATTGTCAGAAGACCCGTTAGACCACCTCCCCCACCACCGTTGAAAAATACTCTTTGGTAAGTAAGTACAAATAATAAGAAAATCAGAAATTTGTTTTAAAACTTGTTTTATTGCAATATCAGAAAATCTGAATTTGTAATTGCAATTAAAGCTTATTTTCTAAATTGGTATTTTCGTTTTAATAAAATCAGAATTTGTAAACTAACAATTATAATCTGAATTTCAATTTACAAATTCTGAATTTTATCTGAGAGAATATAAAGATTAATAAAATTCCGATTTTTAAAATTCTGATTTTTTAATATTCTGATTTTTTAAAATTCTGATTTTTCTTTAGTTATTCTTCCAACACCCTCAACAGACCAAAAAGACCACCTCCACCTCTTCCACCTCTACCTACATCTTCTGGACTTTCTAATTCTTTTATTCGTCCAAAAGTACTGCCACCTTCCCCGCCATCTTTAAAAAGCCAAATTGAAATTAATAATAATGAAACAAAAAGATTTATTGAATTTTCCAAGGAGTATGAAGACATTTATGATGAAAATAAATGGAATGATGATTTTGATGATGATTAAAATTTAAAAATACTACCTTCTCATAATTTTCTTAATTTTATGCTTAAACACTGCCTTTCATTGTTTTTAAAAAATTAATTTAAAATACTCCTCAATTAATGATATTTTTTATTTAAACTTGCCAGTTAATTGTATAAAAATATTATGTATAAGTATTACAAATTCTGATATTTATTCTGGTTTTTGTTAGGAGGGAAAAGTTTATTTTCTGAAAATTATAATTTTGTTTTTGATAAAATCAGAATTTGTAAATGCACAATTATTTGAAATTACAATTTTACAAATTCTGAAAAAAGTTTTTAAATTTTTACAACTGTAAATATGAGTACAATATAAATTCGTTATTCTGAAAATTACAATTTCTGATATAATTACAATTTGTAGTAAAGTATTTTACAAATAGATCAAATGGATAATTGTAAATTACAAAATGAATTGTAAATTTATTTCTAAGTTGTTCTATTCTGCACAGTATTAACAGGCTTAACCATTGTTGCTTGTTGCACAGCGTTAAATTTAATTGTAATACTAATTTTTTGTAAAAATTTTGGGCAAAATTTTTTAAAAATAAATTTTCTAAAATTATCACTAGCCCAAAACAATAACCAACTAGGCAAAACAACAGAACCAAAATCCATTGTCCAAGGATATTGAGTTATTACAGCAGCAGCATATTCAGGTTGTTTAAATATTGTTGTTGAGAGCTAAATAATTGGGAAAATGAAAATTATTTAAAAAAACATTGTTGAAACTTGTTTTACGGAAATTAATTTACTTAAACAATGTTTTTCAAAAAAGAAATTAAAGATAAAACAAAGTTTTTTAAAAATTGGTTTTCCAAACATTTCCTGAAGTAAAACTTGATAAAACTTTTCTGGAGAAATATTACAGTGAATTAATCTAAAGAATGTTTTTCTAAAAACTAAAATAAACAATGTTTTCCGGGAAAAAATTAAAGATAAAACAATGTTTTCCGGAATCTTAATTAATTTAAACATTTTCCGGAAACTTAATACAATGTTTTTCCGGAGCTATATAATTATTTACTTGTTCTAAAACAATAATTAAATGCCCAATAAAGGTAGCAATAGCATAAACCATTAATTTATATTCAGTCCTTTCATGTTGTATTTGTTGATTACTTTTATTTCTTTTATCCTTCTTGCAATGTTTTCGATAAGAAATTAAAGTTGCAATATTAAGAAGAATACAAACAACCAAAAAACTGACGCAGAGAAAAACGTTTAATGGAAATCCTTGATAAAAAGTCTAAAAATTTTATTAAATATTTTATTTAAAATTTAAAAAGTTAACTAACAACTTTGTCCTGATTTATGTAAAAACTTCCAGAACTTGTATCATTCTGAAGGTAACAATTTACAGTGAGTATTGGTATATACAATAAAGTTGGAATTCCAAACACTGCCAATGCAGAAAGTAAAATAAGTTTATTCCAAACCTTGAGGGAATTGTAAAGTTTCAGATTTTGTTTGTAAAAAAGTTTTGCTAATTTTCCAGAATAAAAATATTCGAACATTCTCAAAACTTGTTTAAATTTGAACATTTTTCCGAAAACAGAATTAAGTCAGGAAACAAAACAATATTAAATAAATAATGTTTTCCGGAATAATTTTGACAAATATTAACAGATTACAAAAGTCAATTTATTAAATTCTATTACTACCTTTTTATAACTAACAGGCATTATAATTGCAGTCCAACGATTTGCAAGAATTAAAGAAGTTGCCAAAAAATCAGCTAACACTGTAGTATATGTGAGGAAGAAAGAAAGACGTAACATCCAATTTGGCAATAAATCGTAAAAAGGATATAGCCAATTACCGAAAAGAACTGTTAGGCGATAACAATAATAAGAGTCGAGTGTGTAGAGAATGTTCTGAAATTGTTAATTGAAAACTAGTAGTTTTCCCGAAAAATTATCATGTTTTTCCGAAATGTTCTTCCGGAAAAAACAATTTCCGGAAACATATGTATTTTTACAAGCATGTTTTCCGGATATTTAAAATAAACATGTTTTAAAAATATGTTTTTCCGGAAATGTTTTCCAGTATTTGTAATTGTAAAATAAACTTACCGGAACAGAACGAATTAAAAAAAGTTTGTAAAAAGAATTGTGAAACTCTTTATTTCCAATAATTGTAATTATTTCAATTAAATAAAGAATTATTGAAGGAAGACTGATTACAATTGCAAAATAAATAAATTGAATTCTTAAAGAGGAGAGCCAAACAAAAAATTGGATTGTCATTAAAAATTAGTTTTTTTAAGTAAAAGAAAAAATTTTTTATTTAAAAATTTTCATAAAAGAATTTAAATATTTATATGTATTAAATACATATTTTCCAACTACCTAATTAAATATTTATTCAACCTGGCATTTTACGTAAATATTTGCTTTTATTTAAATGGCAATTATTTAATAAACATGTACTTTTAACTGCAGGTGATAATTTTAATTTAATCTAACAACTTTTTAATAAAATTTATTGTAAATTATAAAGTCAAACAGAGAAAGTAAGTTGGGGAACGAAATTCAAAATTACCAAACATCTTTTAAATGTGATTAAAAATAATTAAAAGTAAATTGGTCTCTCTACAACCCCATTAGTGTTTTAGAAATACCCCTGAAGACCTGAACCCTCAATGCCGATTACCCTGAAGACCTACAACTTTATGATCAGCACAGATTTTTTATTTGTTTACAAGTTTAATCGTGGGATTAAAAAGAACAAGAGGAACTTGGAAGGATTAAGGGTGATATCGTTGGATTTGGAGGGATTAAATAGGATAAAGAGGAATTAACCGGGGTTAAACTAAGTTCTGAGTTCAACTAAGAAAATTTAAAAATATCTAACATTTATTGACGCAAATAACCAAATTGTCTGAATTTTGGACAGGCAAATGGTACTATCCGTTTATATACCCGCATTTCTGCAAATGTTTGTCCGCACTTTTTCCCTTTCTTTTCTCTTTTCATAAAGATTAGAAATGGTCAATTATTAATACACCTTATTTTCTTTTTCTTCTCCTTTTTTCTCCTCTCATAAAGATTAAAATGGTCAAGTAAGAATAAAAACTTAAGAAATTTTCTCACAGATAATAAAAAACGTCAAATATGATAATGCATCATTCATATAAAATGGCAATAAAAATGAGAACTACGCCATTTAATATTATCGTTTTTGTATTTATTTTCAGATCATGAATTTTAAGAAGCTTCCTAAATCAGAAGAAGCAGCCATACTATTTTTACAATCAAAGAACATTCTACCGACAAATAAAATTTGTGCAAATGGCCACAATATGAAGTTAAGCATTGGAAGGCAAATTAGATGGCGATGTAATAAATCTACATGTCGTTCTGAAGTCAAGCTGCGAGTCGGAACATGGTTAGAAGGGAGTCGTATCCCAATTGTCACCATTCTTGAATTCATCTACTGTTGGGCTTTTGAGTATACTTCCGGGACTTTTTGTGAACGCGAATTCTATAAACGAATAAATATTTGTCTTTCCTCTATTCTTACTTTTAATCTTTATGAGAGGAGAAAAAAGGAGAAGAAAAAGAAAATAAGGTGTATTAATAATTGACCATTTCTAATCTTTATGAAAAGAGAAAAGAAAGGGAAAAAGTGCGGACAAACATTTGCAGAAATGCGGGTATATAAACGGATAGTACCGGCAAATACAAAGACATTGGTCCATTTTTCAACTAAAAAAGTATGGAAATCTTTAAATATTCCAATTTAATTCAACCTTCTCTTCAAGCTCTTTATTCAACGAAAAGTTAAAATTCTCAGTTTCTAGATTAATTAATTTATGCGGATATTTTTTGTATTGATCAAAATCATTCTGAAATTATTTAAAAATTAAATTGATTTAATAAGAATTACGAAAAAAATTCCAAATAATTCCTCCTTAGCAAGTTCTCCTTCAAATTTATTAATAAAATCACGAAAATATAAATTGGACAGTTTGATTGAAGATAATTCTTTATAATTGAGACATTTAAAGATATCAAGTTTTGTCTCTGTTGGTAAAGAATAATACATTTTTTGAAGAATTTAATTAAGCACTAAAGATTTGAAAAATATTAAAAATTTAAGATAATTTTGAATTCTAGTTCCAATTAATTAATTAAACAAAAAAATTTGTGGCTTTTAAGTAAAAATTAACCAACAGATTGGGTTAATTTTAATTAATTCATACATATTAATTAATTCTGTGGGTTAATTTTAAGGGAGCACACAAAAATAACGATAAGGGATTCCATCCTATCGTGAAATTTTGTTGAATAAATAAAAAATAAAAACCTAAAAGAAGGTAGTAAATAATTAAAAATTAATTTTTGGGAATCTAAAACAACTTTGAAGGTTGGAAAAGGAGAATTTTTACTTTTATAGTCGATTTGTTTCTCTTCATTCCCATTGCCCAATTACATTTAGGAAAAATCGTTTTTAAAAAATGACGCTTGATTATTGCCAGGCAATAATTTCTTTTGTACTAATTTTTAAATGATAGAGAAAATTGGGAAAATTGAATTTAATCCTCTGATTGAATGCCAAAGGGAAATAGAGACAAATAGAGAAGAGTCTGCAGGAAGAACTAGGTATCTAATCTCTAAATTGCGGAATTTATTATTTAAAATAAAAAAACTATTTTGTTGTGTAAAACGAGAGAAATGAGATATAATAACAAATAGATAAAAGTATAGATTTTAAAATTTGATTAGAACTTGGGAGATATGGACTGTCTAAGCAATACCCTCAATTTAAGACACACCTCACCTAAAGGTGGTAATAAGACCTAAAAAATAATGCAAAGAAAAAATTCAAATACGCATTATTTTTAAAAAATATTTTATCAATAAATCAAAAAATAATTTTCGTTTTCTCAAATTCTTCTATTCTTTAATTAATCTAATAGTGACGTAAAAATTCCTAAAAGTGCCTTCTTCATTGCAAAAAAAATAGCAAATATAAATAGCAATATATAGCAATATATCTCATCATAGCAAATATTTATTACGGTTCAGTCCGGTCTACCGATTACATTTTATCGAGATTCGACTGTTTGTATTTATTCAAAAATAATAATTTTAGTGGATGTGTGGTATGGAAGAATCAATTCCTGTATTTCTAAGTACTGCTGATACAGGAATTGATTCTTCCATACCACACATCATTTTCGTAATAATTATTACTAGTAATAATTATTACCATTTTTTAATTTTAATATTTATTCGAAAAAATTTTTTTCCAAAAATATAAAAAAATTTTTTTTCAAAAATTTTTCCGAATAAATTTTCGGTAGACCGGACTGAACCGTAATAAATATTCAGAAAAATTAAAAATATTAAAAAAATTTAGAACAAAAATTTTTCCGAATAAATTTTAAAATTTAAAAACGAAAAATAATTATTTATCGCTAGTAATAATTATTACCATTTTTTAATTTTAATATTTATTCGAAAAAATTTTTTTCCAAAAACATAAAAAAATTTTCAGAAAAATTAAAAATATTAAAAAAATTTAGAACAAAAATTTTTCCGAAGTGGCAGGTTCGAAAGCCCTTCGAAATTTATACGATTTTACTCGTTTCGGCGACTGAGTTATATAACAAAATTAAACTTTCTTTAATCCATACTTTTTTTCAATTCACAACCAACGATATTCATGTTCGTATCAGCAGTACTTAGAAATACAGGAATTGATTCTTCCATACCACACATCCACTAAAATTATTATTTTTGAATTTTTTTTTCCTATATTTGAGGGAAGAAAATGATTGGCATTAAAAAAGGAGGAAAATAAATGATTGACAGCAAGGAAGGAAAAATTAATCTGAGACTCAAATAGGGGTGGGGGGCGGGATATGAACAAAGTACCAAAATTTTTTAAAAAAATTAACAAAAAATTAAATGTAAATGAATTTAATTTTTAGCAGAAATTTTAAAAATTTAGCAAAATTTTTTTTGAATTAATTTATTTTTAATTTTTGTGTTTGCAAAAATAAATTAATAAATTTTATTTCCTTTTTAAAAAATTTAAAAAAATTAAATTTTTAGAATTAATTATTGCCAGTTATATAAATAAATAATTTTAATTTTGGGTAATTATGACGTTTGAGGCAATTTTAGTTTTAGTGTTTGGTAAATAATGTGAAGGTATATTTCTCTGATTTTCTCTAAATTATTTTAAATTTTATATGGTTGTCAATAAAAATTCTTTTGTTTAAGTGATAAAAATAGAAAAAAATAAAATATAATTTTGGAATTAAAAATTTTTTGGGATTTGAAAAAAATATATATATATAAAAAAATATAATTCTTTTCCTCCGTTAAAAGAATTATATTTGACCCTAAAAAGACCCGAATCGCTTTTGTAAAAATAAAATCAGAAAAAATTCCCTGAATTTTGGCCCGAATTGAAAACGGCAATTTTATCAGAAATTTAAAAATATTATTAAAGTGGATTGCAAAAACACTAGAATATCTTATCAAGAATATATTCTAAATGATTTAATTTGCTTTTAACAATATTCAAATTAAAACACAATATGTTTGAAATAGTCTATTGTGGTTAGGGTTGATCCCGAAAGCTCGGGGACAGGAGTGTCGGAGTAAGCCGGCGAGCAAAATATGGTTGGGGTCGGGTTCGTGTACTCTTTGCTATTGTTACGTCCGAAGGTTTAGCCGAGAGACTGGTGTCGACGTGCACAATAATAACAGTTTATCCAAGAGAGAAATGACAATGTAGGCGAAGGGATTGAGATGGAACAGACGAAGGAGATCAGGGACTAGCCGGGCTAGTATGATCCCATTAGACTGACGCTTACAGTGGCTTTTATAGTAGTGTCACCACTACCCAACACCTTCCCCTTTGAAAGGTTGAGGTTGATTGTTTAGGCATTACAATTTTCAATTTCACAATTTTCAATGCCTCCTCTTTTGACTAGAGGTTTTAATAACTATTTTCAATATAGCTTAAAGCTATCAATACAATCAACAATTTAGCCACAGCGTCTCAGTCTCTACTAATACTCACAACAATAAAAACATGTGGGATGACAATTTTGGGGGCAAAACAAAATTTAAATTACATTACAAGAATTTACAAAATATCACAGTTTGTCATCTTAATCCACATCTTTTTGTTTTTCTTCTTGACTTCTGGTCGTCGACTTCGACAGCGCACACAAAATGTCCAACAGGGCAATCGCACGTCCTTGTTTGATGTTCCTCTTGTTGGTCGCTGTTCCAGAAGTATGTCACGTACACTTTCCATAGTGTTTCGTGACAATTGAATTCTTTTTATTGGAATTTTGAAATTGCAATTTTTTGGACTTACATTCTCTGAACGCCAAATAATTTTTCTTTTCTACAATTTGCAATTTCGAATAATCTTCTTTTCTTTGGAATTTTTTGGACTTACATGCATGTGAACGCCAACAATTTTTTATTCTTTTTCAATTTCCGAATGCTACAATTTTTCAATACTATTTTTCTTCAATAAACTCCTTCAATAGTATTTTACAATTTTTTACAATTCTTCAATGTAGCAATATTTTTCTTCAATTCGGAAATTTGTCGGCTTTTTTGTTTTTGTTTTGTTGTGTGCTTCAGGACTAATAATTTAAGCATTTTAGCTTTCAATTCAGGTATTTCACCTTTCAATTTATGTGTCCATCACGCACTAACAATTCAATTTTTTAATGCCGACAATTTACGACGTCTGTCCACTCACAATTCAATAATCCTTTTCAATAATTGCTTCAAGCAATTTTTTCCACTTCGCCTACTCTCTTTAGCTACTTGTCTCCTCTGTTGCTGTTGTCGCTCGTTGACGCTCCCGTAGACGAACTTGACTGTTGACGAATTCCGTAGTCGACCGCGCCACTGTTACGTCCGAAGGTTTAGCCGAGAGACTGGTGTCGACGTGCACAATAATAACAGTTTATCCAAGAGAGAAATGACAATGTAGGCGAAGGGATTGAGATGGAACAGACGAAGGAGATCAGGGACTAGCCGGGCTAGTATGATCCCATTAGACTGACGCTTACAGTGGCTTTTATAGTAGTGTCACCACTACCCAACAGCTATCAGTCAATGTAGTAAATTGGTCGACCCCTTTCCCACTGAAAAGCAAAGGAATTGATAGAAATTAATTCTGAGAGCTTTCCGATGCAGGATTATTAGCAGCTCGACTACCACCGACATTCATTTTTATCTTTATTTGCTAGTCTGTGAGGAAATTTATTGGCCTTACAATATACCTAAATTTATCAAAAAATTATTTTATTTTTAGATTTTTAATTTCCCAGAATGCAAATTAAAAATATTTTTATTTTATTTTTATTTATTTCAACAATAACAATTAATGTTCATGGACGTTCTATTCCACCTAGTAAACCTAATCCAACACAAAACGATATACCTTTAGATATTCTCAACGATTTATTTAATTTAGTTGTTGATTTAAAAATAAAAAAAGATTTGGAAAAAATTGATAATTATTTAAATAAAGAGGAAGAAAATACAAAAGGAGAAAAATAAAGAAGAGTTGTGAAGAAATTGGGGAGAAGAATGAAAATGAATTGGAAGAAATTGATATAAAAAATAAGGGAATTACTTCCTTTTTAAATTTTAATTATAATGATTTATTTTCTAATTCCATTCAAATTAAGTTAAAAATAAAAACATTTTTCAATTCAAAAAAATTCAAAAGAAAATTTGAGAAAAATTTTTTTAAAGAATAACATACGTATCCGTAGGATCTTTTAAAAAACACTGCTCACCCATATCACTATTTTTTGATATTCTTTTCGGCTCTGATATACATCAGAAAAAACGGCAAATTGTGTTGGTCCTCGAAAATCTAAAAACCTGAGAGGAAATTAACTAAACATGAAATAAATTTAAATGAATTTAAATAAATTTGCAACTTGCAAACGACTTTCGCATTTTTAAAAGCGGAAGCGTAATTCGATTCTCCATCCCTATTTTATTGCTGGCATTTTATAATAATACAATGCTAAATTAATTTGCATTTTTAAAAATTAAATTCCTCTTCACTTCCTTCCAACTCATTTCCTTACCCTTTATTAACTAAAATTAAATAAAATATAGAGCATTATTCGTTATAATTAAAGAGCTTTACCCTTTAATAATTAAATTTATATTTAAAAATTTAATCAAATCAGGGTCTGAGAATGTTACCGGGGCAAGACATGAGTTTTTAAATTAATAAAAAAATTTAAAAAATTTTTAATAGTGCTGGAATTAATTAAAAACTTTTTCAAATGCTAACTGGTTCCAATCTAGAGCTTTAATTATTTTTAATTTAATTTTAAAAATAATTTTTTTAGATTTTTAATTCATTATAATGAATTTTAATTCAACTCGAATTAAATTACTATTTATTTTTTTCATTTTTGCCTTTGTTGGTAAAATTATGGCAAAATGTGGTAGAGAACAATGTAAATAATTAATTAAATATTTTTTAATTATATTTTTTAATTTAGTTTCTCATGAAATTCTATATTTGGCTGATGGGCAATATTATAGTCACTATCTTCTGGCTGTAAGTTTAAATTAAATTAATGTTAATAATTTATTTTAATTTTTATTTTTTAATACATAAATTGGTTAGGTTTAAAAAATCATAACTTTATTAATTTTTAACTAAAAATTTTGAAATTTGGAGGGTTGATAGTCAACACTATAAGTTTAAGGTAGCCAAATTTTATGTGGCCAATTGCAATTTTGGAAAAGTTAAAAATTTTTTAATTTTAGTTTTTTAATTAATTTTTTCAGAGAGAAATGGCAAAGATTTTGAATGAAAATTATTGCGTGGTAAGTTAATTAATTTAAATTAAATTAAAATTAAATTATAGACATTTTTAATTGCAACGTACGAAGGAAAAAATACACATCATGTTAATATTGTACAAGAAGTTCAAAATCTTTTAGGAGAAGATATTAAAGCTATACTTCTTCCAATTGATCAAGAATATGAAAATAGTAAATTTTATACTACTGGAGTTGGTCGACTTCCAAGCAATTGGGATCAAGAAAGTATAACAACTAATTTGGATATTTATTGGAAAATGACTAAATGTAGATCAGTTACATTTTTTCAAAGTAACAGGAATTGATTAAAATTATTTTTAATTAAATTTACTCATTTAGCTGTGATAAAAAATGTTCCTGTTTATGTGGATGGTCGTCATTATGGAATATTTGAATGGCTTAAACGCCAAAATTATCAATTAGGAATAGCAGAAATAGGTTCAATAACATCAGGATTTGCTCTATTTAATGAATTAGGAATTGAAAAAACAATTGCAACTACAGCAACTCCTGCTATACCTGTTTTTTATCATTTTTTAGGATTAAAAATTCCTATTGATGTACCTGGTTAGTTATTTATTTTTTAATTTTTAAATTAAATCCACATGTTAAATCTTAAAATAATTTAAATAATTTAATTTAAAATTTTTAAGAGCATTATTCTGCATCAAAAGGTGATGGATTAAGAAAGGCTGATATTCGTATACCAGGAAGTGCTCGACAAATTCAAAATAATAATTATTATAATGAATTAATTAGAAAATTTACTGAAATATATGATACCGATTATGAACAAAATTATAATGTTCAATTGATAAATTCATCAGCAATGCCTCTTAAACCTTTTAAATCACCTAGAGCTTTATTTTCTAACGTTAAATATTTTTTGGTTAATCATTCTGAACTTGCTGCATATCCTAGAGATTTAAATAACAAAATTAAATTTATTGGAGGAATTGCAATTGGTGATCAAATGTTAGAGAATTATCAAACTAAAGCTTTATATAATAATGATTATTTGACAGATGGTGCTTGGAATAATAATGTATAAAATTTATTTTTTAACCAAAAATTTTGAAATTTAAAACATTAATAGCTAATACTATAAGGGTTATTTGTGCCAAATTTCATTAAATTAGGTTCTATATTGGCAAAGTTATAAGTTCACAAATATCATGTACTGCTCCAAAATGTTGATTAAAAATTCTTTTATTTAATATAATTATTTTTTTATTTTTTAGGTAGAATGTGTTGGTTTTCTTAGTATTGGAACACTTGCATCTTTTAATGGAATAGATCAAGAAAAGTTAAACACAATGTATCGTGCACTTGGCAAACACCCCGAATGCCATTTTTTGATAAGAATTGATAGAGCACATTTTCCTAATGATCAACAAAAACAATATTTTAATTTAAACAATGTTGAGTTTATTAATGAAAATATTCCTCAACAAGCAATTTTGGGTTAGATTTTTTATATTTATTAAAAAAATATTTTTGGCACAAATTTTTTTCGACATTTTAATTTTTTTAAATTACTTAATAATTTTATAAATTAATATTTAATTAATTTATTTATTTAATTATTAAGCCCAGAAAAATACAAAAATTGCTATAATACATTGTGGACAGAATAGTTTAACTGAGGTAATTAATTAAATTTAATTTTTATTTTTTAATTTAAAATAATTAAACCCAAGGGTGTTGGTTTAATTAAAATGAAAAAATTTAATTTTAATTTAATTTAAAATTAAAAAAAGGCTTTATATGCTGGTGTTCCAGTAATTTGTATTCCTTTACTTGGTGATCAACGTTATAATGCTTCAGTTGTTGAATATCTTCAAGTTGGTATTTGGGTTCAAGCTCCTCATTTTCATCAACAATTTGAATATGCTTTGAATAAAATATTAAAAAAACGGTTAATTTAATATAAAAAATTAATTAATTTAAATATTTTACAGAAATGCTTGGAATAAAATATTTAAAAAACGGTTAATTTAATATAAAAAATTTTAATTTAAATATTTTACAGAGATAGTTATGAACAAAATGTTAAAAAACTCGCTAGAAGGCTTAATGATCCTAATCGTGATACATCAAAAGAAATATTTCTTCAAGCAGTAGGTGATGCATTAAATGTTGATGATGAAGCTTCATCTTCTGTTTATAATGAAGATATTCAATTTGAATATAAATTGTATGTTTTTTAAATTAATTAAATTAATTTTTATTTAATTTTTAGTGGAGGAGACTTGTGAGACATGTTGAGTAAATTCGAATTTTTTATTTAGAAAAATTATTTTTACTCTATTTCGACGTTATATTTTGAGCAAAATATCTTTTTAAATCTTTCCTTTCTATTTTAAAATTTTTTTCTTTTTCTATTTTATAATTTAAAAAATTTTTTAAATGAAGTATAAAAATTCTTTCTAGTAATTGAATTAATTTAATTAATTTTTTAAACACAAAATAGCAAACTTATCTTCTCTTAAGACCTCTAGCTTTTTAAATAATGTTCAGATCAATTTGATCCAATTATTAAAAATAATCAACTTTTCAAGAGCTTTAGAACGATATATTATTTGTTTAAATCGGTTGAATAATAAAAAAGATGATTAAACAAACACCGCTTAATAATGAGAGAAAAACAATTTACTCTCTGATCTCTAACCTCACTTGATAATTAAAAATAAGAGTTAGATATGTTTAAAAAATGATAACTTTATTAATTTTAATAACTTTATTAATTTAATTTTAGACCTTCAGAAGCCAGATTTCGTCCAGTTTTTGCGCCGCAGGCAAAAATTTAGAGATTTTTGAGATCCTTAAGCCAAATTTCTTCCATTTTTTTCGCAGGAGGCGAAAAATCTAGGGTTTTGAAGTTTAAAAAATAATATTAAAGGTTTAAAATCGTTCTATGAATCAAAAAAGTTAAAATAATCTGAAAATGTTCAACTTTTTTTTAAATTTTATAAAATATATTTTACTTAAAATAACTTCTTCAAAAAACTTCTCTAGCAATACAACAACTGTCATAAACATATTTATATGTAAAATATATCTAGCAGTTTATGAATTCGGTTCTATTGCTTTTTTAATCAGCTTTGACACTCCTCTCTTGAAGATTCCCTCATTTATTCAAAAGTTTAATTTAAAATAAATTTTAATATTTTATTTTACAAAAATACGATTTTGCAAAAAAAAATCATTAAATTTGTCAATAAGAAAATTTTACATTGATTATTTTTAAATTAAATGCCTGCCTTTCCTTTACCTCTTATTTGCGTGTATATATTTATGTATAATGCTAAATAAATATTTTTATTCTCAAATAAAATTTATAAATAAATTAAATATAATTAATTAATAATAATAATTTATAATTTGCAAATAAATTTTTTTTCATTTTTTAAATTATCTTCTTTTAGAATTTATTTAATAATTTAGAAGAAATCTATTTTGTTGATCACGGTTAATTTTTCAGAGAAAAAATCTGATCCACCCTTCCTTTTCATCCGGTAACGATGCTCCCTACAGCAAAAGTAGCTGTAAGGATATATAGTAGTGATGGGCGAGAAAAGCTAAAACTCGGGAAGCGGGGAAGAAAGGGGAGGAATCCTCAAGTTTACGAAACATTTAGAAGCACGAACAAATCTTTATAAAAATAAATTAGCTATAATTAGAGGTCGGCACGGGACGTCCCGTACGGGATTTTACGGGATCCTGTCCCGAAATCCCGTATTTTAAGCGACGAATGAGATTACGGGATTAATCCCGCGGGATCCCGTCCCGTAAAAAATTTTGAAAAAATCCTGTTACGAGATTCCGTGAATGCGATTTTACCGCACACTAAATGATTTTTTAAATTATGCCTTTATTTGTTAAAATTGATAAATCTTTTCATATTCAAAAAAATTAAAAATTTGGAACTAGAACTAGCTTGGAACTAGTTTCAGAACTGGAACTAAGGAATTTTAAAAATCGAGTTCCGGAACTGGAACTGGAACTACAAAAATTAAAAACCTAGTTCTGGAACTGGAACTAGTTCCAGAGAAATTTTGGAACTTTGACATCACTGATTCTAAGGGGTGTAAAAATTTCCCGACTTAGTCGGGAATTGACATTGGGATCGGGAGGCCAAAAACTCTGGAAATCTTTCCGAGTCGGGATCGGGATACCCGAAAATCACTAATATATAGTAGTAACTTATAACTACTTCATATAAATCTGCGATGTGTGTATTCAGAAACCTTGTATTCAGAAAATGAGGTCACTAAGGGTTAACTAAGATTTGATAATTCAGAATAAATTTAGAACTCTTGGCCCCGTAGCACATCGTTTGTAGGTACCACTTTTGATTTTATGTTTTTTGAAATTAAGTGAAAAACTTAAAAATAACTCTCGACTACTTTTCGCCTAATAGAAGCATCCATATTGTATTCATGTTCATGCTGTGGAAAAATTGTGGATGGGAGATGGAATTGAACCATCATGGAATGAGCCCAGACCGAAGCACAACCGACTGTGCCACCATCCAACCCGATGATGGGTTATTTATTTTCATTTATATTCTTTCTGCAAGTGCGGACACAACACTCCTTCCGCCTTGCGAAACCAAGCGTCCTCGCTTGTTGCTTGTCTTCAATAACTATCAACTGTTTTCGATTTTTGGGAGAGAGCACACAGAACCCACTTTGTGGCATTTATTTTTACTGCGCAACATAGACTTATGCATCAAAGCGGCGTATGTGCGTCTTACGTCTATCTAGCTGCTACTCAGAGCCTTACGCTTTAATTTCTGCCCGCACACAGCACAGGACGATACTCACGGGTCTTCTCCTTATTTCTCTTAACAGTGGACAGCATGTCAGATCATCACAGCATTTGACGGTTCGCTTGTTCCTCGGGCTATGCCCGGCGGGTCGTTGCACCATTATTGTATACGATGTTCATGCTGTGGAAAAATTGTTTGGATGGGAGATGGAATTGAACCATCATGGAATGAGCCCAGACCGAAGCACAACCGACTGTGCCACCATCCAACCCCTTGCTGGGTTATTTATTTTCATTTATATTCTTTCTGCAAGTGCGGACACAACACTCCTTCCGCCTTGCGAAACCAAGCGTCCTCGCTTGTTGCTTGTCTTCAATAACTATCAACTGTTTTCGATTTTTGGGAGAGAGCACACAGAACCCACTTTGTGGCATTTATTTTTCTAGCTGCTCACTCAGCCCAAACCGAAAGCACAACCGACTGTGCCACCATCCAACCCGATGATGGGTTATTTATTTTCATTTATATTCTTTCTGCAAGTGCGGACACAACAATCCAGTTTTGTTCTTCCTAGTTTAACTACATACACTGCGTAGCAAAAAGATAGGACACTTGTCTTTACGACCTAACTCATTGAAAAAGTGTATTTTTTAATCCTATAATTATTTTAAATCTTTTTATGAAATAATGTTTTAAAGTAACAAAAAAAACAGGACATTTTATATTTTAGACTCTTTAAAGAAAATCAGAATTTAAAAAAGCAATGGCATTAATTATTTTCGCCTTCCTTCTAAATTTGTCTAGTCTTTATTTAAAATTTGTTTTTGCACAATACATTATTGTTATTGAACATTATTCAATGAATGGAGTTGAGTTGACGAATATGTTACCTCATATGAAACGTAGGTTTTCTCGTTATTATTACACCTCTTGGAGCCGAATTGAGCAACTAATGAATAAAGTAACTTGTGTTCGGACGTCGTTATAGACATTTTAATCATAATAAGGGTTGATAAAATATCCCGACCGATTCGAAGGATCGAGTGCGCTTCCATATTTCGCCTTATAAGAATTGACAATTGGTCGATAGGAATAAAGCCTGAGAATCTTCCTCAAATGTAATTCCCATTCAAAAATGCCTAAATAAACTTTCTACTATTAATTTATACAGAAAACCTTCGTAATCAATTATTCCATAATGCAAGTACTGCTTTAATTAATGCAAGAATTAGACTTCAACATGTCAATAATGACTTTGATGAACAACATTTTGGTCTTGAAACACAAGATCAAAGTATGTAATTATTCTACTTAAAAAATAATTAATTTAATTTTAGTTGAAATAACAATTCAACGCCACGGGCCACATGAAAATGTAGACCATATTGTTACTAATGCGGATGCCTCAACTCATCATTATGGTCATGTTCACGGTAATGGCCATGCAAATGGTGGACAGATACCAAATTATTTTACCCAAGAAATTAATCATTTTGGATATGGAACAAACGGATATGTTTATAAAGTAAAATGGCAAGATAGTCAAAATTTAGAAAACGTTGAATATGTTGAAATGTTTAGTTATAATCAAGGAGAGAAAGTTGCTGTTTTTACTCAAAATATCCGACACGAAACAAATGATGGGAATATTTTGGCAGTTTATCAACGCCGGATCCAACATTACAATATTTTATAGACAGAGGATCGGAAAAATGTTAAGTGTAAAAGTATATAGGGGGAAATTTTTAAAAATAGAAATAGCTGCAAAAATATGTACATTTTAGTATTACTAAACTTTTTATTTCATCATTGTTAGAATAGTACAATTTTTAAAATATTTTACAATTAAAAAGACATTTTCCTAGATATGTAAATATTAAATGGGGGCTACGACTTTTCGTCAAAGGACTTTACGCCAATGGACTTTCCGTCAATACTTTTCGTCAATAGATCTTACATCAACGGACTTTTCATCAAGAAATGAACGCTTTTAAGAAATTTAGAAAATAAATCGGCCTGTTCAAAGCCACAAATAACTAAATTATATAAAAAACAAACAACATAAACCTATGGGGCGTCGGCAAGGCGCTTGTGTTGCGCCTCGGAGGGAGTCAACGGTCGCCGGGTTCTATACCGGTAACATAAACCTATTCCTTTTTGCCGATTTTCGGCCTTGAAAAGCGTACCTATCCTTCGTAGTAACACAATTGCTTATAACTTTGTTTAGAATTATCAAATAAGTCTAATTTTCAATCTGGCAACACTTTTACATACATGTATCATTTTCTATTTCTCTTAAAATAAAAAAACATCCACTTATTGACGAAAAGTCGTTGACGGAAAGTCTATTGACGGAAAGTCCTTTGACGAAAATTCGTGCCACCATTAAATGCGCACACTTATCTGATAAAGATTTCTTCTATTTTAAAATATAGTATTTAAAAATAATTAAAGTAGTTGAAATTTATACATAATTTTTAATCATTTTTAATAATTTTAAATTATTTAATCAAAGACTTTGAGCCATTTCCTATTTTTGAGCTATTTCCGATTTCCGACAGTTCTGATTTCTGGCACCTTCGTCCTTTCCGGCCTACCTCTGATTAACACTATGTAAAACGTTTATAAAATTTTAAAAAATTAAAATTTTGAAAATTTAGAAATTAAAACGTATAAAAATATGTTCTAGATATTTAAAAATAAAATGACAGGCTTTAACATATATTGTATGCGTTGTTCATGCTGTGGAAAAATTCATTTGATGGGAGATGGAATAGAACCATCATGGAATGAGCCCAGACCGAAGCACAACACACTGTGCCACCATCCAGAGGTGGGTCGGAACAGTCCGAGGTGTCGGAAATCGGAAATGGCTCAAAAGTCGCAACTCGGAAATCAAAATTTTTTTTCGGAAATTGGACTCCTTCCGCCTTGCGAAACCAAGCGTCCTCTCTTGTTGATTGTCTTCATTAACTAACAACTGTTTTTGATTTTTGGGAGAGCACACACAGAAACACATTTGTGGCATTTTTTTCTAGCTGCTAGAGCTTACGCTTCTCTCTACCTGCTCACACAAAGTCTTACGCTTTCACTAGCTGCTCACAGTCTTACGCTTCTAATTTCTGCCCGCACACAGCTCAGGCGGTACTCACCGGGTCTTCTCCTTATTTCTCTAAACAGTTAAAGCATGTCAGATCATCACAGCATTTGACGGTTCGCTTAAGTTTCCTCGGGGTATGCCCGGCCGGGTCGTTGCACCATTATTGCATACGATGAAAAATTTATTGGATTGGAGATGGATGGGGACCTTTATTGGATGGGGACCGAAGCACAACCGACTGTGTCACCATACATCCCCATGCTGGGTTATTTATATTCATTTTTATTGTTTCTGCAAGTGCGGACACAACAAAATGCAAAAAATGAACGAGAATAAATTATATAGAAATAATTAAATTCGAAAAGAATGAAAAAAATTTTTGGCAAATATTTATTTATCTGATAAATCAAAAAGCTCTATCCTTCAACTTCTACGTTCTTTATTTTTATTTTAACATAAATAGCCCAAGAATCTTCACTTTCTTCATTACAAAATGAGAATCTAACTTTTGGATCGTGAATATTGGCAATTTGATATTTTGTGTATTTTGTATCATATAATCCATATAAGCGTTCTTGTTTAATTTCAACCTTTTCTGCCCTTTCACTTACTACAAATTCAAAACTTTCTGGATTAGAAAAATTAAAAACAATGACAGGCAACATTTTTGAACAATCCTTAGATGTTGCTATATGCTAAAAGTTTTACATATTTTTAAGCATTTTTTTAAATGAATTACTTCGATAATCCGATCATAAAGCACTGCTATATTTCTAACAAGATCAAACTTTCCTGAAGAATCAGAAAAATCCAAATTAATTTTTTTCAAATTGTCTCCTCCGTTTGTTAAAATTTGAAATAAATTATCTCTATATTTTTCCATAATGTCCGAATTTTTATCTAGGAAAAAGCAAATTTTACAAAATTTGCAAAATTTTTTAAAAAGACTAATGACAAAGGAGTGCCGCAGTCTAAAAAAGTACATAAATATTAATTAATAAACAAAAAGGGCAAAATATTAGGTAATCTTTAAATGAAATATTTGTTTTTAATTTACCTTTATGTATTTTTCATGTGAATTTAATAAATATTTCTCAATATTTTAAATGTTAGACAATAAATAGTCCTATATATAAAATCCATTTAAATCTGGCATAAAGCTTTATAATTACTTTTATTAAAAAATATTTTCTGAACTAAAATTTAAAAGAAGTATTTCTCAATGTTTTTAATCAAATATTTATTTGTTTCTCAAATATTATTCTTAAAATTTTCTTTTTGTTTTTCATTTTATAAAATTAATCAACGAATTTTGGTTGAATCCACAGAAAATAACAAAAATGAGGATGGAAGTCTTAAAATAAAATTATTGAAAATGGAATTGACCGAAAGGAATGAAGAAAGAGGTAGAAATAAAGTAAAAATTTTATTAGAAGTTAATGCAAAAAACGAAAACGATGTTTATTATTTTTTTGTAAGTCCTGATGGATGGAACTGCA
The DNA here is from genome assembly GCA_036172955.1 of Meloidogyne arenaria. NCBI lineage: Eukaryota > Metazoa > Nematoda > Chromadorea > Rhabditida > Meloidogynidae > Meloidogyne > Meloidogyne arenaria. The sequence continues at coordinate 832,691 of JARQAB010000010.1, forward strand.
TGTCTACTACCACTTTTCCCACAACTGTTGTTAAAATTAATAATGCTGATAAAAACGTGAACGAATTAATACAAATGGAAGTTATCTCAATCTATTGCAGAAATGGTATAAGTATTTGTCAAACAGTGCGTGATAAACACCGTATGGTGCGTTGCAAAATTATAAACATAGCTCATTTTTTAGCAGATCCCTATGTTTTTATTCACATTTATTAGACTTCATTTTTAGTCATTTCATTTTTAATTAAAAAAACAGAAAATAAAAGAATAAAACCCGTTCTAGACAAAACACGATTGAAAATTACATTTCAATTAAAAAATTTATTTTTTTAATTAGAGTATTTTTAAAATTGAAAATGGAGATTTTTCATAAAACTGTTTTGACTTGACCGTCATTTAGCCTGACACCAACTTTTATAAATAAATTATATATCCACGGCCAAAATCTTAATCCTTTTATACATAAATTTGATCTGTTTTTTGAGACGCGCCTCATTTTTTTGAAATGCATTTTTAGGAATTAATGACTTTGCTACCTATATTTAATGGACAAATCAATTTGGAAGCAAATCAGCTGTCAGATAATAATGCAAGAGATTATATTTTGAAATATATAGACATAAACGGTGTAAGAACCGCGGTTCTTAACAATAAATATAAATTAACAAGATTAATATGTTTTTTGAACTATCAAGGACCTAGAAAAGTTTTAAAAAGAGAAAATTATACCAAGGTTAATTTATTTGAACCATTTTCTTTAAATGCCAAAAACCCTGAAATGACAATGGAATATTCTCATATTGAAATTTGTCTAAAATTTAAAAATCCAGGCAATTATTTTGTTATTGTCTTTAGAAAATTTTATGAGGGTTGGCTTGAATTTTTTGTAAAAATAAAAAAAGAAAATGAGAAAAAATGTGTTTTCAAATTATTCAAGAAAATGAATGATTTAGAGAAAAAAGTTTTGAAAAGTTTGAGACAGTCCATAAACATCTATTTGTCAGAAACTGAAAGAGATGATATTGAGGACGGGCAAATGGATGTATATAATTACGACTCTTACGTCGGCAGAAATCGAGAATTCGTTTTCGAAATATCTTCAATTCTGAATGAAGGAATATATGAATTTCATTTAGACAAAGAAGGAATAACGAGGGAAGTGGAGATGGTCGATTCGAATAACGAAATTATCAATTTGAAATAATAAAGGAGAAAATAATTTAAGAAATACTTTTAAAAAACCTTATTTCCTAAAGAAATCTTTTTTTTCAAAAGTTTCCAATAAATTTAAGTCAATTTTTTAATAGTCTCATTTTTAACAGAATAATGCCTGCCCATTTATTTTTTTAGATACTTTTTTTTCTTTATCGAACATAATTTAAAAAATTGCGTTCAGCTCCGATTTACACATCAATAATTCCCTCACTTCTAGTTTATTTCTATTCATCTGGAAAAATTTTTTGTCACAAAAATTTATTAACAAAAAAATGTTTTTTAAAAATTTTTAAATGATTTTTCTAACAATTTAAAAGCCAAATTATTATTTTCATTTTTCAATTTATTCCATTCATTGCTCTCCAAAAAATTAGTTCGATTATCTGCGATATATTTAATACAGGCCTGTTAAAAGATAAAAGATGAGATTTTTAGTCAATAGTCTATTTAAAATTAAGATTTAATTGTAATTTTGTTTAAAAATTAGAAAATCCATTTTTTAAAATATTTTAATTAATTTAATAATAATTTTAAATAGTACTTTTTCTAATTTTGGGGAGTTATATAATTCCATACATTTGCAAAGTTCATTGAAGTTTGTATTATCTAAATGAACAAAAAACACAGCTTATTTTAAATTTAAAGTTTTTAACATAAATTAAAAATTAAGAAATCTTAACTCATTCATAAAGCATATAAATTAATGCTTCTCAAACTTGTAAATTAATATTTGATCTTAGCACACTTAATTACCTACTTGGAACCTCAAAAATAACGAAAAATATTTCTTCCTCATTTTTAAAGATGGATAACTGAGAAAAAAAAGGGGGAACACAAACACGACTTTTACCATAAATTTTTAAATTGTTTTTTTTCCTTTTTGAAAGAAAATATTGGGAATTAACTAACTAAAATTCCCTTGGTTCCATTCTAATAGGGCAGGAAGGATTTTAATATTTTGTTTCATTAAGAATTCCTCTTAAAAATTTTTTTATAAATAATTTAATTACTAATATTCGAAATCATAAATCCTTCACAAACTTCCATTAAATTTATAACTTCATATTTATGAGCAATTCCAAACAATTCATTGGCATAATTTTCCAAAATTGCTTAAAATTAAAATAATTATTAAAAAGAACATTTATTTTAAAAAACTTTTATCAATTTCACCGCTATAAAAATATTCAATCATTGCCCGAAAACATTCAACAGAACAATCAACTATATGAATTTCACCCTAAATAAATTTTAATAAATGATTAAAAATTAATTTTAAATTTATTTTCCTAAAAGTTTTAACCAAAAATCTTTTTTATTTAGTCGCAAAGAAAATGTAAACACGCGGAGAATAAAAATAAATAGGTAATAATTGGTGTAAAATTAATTTTATTGAGAATTTTAAAATAAAATTAATTTTTTGCCTACATTTTGTGCTTCACTCATTCCTTTTTGTTCAAACATTTTGTAAAATACTTTACTATTTTGGGCCAAAACTGAACGATGAGCTTTTATCTCCTCGTTTTCAATCTGTTAAAAATAAACAAAAATAAATTAAAATTTTAGGAAACATTTGAATATATTTTAAATTTAAATAAAAACTCATTCAATTTTTAAATCATTAAACATTTAAATTAGAAAAAAATGAAGGAATTTACAAAAATATTTAATTTTTGTTCACACTTTATAAACATATTTTATCTTTTATTTTATATAGAATTTTTAGAAAGTTTAATTTAAAAAATATTTTTTTAAATTTATTTTACCTTAATAACACAGTCAGTAAAAGTTTCTTTTTTAAACATATCAATAAATGATTTTGGTATTATTGTATTAGGATTATTGTTTACTTTTTTTGTTTCAGATTCTAAACCAAAAGGCACAAATTCAATTTCACAATAAATCAAAATAGAACCTTAGAAAAATATAAATTTATGTCTTTAAATAGGTTTTAGAGAGTAATATAGAATAGTTGACACATTGCATAATGCGTGGACGGATATGGACGTATGAAATGTCATCTGACATTTCATACGTAGATCCTTGATTCGCTTCAAACATTTTGTAGCCTAAAATTACTCCATTCTACTATATTTTCTTTCATAAATCACAGAAAATAAAAGAAAAAGTCCTAACATTATTATTTATTATTTAATGAATTACCATCCGAATGAAGTAATTTATGTATGTCCAAAATATGAAAATACTCAGATTTATTTTCCTCTTTACATAACAAACTTTTTCTAAAAATATTAGAATTATTTTTAAATATTTTATTTTGTTAATGTTTGGTGACAATCGAAAACCAAATGTTTGCAAGATGTTATCAATCTAAACAAATTTGCAACTCAAATTTTCAATTAAACTCTTCGATTTATCAACTTACTCCAAACAAATATTTTCACGGCTTCCATTGCCATCTAAAGCATAAATATTAAATTTAGCATTTATTCTCTCATTGTCTTTGCCCCCTTCATAAGTCAAGTAAATATGAGTACCTTTTATTTAAAATTAAATATTCTTTTAATCAAAATTACCACTAATGCCGTTTTTACAAGAATATGGAAAAATATTTAATTTCCATGCAACAGAAGGATATTTTGGATTAGAAAGTTCGTCGCCTGTTTAAATTAATTAAAATAATTTAATTATTTTTAACTTAGTTTATTTTATTAAAAATATTTTAAATAAAATTAAAAACTTACTACAATGAACCCAATTATTATTGAAATATTCTCGACGTTTTAAGAAATCATAAAGTCTCCATTCACCTCTGATTTTAACTAATTCAAGCTACAAATATGTATATGTATAGAATGAAAAACAAAATTTAACAAATGACATTATAATTTTTTTATTTTTTCTAATATTTGGAAATGTTCCATGTTTACGGTTGATGTAGTCCTAAGCCTATTTTGGAGGCAGAAATGGATTATGGATCTTAATCCAAAGTCCTCTATTTTATATTTTGACTTTATTTGGGTCTCAAGTAAAGTACCACACACTGTAAAATTTACCTTCTTTGATACAGTTCTAATTGTTTCGCTAATTTCTAAATCAGTGTCAGACATGGTTGGAGTACTTTGTCCTTTATTATTATCCTTAACTTTAGAAGGATTGTATAATATTGTTGGAGTACTTTGTTTATTATTATTCTTTTTAATTTTAAAAATATTGAAGAAATAATTAATGTTACTCTGAAATATATTTTTTTGATTAATTCTACAAATTAGTATTTTAAAAAGTTAGGGAAACGATAATTTTTTTATAAATATTTTTTTCTACTAATTGGAAATGAACAAAAATACAAGAATTAAAAATAAAAGGCACTCAATTTAACTCTATAAATACTTTAAAATTGTAAATTTATTAATTTTTCCCATCATTCCTCAATGTAAGTATATATATATATTGCCCTCATGTACATAGGTCATAGACATAATTTGTTCGCGGTATAAATTTAAAAATAAGCCTCAGGATTATTTTTGTTTAAACAATTCTTAAAATTGTTTTTTGATTATTTTTTGAATTTTTCAGCTTGAAGAATTTGAAAACGCGAACAGACAAGTCACGGAACTACCAAAATACTGTCCAGAAAAAAAATCTGCAATTTCATATTTCTAAGAATTAGACTGCGCTAAGAAGATATTGAGATCGTTATCGAGGGATTTAGCGAATTCCTCGACCAATTCCCTCGCAAGGATAATGAGGAATTTGGGTGGGTTAAAAGTGATATCAACGTGAAGATCAAAGGGAATATAAAAAGGATGTGGGCGTGATATTGAGGGACAGGAAGGAAATTTGTCTCCCGGGCTTATCCTGGCCTCCTGGGTTGATCCCTTTTTACAATATTTCCCCGAAGCCTTTTTTTGAATTTATGTCTATTTATACCTCTTTACTTCCCGCCCTTTATTACTCATATAAATAACTATTTAACTTTCTCATACTATTTTGCCTTAGATTTAACTTTTGTAAATAAAAGCTTAATATTTTTAGGCAATTTGTGAAAGTTATGCCTTTTGCTCTTTTACTCTCCTCATTTTTCTTTTTTAGATATTTTAAAAATGTTTAATCTTCCAACTGAAGTTCAACTTGATGTATTAAAATATCTTAATTTCAACCAATTATTCTCTGTTAAATTAACTCATTTTTATTTTTGCAATTTAATCAATAAATATAAGGGAGAATTGGCACAAATTAAATTTTATAAAATCTCAATAGTAAATATATAAACTTTTTTTTATTTAAATTAATTTTAGATTGAGCCCCAATCTCTTCGAAAGTTAAATCCTTATAAATTCATTAAGCCTGAATTCGGAATTTTGAATTAACTTCAAATGATCAACTTAAAGAGAAGGTTAATAAATTAATTTTTAATTAAATTAAATTTTTTTCCAGTGGCAAACAGCTATAGACAAATCAATTCCTTTGTTCTTGGATAAATCCATAGGCAAAATACATGTTGATTTAAAGACGAGAGGTTTAAAAAATATATAAAATAATAAATCATTTCATTAATTTTGACAATTTTAAGAATAACGTAGACTAATTTTTTAGAATAGCATCGATCTTAATTTTCCAAATAATTTTTAATTATTTTTCTATTTAGAGGACGGAGGATCTACTTATATCTTAGAATTCCCGAACCTTCCAAGAAATATTCGAGAAATGGGTATTGCTCGTTGCTGTGTAGAAATACTTTTTAATTGTACTTTTGAACATGCTCATTTTGATAAAACTGCATTTAACCCAGAAATGGTCAATATATTATTCGATAACGACAAAACAATTCCTCTTCAATTTAACATTAATCATTTATTTATATCTGCTGGCAATAAAATATGTGAAAATTTGGTGGTCATTTTAGATAATATATGTAGTAATATCTAAATCTTTTACGATGTGTTTGAAAGATGTTGACATTCCAGAGCAATATATAAATATTTTACTTGATATTTTAATAAATAAAGGCGATAAATTACATGACGTTAGTTTTATGTTTAAATGTGAATTGCCAGAAATTTATGATCTTATTGTTGAAGTAAGTTATCCAGTCTTTTTTAAATTATAAATTTTTATATAAAAATAAATTTTAGTATATAGCAACATCTAGAGACAGTTCAAAAATTGTGCCTGCTTTTAGTTTACATCACTTTGAAAAAACAGAATTTAAATTAAGTGAAAGAGCAGAAAACTTTAAAGTTAATGACGGGGTTATAAAATATACATATTACCAAATAGCCAATATTCACAATCCAAAGGAAAGATTTTATTTTTCTATTAACGAAACAAAATTGAAAAATACTGCTTCAAGTTTATGGATAAGAAAGAATAATTGCTAATTCATTTGTCGACCAGTAAAATTAAACAAAAAGATTGTTCTCATTATTTTAATTAAATCGATTTCTTTGTTTTTTAAAACAATTTTTGAAAAATTATTTTTTTATAAAATATAAAAATTTTCTTTTTAGTCCGAGAGAAAGCCCTATTTTTATCAATCAAATACTTTTCTTTGTCACCACCCTTCTGTAAGGCAAAAATTATTTAACTTGGTCTGAAGAGTCTCTTTTCTAATTAAGAAATTATTTTTCAAACTACAAAAAATATTTTTATGTATATTTTTTACTTTTTTAAAAATATAAGTAGGTTTTTACTTTTTCGATTGGATTATTTTTGTTTTTTATAATTTCAGTCAATTTATTTTTAAACATTTATCGGATTTTTTTCTGAAAATTTTTTTCTTAATTTTTAATTTCTTCTTTCTCTTTTTTCATCTTCTTTCAAATTTCATTATATATTTTCAAGCATTTCATCAAATTGTGATTCACAGAAATAATTAGGAATTGGTTCATCTAATTGTTTAATTACATCCTTTATTGATTCTTCGCAAGAAGGTTCTTCTAAACTTTCATGTTTTTGTAAAGCTGTAAAAAATTCTCTTAAAGTTTTTTGAACAATAAATTGGAAATTCTCTGGTGCCTTAAAATAATTTGAATAAATCTAATAGATAAATACCGTATTTCTTCTAATAGTGCGAACGGTTAGTTTATTTTTCAACCATCCTCTAGAGAGTCGGTTTATTAGAAGGGGTCGGTCTAATAGAGACAGTTGCACTATTAGAAAAAATACGGTAGTATATCTTTAATTAATTTTGAATTTAAATAAGGACAATAACTATAGTGGTTCTCCCAAAATAAGTATTATTTTGACATAAAGTTCGTTTTATAATTATAACACCACATCACATTTTGGGGTTACTCTTAGTTACAAAGGAATAATTTTTTATTAAAAAAATTTGTTTTTTATTAGATAAAATATATTCTTTATTTTATTTGGGTACTTTGTTCATATCCCGCCCCCCCCCCCCCTATTTGAGTCTCAGATTAATTTTCCTTTTTTATTGTCATCATTTATTTTCCTCCTTTTTTAATGCCAATCATTTTCTTGCCTCAAATATAAGACACCCAAAAGGGCGTAAAAAATATAAGATTTTTTTTTTGCCATAACGGCGCAAAGCCATAACTTGCTGGAATATTTTTAACCCTTATCATTTTTGGTATCAATCTCTTTAGCTCGATGAGAGGTATCGTTTAATATTAATTTTGGTAAAGTTCGAAAATCGCGAAGCAAGTTATGGCTTTGCGCCGTTATTTGCGCCGTTATGGCCGCTGTTGTGGTGTGGTGGCTACTATAAAAGCCTCACACAATTGTCAGTCCGTGTCTCCTAATTGTCTCCTAATTATTCCAAACCTTATTCTATTACTCCAATATTATTGTTATTTCTTTTGTGTGATAAACACATTATTGTATTGCTTCTTCATTGTTGTGCAAGACACAACAAAGTGGCGCGGTCGACTACGGCTCCAATCGTAAATTGTATTGCTCAAACAAATTGTTATTGAAGTATATAAATGATTAAATTGTTAGACCCAATCTATAAATTGTGGGAAAAACCAAAATATTGCAAAGACTATGAAATTGAAAGGCCAATCCGGCAAATATTGAGAATTGAAACAGATGAGAATATTGAATGGCTTAAAACAAAAGCAATATTGAATGGGACCGAAGTAGAATTTATTTTAGATTCGGGAGCTCAATTGAGTTGTATTAATGAAAGGACTTGGAGAGAAATCGGATCTCCAAAATTGTCTGAACCAAATTATTGTGGAAAAACCTTCACAGGAAGTGAATTTAAAATTGTTGGAAAATTTAATTGTATTGTTGAATTGGAAGAAGCAAAAGAAATTTTATTGGTTCATGTAACAAAAGAAAAATTGAATTTATTCGGTCTACCTTGGATTGTTAAATTGGAGAAGAAACTGGGTAGACCAATTGTAACAACAATCAAACCGTATCAAGAAAGTAAAGAAATTTTAGCTATTGAATGCATTGAGGAAATACGAGCTAAAATTGAAATTGAATTGCAAAAGAAGTTTAAGAATGTATTTAGTGAAGGATTGGGTTATTGTAGAATGAGCAAAGCTCATCTAGAATTGAAAGCAAATGCAAAACCAGTATTTGTTAAAGCCAGACCTGTACCAATTGGAGTAAAAGATGCAATTGAAAAAGAATTGAATAGATTGGAAAAAATGGGCGCAATTAAACCTATCGAATTCTCCGATTGGGCAGCTCCTATTCTTGCTGTGAAAAAGGCGAACGGAAAAATCCGTGTTTGTATGGATTATTCTACGGGATTGAATAAAGCATTAGAATTGAATAGGCATCCATTGCCTAGTCCTACGGACATTTGGACAAATATTCATGGAAGCAAAGTCTTCTCACAATTGGATTTAAGGGATGCCTATTTACAAATTGAATTGGATAATTGTTCAAAAAAATTGACGTGTATTAATACACATAAAGGATTATTTGAAGTACAACGATTGCCTTTTGGAGTTAAATCAGCACCAGCTATAGTTCAAAAATTGATGGATAAATTGATTATTGGCATTCCGGGTGTGTATGCATATTTAGATGATGTGATCATTTGTTCTAAAACATTGGAAGATCATAAATTGAGTTTATTGAGAATTTTTGAAAGAATTGAAGATTGGGGATTGAAAATCCAATTGGATAAATGTAAATTTTTTCAAAAAAAATTGAAATTTCTTGGCCATATTGTCTCTGATATTGGTATTGAACCAGATCCGGTCAAAAAAGAAATTATTAAAAAATTGAATTGCCCAAAAAATGTAAAAGAATTACAATCAGTTATGGGTACAATAAATTATTATGGAAAATTTGTAGAAGAAATGCATAAATTGCGAGGTCCTTTGGACAAATTGTTACAAAAAAATATTGATTGGAAGTGGGGTGAAGAACAGGAGTTCGCATTTGAAGAACTCAAGAAAATCTTGAGTTCAGAATTATTGTTAACCCACTTTGACCCAGAATTGGAAATTATTGTGACGGCAGATGCCTCAAATTATGGAATTGGTGCAGTAATATCCCATAAATTTCCGGATGGAACGGAAAGGGCAATTGAATATGCTAGTAAATCATTGAATTCAGCAGAAAAAAATTATAGCCAAATTGAGAAAGAAGGTCTAGCATTGATTTTTGCAGTTGAAAAATTTCACAAATTGATTTACGGTCGTAAATTTAAATTGAGGACGGATCATAAACCGTTATTGGCCATATTCGGCAATAAAAAAGGCATAAAAGCCTACACGGCCTCAAGATTGCAAAGATGGGCATTGACATTGTCAAATTACGATTTTGAAATTGAGTTTAGTAAAACACACGAAATGGGCATGGCGGATACATTGTCTCGATTGATTAATAATCAGGATGAAAATGAAGACAAAATTATTGCGTTGGCTGTAAAAAATAAAATTGATTGTGAGTCAGACAATGAATTGAGTCAAACTGAAGAATCAGTTAAATACATTTTGAATGTATTATTGAAAGAGAAAAGATTGGATATTGAATTGTTAAAGAATGAAACAAAAAAGGATATTGAATTGAAATTGTTAAAAAATTATATTACAAATCATTGGCCTAAAGAGGTTAAAAAAGAAATGAGATATTGGTCGAATATACGACAAAATTTACAAGTAATTGATGATTGTATTGTTTTCTCAGATAAGATAGTAGTTCCAAAAATATTGAGGGAAGAAATTTTGCATTCATTGCATGAATTTCACCCTGGTATTGCAAAAATGAAAGGTATTGCTAGAGAATACCTTTATTGGCCTAATATAGGAAAAGATATTGAAAATTGGGTTAATAATTGTACTGAGTGCCAAGGAGCTGCAAAAATGCCAGCAAAAGAAGAATTGTGTCCATGGCCTGCCACTTCAAGAAATTGGCAGCGATTACATATTGATTTTGCTGGTCCATGTAAAGATGGAAAATTGTATTTGATTGTTATTGATTCTTTTTCTAAGTGGCCTGAAGTTTTTGGCAATATGACAAATTCAGCTAAAGATACAATTAATAGTCTTAATTGGTTATTTACCCATTTTGGGTATCCAGAAACATTGGTTTCGGACAATGGAAGTCCATTTCAGTCAATTGAATTTAAAAATTATTGCATTGAAAAAGGAATTAAACAATTATTTAGTCCACCTTATCATCCTCAATCAAATGGTCAAGCTGAACGTTTTGTTGATTATTTTAAGAGAATGATGATAAAAAATTGTAAAAACAAAAATTGGCTTCAAGAAGTACTATTGAATTATAGAGCATCACCTAATGAATCATTGGGAGGAAAAACTCCAGCGGAAGAATTCTTGAATAGAAAATTGAGATTGAAATGGGATGCTCTAAGACCCAAAAATATTGAATTGAATAGGAATACCTCATTGACACCTAAAAAAGAAATTGTTAGAAATAAAATGAAAAATTGGTTTGATAAACATCATGGAGCAAAAGTACATGATTATAAAATTGGTGACCACGTGTGGTTCACAAATTATAGACAAAACAAAATTGCTTGGTTAGAAGGCGAAATTGTAAGTAAAAAAGGTGTACTTTACACCATATTTGCTCCTAAATTGAAGACGGTAATTACTCGTCATTCTAATCAAATGAGGAAACGATTGCACATGGAAACAAAATTGTATAACAATTGTGAAATCAACAACCAAAAAATTGAGCCTAAATACGAATTGAGAAACAGAACAGTGTATGTTCGTAATAAATTGAATTGTGGCAAACGTTCAGATGCGAGGCTGTACAATGAAGGTGCAACACCCAAAAAGAAGACAAAAGTCCAATCTGATGAATCTGAGGATAAGATGGAAATCTGCTCTGACGGTTCAATAAATTCTGAGGGTTCAAACATTTCTGGAAGATAGATGAAGTACAGTAAAATAAATAGATAAATTATGTTCTTGTTTGTAAAATTTTTTGTTTGTTCCCTTATTCCCTCATTTTTTTGTATGTATTTGTTGACCGGACTTTTGTTATTGTTGTATGTTTTGTATTGGTGTTGCAACCCCAGCCTTGCAAAGGGGGAGGTGTTGTGGTGTGGTGGCTACTATAAAAGCCTCACACAATTGTCAGTCCGTGTCTCCTAATTGTCTCCTAATTATTCCAAACCTTATTCTATTACTCCAATATTATTGTTATTTCTTTTGTGTGATAAACACATTATTGTATTGCTTCTTCATTGTTGTGCAAGACACAACAGCCGCGCGCCCTTTTGTGTGTCTTATATTGAGGGAAGAAAATGACTGGCATTAAGAAAGGAGGAAAATAAATGATTGACAGTAAAAAAGGAAAATTAATCTGAGACTCGAATAGAGGTGGGGGCGGGATATGAACAAAGTACCTTTATTTGTCTTTTATGATTTTTTATTACCTCAAAAAAATGATTCTTATTAAAGTGTTGATTAATTTGTTTAAATATTTTTGATTCAGATGTTACAACTATCTAAATAACTAAATATATATTAAAAATAAAATAATGGTAATAGTTAAGTTTGTGTTTCCCCTTTTTTTCTTTAGGCTGTATTGTAGTGTACCGAGGTAAAAGTTCGGGACGTGGCATGTCTTTCGATTCGACTCGACGAGCTGAGTCGATGGTACCACTCCAATTTTAGGAAATGATTCTGGACCGAGTTATAATATACCAAAATCGACATACTCCCCCCTATGGTTTTTCAATATTTCGGGACCCATAACTCGGTCTAGAATAATTTCCTGAAATTGAGAGTGGTACCGTTTGACTCAACTCGTCGAGACGAATCGAATGACATATGTCATGTCCCTAACTTTTACCTCGGTACACTACACTACAGTCGAAAGAAAAAAGGGGAAACACAAACTTAATTATTACTAAAATAATTAAAAATAAGCCTCTTCTTGGCATTTAATTCCGTCTTCTAATGCGTGCTTGGCAAACTTCTCCATTTCCATATAATAATATTCTCTTTGAAATTTATTTTTTAAATAAATTAAAAATATTTTTCAATATTAAAAATAAATTACCTAAAATTAGAAAACCATGCGAGAAGCTTTAAAAAATAAAAATTAAAATAATTTTTTCTAAAATATTACCTGTGCAGTATTATGTTCATTAAATTGAACATCTGGGAAATAACCTTCAAGAACAGAAAAGTTTGGATATCGTTGATAAAAAAATATTAATTTAGCTTTACGTAGATGGACATATGTTAGATGGGCATGCCTTTTTTAAAAATAAAATAAATAATTTAAATTAAAAATTACATATTTAAATTATTATTTGCTTTATTGTTTTCAGAATCAGATGGACTTGTATTTTTATTTTGGTCAGGTGGACAAAATAATTGTTGATTTTTTGTTGTGTAAGAGAATATTTGCCCCATAAATTGAAATAAATTATTTATTTATTTATTTATTTATTTATTTATTCTGAGCATCATTATTTATTCTGAGCATCATGTTTTTAAACTATTAAATATTTAAAAAATATTTTTAATTTTAAATGGAATTTTTGGAAATAGATCGTTAATTCTTTTTTCCTTCTAAGGAGAAATTAAAGAATTTTACTTATATAGAGAAAATTGGAAAATTTCGAACATTTCCTTCTCGACTAACATATTTTACAATGCTGCGATTTTTTACAAGATTTTGTCCAATAAATGGCGATATAAGGGTGTGTGGCACTTTTAATGTATTTTCTCTCTCATCATTCTCTCATTATTTCATATGCCATATCATATATAAATGGTGGTGTTCATTCTTTTATTTTTACATATGAACACATGTCTTTTTTCCTCGAAACCAAGCCAAATAAATACATACTTGACCTACAAAATGTATTGAACACAATTGTTTGTAGAGCCTGGTCCGGGAAGAGATGTTGTTCAAACATTTTTGGAAATATTATTTTCGATCTATACGACACTCCTAAGATCTCTAGTATAAATAGGCTTTGATAAAATAATCAAAATTGGCTTTTATAAATTAACAAAAAGGAGTACAGAAATTGAGATAACTCTCAGATTAAACGTTACATATAATGGCGGCGCAAATGTCGCGGCGCATAAGTCGCCCGGCGCAAAAGTCGCTCGGCGCATAAGTCGCGGCGCAAATGTTCTCGGCGCAAAAGTCGTGATACCGGTCCGAGAACTTTAGGACCCAGTTATTTATAGCCTACATCAAGAGAAATACTTGTTTTTTTTCAAGTTGCCAGTAATTTAAATTAAAATCAGAAGAATGAAAGAGCTTACTTTATTATAAAAAAGGTGCTTAGTGAGGTTATTATTCAAAATTATTAATAAAATCATGAAAATATAAATTTGTTTGATTGATTGAACATAATTTTTCATAACTGAATTAGAAGTATTATATGTATATATATTAACTTAAATACACTTTGTTCTAAAATGATACGCACCCCTAGGTTTTTCATGTTTTATGAATTTTGTTGGTAAAGAGACATTTTTTGTAAATTTAAAACTAAAAATTAATTAAAAAATGTTAAAAAACTTATAGCAAAATGTGCTTAATTTAGAATTATTTAAAAATAAATTGTCAGGCTTTAACCTGTTAAACTAAACTTTATAAAACAAAATAATTAATTTTCAAACAAATTAAATTTTCGTTTGCATTCTTATATTCCCCGTTACATTCTTTTTGATATAAATAGAAGAATCTATTCCCCAATTCCGTTCTTCATTACAGAGTGCAAATTTCACTTTTGGATTGTAAATATTGGAAATTTGGTAATTTGTATGTTTTCTATTATCTAATTGCACAATTTCAATTTTTTCTGCTCTTTCACTGATTTTGAAAAGCGAAGAAGCAGAAGCAGAAAAATGAAAAATAATATGAGGTACAATTTTTGAGCAATTTCTAGATGTTGTAATATACTGAAATTTAAATTTATTTTTTAAATTATTTACAAATTAGTAGATACTTCCATAATAAGATCATAAAGCCTTGATAATTTAGAACTTTTTAAATGAATTCTTGGTAATTTATTGCCTTCATTTATTAAAAGATTAAATAAAATATTTGTATTTTGCTCAGTAAAGTCAAAAAAATAAAAACTGGTGTAAAGGAATTTATAAATTGTTGAATGATTTAAAACGAATTTGAAAACATTTTCAAATATTTTATTTGAAGCACTCATAAATAGGCTTTCAAAGTGAAACCGAGGAGATATTGTTTTGTCGTTGTCAAATAAAATACTGATCATTTCTGGATTAAATACAATTATATCTAAATGTAATTGCACATAAACACATTTAAATAGGTGTTCTAACCAACAACGAACAATAATCAGTTCTTCAATATTTTTTGGAATGTTTGGCAGTTTTAATAGAAGACTTTTTGTTTGTGTAACTAAATAGAAAAAAAGAAAAATAACCTTAATTTAAACACGATTTTTGGATATAGTTTAGTATACCGGAGTCTTAGTTTCGAAACAAAACCCATACCATTCGATTCGTCTCGGCGAAAAAAGAAAAATAGGATTTAAACTAAAACGCAAAACCCCGCGCTTCGCGCGGGGTTTTGCAGCACACGCCTCGCGGCTAGTCTACGGGCGCTGGGTCTGGGCTCGTAACATAAACCTATTCATATTTCACTGGCTCTGGACATATTTGGGGCCTCCGTAGCAGCAAAACCTCCACAGATGCCATAGGTAAGGAGCTAAAACAAACGAGCATAACTTTGTCCAATCTTGTTCAATCACGGTGATTTTTATGTCATTCGACTCAGCTCGTCGAGGTCTTTCGAATGAGCTATTAATTGTATAAAAAATTTTTTATTCCAAAAATTGTCCCTTGGAATCTTCGATTTTTAGGGGTCTATATCTCGGTCCAATCAAGTCGGATTTCGTTGATTTTGGTGTCATTCGACTCAGCTCGAGGAGCTCTTTTGAATGAGGTATAATTTGCATATTTGAAGTTTTCACCCCAAAAAAGTGCTTGGTCCCCCTATGGTTTTTCGATTTTCGGGGGCCTATATCTCGGTCCACAGGCATCTCCGGAAAAAAGAGTGGTACCGTTCGACTCAACTTGTCGAGACGAATCGAATGGTATGGGTCTTGTATTGGAACTAAAACTCCGGTATACTAAACTACAGCCCGATTTTTTTGAAAAGTATTTGTAGACCTGTAAAAATAACAAAAAATGTTCTGTTAGGCTTATATTCATGTAAAAGCAATGGAATTGATCTGTCGATCGCTGCTTGCCACTAGAAAGATAAATTAAATGAAATTTGTATAAAATTAATTTAACTTTATTCTTAAGTTGATCATTTAAAGTTAATTCAAAAACTCCAGATTTAAGTTCAATAGTGGTATAATACAAATTTATCAAATTTCGATCTGTCTCAGTCTAAAAAATTGAAAGAAAATTAATTAGAGGAAATTTACAAAAAAAAAGGTTCTGAATTTCATTCGTGCCAATCCTCCCTCATATTTATTAATTAAATTGTAAAAGCAAGAATTTGTTAATTTAAAAGAGAATAATTGGTTGAAATTAAGACATTTTAATACATCAAGTTGAACTTCTGTTGGCAGAACAAACATTTTAATTATCTAAATAAAGCTATAGATATACTTTAGCCGGTCGCTAAAGTATCAGTAAATTTGACTATTTCTGTCTGGTCAGAACACTTTATGCGATCTTTCACCAATGCTTATACTTAACTATTACCTCGCCACAAAATTAAAAAATACTTATTTGAATTAAATTTCGAATAAGAATTAAAAATTCTAATTCATATATTTTTGGTTTTTTCTCCCTCTAATTCACAGCCCTACTCATTACATTGGATTGACATACTTTTTTCAAATATTATGGAGAAAGGACGTCTATCTTCCCAGTAAAAATGTCTGGGTCACATTGATGTAAATTCTCCTATATTAAACGTAAAAACAGGAAACTTTCCCTGATAAACTTGATTTATTCAACTTTACTATTAAGTTCATAATCTACTCTTTCATTTGAATGTTGTGAATTATACGGGGTTTTTGATAAATTATTTTTTTACAAATATATTTCCAACACATTTTTAGAGGGTTAAATCCTGCCAATTTATTTTTAAATATTTTCAAAATATAAAAATTATTAATCTCCTAGTTTTTCAAAAAATGTTTTATTCTTTACCAATTGAAACGAAGCTTGATATTTTAAAATTCCTCAACTATCAACAATTATGTTCAATTAAACAAACAAATTTGTATTTTTATGCTCTTATTAATAATTTTGAGGGAGAACTTGCTCGGGAGAAATTATATTATATCTATATTGTAATTTGTTTTAATTAATTTAATTTTACGAAATTTTTAGAATGATATCGATCGATTCAAAAAAAAACCTCATAAATTAGTTAATCCTAAAACTATAGATTTTGATTTTACAATGAATGAACAAGTTGAAGAGAAGGTCAATTTAAAAAGCTATAAAAGTCAAAATTTCCTTCCTTTTTAGTGGAAAAATGGACTAGAAACCCCAATTCCTTTGTATTTGCCTAATCAAGATTTAGATAACAACATTGTTGATTGCTTGTCTAAAGGTTAAATTGGTACTTTTCCGTTATGCCTCACACCCAGAGGTGGGTCGGAACAGTCAGAGGTGTCGGAAATCGGAACTGTCGGAAATCGGAAATGGCTCAAAAGTCGGAACTCGGAAATCGGAAATCAAGATTTTTTTTCGGATTTTTTTTAGAAGCCAGATTTCTTCCTTTTTCTGCGCCGCAGGCGAAAATTTTGAGAATTTTGGAAGATCCTTAAGCCAAAAATCTTCCATTTTTGCGCCGCAGGCGAAAATTTTGAGAATTTTGGAAGGCTAGAAGCCAGATTTCTCCCTTTTTCAGCGCCACAAGCAAAAATTTTGAAAATATTGGAAAAATTTTTAGTCGGAAATTTGCTTCAAAAATTGTCGGAAATCGGAAATTTTTCCAAAATTTCGGAAATCGGAAATCGGAAGGAAAAAAACGTCGGAAATCGGAAGTCGGAAATCGGAATTCCGACCCACCTCTGCTCACACCCTGAATTAATGAAAAAAATGAAACTCTTTCGGATGACGTATATATAGTTCAAATCTAAATGAAAAATCCCTCGGTAAAATTTTGGGGTGGGTAGTTAAAGTAAATAAGTTCCTCTAACAGTAACACTCTTTTTCCCCGAAGATGCCTGTGGACCGAGATATAGGCTCGCAATGGTTTATTTGGTTCATTTTTGTATCGTAACTTTGTCCAAACTTGTTCGACCACGGTGATTTTGGTGTCATTCGAAAGAAATCGTCGAGCTCTTTCGAATGGGCTTTTAAATATATATTTAAATTTTACCCCAAAAATGAGCTTACTCTGCCTAACCATTTGGAGCCTTATATCTCGGTCCACAGGCATCTCCATGGAAAAAGAGTAGTACCATACGACACTCGGCACCAATTATTACCGTATATATGACATTTTTAACATTAATTTAGGGGGTTACGTCATAACGGAAAAATACCGTTAAATTTTGTTTAATAAAATTTTTGAGTCAGTTTTTGAGTGTGAGTTTAGAAAGATTTTTTGCCGCGTAAAATACCGTGTCTTATAAATTCTCTTAGTCTCTACTATAATAAAGGGGGAAATGCAAACATTTTTTACCTCAAATTTCTCTAATAACTTTCGTGACCTTTCATTTTCGGTAAATAAATTTTGTTCGGACTAAAGCGTTTTCATTTTCTTTTAATTCAAAAATTTTTAAGTTTGCGTTGGCAAGCCCCATCCTATTATACTACAACTACCAACAATTATCAAGAGCAAAGAGGACTTAAAAATTGTTTATTATTATTTAAATAAATTATTTAATTGTTCATTTAACTATTGCTACTTTGAAAACTTTATATTCAATCCAGAATTAATTCAATTATTATTTGGAAGAGTTCCAAAACAAATTTATGTTCGAGAATGCGAACTATTTATTAATGACTACAATATTGAAAATATATTTAAATTTGCTTTAAATAATTTAATTTGCGAAACTCTCTATATTTATTTTCCTTTATCTAAAGAAATTATAGAGAAATCTAAAAATGATTTATTTAAATTTTTAATAAATGGGGGAGACAATTTTGAAGTAGTTCAGTTGATATTTAATAATTCTCCAGGAATTGTGGATGATATTACTATAAATGTACAGATACTTTATAATCGGATTATCGAAGTTTATTTTTGGAAAATTTAAAATTAATTCAAATTTAAGTATATAGCAACATCTAGAGATTATTCAAAAATGTTGCCTTTTATTCTTTTTATTTTCTCTAATTCCACAAGTCTTAAATTAAGTGAACGGGCTGAAAAAGTTGAAATTAAACAATCAAATGTGTATAAATATACAAAATACCAAATTACAAATATTCACAATCCAAAGACGAGATTTTCATTTGTCGTTGAAGAAGAATTGTATGGATCAACTTATGTTGAAATTAGAGAAATGGAGGAGTAGAATTTGAAAGACAAACGCATGTCCTAAACTAGAGCCAAAATTTATTCAGAAAGCTGTTCGAAAAATCTTTCAAAAAAATTTTTGCTGAAATTTTAATCTAAAAACTATAAATATTAAATAAATGTTAAGTAAAATGTGCATAAAATAATTTAAAAAATAAATAAACAGACTATATCTTGTTAGAAATTTGATGAAAATAAATTTAATGAGAAATAATTTAATTAAAAAAAGTCAATGAAAAAATGAAAAATTTTTAAAATATTTAATTTTAAATGAAATAAATAATAAGCCTATACAAAACTTGACTTAAATTTTTGGAAATTATGAAAAAAAAAGATTTTGGTTTCAAAATATTTCTTTAGGAAATAAGGAATTTTTTAAAATTATGTAGTGTAGGAAAAAATGGGGTATTATGTATTTGAGTGAGGTCTCTAATTGAGTCTCTACTTAATATCTCTAATCATTCTGATCCTAATTTAATTTTCTGAATTAAATTAAATAAACTTTATTAAAAAATCAAAATTTAAAACACTAAACTTTAATTTAGAATTTACAAATAAAATTATAATTAAACTTGTAAACTTGAAATAAAATAA
Organism: Meloidogyne arenaria; assembly: GCA_036172955.1. Classification (NCBI taxonomy): domain Eukaryota; kingdom Metazoa; phylum Nematoda; class Chromadorea; order Rhabditida; family Meloidogynidae; genus Meloidogyne; species Meloidogyne arenaria. The sequence goes on from JARQAB010000010.1 coordinate 852,382, forward strand.
ACTTGAATCAGAATTTTAAATAAACTTGAATAAATAAAATCAGAATAATAAGCTTTTTTTTAAAAAAATAAACTATAATTTTCAGAATTTAATTAAATAAAGTTTATTCAAAAAAAGTTTAATTATTCTGATTTTATTAATTCAAGTTTATTTAAAATTCTGATTCAAGTTTATTTTATTTCAAGTTTACAAGTTTAATTTTAAGTTTATTTTATAAATTCTGAATTAAAGTTTAATATTTAAAATTCTGTGTTTTTATTCAAGTTTTATAAAATAAGTTCAAGTTTATTTTTTATTTATTCAATCAAGTTTATTTATTTTAATTCTAGTTCAAGTAGATTTTAAAATTCTGATTTTATTTCATAAATAAACTTTTTTAAGAGTATACTGTAATTATTTTAGTTGTGGCGAAACGTCTTTTTTATCAGTGGAGAAAATTGAAATATTGAGTCTCGTCGTTAGTGTCACCGGGCAATATTTTGGGACATAACTTTTTGTGTTTTCAATCAATTCGAATAAATTTAGGCTCATTCGATAGCCCTGGATATATGGAAAAATTATATAACAGAATTGATTTGATCAGATCAACTTACAAAATTATACAGCTAGATAAGTGCGCGGAATCGTGTTTTTGGTTTTATACGACTCTAACTCTTTGTTGAGGATTTTATCAAAGGATTTTATCACATCAATCCTGTTACTAAAATAATCTCTAGATCAAGAGCTTTCGATTTATATATTAATTACTTAAATAGATTAAAAATCAAAAAAGTTATAGCTAAAATATTGTCAATGGTCTCAACCTATGAGACTCAACTGGCGCGTTCCTAATAAGGAATAAAATTTCGAAATAAAGGAGAAGCGAGAGACCTTTAAAAACAATCTTAAAAATTTTTTAATTTTCAGGTGTTGAAGTTTCAGTTGGATTAATTTTAAACAAAGTGGGAGAATGTTAAAAGTAAAAAAACCAAAACCAAAGTTAAAAATTTTAAATTTCCTTTGTGATGGCAAAGATATTTCGATTCAATTATCAAAAGAGTTGACGAAGTTTGTAAAGGTTATTTTTACTGAATTGTTTCCTTTTATTAAAAAATTTTTTTTAGAAATTTTTAATTTACCTGAAAAGAGATGGAGGGAAGTTTTTAATTGGAAAAATGATTTTTGTTGTGGATTGTATTAAAATTAGAGTATGTTTTTATATATTAGTTTATATATACCTCTAATGCCTCCCCGGCAAACCTCGATCCCCGGGACTACCCTCTCGAAGCGTCGGGTCGCTTCTCAAATGGATATTTATCACAAAAATAACCTCTTAAGCTTATCATAGTTACCCTCTCTATCAATCTCCATAAAAATATTCACTTCATTCTCGTTATGGCAATTTTATTAGGGGATGGGCCTTCTTCTTATCACCCTTCTGCTAACTCATATAATTGTTATACCCACCATATTCCATACATCTACATTCCCCATTGATACGTTCATGTTTCCTGTTGAATTCCCCCTTCGGACTATAGGGGAATAGAGTGAAATTAGGAAGGAAGAAAGTTGACCAGTTCTAACCCTTCCAAATAAGCAAAGAGTGAAAAGAGGTGTCAAGGGGAGACTAATACCTGTCTACCAGGGATCTACCCCCGTCCCCAAAAATTTTGGTACTTATTTACTCCCTCCCCCTCAGTCATACTTTTTGTTAATATGTACAAAATGCTGTCTGATTATTGAAAAAATAACACGGTCTGATTATTATTATTAATTTTCAGGGGTCGGTACATAGTTTTTTCTTATGGCAGAGATTTCCCCATTCCCACATGGCAGAGATCTTCTCCAAAACTCACCTCATATTCTGCTTTAATATAAACTTTAAACAATTTAGAAATGTATGATCGTGGATTTGGAACAAAATTGAATATTCAGAAATTTTTGAAAACAAGAATAAATGGAAATCTGATGAATCTTTGGGGAATAATTTATAATGCTTTTCGTGGAAATTATTATTTTGTCAAGATTTCTAAGTTTGTATTTTTTTATAATTGTATTTAGGTGGGTTTGATAATTTCACGTTATTATTAAATAATCGAGGGTTTATTTCATCGTTTAAATTATGTTCTGTCCGACCATGTTTTTTAGCCTTACACGTTTTTTGTGTTAGATGAACTCCCCTTTCTCTCCCTCTTTTTTAGCTTAATATTTACTTGATAATCAGAGTTTCTCGATTCCACTCGATTTTCTTATGGAAAATTCATAGTTATATGTAAGTACAAAAAAAGGGAAAGATTTTTTACCCTCTTCCAATATATTTGCTTATGGAAACTCGATAAAAAAGTATTAACATTTTAAGAAAAAAGGGAAGGGGGCAAAAAGCTCATCACTAAAATATTTTTTATTATTATTAAGGAACAAACGTCAAAATAACAAAGTCAACTTTGAAAAACGGAAAATTATTTGTTCTAATGAAAATAATAAAAAGGCTACAAATTGCTTGCAGAACCAAAAAAATTTAAAAATTAAAGTAATTTTTTATTTAATTATTTTAAAATAAGGAAATTGGAATTTATTTCTTTTTACTTATTTATGTGGCCGATAGTTTTTATTGAAAAAAATTTTATTTTGGATTTTTGCCATCAGAATCCTTAAAGTTCTGTCTAAAGGATACTATTCTGTTCCATCTCTTATTTTTAACAAATGAATTTATTCATAAAATCAGAATAATTTTAAACTGTTGGAAAAACTTATTTTGATGGAAAAATTAAATAAAAATTTATTTAAATTTATTAAATTGTAAGGTCATTACTTCAAATCCAAAAAAAGCCCCTCCGGTCCCATTGAGTTGGCGTACTGGAGGGTGCCGAATTTGGCTCTTCGTTTGTGTTTTTTCATCAATGATTATGCGCGTTCACGCGATCGAAAACATCACAATTCTATACAGCTCTTTTGGCTGGGCAATTTTTTCTTGTTTGATATTCTACTTTTCTCTTTGTCTCTACAACATATATTACAATGAATCTGAAACAAATGCTAACAACAACAAAAATGAAGTTATATTGGAAGAAGGAAAGCAAATTAAAGTAACTTATAATAATTTTTAGACTTCTAATTTGATTCTTAATGTACTTACGGGGATTCTAATAGTCTTAAAAATTGTTGTAATTTTTTTGTATTGAGTGTAGTGTGTAAGGATTTATTTTTTGTGTTTGCGTGTATTTGTTTGGGGATTCTGGTTTTGTTTTATGATTAACAAAATTGTGATTTTAAAATATATTAAAAATTTTTAAAAGTAGTTTGAATAAGCTATTTTATGTAAAATTTTGCGTAGTTATTTTTCAATTTTTTTCCGAATTTTGCTGATTTTTGTGTTTTACTGAATATTTTCTAGTATGTATTTGTACTCACTTTTCTGCGTTTTCCGTAAATTATTTTTTTTGTATCTTGTTTTATTCTCGTTTCCAGAACAATTATTGTTAATTTAAAGGGGCGTGTATTGTTAATTTTTATAGTATTATTTAAAATTTTATGTTAAATTTTTTGAGATCCCTTTAATTAAAAATTAATTTTAAAGATGGTGGTCAATGAAGAAAATTTGGAGGATGAATCAAACATTAATTCCGAAGAAACTCAATCATCTGAATCGCAACTGGAAGGTAAAATATATAACTAATTATAAAAAATTAGAAAAAGGATAGGATATTTTCTAATTTATTTTTCTGCGTGTGTTTAATAAAATTTAAACAATTACAAAACGCTGGAAAATTTTTTAAAAATTTCTGTTTATAAATACAAAAATGTTTAAATAAATACACACAAAAAATTAAATTTTTTGAAAAGTTGATAAAGAAATAATATTTTTAAAAATAAAATAAGTACATACTTTAATATTATTTATGGAATTATTTTTGAGTTTTCAAAAATTTATTTTTAATTGAATTTTTTATTTAGTAAATATAAAATAGAAAAACTGTTAATTTTTATCCTGGGGAATTCAATTAAAAATCTATATCGTTTATAATTATTTGTTGAAAAAAATTTTAGTGTATTTAAATTTTTATTAAAAATTGCTATAATATTTTATCAACCTTTTAAAAATTATTTTTTTTCGGAAATAAAATTCAAAATAAATTTTGGAATCAAATAAGAAAGTTAAAAAAAGTATATAAAAATTTTTTTAAGTTGTCAATCAAGAGATTAGTGAAAAGAAGGCAGTTTTGGTTCAAAATGTTAAGAAAAATGTTCCTTTAAAACACTCCAAATCTGTTACTAATTTATCTCTTGCTGGTGGTTCATTAAAGCGTTCATGTTCTTGTCGTCAAATTAATATGGAAATGGTATATAATTTAAATTACAATTAAATATTTTTGGAAATTTGGTTTTAATGTTTTTTTGGAAGCAATAATTTTATTTCAAAAAATATTTTTTAATTTTTTTTTCGTACAAAAATTTGTGGGCAAATAATATTTTGGAATTATAAGTATATTAATACAGGGTTCGTATCCGAAAAATGCTAAATACAAAAAATTTAATTTGGAAATATATAGGGGGAATATTTTCAAATTATAATTTTACACTACAAAAAATTATTTTAAATTTTTTCTGGCCCAAAGGCCCAGATAATTCATTTTTTTGCGCCGCAGGCAAAAATTTTGTGAATTTTTGTTGAAATTTATTAACTAAAAGTCCATTTTAAGTATGTACTTACAAATAAGTAGATTTTTAATTTTGAAATTACGAGTGTCGATTTGTATGTACTTCAAAAATAATTACGAATACGAACCTTGTATTAATATTTAAAAATTAAAAGAATATTTAATTAAGTTTTTCTTTAACGATTTCTGCCCAAAATTTTAAATTTAATCTTTAAGAATCGAAATTTTATTAACGACTTTTAAATTTTTTATGTAAATTGAGATTACTTAATTTCTAAATAGTAAAGCATTAAATTGTAAGGATAATAAGTCCGTTTGTTCACTTGACTGGGAGTCAGATTTTGATGACTGTCTTGGTGGTGTTTATCAGATTGGTGGAGAAACCTGTATTGAATGCCATCTTCAATCTAATGGAAAAACAGGGCTAACTGCTGACGAAAAGATGGACTTGGCCAGCCATGAGGCTGGCCATGCCTTCGTCGCATTTCTACTCGGATTTCCTGTTACAAAAGTTAATAAAATAATTTTAAATTTTTGATTAAATAAATTTAGATCATACTTTTGCCTGAAGGGCAATTACTTGGATATACACTTGTTAAGTTTGGCGAGAAACAAGTGCTGTCAATGGAAGATAAGGAAAAGAAGATGACGTGTCTCTGGGGAGGTCGAGAAGCTGAAAGGAAATTACGTCGTAAAATAACTACGATGTTCAAATCTGATCAAAGGGCAATTAAAGAAGTTCTTGAACCTATGGTAATAGCCCAAATTTATAACGATATTTTAAAATCATATTTTAGGGTCCAGAGTTTGCATTAAGTAACGACGACGCCCTTTTTGTTTTATGATAGGGCGACGACGCCCTATCAGCTTTGAAAACAAAAAGGGCGTCGTCGTTACTTAATGCAAACTCTGGACCCTAAAATATGATTTTAAAATATCGTTATAAATTTGGGCTATTACCATAGGTTCAAGAACTTCTTTAATTGCCCTTTGATCAGATTTGAACATCGTAGTTATTTTACGACGTAATTTCCTTTCAGCTTCTCGACCTCCCCAGAGACACGTCATCTTCTTTTCCTTATCTTCCATTGACAGCACTTGTTTCTCGCCAAACTTAACAAGTGTATATCCAAGTAATTGCCCTTCAGGCAAAAGTATGATCTAAATTTATTTAATCAAAAATTTAAAATTATTTTATTAACTTTTGTAACAGGAAATCCGAGTAGAAATGCGACGAAGGCATGGCCAGCCTCATGGCTGGCCAAGTCCATCTTTTCGTCAGCAGTTAGCCCTGTTTTTCCATTAGATTGAAGATGGCATTCAATACAGGTTTCTCCACCAATCTGATAAACACCACCAAGACAGTCATCAAAATCTGACTCCCAGTCAAGTGAACAAACGGACTTATTATCCTTACAATTTAATGCTTTACTATTTAGAAATTAAGTAATCTCAATTTACATAAAAAATTTAAAAGTCGTTAATAAAATTTCGATTCTTAAAGATTAAATTTAAAATTTTGGGCAGAAATCGTTAAAGAAAAACTTAATTAAATATTCTTTTAATTTTTAAATATTAATACAAGGTTCGTATTCGTAATTATTTTTGAAGTACATACAAATCGACACTCGTAATTTCAAAATTAAAAATCTACTTATTTGTAAGTACATACTTAAAATGGACTTTTAGTTAATAAATTTCAACAAAAATTCACAAAATTTTTGCCTGCGGCGCAAAAAAATGAATTATCTGGGCCTTTGGGCCAGAAAAAATTTAAAATAATTTTTTGTAGTGTAAAATTATAATTTGAAAATATTCCCCCTATATATTTCCAAATTAAATTTTTTGTATTTAGCATTTTTCGGATACGAACCCTGTATTAATATACTTATAATTCCAAAATATTATTTGCCCACAAATTTTTGTACGAAAAAAAAATTAAAAAATATTTTTTGAAATAAAATTATTGCTTCCAAAAAAACATTAAAACCAAATTTCCAAAAATATTTAATTGTAATTTAAATTATATACCATTTCCATATTAATTTGACGACAAGAACATGAACGCTTTAATGAACCACCAGCAAGAGATAAATTAGTAACAGATTTGGAGTGTTTTAAAGGAACATTTTTCTTAACATTTTGAACCAAAACTGCCTTCTTTTCACTAATCTCTTGATTGACAACTTAAAAAAATTTTTATATACTTTTTTTAACTTTCTTATTTGATTCCAAAATTTATTTTGAATTTTATTTCCGAAAAAAAATAATTTTTAAAAGGTTGATAAAATATTATAGCAATTTTTAATAAAAATTTAAATACACTAAAATTTTTTTCAACAAATAAAAGTTCTCCAGAAACAGGAATAAAAAAATGTTTCTATTTTATATTTTCAAAAAATAAAATCGAAATCTGAATAAAATCCAGAAATTAAATTCCCAATTTACAATTGAATTTTTAAAGGTTGACAAATTATCTTTATTTTATTTCAAAATATTATTTTTGTCAACTTTATAAAATTGTTTTAAAAAATTAAAAAAGTTTTTAAATAATCAAAAAAATTCAAAAAAAAATTTCAAAAAAAATTTGAAAAAAAATTAAAAAATTTCGAGGAATTAAAAAAAATTTTTTTAAATTAATTTCAAAATAAATATTTTTATGTAATTACCTCCATTATCTAACTCAGATGCTTGAGTAACATCAATTTCAATATTTGATGGTTTTTCTTCCTCTGTTGTGTCTTCTTGTGTAATTAATATCTTCTAAAAAATGAAAAATTCTTTTTATTCACTTTTCTTAGTTAATTTTTTACATCAAAAAAATTTTTTGATAATCTTATAATTGAGATAAAAACATCACAGACAAAAAAGATCAAGCTAAGGACATCATATTTTCATAAAAAATTAAAGTTTAAACGCTTAATATGTCTAGACGAAAATAAATCGTAAAATCTTTGATTCAATTTAAAAAAAATTTTAAAAAAGTCCGCAAGTTAAGTCCGCAAAATTTTTTACTGACAAAATTTGCCGTAATTATTTTTGCAGTAATCATTCATAAAATTTATAAAAACCAGAATCCCAACTCAAATACACACAATCACACAAAAAAATCAATCTTCACAAAATTCACTCACTAATAATAAAAATCTCAGAAAAAACCCACAGAAAAAAATCACAAAAAATTTTTGAGCCTATTAAAACCCCCGTAAGTACATTAAAAATAAAAGTAGAGGTCTAAAAAATTATTATAATTTACTTTTACTTGTTTTCCTTCTTCAATTTTAGCGTCTTTCTTGTTGTCGTCATTTGTTGTAAATAATTTGTCATAATATTTGTTGTAAAGGCAAAGGGATAAGTAGAAGACAAAACACGAAAAAACTGCCACTCCAAACGCACCGTAAAGTATTTGGATGTTTTCGATTGCTAATACTCCATTAATTAAGGAAGAAAATACGACGAAGAACAGCCAAGGTTGGCACCCTCCAGTACGCCAACCTAATGGGACCGGAGGGGCCCCTTTTGTTGACGAAGTGAAAGTCTAAAAATTTAATAAATTTGTATTTAAATTTTCCATCAAAAAATAAAATTTTCTATTTGTTTAAAAATATTCTGATTTTATAAATCAATTCATTTGTTAAAAACAAGAGATGGAACAGAATGGGATCTTATAGACAGAACTTGAAGATTCTGATGCCAAAAATCCGAAAAAAATTTTTTCAATAAAAATTGATTTTAAAGTAAAACGAGGATTTCCTCAGTTTCAAAAATTCAAAACATTTTTTACTTAAGTATTTGTCAGAAAGTCCGCAAGTTTTGTCCGCAAGTTATAAATGTTATTTCTCAAAAACGTTAATTTTTTATATAAAGAGGACAAGTTTTGCGGACAAAATTTGCGGACTTTCGGCCACATAAATAAGTAAAAAGAAATAAATTTAAATTTCCTTATTTTAAAATAATAAAAGAAAATACTTTAATTTTGAAATTTTCTTGTTTCTTCAAAAAATTTGTAGCTTTTTTCTTTTCATTAAATGTTGCACAAATAATTTTCCGTTTTTTGATGTTGACTTTGTTATTTTGACGTTTGTTCCTTAATAATAATAAAAAATATTTTAGTGATGAGCTTTTTGCCCCCTTCCCTTTTTTCTTAAAATGTTACTACTTTATTTATTTTGCCCCCTTTCCATAGGCATATTGGGAAGAACGAGGTTGGAAAATAAATTTTCTTTGGTAATTAATCTTCCAGTTATAACTATAAATATTCCTTAAGAAAATCGAGTGGAATTGAGGAAGTCTGATTATCAAGTAAATATTGAGCTAAAAAAAGGTGGAGAGGAAGGGGGTTCATCTACCACGAAAAACGTGTCAGGCTAAAAAACGGACAGACAAATTGTGGTCGGACAGAACATAATTTAAACTATTAAACCCTCGATATTTTCAGCGTCTCACTTTAGAAATGTAAAATGGCGATTAATGACCATTACATTTCTAAAGTGCGGCCAGGAAAGTATCAAACCCTCCTATATGTATAAATATAAAATGAAATAACAAACTTAGAAATTTTAACAAAAACATTTCCACGATTAGACTTTAAGACATTTCTTTTAAATTTCATCAAATCTCGTTTGAACAATTTCAATCCAAATCCAAATCGATGTTTCAGAATAAATTGAAATCTTCCACGGTATTCTAAATTGACTAAAGTTTATATTAAAGTAGAGGCGGGTTTTGGAGTAAATCTCTGCCATGGGGGAATGAGGATTTCAAAAAACCCCTGAGAATTACCCCTAAAAATTACAAACAAAAATCAGGCCGCGCCATTCTTTCAATACTTTAAGCTTATGAGGTTTTTTTGAGTGAATATCAATTAGGTTAGCAACCAGACCTCGAGGGCGGTAGTGTCGGGGATCGAGGCTACCCGGGGAGATTACGTCGGGTACCTATATAACCCCAAATAAATAAAAATACCATTAATTTTGGTTTCATCCACATCAAAAATAATTGCAACTGATATCTCCAATTTATCACCATCCCGACGAGAATTAATTGCATTTAAAAGTAGTCCTGGTTTTTTAATTTTTAGTTTTTTTGTCATAATTGTATAAGCTTTGAAACTTTTCCAATGAAATTTAAAACACCTGAAAATTAAAAAAAATTTTATGGTTGTCTGTTTAAGTGATTTTTAATTTTTTTGAAAATATTTTAAGAGAAAAAAGGGAACCAAAAGTCTCTCGTTCCTATCTATTTTTAACGGTAGGGATCTCCTTAATTTAGAAACTTTATTCCTTATTAGGAACGCGCCCAGTTGAGTCCTAGGTTGAGACCCATGAGCAATATTTTAGCTATAACTTTTTTGATTCTTTATCGATTTAAGTAATTTATATATTAATCGAAAGCTCTTGATCTAGAGATTATTTTCTATCAGGATTGATTTGATAAGATCCTCACAAAAGATTTAGAGTCGTGTAAAACCAAAAATCACGATTCCGCGCACTTATCTAGCTGTATAATTTTGTAAGTTGATTTGATCAAATCAATTCTGTTATCTAATTTTTCCTTATATCCAGGGCTATCGAATGAGCCTAAATTTATTCGAATTGGTTGAAAACACAAAAAGTTATGTCCCAAAATATGACTCGGGGACACTACCGATGAGACTCAATATTTCAATTTTCTCCACTAGTAAAAAAGACGTTTCGCCACAACTAAAATAATTACAGTATACTCTTAAAAAAGTTTATTTATGAAATAAAACCAGAATTTTAAAATCAACTTGAATCAGAATTAAAATAAATAAACTTGATTGAATAAATAAAAAATAAACTTGAACTTATTTTATAAAACTTGAATAAAAACACAGAATTTTAAATATTAAACTTTAATTCAGAATTTATAAAATAAACTTGAAATTAAACTTGTAAACTTGAAATAAAATAAACTTGAATCAGAATTTTAAATAAACTTGAATTAATTAAATCAGAATAAATAAACTTTTTTTAAATAAACTTTAATTAATTAAATTCTGAAAATTAAATCTGAAATTAAATTCTGATTTTATAAATTCAAGTTTATTTAAAATTCTGATTCAAGTTTATTTTATTTCAAGTTTACAAGTTTAATTATAAATTTATTTGTAAATTCTAAATTAAAGTTTAATGTTTTTAATTCTGATTTTTTAAATAAAGTTTATTTAACTTAATCCAGGAAATTTAATTTAGAATCAGAATTATTAGAAATATTAATTAGAGACCTCACTCAAATAATAATAAAATAAACTTGAATCAGAATAAAGTTACATAATTTTAAAAATATTTCTTAAAAAACGTTATAAATTTTAATAATTTTAATTATTTTTATATAGAATTAATCGAGTGATTAGAAGGATTTGAGGAATACTATATCGAATGATCAGTGTGGATTAAGAGGGTAAATAAAAATATGATTTTGGGCCTCGAATAAGAAAATTGAAAAAATTTTCAAAACTTCAAAATTAAATATAATAAAGAATTTTATGGAAAGATTGTAAAATAACGGAAAAATAGCGATATACATACCGTATTTTCTCGATTAATTTCCCTCCCTCAAATAATTCCCTCTCTCGATTAATTCCCCATACTAGAGTTTGGTTGAAACAATAATTCCCCACCCCAAATACCCTACTGCACGTTCAAATGCCAAAACTCGATTAATTCCCCATGCCAAGGATGGGTCGAAAAAATAATTTCCCAGGGGAATTAATCGAGAAAATACGGTAAGACATTGGATTTGTGCTTTAATAAATAGTAAATTCCTTAGAAATCGTGTACTAATAAGATGCATCAAATTTTTAGATTAGTAAAAAATACATAGTATTTAATTAAATTTAATTGATAAATAAATGAAATTTAAATATATTTTTATGTAAGCACTGTAAATATAGAAAAATGTTATTTTTGCATATTTACAGTAGTCGACAAAAAGATAGGGACAAACGAATGTAAAATGAAAATTACCTATTTTCTCAGCTAAAAATCGATTTCAGGAAAAATTTTTTGTTTGATTAAATACGCCATTTAATGCTCTATTTATTGAGTATAAGATCTGGCGTATTATTATTTTTTGATATACTGAAATAATTGAAATAAAAAAGTACTGCAAATTTTAGCCCGACAAAAAGATAGGGACAAGTCTTGTAACTAAGTAGTCACCTAACCAATAAATCTACAAAAATTCGTGCAAACATATTGATCGATATGACGAAAATATTTTTTAAATAGTCTTACCCGTGTTTTACCCCTGTTTTTAGGGTTCCGAGATCTCGACAACGAAATGCGATATGGACCTAGTTCTTTTTTATTTCTTCTTAGTATCGATCAATATGCTTCCACAAATTTTTGTAGATTTTTTTCTTTTATGAAAACTTTGTTACAAGACTCGCGCTTAAAATAGCATACCTTTTGTTTTTTAATAAGGGTTGGATTTTATAAAATATTAACCAGGCAAATTTTCTACCTATTAAAAAGAGAATTAAATGGAGTATTTAATCAAATAAAAAAGTTTTCCTAAAATCGACTTCTAACCGAGAAAATAGGTGATTTCCATTACACTTGTGTTTGTCCCTATCTTTTTGTCGACTACTGTATGTTATGCCTGAATTTAAATTTTTTTCATCCCTTTTGTATTTATTTTTTACCTATTTTTCAAATATATTTAAATAGTTCCCTCAGTAAATCTTCCTTCCTTCAATTTTTTCCCAACATTTTTTTTATTTTTCTGTGGGCTAAAACGCTGAAAAGACAAAACACGGACAAACGAGAGACAAAAAATTGTAGCAACAACAGGGAGGGTTGTTCAAACACTTTGGAAAAAGGAAAAGAATATTTTTATTAAGAGGTGAAATCAAGCGAGATAGTAAATTAAAATTGACTTTCTGGATCAGCCTAAAAACTTGTCATTAAATTTTAAACAGGTCTTGGGAATCTAAAGTCTTGGGAATTTACATATTTAATAATTAAAATTAATTTAAATATTATTTTTCATGTAGACAACTTAGTAGAGGATGATGAGGCTGAATTATAATAATACATATTTAGAATATTAAAATTTATTTTTTAATTTTATTAAATTTTTCATTCCTTTATTATTGTTAAATAAAATTTTATTTCAAATTTAATCCTAATTTGACATACTATCCCTTTATATATGGCTATATTTTTAAATGAAAAGCTATGTTGGGTATTAGTTTTAGTATAAAAGCCTTTCTATTATGTTGCTCTGTGTTAGTTAAGTGTTATTTTATCAACTTTTCTGTTATTCTATTTTTGTTTCCAACAATATATTCGGTACTTTTTAGCTATATCCTTATTGTTCATTTTATCATTTCTATCGTGATTAAGCACAGTTTGTTAGTTACTGCCTTATCTCGTTTATTTCCTTGTTATTACGAAGACCTTGCAGTTTAGTAACTAACAAATTGTATAGATTTTTAAATAATTTTTAAACTTATTTTTTAGTGCTTTATCGTCTAAAAAATGCTTTGTTTACCAGCAGAGGCAAAACTTGATATTTTTAAATTCCTCAACTATAAACAATTGTGTGCGATCAAACAGACGAATTTTCACCTTCACGATTTCGTTAATTATTTTCAAGGAGAACTTGCTTGGGAGAAATTATATGAAATTTCTATTGTAATATTTTTTAATAGTAGAGAAGCTGGGCTATAGCTATTTCTCTCCTTTAGCTAGTGTAAAAGGTTAATCGGCGGCTGGGTATGAACCAGCATCTTCAGTAGACCGGACTGATGTGTTATCTATTACACCACGCCGCCTACTGCACAGCTTGGGAATTAAATAGCTACCTATTAGGGTTTCACCGGAACCGAAATTTTGACCGGAACCGGAACCAAAAAAACACCGGAACTTCCGGTGAAACCCTACTACCCATATGCTTTACCTAATTAATTTAATCATTTTTAAGCAATATCTCGAGCACTACAAGCATCCTCATAAATTAATTAATTTGGAAGGCGGACCTCTTGACTTTACTTTGAATGATGAGCAACTTGAAGAGAAGGTAATTTAAAATACCTCTTTTAAAAGTCAACCTTTCTTTTATTTTTAGATCAAAAATGGACTTGAAAACCCACTTCCTGTGTATTTACCTAAACAAGATTCAAGCAAAACTCTTGTTATTTGCGTAACTAAAGGTCAGAGTTTGCTGAATAAAATTTCGTCGAGTTGGCTTTAGGCCGCAGTAGGGAATAATGAGAGAAGGCCAAGATTAATATAACTGTTCAAAATTGTAAATTTGGAGCGTCTTGGTCTCGTCGAGCTGAATCGAGAACTTAACAGCGTCGCGGATTTGAGAATTTTTAACAAAGTTATAGCTCTGCGGTACATTTGGAGGACTTGCGGTACCTTGGAATGTACTCGGAAATAACCTAAAAGGGAAACCAATGAATTGTTTCTGGTCCAATTTTTATTTGATAACTTTCCGAGCCCTTTTTTTATTAAATAAAAAATTATTTCCTTTTTTAGTTTTCTTTTGATTAAAAAAATTTTTTTTTAGTTTTCCGGAGTGCACATCATATTCTAGTACAATTACCGCCAATTATTAAAAGCAAAGAGGATATCAAAATTGTTTATTATTATTTGAATAAATTATTTAATTGTTATGTTCAATATGGCGAGATTAACGAATTTGTATTCAATCAAGAACTGCTTCAATTATTATTTGGAAATGCTCCTAAACGAATTTACATTCAAAGTTGCCAAGTAAATATTATGGAACACACTATGGAAAATTCTCTTCAATTTGTTCTGAATAATTTGTCAAGCCAAGTTTTTCATTCTTCTCTTCGTCTATATCAGGACATTATAGAAAAATACAAGGATATTTTATTTGAAATTATAACAAGTGGATGTTATGTATCGACTAGCGGTTGTGTCCGATACTAACAGGAAGAGACTTGACTCACAACAAGGTTTATCACAAAGCAACAATACAATAGAAATAGGCGAGACTATGCGTTGGCTGCGACTGTAGACTAACTGACTGACTCACTGGCGACTACGGACTGACTCTAGACTGACTCTGTAACTCACTCTCGACTGCTAAAAGGCTTCGCCTTTTATACTAAGCACGCCACCCTAACACCTCCCTTCTTTAATTAAGTCGGGACTATGTGCCGACTTTTCCAACTAAACTTGGTGGACTTAACTACTAGTAACCAACACAAACAAAACATTGAAAATACAAAGGGCCAAATACAAAGTGAGCAACAAAAGGGGGAGTACACTAATTACAAAAAATTTTACAATAACAATATTATCACATTTACTTTCCCCAAATCATCATGTCACTCCAGGTTTTCGTAACTTCATTGGTCTTCGTAACGTCGCGCTGGAACTGTCTCACTTCAATGGTCCTGGTAACGTCACGCTGGGCCTGTCTCGTCTGTTCAGGTGCATCCTTCGCTTTCAATCTAAAATTTTCAAGAATTTGACTACGAATTGAACTTTCCTTAGTTCTTAGACTATCTCTTGAATCTGACTGACTTCCGAATGGCTTCATCGACTCTAACTTCCTAAGGTCGCATTCTTTTCTAGTGACTATCGTATTCAACTTCGGGACTTCGACTTTACATATCTCTCCGACTTTACACCGAATTGTCCCTATCAAGCAGACTATTTTGCCCTTTTTATTCTCGTTGCAGACTATGACTTCGTCGTTTTCTTTTAACTGACTAGACATTCTCGAATAAATAGACTTTCCCGAATAAATAGACTTCCTCGAATCTTGACTTGACTGACTTTTGCTACTTCTTTGACTTTTCGACTTTCGGCCCTTTTGACTAAGACTCTTTTGACTATACTCTCTTAACTTCGGAATCTCCACCGTCAGACAATGTGGTCCTGAATTACTAGAATTGACTCTCACATGATTGACTACTGGACTATTGCCCTGGCTCAACCATTTCTTTGGTTTCCGGCAGTTTCGACTAATATGTCCAATCATGCCACAATTGTAACACTGACGTGACTCTCGACTATTGACTTGGCCTTCTCGCTGCCATGACTGATTTCTAGACTTTCTGAATTGAGCACTTTGACTATGTTCGACGCGAGCAACGTTATTAACGTCAACGTAATATGCAGGTTCGGTCTTGACCTTTGGTTGACTATCGAACATTCTGGCCTCCGACTTCATTGCGAGATAACTGCGACATTCTTCTAATAGAATTTTCAGACTACACTCTTCGGTCTTCGAATAGCGTTCCACGAATTTTAGACTGATCTGCCGCAAATCGTTCATCTCTTCTGGAATCCCGGCAATGAATATGAGGATCTTGACTTCCTCGACTGACAAGGCCATTTCTGCCTTCTCGCATTCAGAATTGACTAAATTTCCGAAATCTAAGACTTTCTCCGGACAAGGGCACTTTAACTTCATGACTTCAAATCGTCTGACTAACTTCGACCGTGGGTCACAAAATTCTTTTTTTAACTCATCGACTAAACCTTCGAATTTCATTGACTCCAACTTCTGGGGCATCAACTTCTGTGAAATCTTTGCATACTCGCAAGCCCCTAACTTCGTGACTAACAATCTGACTTTGACTTCTTCGGCTAATGACTTTCCGTCGAATTCGAAAAACGACTTATTCTTATCATACCAAGACTCGAATGTGACTCCTCTCTCAATGTCTGCATTGAATTCTCCGACTAACGATTGTAATTTCCAATACAACTCCGATGACTGCTTTTCACTAGAATCTTCGGCTCTAGGATTGTTTCCAATCAATCCTTTAACTAACTGACTAAACTGCTGACTGATCTGTTCAGATTGAGCCTTGAGAATTTTCTCCAATTCGTCTGCTCTCATCTTGACTTGACTACTTGAACGAATTACAAAATAACGACTTGACTGTTCGAATTCGACTGTTCGACCGCGCCACTGTTATGTATCGACTAGCGGTTGTGTCCGATACTAACAGGAAGAGACTTGACTCACAACAAGGTTTATCACAAAGCAACAATACAATAGAAATAGGCGAGACTATGCGTTGGCTGCGACTGTAGACTAACTGACTGACTCACTGGCGACTACGGACTGACTCTAGACTGACTCTGTAACTCACTCTCGACTGCTAAAAGGCTTCGCCTTTTATACTAAGCACGCCACCCTAACAGTGGAGGAGACAATTTTAAAGAAGTTGGGTTTGCCTTTGTTAATTCTTCTGTAAATGTGGTGGATTTTATGAACGTAGCAATGCTTTACGAACATATTGTTGATGTAAGTTGTTTCCGGGAAAGTTAAAAATAAATTCAAAATTTTTTAGTATATAGCAACATCCAAGGACTGTTCAAAAATAGTGGATGTTGTCAAATTGAGCTTTCGTAGTTCCAAAAGTCTTCAATTAATTGAAAACGCAGAGAAGGTTGAAATTAAGCAGTTAGATGGAGGAGTTAGATATACCCGTTACCAACTTGCCAATATTTATTATCCAAAACAGAGATTCTCGTTTTCGACTAGAGAAGGGTCAAGAGTTGGAACGGCATATGTTCAAATTAGAAAAATTAAAGAGTAGAAGTTGAAATGAGGAAAATAAAATTATTTTTAATTTATTGGAGAAATAATTATTTAAAAAAAATTTTTGTTGTTCATTGGCTCTTTTGATTAAATTATTTTCGGTTTTTAAATTTTGTTTGATTTAAGTTTCGAACTGGTTAAAACCAATTTATTTTTAAGTATTTTTAGACAATTTTAAAGAAATGTTGGTAATTTTGAATCTCGTTTCCCCCACTTCTTTTCTCAAGAATCAATTTTTTTCTTCCTTTTAGAGGTCCATGCGGGAAGGAACCCGCGCAGGATTTTACGGAATCCCGTCCCGCAACCCCTCTGGCTTCTTCAGGAACTCTGGCTTCTTGGCCTTCCAAAAATTCTCAAAATTTTCGCCTTCGTCTCGTAGAGTAAATGTTCAGTTCGCAATCCTCATCTCAGCAAATAGGAAATTGTTGGCGAATTAGGACTGGCGATGAACTGTAAATACCCATCAAATGTCATTTTGCTAAAAGATGACATTTTGTCCAAATTTTGTCTAATGCTCTTCTACTCTCCTCATTTTAGCTTTCTCTTATTTCCCATATTAAGCTGCGATTTTTTTTTTATTTTAATTTCGGCACCTGTTAAGGTTTTTAAGTATTTCCGCTGTTGAAATAACGGCAATCGTGAGGAATTGCGGTCCCGTTGAAAAATTAATTTAAAAATCCTGTTAAGGCATTTTCTAGGGTAACTTTCAGCGCTGATCACGAATCTGCACTTTTCGTGACACGAAGTGCACTTACTACAACTTTTTAAATCATTTTTTAAATTTAATTTTAGGTGCTTTATTTAAATTTTCTTCAAAAAATGCTCTATTCGTTGCCTACAGAAACGAAGATTGATATTTTTAAATTCCTCAGTTATTCGGATTTATGTTCAATCAAACGAACAAATAAATATCTTCGGGATTTTATTTATGAATTTGAAGGAGATCTTGCTTTGGAGAAATTTTACGAAATTTCAATTGTAAGGGTTTTTTGATTAATTACTTATATTTTAAAAAAATTTAAGGATCATTTTCATCGATTAATTGAATATCCTCATAAATTAATTAAACCCAAGGCTGAAAATTTCAACTTTCCACTGAATGATCAACTTGAAGAGAAGGTAATTAAAATATTTAAAAAGTCAAAATTTCTTTTATTTTTAGTGGGAAAATGGATTAGAAAACCCGATTCCTTTGTATTCAACTATGAATTCAAACAAAAATGTTGTTATTTGGTTATCTAAAGGTGGTTAAATTTTGTTTTATAGAAAAATTTTTTAAGTCGTGTTAAGTTACCGTATTTTCTCGATTAATTCCCCTTTCTCGAATAATTCCCCCTCTCAATTAATTCCCCATGCTAGAGTTGGGTTGAAACAATAATTCCCCACCCCCAAATACCTTAGTGCACGTTCAAATGCCAAAACTACGGTAGCTTTACCTTTTTTTGGTTTTTAATTACTTTCATCTGTTAGGTTTTAATAGTCACTGTAGATGGAGTAAAGTTTCATTTTTAAATTAAAATATTTTAGATTACGAAGGTCAACGCCTTTATCTTCTCCTTCAATTACCAACAATTATTAAAAGCAAAGAGGACATCAAAATTGTTTATTATTTTTTAAATAAATTATTTAATTGTTCTTTTGAATATGGAGACTTTAATGAATTCATCTTCAATCCAAAATTGATTGAATTATTATTTGGAAATTCTAAACGATTTTATATTCAAAAATGTTTTCTGTATATGGACTACTTTGGTGAAAATAAATTGGAAATTGCTTTGGGTTATTTGTGTGTTAGTGGAACACTTACAATTACTTTTTATAAAGTAACTTTTCATGAAGGAATTGAAAAGGACACGACAGACTACACGGATAATTTATTTAAAATTTTAATGAGGGGAGACAAATTTAAAGAAGTTACTTTAAATTCAAATAATTTGCAGAAACTTTTTCATCTTATTATAAATGTAAGTTTTTCTCCGTAAGAATTCAGGCGGATTTAATATTTTACAAACTAGCCCTATTCTTTATGTGAAGCAGAGATGGGTCGGAACAGTTAGAGGTGTCGGAAATCGGAAGAGCCGGAAATCGGAACTGGCTCAAAAGTCAGAACTCGGAAATCGGATATCAAAATTTTTTTAGGAAATCGGAATGAAAAAACTTCGGAGGAATTCCGACCCAACTCTGTGAATTAATCTCAAATTTTTAACTGTAATTTTTTATAGAATATTTTTGAAAGACCCAAATCATATTTTTTATCTAACAATTTTTTACTTTTTTTCTAATTTTAGCATATAGAAATGTCTACAATAAGCTCAAAAATGGTTGCTAATATTGAATTAAATAATACTCGTATTAATCTTACTGGTTTAAATGGAAGAGCTGAAAAGCTTGAGGATGATAATGACGACGACGATTATTTAATTACAAAATACCAAATTTCCAACAAATTCAATCCAAAAATTAAATACTCTATTCTATATAAAGAAGAATTGGAAGAATTAATAATTAAACGAATTTATTGTTAGATTTATTCGATAATTTATTTTATTATGTTGTGGTAATTGATCAAGTCCACCCAGATTTTTTTTTATTTTCTTTGACATTTTCGTAATTAATTATTCTCACTGAATTCTTTTTCAGTTTAAGTTCAAAATGTAAAAACTAATTTTTGGGTGGTTTCTAAAGAATATTAGGCAAATTTTATTTTAATGCATATCACGTTTAATTTGGATTTGTGATAAATATATATTTTTATTTTTTCATTTTTCCAAAAATTTGTCGAAGCTCTTCCAGACTCTTCCATATTTCTCTCTAATTCTCTTTGAATAATTTTGTAATACTCTGATTCAATGCCAAATGAAAATCGTATCAGGCTAATTCACAGAACAGACAAGACACGGAACGACAAGTCACAATCGGACATGTCACGGTCTTAACAAATCACGGAACTACCCCTCGATATCTCGGAATTCACCAATATACTCTTAAAGCCCTCTTGATCCCCCGACATCACGCCCACATCCCTATATATTCCTTTTAATTCCTGCATACCCTTATATCACTTTTAACCCACCCAAATCCCTCTATATCCCTGCAAGGAACTTGGTCGAGAATCCACCAAACTCCATCTTTTAGAAATGTGAGAATGGAGATTTTTTCTCTCTGGACCGTGTTTTGGTCGAATCGCCCAGCAACCAAGGAAATGGAGATATTAGGGAAAAGTCAGCAAGACGAACTGTCTTGCTGACGAAACTAACCTTTGACGAGACTAACGGACACGATATTGGTGTATTCGATTATTAAATAAACATGAATATACCATTCAAGTTGTCAATAATATTTTTTATTACTTCCATATGTGACATACTAAATTTATTATTCTCTCTCATCCTTCATAATTTTTTTTCCTTTTATAAATTAAAAAGGTACATAGTACCTATATATTTTTGTTATTTATTTATCTTTCAACAATCTTATTTTTAGAATATTTTTTTATTAAAAATGAGTACCTTCTTTAGCAATATAAAATCAACTATAGCCAATGTAGAAAATAAAATTGCTTCGTTTAACAAAAAGGAAGAAGAATGTGAAATACAAAAATCTGAAGAAAATGTTGAGAAAATGACTGAAGAAAATGAAGAAATTAAAAAAGAAGAGGAAGAAGAAAAGAGTTTTTCAAAACCTTCACTTTTTGCTAGTATTTTTTTAATTTTAAAAATCAGAAAATTTTTTTTTATTTTTAAAGATAAAATGTTTGGAATGGCTATTAAAGCTTCAACAAAAATACAAGAAGAAGCAAAGAATTTTACACCACTGGTTTTTTTAATTAATTTTTTAAAATATTGGGGAGTGTTGAAATCTCTTCTCTATTTTTCTCTTATTTATTTTTTAATTAGGGGGTATTCACAGCTGCTTTTTGAACCTGAATTTTTGATAATTTTTGCCACAGACTAACCGTTTTTATGAAATTCTATAACCCGAAAATGATTATTTTCAAGAAGAATTCCTTAAAACAGAAACGAAAATCGGATCTTTAAAAGTTGAATTAACCTAAAATCAGGAGGTTTCGTGTAAATAACCGTTAGTTAACAACCTTAGTTTTAACATTAAAAGGGAGGGGAGTAGTTGTTTGTAGGACTTGTTTTTCCGTCCAGTCTTTCTCAAACTTTACATTCAACAGTTTTTCACTAATATCAAACAGAATGTGAAGCTTTTCCTTCTCTCATATTTTCTTTAATCCCCATCAAAAATTGATTCCTTTAATCCTTTAATTTAACTGTCAGAGTTAGGGAAAATGTTGAAGAAAAGAAAATTAGTCTCCCCCTAAATTCCCCCAAATAATCTTTATTTAATTTTAGAAAATTATTGGAAATTTCGAAAAAGAAAGACAAAAATTTATTGACGAATTAGAATCTGAAAAAAGAACAAAAATGGAAGATTCAAGTCAATTATGTCTTTTACTCGACAATTTAGAGGCGAAGAGACATATTATTTCGATTTCAAGTGTAAGAAGTTTTTTGAGGGTTTAAGGGGTTTTCGTCTAAATATTTTTTTAAATTTGGGGGGGGGGGGGGGGGTGGTATTTTTGTTAAAAAATACTTAATTTTCGAAAAAAAAGTAAAGGAAAAATTAATTACCCTGACATGAGCAGGTTCGAACTCTCCAACAATTCCCTCCAGAAATATTTATCTATCCCACTTAACCAAAAAAGGTATATTTTTTGTTTAAAGGACACAAAAAACTTTACAGAGGACTTGCCAATTTCTTCTGATATTGGAATTGAAATTGAAGAGATTAAAATAAATGCTAAAGAATTTTTTAAATTGGATCCTCGTTTAGAAGATGTCCGGTTTGAATTGGTGCCAAAAAGGTTTTTTAAATTAAAAAAAATTTGTAAATTTTTTATAAATAAAGAAAAATTATAAAAATTTAATCTCATCGAATAAATACAACTTTTTTTTATTTTCAGAATCACAGAAGCAAAATTCTGGCAAAATTATGCCTATAAATTATCTCTAGTGAAGAAAGTACTTGGGGACAAACCGCCTGTTGTTGAACCAAAAACAGCCCAAAATACTCAAGAAGAGGCTAAAACAAGTGCAATAGATGGAAAAGAGCAAGTAAAAGGTATATTTAAGTTTTTAAAATTTAATTGAGAATTTTGGCGAAATATTGATTTTTTGGTTAAGTGGGATAAGTGAAAGATTTTTTTGAGGAATCGATGTGGGTTCGACACCTCTCAGTGAAAAATTAATTAAAAAATAAATTAATTTTAGAATCCACAGCAAATTTGGAACAAGAAGAGGACGATTCATTAGAAAAAGATTTATTTGAGGATTTTGATGAATTTGAAGTTGTCAATGGAAATTGTAGTAATGGAGGAAGTAAAAAGGAAGAAGACGAAAATAAATTAATTGTGGATGATGAATTAAATGATGAAATTAATGCATTATTGGAAGGTGATAAATAGATTAAATTTATTTATTTTTTGGAGGGTTTGTATAACAAATTTTCGGTTGTAGATTTCTTAAACATATTTTTTAAAAACATCCTTTTTCTGTGACTAAAAAATAAATTATATTTTTTCTTGGTTTTTTTATTAATGTACCGAAAAAAATAGAGGAAAATTTTTGAAATTGAAGGGGGAAGGAGGAAAGGACATTGGAAAAAGTTGCATAAAAAATCCGCATATTCTGTCCGCAGATGTGTCCTGGAATCTTTGTCAAGGCCTTGATTTCTTTCTGGTTCGAGTCAAGGCATTTTTCAGTGTTTTCAAGGCATTTTCGGTCGACTCAAGGTCAAGAATCTTGGTCAATGTCCTTAGCCAAAATCAAAATTCTTTAAATTTCCGATCTCAAATAAAAACAAAAAAACTAATAAAACTCGAAAATTGCAATTTGAATTGTTTCTCCCCTTAAAATTAATTTAATACATATTACAAATTTAAAAAGACATAATATTTTTAAAATAAATTGAAAAAAATAAAAACTTGAAAAAAAATAAATTGGTCACCATCTTCCCTTCTTCAATTTCTTCTTTCCTCTCCTCTCCTCCCTTAAAATCTCATTTTTGTTCAACCATACTAACATCAACTTCTTTTGTAGAATTATTTATACAACTTATAATTTTTATATCTTCAATACTATTTGATGAACCATTTTCTCCATTATCACCACCACAGTTTACTCCTCCCAATCCTCCACCTCCACAACTATTATTAAATCCTCCCATAGATTTAGGGAAAAATACTTCTTTATAAAATGAATTATTGTGTGTTGAACTTATATGTTGTAATAATGACCAACTATTTGGACATTCTTGATTACATGTAGAACATAATAGTGCATCTGGTTCTCCATCTATTAAAGAAAATTTTACGGGAATTTTTGGGGGATGTTTTGGTAGAATTTTGGGGTTGGGATTTTATGAGGGATGTTCTGCAACGACGAAAATGGGAGGAGAAAATGGATTTTTAGTGGAAGGGGGTTTATGGAGTTGTTCCACGATGACATTAGGGGGAAGAGGAAAAGGGGATGGATTTTCCCAACTGAAATTCTCAAAGACATCTCGACGCGATTTTGTCAGAATGGATGGGAGTTTTAAAAAACATATCAACTTCCCCTAAATTTCGGTAACTCAGAACCCAAAAATTTCCCAAATATGTAATACTTTAAGAATTATTTTAAAAAATCCAAACCAGGCTTAGGAATTTTACATGGATGTTTGCGATGTTCAACAAATTCAGCCAAGTCTTTGGTAACCATACGACAAACTCCGCAAATTAATATGTCATCACATCCAACTGAAAAAATTTTCTTTTAAATTTTTAGGGTGAAGACAGGAGTGGGAAGGGGATATGTAAAATTTATAGGAAATTTTCGTTTCTTCCTTGGTTAACATAAGATAATAAAAATGTGGATTGTTTCAATTTACGTAAAGGGATGGGTTAAGAAAAATTCGAGTCGGTTCGAATTTTCGAAAATTTCATAGATCGAATCTCGGGTCGTCAAAAAGAAAAGGATTCAGCTCACGGATTTTGGATAACTCGCCCCATTCCAAATACCAACAAATAATCTCCTCAAAATTAAAAAGAAAAATTTATAAGAAAAAACCATGTGGTTGTACACTAGCCAAATCTGTATATTCCAAATTTTCAGCAATATTTCTGTTAGAAGTATTGTAGTCGACTTTAATTCTTTTTGTTTGAGCACCTCCAGAAGGTGGTAAAGGTTGTGGCTGGTTTTGATTTCGTTTTCTAAAAAATTTTTTTTAAATAAAAAAATAAAATTTAAATAAAATCCCCAAATTAAAAAAATTTAAAAATTTTTCAAAAAAATTCAAAAAACAAACCCCATCCCCTTTGCTACTCCAATACCAGGAGTAGTGCTAACTGTCATGGGCTTGCCAGCAAAGCCGGTTATAGCAAGTTTGCAATCTTCACAAAAATGAAAAATAACAAAATAAAAATTCTGAAAAAATTAAAAATAAAAAAAAAAAATTTTTGGGACAAACTGTCTGAAAATTAAAAATTCTAAAAAATTATAATTTAGAAAATTTTTTGAATCCCTTAAACCCCAAAAAGAGAAAATAAAAACTAACTAGTATAAAATTCCTGAAAATAAAAAATTATTTAAAAAAAATTTTATGTGGAAAGATAGAGAAAAAATGGAATATTCTATACAAAAAATTAAATATTAAAAATAAATTTAATACAAAATTGGGCTCAAGAAATGGTTAAGTCCAACCGAAATGGAAAGGTAGAAAAAAAAATCAGGGTTGTATAAGACAAAAAATCTAGGAGACCAAAAATAACAACAAATTAACAATGGACTAAGGAAGGACATAACCAAAAATCCACTACCCAAAAATCGCGAAATTTCCCTACTCCATGTAAATGCAAAATCAAACGCCGTAGCAACGTTTAAAAGGTTTTATGGATCGTTTTAAAGTCCATCAACTCACCAACATTTAAGTAAAAGAAAAGCTTTTAGAAATCAAAATTTCGATAAAAGAAAAGCCATCCTTCAGAAATAAAAGAAAAATTACAAAAAAAATACCCAAAGGACTGCCATGCCAGTTATATCCATTTAATGCAGTTACAGCCAAATCAGCTTCACTTCCATGCGAAAATTGAACAAAAGCATAGCCTTTAAAGACGGTTACACCAATAAGAGTTCCATAAGAACGAAATAATTGAATAATTTCCTCTCTGCCAACTTTTGGGTTCATATTGCCGACAAAAACGCGGGATCTTAAAAATTGAAGGAATGTGTAGGATGGGATGATTACAAGTTGGGACGGACATATCTGGGATATTTAAAGTTCGAAAAGTTACCCTATTGATTTTAGTCCACACAACCACGGGGTTTGGAAGTACATTGTCTTATTGAAAAGTTTTTTTTATTTTTAGAACCAATGTAAAAATATACAAGAAATTAATTTTGTCACACAATCCCGAATTATGTCTGCACATCAGAAGGAAAATAAAAATTTCAAACCTGAGAAGTACAGGATCCTTTGAATTTGTTTCATAGCTAATAGTTGCTCTACAAATTTGAAATTGAAAAAAGAAAAAATTAATGACTAGAACCGAGCGATTGAATTATCTTTTAATATTTTGATTAATCGGGCAATCGGAATTTTGAAAACAGAAAATTAGATGGTTTTATAATTTCTTAACACAGAAAAGCTGAAAAATGTCCCAAAAATTAACAATAACAAAAAAATTGGAGGAGAGCACACTTTTAAATCCAAATTACCCCAAAAAGTATCAAAACAAAAACTAACGTAGATAGACTGCCATAACCAGAATAACCTGTCCCAAAAGAGCTATATGCTAAAAAATTTATTTTAATAAAAAAATAAAAAGGCAAACCGTTTGTGGTGTACATAATATAGGAAAGCTTCAAAAATATATGTTGAAATTAAACAGAAATTAAATTTAATTGAACACTAAAATAATTAAAAATAACAAGGAAAATTAAACAGCACAAAATCAAAACAAGCAAATTACAAAAAACAAAAGAAATGTGGAGAGAGTCCATTTTCGTGTACCCTTTTGTCTCTTTTTTCCATTAGTACCATTTTGTCGTGCCACTGAGAACTTTATTTCTCTAATTAAAGTTTCTCAAAAAATATAAACAGAACGCCAATTTTGTAAAATTTGTTTATAAATTTAAAAGAAAATTTGAATATTGCCGGATTTTAAGTCGTTTTTATAATTTGTTGTGTTTTATATTCAATCGTCTAGGTATTTTTTGTACCAATTGAAAGCTCTTGATAAGCAGATTTTTTTTCTAACAGAAATGATTTTTGTCCGAATATTTAATAAAACAATTAGAATCACGATTTCTCGCACTTGTTAAGTTCTAACATTTTATTGAATATCAGGATTGGACTAAACTCAAGAGGAAAAACGAACTAGGGATTTAGAGCTGTATAAGAATTACTATAAAACTTAAAAAATATTTTTAAATAAAAAATTATTTCATCAATTATCCAGCTTTTCCTTTCTTTAGAAATATTTTCTTTTCAAAAATCTCCCAAGATTTCAAGATTTATTCAAATAAAGGTGTAAATATATTGTGAAGAGTCTCTCTATTATTACAAATAAAATATTGTTACGCATTTAAGTTTTTGTTGTTTTTTTAAAGCGAAACAATTAATAGTATATAAATGTGGATGAGTGGGGAAAAATGAAACATTAAAAAATTCTGGAAGGATGTGAAGGGCTAATATTAAGGAAGAAAAGTTTGCCATGCGCTTAATAGCATCTTTATATTTGCAAAACAAATTAACAAACTTTTACAACAAATTGTTCATTTCATTTATTTTTCTAATTTTATTTGGTTTCAATCAACAAAGTGTTTAAACAAGAATTACAATGTTTTGTAAATTTTTATGGATGTTTGTAAAATTGTTTGTAACTTGTATTTTCCTAGATGTTTTGATACTTGCTTTATGTTTTGACCCTCTATGTCTGTTTTGAGTTTTATGTTGTTTCAATGTTTTATGATGTTTTTTGTGTTAGTAAAACAGCTTAAATGTTTTGTTGATTATTATTATTATTTCGAGGAAACATGTTTGTAACTTTCAGGAAAAAGAATAAAAGATGTTAAGAAAGGTTTGGATATGTTGGTTTAATATATATTTTATTGGATGTTTTTCTAGATGTTTTTATCTTTTGTTTTACAAAATTTCCATGTTTTTCTAATTAGTATTTTATTTTGTTTTTAAGTTTTATTTTCACAGCTTTATTTACTAAAATTTATTTATTTTTATTATTTTACCCAAAAATTCTTTTCCTTTGTTTTTTTTTCTAATTTCAATTTCACAACATTATCGCGCACACCCGCTATATTACTTTATTATTGGTGCTACTTTAACCAACTTTTAACTGAAACTAAAAAAATTTTTTTACTAAATTTTCTACCACAATCAATCTGTGCACAAACAACTTTCTCTCTCTCTCCCTTTTCTCTCATTCCTTTCCAGGAACAATTTTCTGCGCAAAATTGTTGTGATGATAAGAATTGATAAAAAATCGCGATTGTTTCAAGTTAATCCAAAATATCAATAGATAAATAAAGAGGCTTTTAGTAATGTTGATCTAATGGAGAAGGGAGGAGCTCTATAACTGATTATATTGAATTGTTGTTGTTATCGGCTTTTTAGCTAGTTTAGTAGCAGCAACATTCTTTCCTTTGTCTTTAGTTAAAGATCTGCTGCAAAATTAGAAAGAAAAGGAGAAAGAGAGAAAGTTGTTTTAACTAAAATCCAGTAATGATAAAATATAAAAATTATAAAAAGTTGTGTTTATTACGTAGAAAATAAAATACTAATGGTCACTAAAAAGGAGAAATAGTTGTAAAAAAATATAAATATTATGGAAAAGAAAAAGAACAAATAATTGTTTTGGTATTGTAATTGTACTTTTCCGGTTGTATTAATCTTTCGAAGATATTAAGTTACAAACAAATTCTGATTATCTTACGGAATTGTGTTTTTATTGTTATTATGAAATTTTGATTTTTATTTTTCGTTTTCTGAATATAATTAATACATAAACTTTCCGGAAAATACTCTCCGGTATTAAAACAAATTCTGATTTATTAAAATTCTGATTTTTCATTATTTCTAGTTGTATTAATCTTCCAGAAATGCTAAGTTTTAAAGAAATTCTGATTAGCTAACGGAATTGTGTTTTCATTATTTCTATAAAATTCTGATTTTAGTTTTGAGTTTCGGAAATAGGTAATATATTTACTGAGTAGTATTTTAATTCTGATTTGAATAAAATTCTGATTTTATTAATATTTTTTGTTTAAATTGTAAAATAAGAGTTTTAACTTTCCAGTTGTATTTTACAGTTGAAGATACATAAGTATTTTTTGTTTATATTCTGATCTCGTACAATATGTAGTGTATATTTCTGGTCGAATATATTAATATAATTAATATATTTAAGTTTAATGCTTTATCTTTTAAAAAAAATTCAATTAGTAAATTAATTCAAATCATCCTTCATCTTTTCTCCGATCGCGCTTTCTCTCTCCTCTCAATCAGCCGAAAACCTTCTCTCTTCCCGTTATATATTTTTATATTATTTTTACTCCTCCTAGTAGTAGCTTTTTGGGGGGAGTTGTCAGCAATTAAACCAAAAATAAAAATTCTTTTCTTATTCTACTTTTTCTACCATTTAAAGTAAAAAAGCTACACAATTACTTGCATCAACACCCTAAAGCAATCCAGCTCAATCGTCAAAGTTGGCCTCAGGGCGAGCTTCAGGCACAGCCAAAGGCGAGGCAAACAACACCGCTATAAGTGTTTGGGGCGGAGTTTTTGTGTGTGTGAAGACATGAGCAGCAGCAATAGCAGTGGCGTCAATGTATTATTAAATTCTGATTTTAATTATAATCACGGAAAATACAAAGTTTTAATTTTCCGGAAAATACAATTTCCGGAAAATACAAAGTTTCAAAGAAATTCTGGTTTTTTCCGGAATTGTGTTTTTAATTCTGGTTTAATTTAAAATAATTTTTGATTTAAAATTCTGATTTTTAATTTTAATTTTTATTATTCTGATTTTGAAATAAATTTTTTTTCTGATTTTTGAATATAACTATGAAAAATAAATTCTGGTTCTAAAATAAAAATTGATTGTTAATTTCAAAATAAATCTTATTTTGATAAATTCTGATTTATTTTACAAAAGAAATATAAAATTTATTAAGCGAGACAATCTTCGTATCGGTCCAAGTAGTAGCAACACTTCTGGATTTTCCTCCTTGTTAGCGCAGCGTCAAAGATTTGATTCTGTTAATAATACTAGTTTGAGTCAATCTCAACAACTACAACAGCAACTTTCAGCTTCTACCTCACATTTTCAGGCAAATGCTGGGCCTTCCTATCCCTTTGGGGCAACAGCTTATGCTTCGGATTATCATGTAAAAATTATTTTTAACGGTTCTTTACCAACAATCTTTATTCGTCAGGTTCAGGCAAAATAGGAAATTATTTGAACTAATATAACAGAAAATAAATCAAAAAATTTTAGGGAGGCTATCCATCTAATATGTTTGCTCAACATCACCCACAACTTCAACAAAACCAACAACAACAATTATTACAATTACGCCAATCTTCCTCTCATAATTATATTCAAACACAACAACAATCCACTTCTTCACTTAATTATGCGATGATGACAACATTGGAATCTGGAGGTTACAATAACTTATTAACTCAACAAAACCAAACTTGTTCATTAGCACAGTTTCAACAAATTCAACAACAGACAAATAGATCGATTGATGGGGTAAGTTTTTTGATGAACAGAAACATTAAAATAAATACGGTAAAACAAAAACATTAGAAACAAAAACATCAGAAAACAAAACATATTAAAACACGAAACATCAAAACAAATATATCCAAAACACACAAAAACATTAAACCACGGAACATTAAAATAAAAACACCAAAACTTAATTAAAACAAAACAAACATTAAAAACATCTAAAAACATAAACGGAAAACTTAATTAAAACATCTTGAAAAACATTATTTTAAACAAAACATGTTCATTTCAAAGATGGATTTGTTAATGGTTCTTCCACAGTCGTTTCAATCTTCTTCTGGAGGAGTAGAAAAAATTGAGGAGGAAGGGGTAATTCTTTTCAACTTATTTTTTAAATAAATTTAGAAAAAATTATTTTTTAGAGCTCTGACGATTCACAACAAGACAACAGAGGATTTTTAATAAAATCATCCTCAATTTCCTCAGACAATTCTAGCGTTATTCGCAAAGGTATTAAACAACCTAGAAATTCATTAACAACTAGACATCTTCTTGGAATAGTTCCTCCAAATAATCATTCAATAGCTACACCTATTTGTCCTTCTATTGCAATGTCTTCAACATTGGGAAGTTCTTTAATTTCAACAAATTCAATTCCATCCCCTGGAATGCCACCGCTAAACCCAATGGAAACATTTTGTACAGTGCCTGGTTTGTTTTAGTAGATTAAAACTATTGTATTTAAATGCAAAAGAAAATGGTAGAAATATTAGTAAAACATTGTTAAGTTTAGCTAAAACAAGAGAAACATTAAAAACATAGTTAAAACAAAACATTAAAAACAAAACAAATATTTATAAAAATAAAACATTTGTAAAACATTTTTGTTTTAGATGTTTTGAAAAGTTTCAACCGCTTAACAAAAATTTTAATCAAAACATTTAAAAACTTTATTATTGCAAAAAACATTTAATTTAAGAACAAGATAACAATAAACAAAACAAACATTTTAAACATTGAAAAACATTTGTAAAACATTTCCAAACCCTTCCAAAAAATCAAAACATCTAAAAACATTAAATTTAACACCAACAAAACTTTATGCAAAACAAACATTTTTAGAATAAAACGATTTGTAAAAACATTTTATTTGTAAAACATTTAACGTTTAAAACCTTAATAAAAACACAAAAACATATTTTAAAAGCACTATATTATTCTTATAAAGGTCGTCTTTCCTTGCTAAGTTCAACACCAAAATATCGAGTTACCGTTGGTGAAATTCACAGACGAATTAATCCTCCAGAGTGCTTAAATGCTTCTGTACTTGGTGGTATTCTACGTCGGTAAGATTAAAAAATCTTTTCTTTTAATAATTAATTATTTTGTAGAGCAAAATCAAAAGACGGAGGAAAATCTCTTCGAGATCAGCTAAAAATATATGGATTAGTTCTTCCAGCTGGAAGGCGAAAAACGGCGAATGTAAAAAATTAATAGAAAAATATTAAAAACATTTATTTATTAACAGGTTTCTACATTGACGGCGTTGGTGGAATATGAAGCATACAACTTGGCAAAAGATTTGTTTGTTTTAATTTTTGTAAAATTTGGCTAAGAGGAGGTGCGGGATCATTTTTCCTTCTTTCTTACAGAATATTTACAAAATATATGTATAAAACATTTTTAAAAAGCAAAAACAAAACACAAATAAAAACTTGACTAAAACCCCAATCTAAACATTAATTATTATTTAGTCATTCGCTATGCGAGAATGAGTTTCCAGCTAAACAAATAGCTGATTACATGTCTTTCAAATCCCAATCATCAGAAATACAAAGAAGAAAACAAATGTTGGCAATTTCACGACAAACACTTTCAGAATTGATGGAACTTTTAAGGCAAGACAGAAGTCCGGTATGCCAGGGAACTGCTTGCAGGCCAGTCCTTGAACATAGTATACAACAACATTTAACACATTTTTCTATGGTAGGTTCTTGTTTTGGAAATTTTAATTTGTTTTATTCTGTTAGTTTGTGCATGTTTTTTTAAGTGTTTGTAAATGTTTTTAAATTTTTAAGGAAGTTAATGTTTGTTTAGATTAGAATGTTTGTTAGAATATTTGGATATTTATCTGTTAGGATGTTTGTTTAAACATTTGTTGTGATGTTTTTAAGTTTGTAAAGTTTGTTGAGATGTAGTTGTGATGTTTGTTTCTTAATAATTTTAAAGTTGGCAATGTTAATGTTTTTAGAATTTTTGTTTAAATAATTTGTTTTGTTGATTCTTTTAATATTTACAATTTTCAATGTTTTATTGTTTTCATTTGTTGTTTATTAACGTTTTTGCTAATAATGTTTTTATTAATTATTCTTTGAATACGCTCCCCTTTCTTTAAGGTCACACACGGTTTTGGCACTCCAGCAATTCTTGCGGCTTTGACTGCAGTGATGAGTTGGCTTAATGAATCGGAGAAGAATTTATTACATCAATCAACTGAGGCAAAATAATTATTTTAAGTAAAAAGAATTTCATTTTTAATTTTATTTGTGTAATGTTTGAGAAATAAATTAAATTACTTAGATAATATTGTTGTGCTTACTAATAGAAGCTTGGATATTTTTTTGTTATCCTTGAGAGGTTTTCCCAAAAAATTAAATTTGAGGTGTCAGACTCTAATATCCTCTCTATAATTTAATAAAAATTTTTCTCTAATTAAATATAATTCCAGACTCCAATAGCCCTTTGATCCGGTCATTCAGATAATATCAAATTAATTCCAAAACTCTCGAATATATTTATCTTATTTATTCCCAATTAAAGATCCTCGAAAAAAAGAGGGAAAAAGGCTTCTTCCTCACATCCTGAGGTCTTTTCGGACATTTGTTTTTGAAAGGTTTTTAAAATGATTATAATCTTCTCTCTCTTTCAGCCCACCCCCAAATAAAATAAAATTTATTAAACACACGTATTTCTTCTTTGTAATTATTCACTCAAATTGATTCTTAAATGACTATTATTATATTTTTCCAAAAAATAAATTCCAAATAGCATCAAAAATATTTTGCTTCAGTATAACCTTTAATTTAGACTAGGTATTTAAAGACTCTTAAGTGTCCCTTCATTGAATATACATTTCCGGATTGAAATAAATTACTATTAAATATTAGTGTATTTCTTCTACTAAAACTTTCCGGAAAACACACAGGAAATAAAATTACAAAATAAACCTTCCGGAAAAATTCTGATTAAATCTTTCCGGATTGAAGTTTGTCTTTTGTTTTTATAGAATATATTTATTTTATTAAAACTTACCGGAAAATATACAAGGAATAAAATTGGATAACTATAAACTTTCTGGAAAAATTTGCACTATTAACTATTAAAACTTTATTTTTTTATATTTGCAGATAGGTATTCCCAAAAATTTTTAAAAAAACTTTTTTTTCCCAAAATTTTTATTTTATTTTATTTTCCTTTTAAACTCCTTTATTTATTTAATACAAACATTCCCCTCCCCATTTTCGCACCTTTTTCCCATTTTCTCTAAAAATATCCCATCAAATTCGTCCCCATTTTTTGCTTTTCCTTTTAACATTTAAAAATGTAAATGAAAAAAATATAAAACCTCCCTTTTTTATTTTTCTTTTTATTCTTTCCGATTTGATTTTTAATATTATTTTCACATTTATTTAATTTAAAGGGGACATTAGAGTCTGGAAATATATAAAGAATATTTTTTTCTTCCATTGAACGATCTTTAAAATTTGAGGCTCTAATAACCCTTATATTTTAAATTAAAAGATATTTACAGACTATACAGACATTATAAATTTTTATATTTAACACCTGCGATGGCCATTAAATAAAAACATAAAAAGGCGCAAAATATTTTCAAAAATAAATTTAAATTATTGAATTTATTTTTATTTTTTAAAAGCTAATATTATTGTTAGATATTTAAAATTAAATAATTGAGTGATTTAAATGATACGGTATCTAATTTGTAGTATTTTAAGGCTTGCACAAACCTAGATGTCTTTTCAAAATTTTTCGGATTTATTTTTTGTATATTTCCGGATGCCTTTATTACAATTAAATATACCTAGTTGTTGCCCATTATCTCTAAAAATATCTACCCTTTGTTTTAACAATATTTTTACGTTAAAATTTTACAGAAAAGAAACAAGGAATAAAATGATAAAATTATAAACTTTCCGGAAAAAATAGAATTATTATTATTATTAAAATATATAATTGTTTATTTATATAGTTAAAGCCTAACGTTTTTAAGCATTAACTAATACATAATATTTTTGTGCTTGTTTTGTATATACTAAATATTTATTCTTCCACTTATTTTTACTTTTTTTTCTTTAAATATATTTAAATGTCCATTGTCCACATTGTGTGCATATGTTTGTATATTCTGAGAGAGTATAGAAGAGATCAATCATTAGCTTTTTTAAAGCTTATTTTACTTTTATTTCCCTATCATTTCCAGCCGAAATATTCATAAAAATAAATTTTTTATTAAAGAAAATATGCTTAAAGTAAATAAACAATTTAAACTTTCCGGAAAATATTAAAAAGAATCATTATATTATAATTTTCCGGAAAACAGTTTTCCGGAAAAAGCAAAAGAGAAATACAACTTTCCGGAAAAGAGTGATTATACAGTTTTCCGGAAAACATTAAAAAGAATTATTATATTATAATTTTCCGGAAAACAGCAAGAAAAAAATAAAACTTTCTGGAAAACAAGTTGTATACTTTACGGAAAATACAATCAAGAATTTAAACTTTCCGGAATACTCAAATAAACTTTTATTTTAGTAAAACTTACCTTAATGTAATATAAAAGTAAAACTTTCCGGATAGAGTAAAATAAAAATAATAAAAATTATAGTTGTGATAATTTATAGTTATATTACATATATTTATAGTTATTTTCAGGCAGCCGTAAAGCTGACCTTGCCCACTTTCCATTGTTTAAAAATTGTCTTTGTTCTCTTAAAATTAATTATATATTATTTTTTAAAATATCTTTTCCCCTTTTCTTTATTTCATTTAAAAATTAAAAAAAAGTTTTTTGTCCTATCCCGCTGTTATTTTTTAAATTAAAATATTAGAGAATTATTTATTTTAAAAAATGGTTGCTCTATCTTCATCATCTTCTACAACATGTTCATCTGTTTCAGATTCCCCAACTTATCTAGCACTCCCATCTTTGGAAGAAATTTTGGAAGATGCCCAGAATCATTTTCCTAGATTTTTATTTGGTTAGTTAATTTAATTAAACTTTCCGGAAAAATATAATTGAAAGTACAAAAACTGGAGGTTTACTCTCTATTGTCCCTCTAAAATCTACACCAATCATAAATTTAAATTTGGACTTAAAATAAAATTTTCTTCGCCATCAGATTCAGAACCATTAGCAGTGCTAGAACTACTCAATTCCTTACTTATTCGTTGTTCTGAAAGAGGTTATTCTGCCGTGCTTGAATGCCTTTGGTGTTGGCAGGACTTAAGCGAGTAAGCTGTGCTTTAACTTGTATAACTTTTGAAGCAATGAACCGGTTTTGCTGATTTTAGTATCATTCGATAGAGAATTAATAAATCTACCAAACAAAGAAAAATAAGAAGATTAAATTTAAAAGCAGAAAAGTTATGCTCATAAAACTAAAATTTTCAGTTGAAATGCCTAATTTTTGATTGTTTTTGGGCCATAACTATTTTTCTTTTTGATGTAAAATTAAAATTTCTTTTTTACTTTGTAGCTAATTTAATTCTAAATCGATTGATACAAAAATAAGAAAAATCGGTCTAGACTCCTCTAAGTTATAGAAGTTTAAATCTAGTTCCTGCTCCCCAATTCCTCCTTTATTCTTCCCTAATTTTCACAGCCTTTCCCACTCTCTATCACCTCTACTAGACGAATTATGTTGTGCTAACGATGTTCAAATTGTTATTGCAAGTTTAAGATTACTTGAAAGACTGCTTCAATTTGCGCCTAACAGAGTAAGCCGCGCACGTCTAAGAAATGAAATGGAAGGTTTAATAGAAGATATATTAAATTTAAAAAATTTGTAAAATTTAGAGCTTCATCTTGAAGATATTGTAGTTAAATTAAGGTAGGAAAATTAGAATCTAATAATTTTCGGAAATACTTTCCACTCTCTTTAGTAGCGACCTGGGCTTAGTAAGGGAGTGGAAGGAGGACCTGTGGAGATTTTTGAGACCCTTAGC
This sequence comes from Meloidogyne arenaria, assembly GCA_036172955.1. Taxonomy (NCBI): domain Eukaryota; kingdom Metazoa; phylum Nematoda; class Chromadorea; order Rhabditida; family Meloidogynidae; genus Meloidogyne; species Meloidogyne arenaria. The sequence continues at coordinate 888,631 of JARQAB010000010.1, forward strand.
AAACTTTACTCATTTTATTGCTAATAATGAGAGGTGTCTGTAATGAATTTTTAAAATAAAATTAATTTCAATTCCGAATTTTAAAAAATTTCTAAAAATTTTTTTTTCTTTTAAAAAATAAAAATGGTCATAAAACCATTTTCCTCTCCCTTTCCTCCATTTAAAAACAATCACCACGTTTCTAACCAAAAAATATTTTACAGAATTTCATGCATATAATGATTCATTAAAAATAAAAATATATAGAAAAATAACCAAACAAACAAAAAAAACTTTTTTTTCTTTCCAAAAATTTCACCTGAAAATGACATTATCTTTTTTAATACCTTTTTTTAGAAAAAAAAAATAATTAAAAAAAATTTTTTTAAGGGAACGATTTAGATCCTCCAAAGAACTAGAGGAGCCTATAAATGATTGGATGAAAGCTTTAAAAATAATAAGTGAAAAATCAGAAGAAGAGGAAGAAGAAATGCGCAAGGGAGCTGATGCTGATTCTGGAACTTTTTCTGATAGTGAAGATATTGTAGGAGAAAGTAGTAGTGGAGGGAATAGAAATAAACAAAAAGTTGGAATGAAAATAATGAATGCACAACAGGTTTATTTTATTTAAGTTGAAAAAATACTATGTTATTATTTCAATACTAAAATACTTCCGGAAAATCACCAGATCAACCTTCCAGAACCAGAAAATATATTTTTTCCGGAAAATATAAGCTTTCCAGAACTTAATATACTAATTATATATTAATATTAAATTATTAATAATTAGGATTGGTTTGCTTCATAATAATTATCTTACTTGAAGTACATATGTTAAAAATACAAATCTATTACACTAAAACTTTCCGGAAAATACACATGTAGAATATACTTTCCGGAAGCAAATGAAAAATACAACTATAATTTATTTCAGGAAATAGCTGAATTTAACAAGCTTTTGATTGAACTGTCAGAGAACGAGCGAAACGAAATTTTGATTTTACTTAGAAATTTAATTACCCAAATGCGAAATAAAGGAAATGTTAATTTAAATGAATTGTTGACATGCTCTACTTGTTCATTAAATGAGAATATCAAAAATAGTCAACAGAAACTGCATTCACCGCAACCTCCCCCTCCCCCTCCACCACCCCCACCACCTAATTTACTTAAAATTTCTCGTCCTCCACCAAACATCAAAGTCGAAAATATAACAACAACAACTAACAAGAAAAACCAACCTCCCCCACCACCTTTATTATTAACGAGGCCTCCTACACCTGGAGATACTTGTAGTATAGGCAACACCCCTCCAACTCAAGCAGCAGACATTCCACGTCCTTTACGTCCCAAAGCACTTCCAGGACAGGGACGTCGGCTTAGACATTTGCAGTGGTCAAAAGTACCTTCTAACGCTGTTGTAGCAACAAATATAGTAATGGGTAGTGAAGCTGCCCCTTCATCTGGTCATCAAAATGTTTGGCATGGATTGGATTGTGCTGATAGGGAACTGAGTTTGGTTATTTATTCTGATTTGTTTTATTAAATTCTGATTTTTAAGGAGACCGGCTAGACTTTGCAGGCCTGGATTCCCTATTTGGGTGTCCCTCTTCCCCTCCAGCTTTCTACGACAACGATCAAATTCCCAATTTTATGTCAAGCGGACAAAAAAGGCGTCGAGCAGCTTCTCTCATGCCCAACAGTCAACAACAAGATTTTATTGCTTTATTAAATGCAAAAAGAAGTTTAAGTAAATTAAATAATTAGTTTAATAAATAAATTAAAAAAATAAATTTAAAGGTGTTAATGTTTTTCTTAAAATGTGTCGAAATTCAGAACAATTACTTTGCGATATAACTAATGGTAATGCTGAAAAAATCGGTGCGGATAGACTCAGAACTTTAATACAGTTATTGCCTTCTGAGGAGGAGGTATTCTCAAGTTTTTATAAATACAAAACAAATATTAAAACATTGACAACAGCTAAAGACATTAATCAAAACATCGTCAAGTTTATTCAAACAAGAGAAACATTACCAAAAACATTTTTGTTTAAAACAAGCAAAACAGGAAAAACAAGAAACATTAAAACAAGCAAAAACATTAATCAAAACAAACATAAATTATTAAAAACAAAAACATTTTTAAGAAACAAAACACCTGTAAACAGTTCCAAAACTTTAACAAAACATTAATCAAAACATCTAAAAACATTTAATTTAAAAACAACAAAACTTAAAACAAACAAGTAAACTTTCCGGAAAAAACATAAAACAGGAGAGTAAATAAAAACAAAACCTTCCGGAAAAGCTTTAGTTTCTGGAAAATAATAAAATAATTGAATTTTATATACTTAAAATTCCGGGAAAAATATAACCTTCCGGTTAATTTTTCTTCTTTTAAAATTACTATTACAGCTAGAAATCCTTCGCCAATATAATGGAAATCTTGCATTATTAGGTCAAGCTGAACGCTTTTTAATTTTATTAACTAAAGTGCCCAAATACAAAATGAGGTTAGATGCTATGCTTCTCCGATTGGATATTGAAGAATTAATGGATAATTCTGGACAAAATTGTGGATTGGAGACTTGGTTAAAGGGAGGAGAAGGTAAATGGGGGGTTTTCGAAATATTTTATTTAAAAATTTATTTTAGAATTAATGTCAAGCCCTTCACTACACAAAATTCTCTACATTCTTCTACATGTTGGAAATTATTTAAATCACGGAGCTAGTATTGGAAATGCTGTTGGATTTAAATTGAGTTCTCTTTGGAAGGTAAATTGGAAAATTTAAATTAATTAAAATTTAATTTAAAGGTGGAAGATGTAAAGGCTATTGGAGGGGCTGAAAAAGGCAGGAGAAGTACTCTTCTCCACTTTGTTGCTAAGGTTGTAAAAACAGAATATTTTAAAAATTACATTTATAAATTTAATAGCAAGCAAATAATTGTGCAGAGGAATTAACAGCAGAACTTGGAAATGTGAGAGAATCTGTTAAGTACGTATTTTACTCTAAATACTTTAAAAGAACTAAATATTTCGGAAAACTTGCAATAGAATTTCTAGAGATTATTCCGGAATTATATTAATTATTGTTTCCGGAATATTTAATTCCGGAAAATTCCTTTTTGTATTTACTAAATTAAACTTCTAATTAATCAGGTCTTCTCTGGACGCAACAAAAGAAGACTTGCGAGGATTAATAGAACGACAACGAATGCTTGAAGGGGAAATTAAAGAAATACAAAACAACGATATATTTTTTGGAGAATATAAACAATTTTTGGAGGTTTTTGAATAAATTAAAATTAAAAATTCCAAATTTTTTTAAAAAAGAAATCTGGAAATTATCTAAAAAAGATGGAAGACCAACTAGCAAAGTTTGAACCTCTTCGTCTTAAATTGGCAAATTTCTTTTGTGAACCGGAAAGAACCTTTTCATTGGAAGAGTGTTTTAAAATTATTGCTTCGTTTATTGAACGGTTTGAAAAGGCTGTTCAGGTAGAAAAATATTTTTATTTGTTGGAAATTATTTAAATGATGTTATTATTTTTTTTAAATATATTTAAATTATATAATTATAATACTTTCCGGAATTATATTTAATAATATTAAAAAAAAGGAAAATAAACAATGGTCGTCTCTAGACAACCAAAGTGTAAAGACAACAGAAACTGATGCAAAAACAGCATTAAACCCAACAAAAATCAACAGATCTACTAGTCCAAATCCTTCAATTATTTTAGACAACAATAATTTATTTTTATCAAATTATGTTAACAATCCTTCTTTAGGGGTGCCTTCGGGAGTTGAAAGTTTGCGTAGACGAAGAAATTCCGCATTTCCGACTTTTGAATTGAAAATAAAGGAAAATGAGGAGAAAAAGGGCAATGATGATTGTAATGTGAAAATCTCTGAAAATAATGTAAGGATTCTGAATATTTCTGAAAAATTTATTTAAATGAGTAGAGATGGGAAAAACATGCTAAATCGGTTGTTTGAGTTCTTTTTTTCCTTTTCTCTTTCCATTACGAGGAAAGTAAACTTCTAATTTCCTAGTCATATAAATGAGTTAGGCTTTTAAATTGGATCAGGATTTTTCGAAAGAGTCATTTAAGATATCCTTATATGTCCATAATTTTAGAAACTGAATTAAAAACAATTATAAAATTTCCCAAAAATTCTAAAAAAAATAAATTTTTAAATTATTAGAGCAATTCTAACCCACCTCCAAACAATCATTCTCAAAAACAACAAAACCAAGAGGAAAGTTCCACTAACGAAGCTATCAGCAAGTTTAATATATCAACTACCCCCCAACCAAGCAGCACTCAGCCTCAACAAACAAATCCCCCAGTTGATGCCTCAACAACTAATCCTCCTCCATCTTCCCCAGCATTAGTTAGACTTTCTCGTGATGCAAAACAACGTTTAGAAGATAGCAGTATTGAAAAGAAAAAAGAAATAAAAAATAATAAAGTTGGGCAAGTAGCTAAAAGAATTGACCATTACGAACATCAAGGCCTACAGAAACCTTCACAACAAAGTTCTGGAATATCCCGTTTAAGCAGTATTTCGAAAGTTCGAACAGGAAATAGTCCAGCAATAGTTCAAGTGGTGAAAACAAATAATTTAGAAAATAATAATGAAACGGGAATACAGCTACCTACACCTTTTAGAAGAAATCAAACTTTAACGCCTACAAGTTGTAGAAATTTGAGTTCAAAAATTGCTTCTAATGTGGAGAAACAAAAAGAAGCGCTACAGGCTCATGTAATTTTATGCTTCTGATTTTTTTCAAAAATTTTTTTTCTGATTTTATTAACATTTTTATTCTAATTTTTTTATAAATTTCCCTTGCTTTCCTAATTTAATTCTGATATATAGAAAGCAAAGATTCATTCAAGTCCTTTAATTACTCGTGCGGCTTCTCAACAAGTCTCAAACATTTCAAGACGTCAACAGCTTCAAAATTTACCCAAAAGTAACAATTCCTCTCCTGTAGCAAAATCAAAACCTGTGCTTACTAGACAGGTTAATTTAAATTTTTTAAATTTAAAATCGCTTGCTTTAATTTTTATTTTAAAAATAAATTTTTTGCTTCAAGTATAGGAATATGCTTGTTTTAATTATTTTTTAAAATTATTTTTTTTTTTAATTTTTAGGTAAGCACTGCAAGTCGTCCAATTTTAATACATAGCAGTGGTGGAGGAAGTACCAGCAACAACAACAATAATAATAACAATAATAGTAATACAAGTAGCAGTTCAGATAAGAAAACAAAAGCAAAATGGATTTAAAAAATTAATTATTTAATTAAAATTAAAAAAATTTATAATATTTTTGATTATTATATTCTGATAAAATAAATTTTGCTTCAAATTTAAAAAATATTCTCAGTCATTTTAAATATGTAGGTTTATTAAAGATAATACCTAAGTTTACACTTAAGTTTATTTAAGTTTGCAAGTTTACCGTTAGAATTCTGACCCCCTCATCATAATTTGATGAGGGGGCCAATTTCGTTTGGCCCACTTTTTTTGGCTTGGTCTCCTTCACTAAGCACATAAATTCAGCAAAATAACTCATAGAGAGATTGCTGTTCCACCTTGCTTCTTATTTCTCCATTTTGCACAACCCAACATTACTTTTTTTATTTACGTCCAGTGTCAGGGTCAATAAGTAATATCTAATTTAAATCTTTGTTATTTGGTAATTATATATTAGATATTTATGTAATTATTATTTTTGGTAAATTAGCTTTTTTAGATAAAATTAAAATGTTTTCTCTACCAACTGAAGTTCAATTTGATATATTAAAATGTCTTAATTTCAACCAATTATTTTCTGTTAAACAAACCAATTTTTACTTTTGCAATTTAATTGATAAATATGAAGGAGAATTGACACGAATGGAAATCGCAGAGCTCGCAATAATAGTAAATATTTATAAATAAATTTCTTTAGGCTGTACTTTATATGACTTCACCCCAAAATATCGAAAATTAATATTTGAGAGTATCAAATCATGTGCCATCCCTGACTCAAATTGAGTTGACTAGACGTTAATAAACCCATTATCACATAAATACCTTCACCAAAGACAGTTGTTAATTCGCAATTATCTGAAATCAGTGATCAAGCTAAGGTTAGCTAACTAATAATAGGTAGAAATTTTATAGGAAGAGATTTTATGGCACCACGCTTCATTATACGCTTTCGATATTTTGGGTCAAACGATATTTTGGGTGTCGATATTTTGGGGTGATCCCCTTATATGCCCACTGGGATCGAAAATTGATGTACATACATATAAGAGATCGGACCGATACGATTTTTTATCGATATCTTTCGATATTATCGAAAAAATATCAACCGACCTCTTCGCCGATCACTAATATATATAATCTAATTCCTCTCGCCGAGTTAAGTTCAAATATGCAAGAATTTTCTGCCGGAGACGAAAACTCACAGAGATATAGGCGATTGAAAATTGAAAACCCATAGAGGGGATAAGCTGATTTTTGGGGTAAAAAATTCGATTGTACAAGTGTGTTAGCTCATTCGAACAAGTATCTTGCCGACTCTCCAAAGGTTTACGTTGCTTTTTTCGTGTCATAACTAGGGATGGGATTTATATGGACTATCAATCGAAAAATATGGCCATATAATATGGACTAAAAATTGCAAAATATGGACTAAAATATGGATTATAAGCCGAAATATGGACCAAAAATGGATTTAAAAATTGAAGCTTTAAACAGATAAAAATTTTATTCTAATCCAAAAAATCATAAATCAATAAATATTTTGTTCACAATTAGATATTAAGTACATTTCAAGGTTTTCTGGGGTGAACCTAGTACGGTTGTCGGCAAGTACTGTTTTATAAATTGAGAAGCTACGCTCCACATCAACTGAGGTTATTGGGGCAAATTTAAAGAGTAAAATTAGACTCGGAGCCATATCAAAATCATTAAACAATTGACCAGAAAGTATATGCATAATTTTGGAAATTTTCGAAAATCCTGAGTTCTTTTCAAGAATCTGTCTCCATTTTTGTCTGATTATTATGCCAACACTTCCTGAAGCTCCAGCAAGTGCTTTATCAACTTCTGAAATTACTTCTGCCACTTCCATCAACGAAAGCCCTTGCGACTCTAGCTTTGTAATTGCAGAGGCTATAATCCCAAAGTTGGACTGAATGTATGCTATTTGTTGAGAGACAAGTGGATTTTTGAATGCATTTTGTGAATTTTCAATGCACACTGCATCGTGCGGATCGAGAATATCAACAACCTTAGAATAAAATATGAAAATAAATATTAAAGAAAAATCAAATTAATACAGATTTCACAGCTTCAAAATTTTGATTATAGAAATGAACAGCCTGTAGCCATGTTGTCCAACGTGTAAGCACTGGTTCAGGTGGGAGAGAAGTTGTTACCAACATTTGTCTATATTTTGCGACACGTGCTGGTGCTTTCTTAAAAACCTTTTTTGTTGATGCAATCAGATCGTTTACTAAAGGATGAAAAACACTTTTTGAAGAATTTTGTGGGGGCATTTTAATAAAAATATCCTCTATTAAACCTGAAAAGAAATAAAAAAGTAGAAATTAATTTGACGCGTTAAACACTTTTTGGGGGTGTTTAGGTACTATTTCGATAAAAAATAAAAAAATATTGACCAAAATATGGACAGAACGCCAAAATATGGATAAAATATGGAAATATGGACAGTACGCCAAAATATGGAAAAATATGGAAAATATGGATTGATAACTCAAAAACGACCTTATCACCATATGTTAAAAACATGTTTTTTGCACGTTTCAGAACCCAACGAGTTCAGGAAAAAAATATGGAAATCCATATAAATCCCATCCCTAGTCATAACTTTGTCCAAACTTGTCAGATCGAGCTGATTTTGGTGTTTTTCGACTCAGCTTGACGAGCTCTTTCGAATGAGCTATAATTTACTTTTCGAATTTTTCACCCTAAAAATCAGCTTGGTACCCTCTATGGTTTTTCAATTTTCAATCGTCTATATCTCTGTGAGTTTTAGTCTTCGGCAGAAAATTCTTGCATATTTGAATGGTGTATACATTCAAATCGAATGGTGTATACATTTGATTCCTCGATCACACTTTCTTTATTTTAAATTAATTTTGGATTGACCATACATCTTGTGGAAGGTTATATTCATGCGGAACGGGCCAGTTGAGCCCGCCAGTTGAGACCGGGCAGTTGAGCGCAAGGACAATTAAGCGCGGGGTCGGGTGAGACCGGGTACATGACAAATAGGCGCAGACGAATAGGCGCCATTTTTTCGGCGCAGCATGTTTTCGGCGTTTAAGGAAAAAATTTAAATATACAAATAATAAATCATTTGCATGAGTTCGTCGAGCTGAATCGAATGATACCGAAACCAGCTTGATTTGTAATTATGCACAAACTTATGACCAGAAGTATTTTCGCTGGAAAAACTGTTTTTGTGCTGCTACGGAGGGTAGGCCGGGCATGGTCTTCTCTACACGACGGCCGCCGCTTCGGTCGTGCTCGCTTCGCTCGCTTCCTCCGCAGCGGCAAAAACTTTTTTCCGCGTAAATTGATTTGTTTATGTATTTTAAAAAAAAATATACAAATAAGTCCTGCTCCGGGTGAGACCGGGCCAGTTGAGCGCCCCTTATTAACTTGCCAGTTGAGGGCGAAACTGGGAAAACTGGCCGCGCTCAACTGGCCCGGTCTCAACCGGCCGCGCTCAACTGACCCCAACCGATATTCATGTAAACACATTGCACTTGAGTCTGGAGTTTTTAAATTTACTTTAAATGATCAACTGAAAAAGAAGGTTAATAAATTAATTTTTAATTGAATTACTTTCAGTTATTTTTCAGTGGAATACAGCAATAGCTGAATCAATTCCGTTGTATGATTGCGGCGAAAAATTACTTCTTGGTATGAGGACAAGAGGTAATAAAGCTGACTGACTATCCATTACTCTAGTCAATTATTAGCATTTAGACACTAATTTTTGGCTCTGGGCGTTGGGCTGGGTTCGAGTCCACGATTGGGAACTGGGATTTAGACAACTTTTTCTTCCAAAAATAAATGTTTTTTAACTTTTATTATGATTTTAAAATTGTAAATTTATTTTTCAAAAATTATTAAACGTGGAAAAACGTCAAAAAATTAATTTCTTCATAAATTTTCAAAAATTTTCCCCTTCGATCAGAAAAAGGAACCTTCAAAATTCATAAGGACCTTTCAAAATTCTCAAAATTTTGCGGCGCAAAAAAAAACATTTTCGATGGGTAGGCGGGATTTGAAGTAATATCCGAAGATTTGGGATATCTGTGAGATTTAACCGTTATTCGAGACCAAAATCCCATGATATCTCTCCTACTCCCCCAACTCCAAAATATCACTCTTATTCCTTCTAAATCTCCAGATCCTCCGACATCCCCTTATTCCCTTAAAATGGACTTTTTATATCTACTGATATCCCCTTGATCCATCGATGCTACATACAAGTCCCCTGATATCAATATCTCATTTAATTAATACTAATCTCAAAATTATTAAATTTTAAAATTTTTTGAATTTTTTATGGAAAAATTCATCCGGGTTCTACTCTCCACCATCAAAATCCAAAATCAACCCCCCCCATAAATATTTGATTAATTTTGGCATTGTGTTTTTCAAAACAGCACAAATGAAGTACTATAGTTCAATCAGTGACAAGGATTATGAAAGGTATCGAGGGATTCGGAGGGATTTTGAGGTAAATAAGGGTATTCTAATGAATTAAGGGGGATATTGGAGGCCATAAACCAGCAACCCCCGCCAAGACCCCCCGCCAAAAACCAACAAAATTCCCGAAAATCGGGGATTCCCAACGTTTTTTGGTCGGGAATTCCCGAAATCGGGAATTGAAAAAAATCGGGAATTCCCGTTTCCCGAAATCGGGAATTTTGTTTTCTGTCGGTGCGATCCCTGGTGTATACCTCGGTTCAGTCCCAAAAGATTAATGAGATATAAAGGATTAGGAGGGATATATGGGGAGTTGGAAGTATTAAAGTAAATATCAAAAGGCTTGTGCGTGACATCAAGGGATAATGGGGATATCGGCGGATTTGGAGAGATATACGGGGATTTTAAGGGATCGAATCAAAAAATATTTTTAAATCCATTTATTTATTTAGATGACTATGATACACAGTATATTTTGAATTTGCCAAATTTTCCAAAAAATATTGAAGAAATGATTATTGTTCGATGTTGGTTAGAAAAAATTTTTAAATGTGTTTTTGGATCTGCTTCTTTTGAAGACTATGGTTTTAATCCACAAATGATTAATATATTATTTGATAACGACAAAACAATCCCTCTTCAGCTTAATGTTGAAATAGCATTTATATTGCCTAAGAATAATATATCTGTAAATAAGCTGGAAATCATTTCAGATCGTTTAGTAATTTCCGAATTTCTTGCGATTAGTTTTGAAAAGGTTGACATTGTAGAGGAGCAACATAATATTGATATTTTATTAAAAATTTTAATAAATAAAGGAGATAAAATACGTGCAGTCCTTATTGATTTACAACATGAGTTGTCAGGACTTTATGACAATATTGTTGAGGTATGCCATTCTAAATGGGATTTATGATCTTATTTTAATTTATATAAATTGTTTTATGTAAATAAATTTTAGTATATAGCAACATCTAGAGACTGCTCAAAAATAGTGCATGAGATTGAGTTCTGTTATAATATACCAGTAAAATTCAAATTAATTGAAAGAGCTGAAAAAGTTGATCAAGAAGATAATATAGTACATAAAACTTATCAAATTTCCAATATTTACCATCCAGAAGTGAAATTTGATCTTCATTGTAGAATGGAGTCTGAAATAGAATTTAGTACTTATTATTATACTTATACTATCTACTATCATGAAGAGTAGTATACTATCATGAAGAGTAGAACTATTAAAAAAATATTGTTTTAATTTAATTTTTTGTTTAAATCGTTTTTTGTTTTGTAAAATAATTTTCGAAAAAATTATTGGTACTTTTGTTTTGCCACACCCCCCATATATTCGTGGCGATATTTTTTACTTTTCCTTTCTACCTACAGAAGGGTACACGACAAATAGGCGCGGCCGGATGGGCGCAGACGAATAATCGCCATTTTTTCGGCGCAGCATGTTTTCGGCGTTTAAAAAAATCTAAATGTACAAATAATAACTCATTTGCACGAGTTCGACGAGCTGAATCGAAAAAGTCTAGATCAAGACTTCCCCCTAGGCCCGAAAAAGCCCAAGAAAAGCCTAGATTAAAGACTCGGCTACCTTTTAACATGTTTTTTAGTTCGTAGAAAGTAAGAAGTAAAAAAATTACACGAAAAAAGACCAATTTTTCACATTCAAGTGAAAAATAATTTAGAAAATAATAATGAAACGGGAATACAGCTACCTACACCTTTTAGAAGAAATCAAACATTAACGCCTACAAGTTGTAGAAATTTGAGTTCAAAAATTGCTTCTAATGTGGAGAAACAAAAAGAAGCGCTACAGGCTCATGTAATTTTATGCTTCTGATTTTTTTCAAAAATTTTTTTTCTGATTTTATTAACATTTTTATTCTAATTTTTTTATAAATTTCCCTTTTATTTGCTTTCCTAATTTACTTCTGATATATAGAAAGCAAAGATTCATTCAAGTCCTTTAATTACTCGTGCGGCTTCTCAACAAGTCTCAAACATTTCAAGACGTCAACAGCTTCAAAATTTACCCAAAAGTAACAATTCCTCTCCTGTAGCAAAATCAAAACCTGTGCTTACTAGACAGGTTAATTTAAATTTTTTAAATTTAAAATCGCTTGCTTTAATTTTTATTTTAAAAATAAATTTTTTGCTTCAAGTATAGGAATATGCTTGTTTTAATTATTTTTTAAAATTATTTTTTTTTTAATTTTTAGGTAAGCACTGCAAGTCGTCCAATTTTAATACATAGCAGTGGTGGAGGAAGTACCAGCAATAATAATAATAACAATAATAGTAATACTATTAGCAGTTCAGATAAGAAAACAAAAGCAAAATGGATTTAAAAAATTAATTAATAATTGTATAATTAAAATTTAAAAAAATTTATAATATTTTTGATTATTATATTCTGATAAAATAAATTTTGATTCAAATTTAAAAAATATTCTCGTGTTTTTTAAAGTAGGTTTGTTAAAAATATTAAGTTTACACTTAAGTTTATTTAAGTTTGTAAGTTTACCGTTAGAATTCTGACCCCCTCATCATAATTTGATGAGGGGGCCAATTTCGTTTGGCCCACTTTTTTTGGCTTGGTCTCCTTCACTAAGCACATAAATTCAGCAAAATAACTCATAGAGAGATTGCTGTTCCACCTTGCTTCTTATTTCTCCATTTTGCACAACCCAACATTACTTTTTTTATTTACGTCCAGTGTCAGGGTCAATAAGTAATATCTAATTTAAATCTTTGTTATTTGGTAATTATATATTAGATATTTATGTAATTATTATTTTTGGTAAATTAGCTTTTTTAGATAAAATTAAAATGTTTTCTCTACCAACTGAAGTTCAATTTGATATATTAAAATGTCTTAATTTCAACCAATTATTTTCTGTTAAACAAACCAATTTTTACTTTTGCAATTTAATTGATAAATATGAAGGAGAATTGACACGAATGGAATTCGCAGAGCTCGCAATAATAGTAATATTTATAAATAAATTTCTTTAGGCTGTACTTTATATGACTTCACCCCAAAATATCGAAAATTAATATTTGAGAGTATCAAATCATGTGCCATCCCTGACTCAAATTGAGTTGACTAGACGTTAATAAACCCATTATCACATAAATACCTTCACCAAAGACAGTTGTTAATTCGCAATTATCTGAAATCAGTGATCAAGCTAAGGTTAGCTAACTAATAATAGGTAGAAATTTTATAGGAAGAGATTTTATGGCACCACGCTTCATTATACGCTTTCGATATTTTGGGTCAAACGATATTTTGGGTGTCGATATTTTGGGGTGATCCCCTTATATGCCCACTGGGATCGAAAATTGATGTACATACATATAAGAGATCGGACCGATACGATTTTTTATCGATATCTTTCGATATTATCGAAAAAATATCAACCGACCTCTTCGCCGATCACTAATATATATATAATTCAATTCCTCTCGCCGAGTTAAGTTCAAATATGCAAGAATTTTCTGCCGGAGACGAAAACTCTTTGTTGCTAAGGTTGTAAAAACAGAATATTTTAAAAATTACATTTATAAATTTAATAGCAAGCAAATAATTGTGCAGAGGAATTAACAGCAGAACTTGGAAATGTGAGAGAATCTGTTAAGTACGTATTTTACTCTAAATACTTTAAAAGAACTAAATATTTCGGAAAACTTGCAATAGAATTTCTAGAGATTATTCCGGAATTATATTAATTATTGTTTCCGGAATATTTAATTCCGGAAAATTCCTTTTTGTATTTACTAAATTAAACTTCTAATTAATCAGGTCTTCTCTGGACGCAACAAAAGAAGACTTGCGAGGATTAATAGAACGACAACGAATGCTTGAAGGGGAAATTAAAGAAATACAAAACAACGATATATTTTTTGGAGAATATAAACAATTTTTGGAGGTTTTTGAATAAATTAAAATTAAAAATTCCAAATTTTTTTAAAAAAGAAATCTGGAAATTATCTAAAAAAGATGGAAGACCAACTAGCAAAGTTTGAACCTCTTCGTCTTAAATTGGCAAATTTCTTTTGTGAACCGGAAAGAACCTTTTCATTGGAAGAGTGTTTTAAAATTATTGCTTCGTTTATTGAACGGTTTGAAAAGGCTGTTCAGGTAGAAAAATATTTTTATTTGTTGGAAATTATTTAAATGATGTTATTATTTTTTTTAAATATATTTAAATTATATAATTATAATACTTTCCGGAATTATATTTAATAATATTTAAAAAAAGGAAAATAAACAATGGTCGTCTCTAGACAACCAAAGTGTAAAGACAACAGAAACTGATCCAAAAACAGCATTAAACCCAACAAAAATCAACAGATCTACTAGTCCAAATCCTTCAATTATTTTAGACAACAATAATTTATTTTTATCAAATTATGTTAACAATCCTTCTTTAGGGGTGCCTTCGGGAGTTGAAAGTTTGCGTAGACGAAGAAATTCCGCATTTCCGACTTTTGAATTGAAAATAAAGGAAAATGAGGAGAAAAAGGGCAATGATGATTGTAATGTGAAAATCTCTGAAAATAATGTAAGGATTCTGAATATTTCTGAAAAATTTATTTAAATGAGTAGAGATGGGAAAAACATGCTAAATCGGTTGTTTGAGTTCTTTTTTTCCTTTTCTCTTTCCATTACGAGGAAAGTAAACTTCTAATTTCCTAGTCATATAAATGAGTTAGGCTTTTAAATTGGATCAGGATTTTTCGAAAGAGTCATTTAAGATATCCTTATATGTCCATAATTTTAGAAACTGAATTAAAAACAATTATAAAATTTCCCAAAAATTCTAAAAAAAATAAATTTTTAAATTATTAGAGCAATTCTAACCCACCTCCAAACAATCATTCTCAAAAACAACAAAACCAAGAGGAAAGTTCCACTAACGAAGCTATCAGCAAGTTTAATATATCAACTACCCCCCAACCAAGCAGCACTCAGCCTCAACAAACAAATCCCCCAGTTGATGCCTCAACAACTAATCCTCCTCCATCTTCCCCAGCATTAGTTAGACTTTCTCGTGATGCAAAACAACGTTTAGAAGATAGCAGTATTGAAAAGAAAAAAGAAATAAAAAATAATAAAGTTGGGCAAGTAGCTAAAAGAATTGACCATTACGAACATCAAGGCCTACAGAAACCTTCACAACAAAGTTCTGGAATATCCCGTTTAAGCAGTATTTCGAAAGTTCGAACAGGGAATAGTCCAGCAATTGTCCAAGTGAAAAATAATTTAGAAAATAATAATGAAACGGGAATACAGCTACCTACACCTTTTAGAAGAAATCAAACTTTAACGCCTACAAGTTGTAGAAATTTGAGTTCAAAAATTGCTTCTAATGTGGAGAAACAAAAAGAAGCGCTACAGGCTCATGTAATTTTATGCTTCTGATTTTTTTTCAAAAATTTTTTTTCTGATTTTATTAACATTTTTATTCCAATTTTTTTTATAAATTTCCCTTTTTATTTGCTTTCCTAATTTAATTCTGATATATAGAAAGCAAAGATTCATTCAAGTCCTTTAATTACTCGTGCGGCTTCTCAACAAGTCTCAAACATTTCAAGACGTCAACAGCTTCAAAATTTACCCAAAAGTAACAATTCCTCTCCTGTAGCAAAATCAAAACCTGTGCTTACTAGACAGGTTAATTTAAATTTTTTAAATTTAAAATCGCTTGCTTTAATTTTTATTTTAAAAATAAATTTTTTGCTTCAAGTATAGGAATATGCTTGTTTTAATTATTTTTTAAAATTATTTTTTTTTTTAATTTTTAGGTAAGCACTGCAAGTCGTCCAATTTTAATACATAGCAGTGGTGGAGGAAGTACCAGCAACAACAACAATAATAATAACAATAATAGTAATACAAGTAGCAGTTCAGATAAGAAAACAAAAGCAAAATGGATTTAAAAAATTAATTATTTAATTAAAATTAAAAAAATTTATAATATTTTTGATTATTATATTCTGATAAAATAAATTTTGCTTCAAATTTAAAAATATTCTCAGTCATTTTAAATATGTAGGTTTATTAAAGATAATACCTAAGTTTACACTTAAGTTTATTTAAGTTTGCAAGTTTACCGTTAGAATTCTGACCCCCTCATCATAATTTGATGAGGGGGCCAATTTCGTTTGGCCCACTTTTTTTGGCTTGGTCTCCTTCACTAAGCACATAAATTCAGCAAAATAACTCATAGAGAGATTGCTGTTCCACCTTGCTTCTTATTTCTCCATTTTGCACAACCCAACATTACTTTTTTTATTTACGTCCAGTGTCAGGGTCAATAAGTAATATCTAATTTAAATCTTTGTTATTTGGTAATTATATATTAGATATTTATGTAATTATTATTTTTGGTAAATTAGCTTTTTTAGATAAAATTAAAATGTTTTCTCTACCAACTGAAGTTCAATTTGATATATTAAAATGTCTTAATTTCAACCAATTATTTTCTGTTAAACAAACCAATTTTTACTTTTGCAATTTAATTGATAAATATGAAGGAGAATTGACACGAATGGAAATCGCAGAGCTCGCAATAATAGTAAATATTTATAAATAAATTTCTTTAGGCTGTACTTTATATGACTTCACCCCAAAATATCGAAAATTAATATTTGAGAGTATCAAATCATGTGCCATCCCTGACTCAAATTGAGTTGACTAGACGTTAATAAACCCATTATCACATAAATACCTTCACCAAAGACAGTTGTTAATTCGCAATTATCTGAAATCAGTGATCAAGCTAAGGTTAGCTAACTAATAATAGGTAGAAATTTTATAGGAAGAGATTTTATGGCACCACGCTTCATTATACGCTTTCGATATTTTGGGTCAAACGATATTTTGGGTGTCGATATTTTGGGGTGATCCCCTTATATGCCCACTGGGATCGAAAATTGATGTACATACATATAAGAGATCGGACCGATACGATTTTTTATCGATATCTTTCGATATTATCGAAAAAATATCAACCGACCTCTTCGCCGATCACTAATATATATAATCTAATTCCTCTCGCCGAGTTAAGTTCAAATATGCAAGAATTTTCTGCCGGAGACGAAAACTCACAGAGATATAGGCGATTGAAAATTGAAAACCCATAGAGGGGATAAGCTGATTTTTGGGGTAAAAAATTCGATTGTACAAGTGTGTTAGCTCATTCGAACAAGTATCTTGCCGACTCTCCAAAGGTTTACGTTGCTTTTTTCGTGTCATAACTAGGGATGGGATTTATATGGACTATCAATCGAAAAATATGGCCATATAATATGGACTAAAAATTGCAAAATATGGACTAAAATATGGATTATAAGCCGAAATATGGACCAAAAATGGATTTAAAAATTGAAGCTTTAAACAGATAAAAATTTTATTCTAATCCAAAAAATCATAAATCAATAAATATTTTGTTCACAATTAGATATTAAGTACATTTCAAGGTTTTCTGGGGTGAACCTAGTACGGTTGTCGGCAAGTACTGTTTTATAAATTGAGAAGCTACGCTCCACATCAACTGAGGTTATTGGGGCAAATTTAAAGAGTAAAATTAGACTCGGAGCCATATCAAAATCATTAAACAATTGACCAGAAAGTATATGCATAATTTTGGAAATTTTCGAAAATCCTGAGTTCTTTTCAAGAATCTGTCTCCATTTTTGTCTGATTATTATGCCAACACTTCCTGAAGCTCCAGCAAGTGCTTTATCAACTTCTGAAATTACTTCTGCCACTTCCATCAACGAAAGCCCTTGCGACTCTAGCTTTGTAATTGCAGAGGCTATAATCCCAAAGTTGGACTGAATGTATGCTATTTGTTGAGAGACAAGTGGATTTTTGAATGCATTTTGTGAATTTTCAATGCACACTGCATCGTGCGGATCGAGAATATCAACAACCTTAGAATAAAATATGAAAATAAATATTAAAGAAAAATCAAATTAATACAGATTTCACAGCTTCAAAATTTTGATTATAGAAATGAACAGCCTGTAGCCATGTTGTCCAACGTGTAAGCACTGGTTCAGGTGGGAGAGAAGTTGTTACCAACATTTGTCTATATTTTGCGACACGTGCTGGTGCTTTCTTAAAAACCTTTTTTGTTGATGCAATCAGATCGTTTACTAAAGGATGAAAAACACTTTTTGAAGAATTTTGTGGGGGCATTTTAATAAAAATATCCTCTATTAAACCTGAAAAGAAATAAAAAAGTAGAAATTAATTTGACGCGTTAAACACTTTTTGGGGGTGTTTAGGTACTATTTCGATAAAAAATAAAAAAATATTGACCAAAATATGGACAGAACGCCAAAATATGGATAAAATATGGAAATATGGACAGTACGCCAAAATATGGAAAAATATGGAAAATATGGATTGATAACTCAAAAACGACCTTATCACCATATGTTAAAAACATGTTTTTTGCACGTTTCAGAACCCAACGAGTTCAGGAAAAAAATATGGAAATCCATATAAATCCCATCCCTAGTCATAACTTTGTCCAAACTTGTCAGATCGAGCTGATTTTGGTGTTTTTCGACTCAGCTTGACGAGCTCTTTCGAATGAGCTATAATTTACTTTTCGAATTTTTCACCCTAAAAATCAGCTTGGTACCCTCTATGGTTTTTCAATTTTCAATCGTCTATATCTCTGTGAGTTTTAGTCTTCGGCAGAAAATTCTTGCATATTTGAATGGTGTATACATTCAAATCGAATGGTGTATACATTTGATTCCTCGATCACACTTTCTTTATTTTAAATTAATTTTGGATTGACCATACATCTTGTGGAAGGTTATATTCATGCGGAACGGGCCAGTTGAGCCCGCCAGTTGAGACCGGGCAGTTGAGCGCAAGGACAATTAAGCGCGGGGTCGGGTGAGACCGGGTACATGACAAATAGGCGCAGACGAATAGGCGCCATTTTTTCGGCGCAGCATGTTTTCGGCGTTTAAGGAAAAAATTTAAATATACAAATAATAAATCATTTGCATGAGTTCGTCGAGCTGAATCGAATGATACCGAAACCAGCTTGATTTGTAATTATGCACAAACTTATGACCAGAAGTATTTTCGCTGGAAAAACTGTTTTTGTGCTGCTACGGAGGGTAGGCCGGGCATGGTCTTCTCTACACGACGGCCGCCGCTTCGGTCGTGCTCGCTTCGCTCGCTTCCTCCGCAGCGGCAAAAACTTTTTTCCGCGTAAATTGATTTGTTTATGTATTTTAAAAAAAAATATACAAATAAGTCCTGCTCCGGGTGAGACCGGGCCAGTTGAGCGCCCCTTATTAACTTGCCAGTTGAGGGCGAAACTGGGAAAACTGGCCGCGCTCAACTGGCCCGGTCTCAACCGGCCGCGCTCAACTGACCCCAACCGATATTCATGTAAACACATTGCACTTGAGTCTGGAGTTTTTAAATTTACTTTAAATGATCAACTGAAAAAGAAGGTTAATAAATTAATTTTTAATTGAATTACTTTCAGTTATTTTTCAGTGGAATACAGCAATAGCTGAATCAATTCCGTTGTATGATTGCGGCGAAAAATTACTTCTTGGTATGAGGACAAGAGGTAATAAAGCTGACTGACTATCCATTACTCTAGTCAATTATTAGCATTTAGACACTAATTTTTGGCTCTGGGCGTTGGGCTGGGTTCGAGTCCACGATTGGGAACTGGGATTTAGACAACTTTTTCTTCCAAAAATAAATGTTTTTTAACTTTTATTATGATTTTAAAATTGTAAATTTATTTTTCAAAAATTATTAAACGTGGAAAAACGTCAAAAAATTAATTTCTTCATAAATTTTCAAAAATTTTCCCCTTCGATCAGAAAAAGGAACCTTCAAAATTCATAAGGACCTTTCAAAATTCTCAAAATTTTGCGGCGCAAAAAAAAACATTTTCGATGGGTAGGCGGGATTTGAAGTAATATCCGAAGATTTGGGATATCTGTGAGATTTAACCGTTATTCGAGACCAAAATCCCATGATATCTCTCCTACTCCCCCAACTCCAAAATATCACTCTTATTCCTTCTAAATCTCCAGATCCTCCGACATCCCCTTATTCCCTTAAAATGGACTTTTTATATCTACTGATATCCCCTTGATCCATCGATGCTACATACAAGTCCCCTGATATCAATATCTCATTTAATTAATACTAATCTCAAAATTATTAAATTTTAAAATTTTTTGAATTTTTTATGGAAAAATTCATCCGGGTTCTACTCTCCACCATCAAAATCCAAAATCAACCCCCCCCCATAAATATTTGATTAATTTTGGCATTGTGTTTTTCAAAACAGCACAAATGAAGTACTATAGTTCAATCAGTGACAAGGATTATGAAAGGTATCGAGGGATTCGGAGGGATTTTGAGGTAAATAAGGGTATTCTAATGAATTAAGGGGGATATTGGAGGCCATAAACCAGCAACCCCCGCCAAGACCCCCCGCCAAAAACCAACAAAATTCCCGAAAATCGGGGATTCCCAACGTTTTTTGGTCGGGAATTCCCGAAATCGGGAATTGAAAAAAATCGGGAATTCCCGTTTCCCGAAATCGGGAATTTTGTTTTCTGTCGGTGCGATCCCTGGTGTATACCTCGGTTCAGTCCCAAAAGATTAATGAGATATAAAGGATTAGGAGGGATATATGGGGAGTTGGAAGTATTAAAGTAAATATCAAAAGGCTTGTGCGTGACATCAAGGGATAATGGGGATATCGGCGGATTTGGAGAGATATACGGGGATTTTAAGGGATCGAATCAAAAAATATTTTTAAATCCATTTATTTATTTAGATGACTATGATACACAGTATATTTTGAATTTGCCAAATTTTCCAAAAAATATTGAAGAAATGATTATTGTTCGATGTTGGTTAGAAAAAATTTTTAAATGTGTTTTTGGATCTGCTTCTTTTGAAGACTATGGTTTTAATCCACAAATGATTAATATATTATTTGATAACGACAAAACAATCCCTCTTCAGCTTAATGTTGAAATAGCATTTATATTGCCTAAGAATAATATATCTGTAAATAAGCTGGAAATCATTTCAGATCGTTTAGTAATTTCCGAATTTCTTGCGATTAGTTTTGAAAAGGTTGACATTGTAGAGGAGCAACATAATATTGATATTTTATTAAAAATTTTAATAAATAAAGGAGATAAAATACGTGCAGTCCTTATTGATTTACAACATGAGTTGTCAGGACTTTATGACAATATTGTTGAGGTATGCCATTCTAAATGGGATTTATGATCTTATTTTAATTTATATAAATTGTTTTATGTAAATAAATTTTAGTATATAGCAACATCTAGAGACTGCTCAAAAATAGTGCATGAGATTGAGTTCTGTTATAATATACCAGTAAAATTCAAATTAATTGAAAGAGCTGAAAAAGTTGATCAAGAAGATAATATAGTACATAAAACTTATCAAATTTCCAATATTTACCATCCAGAAGTGAAATTTGATCTTCATTGTAGAATGGAGTCTGAAATAGAATTTAGTACTTATTATTATACTTATACTATCTACTATCATGAAGAGTAGTATACTATCATGAAGAGTAGAACTATTAAAAAAATATTGTTTTAATTTAATTTTTTGTTTAAATCGTTTTTTGTTTTGTAAAATAATTTTCGAAAAAATTATTGGTACTTTTGTTTTGCCACACCCCCCATATATTCGTGGCGATATTTTTTACTTTTCCTTTCTACCTACAGAAGGGTACACGACAAATAGGCGCGGCCGGATGGGCGCAGACGAATAATCGCCATTTTTTCGGCGCAGCATGTTTTCGGCGTTTAAAAAAATCTAAATGTACAAATAATAACTCATTTGCACGAGTTCGACGAGCTGAATCGAAAAAGTCTAGATCAAGACTTCCCCCTAGGCCCGAAAAAGCCCAAGAAAAGCCTAGATTAAAGACTCGGCTACCTTTTAACATGTTTTTTAGTTCGTAGAAAGTAAGAAGTAAAAAATTACACGAAAAAAGACCAATTTTTCACATTCAAGTGAAAAATAATTTAGAAAATAATAATGAAACGGGAATACAGCTACCTACACCTTTTAGAAGAAATCAAACATTAACGCCTACAAGTTGTAGAAATTTGAGTTCAAAAATTGCTTCTAATGTGGAGAAACAAAAAGAAGCGCTACAGGCTCATGTAATTTTATGCTTCTGATTTTTTTCAAAAATTTTTTTTCTGATTTTATTAACATTTTTATTCTAATTTTTTTATAAATTTCCCTTTTATTTGCTTTCCTAATTTACTTCTGATATATAGAAAGCAAAGATTCATTCAAGTCCTTTAATTACTCGTGCGGCTTCTCAACAAGTCTCAAACATTTCAAGACGTCAACAGCTTCAAAATTTACCCAAAAGTAACAATTCCTCTCCTGTAGCAAAATCAAAACCTGTGCTTACTAGACAGGTTAATTTAAATTTTTTAAATTTAAAATCGCTTGCTTTAATTTTTATTTTAAAAATAAATTTTTTGCTTCAAGTATAGGAATATGCTTGTTTTAATTATTTTTTAAAATTATTTTTTTTTTTAATTTTTAGGTAAGCACTGCAAGTCGTCCAATTTTAATACATAGCAGTGGTGGAGGAAGTACCAGCAATAATAATAATAACAATAATAGTAATACTATTAGCAGTTCAGATAAGAAAACAAAAGCAAAATGGATTTAAAAAATTAATTAATAATTGTATAATTAAAATTTAAAAAAATTTATAATATTTTTGATTATTATATTCTGATAAAATAAATTTTGATTCAAATTTAAAAAATATTCTCGTGTTTTTTAAAGTAGGTTTGTTAAAAATATTAAGTTTACACTTAAGTTTATTTAAGTTTGTAAGTTTACCGTTAGAATTCTGACCCCCTCATCATAATTTGATGAGGGGGCCAATTTCGTTTGGCCCACTTTTTTTGGCTTGGTCTCCTTCACTAAGCACATAAATTCAGCAAAATAACTCATAGAGAGATTGCTGTTCCACCTTGCTTCTTATTTCTCCATTTTGCACAACCCAACATTACTTTTTTTATTTACGTCCAGTGTCAGGGTCAATAAGTAATATCTAATTTAAATCTTTGTTATTTGGTAATTATATATTAGATATTTATGTAATTATTATTTTTGGTAAATTAGCTTTTTTAGATAAAATTAAAATGTTTTCTCTACCAACTGAAGTTCAATTTGATATATTAAAATGTCTTAATTTCAACCAATTATTTTCTGTTAAACAAACCAATTTTTACTTTTGCAATTTAATTGATAAATATGAAGGAGAATTGACACGAATGGAAATCGCAGAGCTCGCAATAATAGTAAATATTTATAAATAAATTTCTTTAGGCTGTACTTTATATGACTTCACCCCAAAATATCGAAAATTAATATTTGAGAGTATCAAATCATGTGCCATCCCTGACTCAAATTGAGTTGACTAGACGTTAATAAACCCATTATCACATAAATACCTTCACCAAAGACAGTTGTTAATTCGCAATTATCTGAAATCAGTGATCAAGCTAAGGTTAGCTAACTAATAATAGGTAGAAATTTTATAGGAAGAGATTTTATGGCACCACGCTTCATTATACGCTTTCGATATTTTGGGTCAAACGATATTTTGGGTGTCGATATTTTGGGGTGATCCCCTTATATGCCCACTGGGATCGAAAATTGATGTACATACATATAAGAGATCGGACCGATACGATTTTTTATCGATATCTTTCGATATTATCGAAAAAATATCAACCGACCTCTTCGCCGATCACTAATATATATATAATTCAATTCCTCTCGCCGAGTTAAGTTCAAATATGCAAGAATTTTCTGCCGGAGACGAAAACTCACAGAGATATAGGCGATTGAAAATTGAAAACCCATAGAGGGGATAAGCTGATTTTTGGGGTAAAAAATTCGATTGTACAAGTGTGTTAGCTCATTCGAACAAGTATCTTGCCGACTCTCCAAAGGTTTACGTTGCTTTTTTCGTGTCATAACTTTGTCCAAACTTGTCAGATCGAGCTGATTTTGGTGTTTTTCGAATCAGCTTGACGAGCTCTTTCGAATGAGCTATAATTTACTTTTCGAATTTTTCACCCTAAAAATCAGCTTGGTACCCTCTATGGTTTTTCAATTTTCAATCGTCTATATCTCTGTGAGTTTTAGTCTTCGGCAGAAAATTCTTGCATATTTGAATGGTGTATACATTCAAATCGAATGGTGTATACATTTGATTCCTCGATCACACTTTCTTTATTTTAAATTAATTTTGGATTGACCATACATCTTGTGGAAGGTTATATTCATGCGGAACGGGCCAGTTGAGCCCGCCAGTTGAGACTAGAGGTCGGAATTTTGAAAAAACCGGGACCGGGAACCGGGAAACGGGTTCAGAAGGTCGACCGGGAGGGACCCGGACCGGGAAAACCGGGAATTCCCGTTCCCGGTTTCATCCCGGTCAAAAATGACCGGGACCCGGACCGGGAAACCGGGAAATTAAAAAAATTTTTTAAATTCATTTAAAACTTTTAAAAAGTTATGGGAGTAGTTATTTATTGAAAAATCTGATTTATAAATAGAAGAATTTAATAAATCAGTAAAATAAATCAATAAATTCATTAAATAAATCAATAAATTACGGAGGGCTAAAGGGATTTGAAAGGCTAGAGAAGAGTTGTGGTATATTAGGAGATTTTGGAGGTGTAGATCTACCGATAGCCTCCTCAAATTTTTTATATCGCCTATATCCCTCATCTAATTCCCTTTAATCCCTCCTAATTCACCTTGATGCTGACTTAATTTTTATTTAATTTTTATTTAATCCCTCCAAATCCACTCTGATCTACTCCGTGCAATAGTGATATCAGGGATTAAAAGAGATATCGAGAGATTCAAGTATTTGTTGGGTAGCATTAAGAGAGATTGTAGAGACCTCCAACCACCTATATCACCTGATATCTATTCAAATCCCTTCAATTGGAAGGCAATGATATCAGATGATTAAGGCAGATCTAATGGATTTAGAGGGATAAAGATGGCTTAATCCCAGGTCGCTTGATAAAATCGCACTATACACTAATTTCCCTCAACTTTTCCTCCAATAATACCTCCAAATTTCTCCGTTCCAAATTCTTCCGCGAAAATTTTGAGAATTTTGGAAGGCAAAAGAGCCAAATTTCTTCCGTTTTTAGCGCCGCAGGCGAAAATTTTGAGAATTTTTGTAAAATCTCCAATATTTTTAAGTCAAAAATCAAAACGCCAAGCAAAAATATTTAAAATTAGCTGCTAGAATTTTTCCCGGTTTCCCGGTCCAAAAAAAGCCGGGACCGGGAACGGGAAACGGGAAATGAAAATTAACCGGCCGGGACCCGGACCGGGAAAACCGGGAATTCCCGATCCCGGTTTCATCCCGGCATCTTCAAAAAAGCCGGGAAAAAGGACCGGGAAACCGGGAAACGGGACCGGGTCCCGATCCCGTTCCGACCTCTAGTTGAGACCGGGCAGTTGAGCGCAAGGACAATTAAGCGCGGGGTCGGGTGAGACCGGGTACATGACAAATAGGCGCAGACGAATAGGCGCCATTTTTTCGGCGCAGCATGTTTTCGGCGTTTAAGGAAAAAATTTAAATATACAAATAATAAATCATTTGCATGAGTTCGTCGAGCTGAATCGAATGATACCGAAACCAGCTTGATTTGTAATTATGCACAAACTTATGACCAGAAGTATTTTCGCTGGAAAAACTGTTTTTGTGCTGCTACGGAGGGTAGGCCGGGCATGGTCTTCTCTACACGACGGCCGCCGCTTCGGTCGTGCTCGCTTCGCTCGCTTCCTCCGCAGCGGCAAAAACTTTTTTCCGCGTAAATTGATTTGTTTATGTATTTTTGCCTTAAACGCCTATTCGTCTGCGCCCATTCGGCCGCGCCTATTAGTCCTGCTCCGGGTGAGACCGGGCCAGTTGAGCGCCCCTTATTAACTTGTCAGTTGAGGGCGAAACTGGGAAAACTGGCCGCGCTCAACTGGCCCGGTCTCAACTGGCCGCGCTCAACTGACCCCAACCGATATTCATGTAAACACATTGCACTTGAGTCTGGAGTTTTTAAATTTACTTTAAATGATCAACTGAAAAAGAAGGTTAATAAATTAATTTTTAATTGAATTACTTTCAGTTATTTTTCAGTGGAATACAGCAATAGCTGAATCAATTCCGTTGTATGATTGCGGCGAAAAATTACTTCTTGGTATGAGGACAAGAGGTAATAAAGCTGACTGACTATCCATTACTCTAGTCAATTATTAGCATTTAGACACTAATTTTTGGCTCTGGGCGTTGGGCTGGGTTCGAGTCCACGATTGGGAACTGGGATTTAGACAACTTTTTCTTCCAAAAATAAATGTTTTTTAACTTTTATTATGATTTTAAAATTGTAAATTTATTTTTCAAAAATTATTAAACGTGGAAAAACGTCAAAAAATTAATTTCTTCATAAATTTTCAAAAAATTTCCCCTTCGATCAGAAAAAGGAACCTTCAAAATTCATAAGGACCTTTCAAAATTCTCAAAATTTTGACTGCGGCGCAAAAAAAAACATTTTCGATGGGTAGGCGGGATTTAAAGTAATATCCGAAGATTTGGGATATCTGTGAGATTTAACCGTTATTCGAGACCAAAATCCCATGATATCTCTCCTACTCCCCCAACTCCAAAATATCACTCTTATTCCTTCTAAATCTCCAGATCCTCCGACATCCCCTTATTCCCTTAAAATGGACTTTTTTTATCTACTGATATCCCCTTGATCCATCGATACAAGTCCCCTGATATCAATATCTCATTTAATTAATACTAATCTCAAAATTATTAAATTTTAAAATTTTTTGAATTTTTTATGGAAAAATTCGTCCGGGTTCTACTCTCCACCATCAAAATCCAAAATCAACCCCCCCCCCCCCCCATAAATATTTGATTAATTTTGGCATTGTGTTTTTCAAAACAGCACAAATGAAGTACTATAGTTCAATCAGTGACAAGGATTATGAAAGGTATCGAGGGATTCGGAGGGATTTTGAGGTAAATAAGGGTATTCTAATGAATTAAGGGGGATATTGGAGGCCATAAACCAGCAACCCCAAGACCCCCCGCCAAAAACCAACAAAATTCCCGAAAATCGGGGATTCCCAACGTTTTTTGGTCGGGAATTCCCGAAATCGGGAATTGAAAAAAATCGGGAATTCCCGTTTCCCGAAATCGGGAATTTTGTTTTCTGTCGGTGCGATCCCTGGTGTATACCTCGGTTCAGTCCCAAAAGATTAATGAGATATAAAGGATTAGGAGGGATATATGGGGAGTTGGAAGTATTAAAGTAAATATCAAAAGGCTTGTGCGTGACATCAAGGGATAATGGGGATATCGGCGGATTTGGAGGGATATACGGGGATTTTAAGGGATCGAATCAAAAAATATTTTTAAATCCATTTATTTATTTAGATGACTATGATACACAGTATATTTTGAATTTGCCAAATTTTCCAAAAAATATTGAAGAAATGATTATTGTTCGATGTTGGTTAGAAAAAATTTTTAAATGTGTTTTTGGATCTGCTTCTTTTGAAGACTATGGTTTTAATCCACAAATGATTAATATATTATTTGATAACGACAAAACAATCCCTCTTCAGCTTAATGTTGAAATAGCATTTATATTGCCTAAGAATAATATATCTGTAAATAAGCTGGAAATCATTTCAGATCGTTTAGTAATTTCCGAATTTCTTGCGATTAGTTTTGAAAAGGTTGACATTGTAGAGGAGCAACATAATATTGATATTTTATTAAAAATTTTAATAAATAAAGGAGATAAAATACGTGCAGTCCTTATTGATTTACAACATGAGTTGTCAGGACTTTATGACAATATTGTTGAGGTATGCCATTCTAAATGGGATTTATGATCTTATTTTAATTTATATAAATTGTTTTATATAAATAAATTTTAGTATATAGCAACATCTAGAGACTGCTCAAAAATAGTGCATGAGATTGAGTTCCGTTATAATATACCAGTAAAATTCAAATTAATTGAAAGAGCTGAAAAGGTTGAGAAAGAAGATGATATAGTACATAAAACTTATCAAATTTCCAATATTTATCATCCAGAAGTGAAATTTGATCTTCATTGTAGAATGGAGTCTGAAATAGAATTTAGTACTTATTATTATACTTATACTATCTACTATCATGAAGAGTAGTATACTATCATGAAGAGTAGAACTATTAAAAAAATATTGTTTTAATTTAATTTTTTGTTTAAATCGTTTTTTGTTTTGTAAAATAATTTTCGAAAAAATTATTGGTACTTTTGTTTTGCCACACCCCCCATATATTCGTGGCGATATTTTTTACTTTTCCTTTCTACCTACAGAAGGGTACACGACAAATAGGCGCGGCCGGATGGGCGCAGACGAATAATCGCCATTTTTTCGGCGCAGCATGTTTTCGGCGTTTAAAAAAATCTAAATATACAAATAATAACTCATTTGCACGAGTTCGACGAGCTGAATCGAAAAAGTCTAGATCAAGACTTCCCCCTAGGCCCGAAAAAGCCCAAGAAAAGGCTAGATTAAAGACTCGGCTACCTTTTAACATGTTTTTTAGTTCGTAGAAAGTAAGAAGTAAAAAAATTACACGAAAAAAGACCAATTTTTCACATATTTTTGAAGAAATGCACGGAAACTTGTTCTTTATAACTGGCACGGAATCGTGTCTAACCGGGACATTTACCTTTTTTAACTTCAAGGGTATAATAATAGACCTTTTAACCCTGGAGACCAATCATGGTTGTAAAAATATTTTAAAATAAATTGGCAAGCTCTTTATTCAACCAAAAAACGAATGAAAATAACTAATCAAAAATAATTTAACTGAAAGTCAATTGAAAAATTGAAAAATATTTTTTAACAATATTTATTTCCCCAATAAATCTCAAAACTTTATTTTTCTTTCCTCTTTTCAAATTCCTACTCCTTCATTATTGTAACTTTAACAAAATACTGCTCCCCTTCATTACAAAACGTAACTTTAACATTTGGATCGTGAATATTGTCAACTTGATAAGTAGTAGATACTTCTTTAGTTTTAATATTTATTGCTTTCTCGTTTAATTTAAAATTTTTTAAACCGAGACCGCAGAAACCAAGAGAAATGACAGGTACCATCTTCGAAAGGTTGGATGTTGCGACAAACTGAAAATTTTGAATTTTATTTTTAATTTTGAGGTAATAAACCTTAAAAGGGACTAGCCCAAAAGGGGAGCCATAACGACGCAAAGCTATAACATGCTTTAAGATTTCCGAATCTTACCAAATTTAGTATTAAACGATTCCTTTCATTGAGCTAAAGAGATTAGTACCAAAATTGAAAAAGGGTCAGAAATTTTCCACCAAGTTATGGCCGCGTCTTATGGGCATTAACTACTTTTGAGTACCTCAGTTGAGCCCCGAGTCTATAACTCTTGAAGGGTCGGTCACTTCTAAACGTTTTTGGTACTATTGGATAGAGAATTGAATAATCTACAACATACAAAAAAATCAAAATTGTCGACTGAATGATAGAAAAAAGTTATGATCGATAAAGTGCCGAAAAATTAGATTTTTATGAAAAAGTCAGCTTTTTTTATCAATCGGTCCTAAATTTTGTTTTTTTGGTGTGTTGTAGTGCATTTGATTCTTTATCCAATGGTACCAAGAACATGAAGAAGTTCATGAGTTATAAATGAGGGACTCAACAGAGGTGTAACCAAACTTTATTTTTAACGCTAAGACTGTACTTGTTGGCTATCCCATAACAGTTTTTGCAGATATATTTTTGTTGATGCATAATTGTCAGATTAAAAAAGAAATCATTCTACCTCCCAATATTTACCCCAAATGTCCGCAAAAAACTTCCTAAAATACATTGTGTAGAGAAAGGGTAAGTATGGACACTGATATTACCCACAAGTATTTAAATAACTCACCTCAACAAAATCATTATAAAATTCCATATAAAAATTTGGCCTAGATCGGAATTCCACATAAACTTTTCCAAACTTGTCTCCTCCACTTGATAAAATTTTAAATAAATCATCCTTATATTTCATAATAACATCATAATTCATGTGATGAAGACGAATAAGATGATATTTACTAGCCAAATTATTCAACATAAATTGCAATAAAATTTCAATATTGTAGCTTTGAGTAGTGATATTGCAATTTTCAACATAAAATTGTTTAGCTTCCCCAAATAACAATTCAATCAATTTTGGATTGAATATATGATTTCCAAAGTAGCAAAGTTTAAATGAGCATTTGAATAATTTTTTCAAATAATAATAAATAATTTGAATGTCCTGTTTACTTTCAATCATGGCTGGCAGTTGTATTATATGGGATTTTTCAACTAAAAATTTTTAGTAGGTTAAAAGAAAATTTAAAAAGCTTTTTAATAAAAATTTTGGGTAGTATCAGGCCCGTAGCCAGGGGGTACTCTAGTAGGTACACTAGAAGATAACTAACTTGTGGGCATCTGTACCTGGAGGTCAACTCCAAATATTTGGGCGGATAAAGGTGACTCAAGATCAAGATTACATTGGCCTGTTCGCTTTTGTCTTATCTGACAGTTGTACAAGAGATTTCCTTCTTCAGCCACTTAATCCCAACAAAACCATCTTAATCCGTTCAAATCCATCGACATCCCCTTTAATCTCCAACATTAATCTGCATAAATCCCTTGCTATTATCCGCCCAAATATTTGGAGTTGACTTTTGGTCAGTTGAACACCCCTTTTTGTTTGATTGCAGGCAAAAATTAGAAAAGCAAATTGGATGGAAGAAGGAAAAAGTCTGACCATTTTGTAAGAATATAGGGGAAAATTGGGGAGAAAAAATGGGGCCTGTAAACTTCAATATTACCTAAGTAACCTTTCTCCAAGATGAAACCTTTCTCCAATATAAGAGGAACATCTTCGTCTTCAGGACCACTAACATTAAGATACAAAGAAATTGGCTCTTTAAGACCGTTTCTGAACTAAAAGAAAATTTGGTACTTGTGTAGTTTGCACCCCATAAGCCCCGCTACTCCGTTCTATCTTACTTCTCTTTAGAAAATGACTATTGACCCAAATGGTCATTTTACAAAAGGAAAAGCGAAAGAAAAGGAAGAGGAAAAGGGGCGGGACTTATGGGGTGTAAACTACACATGTTTAATTTTAATGTTTAAATATGTTAAATACCTTTTCTTCAGGTTCTTCAGTCAACGAAAAATCAAAAGTATACGCTACTTGCTTAATAAATTTGCGAGAAATTTTCATGCCACCAATGAGATTACCCTTAAAAGAAAATTTTTTTTCAAAATTTAATTAAAAAGCATTACAATAGAAATCTTTTCAAATTTCTCCTTAGCAAGATTCCCTTCATATTTATTAATAAAGTCGCGAAAATAAACATTGGTTAGTTTGAATGCCAATAATTGTTGATAGCTGAGACATTTAAAAATGTCAAGCTTCGTTTCATTTGGAAAATAATAAAGCATTTTTAAGAAAATTTAAATAAAAAACTAAAAAATTAACTAAAAATATGATGTAAATGAAGTATATAGTTTAAAAAAAATTTTAATCGAAAAAGACAATGAAAAACAAAAAAGAATTTAAAATATTTTCATATTTTCCTAGTCACAAAACCGGTACGGGCCACTAGCCCCAAAAAGCCTAACCTCAAAGAGCTATTAAGTAAAAACTACATATAAGTAAAAAATGATTTTAAATTATTATTGGAAATTTAAATATAGAATATATTAAAGGCAAATATGTATGTATGTAAATGTTTGAGAAATAAATTTTTGCCTTTATGTATAAGGTCAGTTCGTTTTCTAAGTTCACATTGCCTAATTACATAGAATTAGTGTCGCTCTAAAAAAATTTCTGGTAATATGTAGTTAAGTTTCCAGACCCCCTTTTTTCCTCCCAATTTTTTACCCTATGTTTGTACGGAATGGTCGAATCTTCCCCTTTCTTTCATCAAATTTGCCTTTCCATATTTTGCCTAAAAACAATCAAAAAGATTAATTTTTTATTCAGTTCTTTCACAAGGATAAAAAAGTGGGGTGAGGGGCAGAACTTCGACCAGACAAAACTTCGAATGACCAAACTTCGAATTACCAAAACTTCGTCTAGACAAAACTTCGTCCGTCCAAAACAACGACCAAAGAAAAAAATCTGCATTTTTATGTCTACTAAATTAGTGATTTGAAATGTTAGAAAAATATAAAAAAATATATGGGTTTTTGTGAAAATATATGGGTTTTTCCGACGAGATCCTCCTTAATCCTTAGAATCCCCTTATCGCTTTCAGATCTACTGATTAAACCAACGATATCCTCCTTAATTCAGCCAATCTTTTATCGCTTTCAGATCCCATGATTAAACCTATAAAGAATAAAAATAAGTGTTGATAAAGTTTGTAGGTCTTCAGGACAATAGGCTTCAAAGGCTTCCAGGTTTCCTATAGTCCTTCATCCTCTAAATCCCTCGATATTACTGTGCAATTGACCAGTGTGCAGTCGTCCTCTGTGCAATTGTCTTACTGTGCAAATGGGTCACTGTGCCCGTGTCGTAGCGCCTTTCAATATTGCCAAATCGTTTTCGACAAAGAAATTCCGGGAGATAACTTTTATAGGTTCCAGTGGAACTTGAAAAAAAGAACCTTGTTTTGCTCTACTTTGCGGATTTTTAAAATGAAATTGCGAGTTGCGGAATTTTTTTTCAATTGCGGACAACCCTGGTCTGGAATTGAAAGTTTGCGTAGACGAAGAAATTCCGCATTTCCAACTTTTGAATTGAAAATAAAGGAAAATGAGGAGAAAAAGGGCAATGATGATTGTAATGTAAAAATCTCTGAAAATAATGTAAGGATTCTGAATATTCCTGAAAAATTTATTTAAATGAGTGGGTATTGACTTTTAATTTTGCATGTTTTTCCCATCCATATTAATGAGATAAGCTTTTAAATTAAATCAGTTTGGGTTTCTTATCCGAATATGGCTAAATAAATTTTTCGAAAGAGTCATTTAAGATATTCTTATACGTCTTTATGCTATTTAAATCTAAAAAGCTCATTTATATTCTCTTATTTAATTATTGAAATTAACGGCTATTATTCCTAAAAATTCCCAAAAATTCCAAAAAAAAAATTTTTTAAATTATTAGAGCAATTCTAATCAACCTCCAAACAATCATTCTCAGAAACAACAGGAAAGTTCAAATAATGAAGCTAGCAACAAAGCTAATATGTCAACTACCCCCCAACCAATCAGAGCTCACAATCAGCCTCAACAAACTAATCCCCCAGTTGATGAAGAAAAAACGTCAAAAAATATTTCTCCATCTTCCCCAGCATTAGTTAGACTTTCTCGTGATGCAAAACAACGTTTAGAAGATAGCAGTATTGAAAAGAAAAAAGAAATAAAAAATAATAAAGTTGGGCAAGTAGCTAAAAGAATTGACCATTACGAACATCAAGGCCTACAGAAACCTTCACAACAAAGTTCTGGAATATCCCGTTTAAGCAGTATTTCGAAAGTTCGAACAGGGAATAGTCCAGCAATTGTCCAAGTGAAAAATAATTTAGAAAATAATAATGAAACGGGAATACAGCTACCTACACCTTTTAGAAGAAATCAAACTTTAACGCCTACAAGTTGTAGAAATTTGAGTTCAAAAATTGCTTCTAATGTGGAGAAACAAAAAGAAGCGCTACAGGCTCATGTAATTTTATGCTTCTGATTTTTTTCAAAAATTTTTTTTCTGATTTTATTAACATTTTTATTCTAATTTTTTTATAAATTTCCCTTGCTTTCCTAATTTACTTCTGATATATAGAAAGCAAAGATTCATTCAAGTCCTTTAATTACTCGTGCGGCTTCTCAACAAGTCTCAAACATTTCAAGACGTCAACAGCTTCAAAATTTACCCAAAAGTAACAATTCCTCTCCTGTAGCAAAATCAAAACCTGTGCTTACTAGACAGGTTAATTTAAATTTTAAATTTAAAATCGCTTGCTTTAATTTAAAAAAATAAATTTTTTGCTTCAAGTATAGGAATATGCTTGTTTTAATTATTTTTTAAAATTATTTTTTTTAAATTTTTAGGTAAGCACTGCAAGTCGTCCAATTTTAATACATAGCAGTGGTGGAGGAAGTACCAGCAATAACACTAATAATAACAATAATACAAGTAGCAGTTCAGATAAGAAAACAAAAGCAAAATGGATTTAAAAAATTAATTAATTATTTAATTAAAATTAAAAAAATTTATAATATTTTTGATTATTATATTCCGATA
This sequence comes from Meloidogyne arenaria, assembly GCA_036172955.1. NCBI lineage: Eukaryota > Metazoa > Nematoda > Chromadorea > Rhabditida > Meloidogynidae > Meloidogyne > Meloidogyne arenaria. The sequence continues at coordinate 922,838 of JARQAB010000010.1, forward strand.
AAATAAATTTTGCTGCTAGTTTTAAAAATATTCTCAGTCATTTTAAATATGTAGGTTTATTAAAGATAATACCTAAGTTTACACTTAAGTTTATTTAAGTTTGTAAGTTTACCGTTAAGTTTTAAATATTCAAGTTTTCCGCAATTAAAGTTTGCAACTTTGCGATGTAATTATTATTTTACAAAACTTTCCGAAGTTTATAATTCTCTATTAAATTACAATTTTTCCGGAAATTTAATTTTTTACAATTCTTCCAATAAAATTAATTATTGAATAAAAATTAAAATTTATACAAAAGGCCACCCCAAAGATTGTATTATTTAAAATTAAATTTTTATTTTCTTTGAAGTCTAGTAGACAAATGCTTACTAGATTGAATAAAATCTTTTTTTCTTCTCAATTTATTTTTTCCATTAATTCATTACCCTTCTCCATTTTTTTCAAATTTTACAAAAGAATAAAGAGAAAAGCTAACAACTACTTTGATCTTTTCCTTCCCCTTACATTATACACATCTGCTACAGATTCATTTTATTTATTTACGAGCGTTTAGGTGCCGCTTCGCGGCACCTAAACGCTCGTATATTAGTATTTTAAATTATTAAATATTCAAAATTTAAATTTTTTGGTGTTTTAAGTAGTGCTATACTATCTTTTTTGTAACAAAATGCTACCTTATCTCTTTAAATCAACTGATAACCCTAAATCCCTCGTAATCTTTCAAATTACTCTATACATATTCTCAAATTCCTTGATAGCAGGGATGTGCCGAAACGGATTTTAAAAAGCGGAACGCGAAACGCGAAAGACGAAATTAAATTTAAAATGTGAAACGCGTAAGGCGAAAGTCCTAAAAACGCGAAAATCCGCGAAAGGCGAAACACGAAACACGAAATTCTTAAAATTTTTCTGATATGATGAGAAAACTCTAAAGATCTGTCAACTCAGCACTTTGTTGCTGATCACAGCCTCAACTGACTCTAGAATTTCGATGGGCATCCGAGATATATATCAACGGTTTTGAGGGAATATCAGTCATAAGCCAGGTTCCATCCTTTATTTTATATCCTTTATTTTAGGATATTCTAAAGTCTGTACCTCGCTTCCAAAACATTTCTGTAGAATAGAAGTGTAATTTTGTTGGATTTTCGTTTTGGGATTTGGTTGGAGAAAGAGGGTAGCTACGCTAGCTAAGCGTAGCTAGCAAAAGGTGGATTCGTAGCTAGCAAAAAGTGATGGTGGATTCGAAGCTAGCAAAAGCACCCAAAGAAAGCCCGGCCTTTGCTTTAATTTCTTTTTTTTCGTTGCAAGGCGTTTTGGCACTAATTTCAGTCTATTTTTAGTTTTTAAGGGTTTGAAAAATTTCGGCTTTAGAACTACGGGCCACAAAATGTGTGCTTTCAAAGCATAAGGAAAACTTTGCAAACTTTTATAAAATTTATGCAAATTAACCTTCTAGATTTAGTAGGTCATGAAGGGCAGTTTTTATTAAATTATGTAACAAAGACACATAAAATTCACATTGCTGCTAGAGATTAGAGCAAACAAATATTTAACCTCGGAAAATCAACTATATGATTAAATATAGTTGAAAAATATTTGATTAAATATAGCTCAAATACAAATTTAATGTACTGCCAACTTTGTCCCCCCCCCCCCAACTTTGTGTAAAAAGTGTGTAAAAAATAAAGAGAAATGAGCATGGCTCTTTTTTTTAATTTTTCCTGACCATGATCAGATAGCAATATTTTAATTAAAAAATGTTGGTTTTATTTTATTGTAAATTTTTATTAGCCAGTAGAGACATACGTTTATTATTCATTTTTGTAAAATATAAAAAAATTAATAGAAAATCCTTTAGCCTCACTACATTAAAATTATAACTTGTTTTACAAACTTGATTTAATAATTACAAAAATACGCCTGCTTCAAATTTTATAGGAAAAACTTAATAAGCTTATGTAAAACATTTTTACAAATTGTAAAAACTTGGGTTGTAAAGTTTAGTGTCTACTTACTATCAAGCTTTATTAAATATAAACTTCAACTTAATTGCAAAACTTTTTACAAATTGTAAAATTATTAAAGTTGTAAACTTTAATTTACTTATTAATTACATTATTAATTTTCATTTACTTTGTATTTGCTTTTTTTATTTTATTTTAATGTCGAATGATTAATCTATTATTACAATCAATCCAAACTATTCCACTTTTTAATACATATAAAAATTTAATTTTTAATTATTTATTTAACAGTAATTTTAAAAAAGAATAAATAAAAATGAGAGAAGCATTTGGGCAAATCCAAGCAATTGTAGCTAAACTTAAGCCAAGAAATGACGATGATTTTATTGATAGACTCCATTATATAATTACCCCTTCAATTCTTTTTGCTTTTTCATTTATTGTTGGTGCCAAACAGTTTGTTGGGCAGCCCATTCAGTGTTGGGCACCGGCTGAGTTTAAAAGGCAATGGTCACGATATGCGGAAGGGTTATGCTTTGTTGAGGTGATAGTAAAATAAAATTAAACAAAATTATTAGGAGGTATGTCTAAAAAATTTTTTAGGTTAGTAATAAAATATGTATTAACTCAAAAAAAGTTTTTAGGAATGTAATAACTGAAAAAACTTGAAAAAAAAGTTTTAAGTTTGCAAACTTGAATTTATTCAACAAAACATTTTAAACGAATGTATGTAAAACTTGATGTTTTCTATCAAGTTTTAATTCTAAGTTTACAAATCCAAGTTTATTTAACAGAATACTTACTTTGTTGGAATGGATGAGCGCTTTCCGATGCGTCCACTCGAACGTGAGAGACGTGAAATACACTATTATCAGTGGGTACCATTTATATTGGTTGGAGAAGCTTTGCTAATGATGTTGCCGAAACTTTTGTGGAATGCTTTTAATTGGAAAAGCGGTTGGATTCTTTGGAAATTTTAAAGATTATCTCAATCCTTTCAACAGGTTTGGACATCCGGTCATTGGTTCAACGTGCTAAGAGACTTTCCGAATCGGGTGAATATGAAGGAAAGATGAAAGCAAGCCAGGACTTAGAAGAACGACTTGCCATTGGATTGAAACAGGCAAAATATAGGAATATGACTAAAACTGGGCGAGGTTTGTAACAAAGATAAATATATGTATAGTCTAGTATGAACAAGCTTAATTTAAAAATTTACAATTAACAAACAAGTCTAAAGTTCATTTTAAAAAAGTTTATTTTCAAGTTTATTTACCTAATTTACGTATCTTATTTTACAATAGCAGATATTAAACTTGTTTTGTACTAGATTGATAAATCAAGTTTATTTTACAATTTTAAATTACAATTTGTAATCTATAACTTTTTTAAGTTCTAAGTTTACAATTTGGTTTTAATCTATCAAACATACTTTTAATTAATTACAAAATACAATTCCAGGCGGAATAATTCGAGAATGTCCAGAGACATTGAATGGGCCTTGGGCGTCTGCTAGTTTTGTCACAGGCTGTTACCTTGCATTAAAATTGCTTAATTTTGCCTCTATTCTTCTTCAACTTTATGTTTTGACTTTGTTTTTGGGAAATGCAAATGAATCTGGTAAAGAAGGTTTTTGGGGATTTGTGGTTGTTAATGATTTGTTGAATGGGCGTGATTGGCATAAATCTGGAGCTTTTCCAAGGGTATATAGTTAATTAAAAATTAAATTGACTTTAAAGAGACTTAAAGACTTAAATTTTATAGGTAACCTATTGTGATTTTGAAATTCGCCAAGCGGCGAGGGAAATGCGTCCAATGCAATTCTCTCTTCAATGTGTTCTAATGGTAAAGCCTTTTTATTTTCAATTAAAAATTTTTTAATTTAAAGATAAATATGATAAACGAGAAAATCTTCCTTTTTATCTGGTTCTGGCTTATAGCTCTAGCAGTTATAGGCACTTTCAATTTACTTTATTGGCTCTATCAAGCTTTTTGTTCGACCTCCGCTGATCGTTTTGTTCGTTCCCAATTGGTGACTTTTATTTAAAAAATTTCAAAAAATTTTTATAAATTTTTAGCGCCTCTCTATAGCTAATATGCCAAGCAATAAAGAAATTAGAGAATTTGTTCGGGTAGGTCTCTCTTATGATGGAATAACAGTGTTGCGATTAATTGCCCTAAATTGTGACCCAACAATATGTTCCCTTCTTGTTCGTTATTTGTGGGAAAGATTTGAACAATGTGAGAAGAAAAACATTTTTTTGGTTAAAACATTTTTAAAAAATTTTAAGCATTTCTTTCTGGTCAAAGAAATGTTGGCGAACAAATAAACAATAATAATGGAAACACAAACAATCAGAATTATTCTACTTGTGAGAAGAAAAAGTTTTAAAAATGCAAACATTAAATAAACATGATTCGATAATTTAAATATAAACAGGGATTAATTAAAACTTGAAAGTTTACAATTATACATATTTGTATTTATTAAAGTTTATTTTCAAGTTTATTTATTAAAATTTATTTTTAAGTTTGTTTAATATTTAAGTTTATTAACTTAAGTTTGTCTAGAATAGGGATTAGTTCCAACTTTATTCTACTAGTTATTGTTAAGTTTATTTAATTGATACTTAAGTTTATTAACTTAAGTTTGTTTATTAAAACTTTATTTACAACTTTGTTTAAAATAAGTTTTGGTTTTAAGTTTATTTTAAATTCAGGTTTTTAATAAACTTGTTTACAATTATTAAAATATTTTTTACAATTGTAAATTTATTGTTATTAAAATTAATTCAAGTTTATTTATTAAACTAGATTTTACAATAGTATTAATATTAATACATTAATATCGTCTAATAAAAATAAAAAATAAAAATGCGTCGTTGTTGGATGGTAAGATCTTTTATAGCTTTGAGGAGTTTTTTAGGAATACAAAAATCATTCCGAATTAATTTGTGGTACTTCATCGAACCTCTCATTTGTTTTGTTGGCAAGTTTTTGTTTGAGGGAATGTGTTTGTTCGCCCAATTCCTCCAATTTAGTCATTTTAACTCCAAGTAAACGACGGTTTTCTTCTACTCCTCTTCTTTAAAATTAAATAATTTTTATTTTTAAATTTTATTTTTATTTACTAACTTTACATATTTATCTGAAAGACGTTTGTATCTAAAAATAATTATTTTTTTAATTTTAATAAATTCATTTACTCCATTGGGGCATTCTTTTTAGTAACTCCATTAAGTTCAATAAGTCTAAGACGAGCATTAGTTTCTCTAATTTCTTTTAAATCATTTTCATAACTAGATTCAATTGTTTTTACAAATTGTTTTTTGTCTGATTCGATTAGAGCCTCAATACTGTCATTAATCTGAATAAATGGACATTATGAGGTTGGGGCATTATGAAAACTTTACGTCTTTAATTAATTTATGCCAAGAAAGTTTGTCAATATTATTATTCTTCTTTGGAACTGTCCCAAAGGCCATTGACAACCGTCTGGCAGATTGTGAAGTAAATTGGGGGAAGTTGGAAGGGAGAATGGGGAAACAACAATTTTTCTTTGCAAAAGCCTGGAAAAAACTTTTTTTATTTTCTGAAAAATTTTTTTTTCTCTCTCTCTTTCACCTTCAACAGTTTTTGTATTTTATGATTTAATTCATACTCCTCCATTGAAGGTAATTGTACTTCTAATTCTTCCAAACGCGATTTTCTTTGCTTATCAGCTAAATTTTTGAGGGAATTTATTTAAATAAAATTTTAATAAAATAGCTAACAAGTATCTGAAGCTGTTGTCATTTTTCTCTCACTTGAAGTTTTAGTATTATTTCTAATGCTTGAACTGCCTGCTGAGGTGCCAGATATCTCATCTAGAGAGACGGAAGAGGCATGATACTTTAAAAGAAAATTTTTTTTAAATTTCCACTTCTCTCCAGAAATTCACCTTTTCCTGTTCCCCTTTGTGCCTTCTATGAAATCTTGGCAGTCTATGCCAACCACCCGTATTTTCTGAAGTTTTTCGCTTTTGAAAGCGACTCCCTCCTTTTTCTCTCTTTTTATTATTTTTGTAATTATTATTTCCATCAGAATCGTCCATACAACTTGCAGCAGCGCTGTCTTCTGTTGCTGTTGTTTGAACTCCCTCAATTAATGTTTTCTGATTTAGTTCTGACAAGGCAGACTTTCCGTTGCCTTGTGGTGTTCCTGAGGATGAAATGAATAATTATATTCTTTCCGGAAAATAGGCATAGATAGAATAATAATTTTAAAATAATAATCCAGAAAAGTAAATATAGGTAATCGTTATGGAAATAATCATATTCTTTCACGAAAGTATTTTTTAATTCTATGTATATAAACATTCCGGTAAATTATATAGGTATGTAGTAATTATAGTTATACTCCTTCCGGAAAGTTATATATTAATTAAATGTAGTTGTTCCGGAAGACAATTCAGAAAATATAATAATTAATCTTACCAGCAGCCATGCTTTTACTATTTTCTTCTTCACCATCTGAACCCATTTCCACACTTTCCAATGCTTCAAGCAACCTTTGATTTTGTTCCTCACGTGCTAATCTAACCTCGCGATCCTTTTCACTCACTAAAAATGAAATATTTTTGCTTAAAATTTTTTAAACAAATGGTTACATTGTTGTTGTTTTTGTGCAGCTTGTATGGGATTTTGGAGGGCGTCAACTAATTCCCTGTGGGCATCACTCACATAATCTTGTATTTCTATATGAACAAAAAGTGACGGTCCGAGAGGTTTGTTAAAACCATTCCTTAAATCTAAATGTCGATATCCAGGCTGCATTGCTTGAATAGGAATAACACGTTGACATAACATACGTGAAGTGCTGAAAGAATAAATTGTATTTTGTTAGGAATAATTTTTTATTAAATTATTATATTAATATATTCCGGAAACAATAAACTTTGTATTTTCGGAAAAGTAGGTAAATCTTAATATTTTTATACGTCATTTCCGGAAAACAAATTTTATAGAATATTTCCGGAAAGGGATATTTAATATAAGTATTCCTTCCGGAAAATAACTCTCAATCTAAAAAAGTATGTATAACTCGACATTTTTATATATTCTTTCCGGAAAATAAGTTTAGAAAATATCTTCCGGAAACTTTCCTGAGAATAAAGCCATATATTTATTTACCCCTCTTCATATACTGAAAAGCGTAGAAATGCCATCGCCGGCAAAATAATTTTCTCTACACGGAAAGAACTACCACCATAAATATCCATAAAAATAGTGTTAAGTCCATCCGATGTTACTGAAGGTGTTCGGAACATTCTACAAATAATTTTTATATTTCTTTTTTGAATTTATTTATACCTTTTTCTCGAATCCCCTGGAAGTCCAAACAAGTCAATTTCAACATAAACTGCCATTTTTGGTTTATCACAAATTAGAGAAAGTAATTGGACGGAAATAACAGTTAAACAAAGTGAATATGGAACCTTTTTAAATTTACAAAATAAATTTTTCCTTAAATTAACCAAAAAAACTCACAACATTTTCAATTCTATCCAACTCAAAAGGACTAAAACTAAGATTTGGTTCACTCATACAAGCGGGTTTAGCTATATAACCACATTTAGCATTCATTTCAAAAAGGGCAAAATTTATTTGATTGGGTAAATCGGGAGTTTGTAAATTAATTGCAGACATTTGACAACCACTTGAAGGAGAAGGAAAAAATATTTTTTTAATTAGGAAAAAATTTTCTTTACCAATTCCAAAAGATCAAAGGCATATAATTGCTTGAATCAACACGGGATCTTTAATTATTTTTTAATTAAATAAAAATTATTTGATAAAAGATATACCAACCCTTTGGGGTAAACACGTGTAATTTGTCGTATATTATGGTTACTAAATTCTTCTGGATACTATAAAAATTTAATAATTAATTTTAGATTAAAAATACAATTTTACATAGGTATTCTAAGTAAAATTCGAAATTCGATCCGGAAAATAATTTAGAAAAATAAAAACTTTCCGGAACAGAATAAATTAAAAATATTTCCGGAAAACTTGTTTAGAAAATTATAAACTTTCCGGAAAAAGAAAAAAAATCCCAGAAAAATTTCCGGAAAACAAAATAAAACTTTTTTTCCGGAATCAAGTTGTATGTATTTTCTAAAATACATGTTGTATTTTCCAACCTGTTTAAGCAACTCAATAGCTTTAGTTTCATTTAACGAATAAAGTTCTGTGCTAATTTGACGCTCATTACAACGTTCGAAGCTTGTTATTTTTCCCATAGCACGCATCTTTAAAATAAAAAAAAATATTTTTAAATAAAAAAAATATTTTTATAACCCACATAAGTAACTAATTCACTCAATTCTGTTACTGTTGAAGTTGTTGCTTCAGTAATATTTGTATTTGTTGTTGTATTTGTTGAGGTAGATGTTGCTGGTGTGATTGTTGATGATAAAGCTTTGTTGTCAAAGCTTTCAACACTTGTTGTTGTTTGTCTTGTTATGTTGCTCCCAGCAGGCTGATCATCATCACATGACCCTAACTCTCCGATGAAGACTTTAAAAAATTTTTTTCTCTAAATTAATAACTCTGATTTTTAATCTGGATTTTTCCTTTACAATTTTAAATTACAGTTATTAATTAAAAACCTACTCCGTGTAACAGTCCTTTCCTCTTCCAATTCAGGCCTGTCAGTAACCGAATCCATTGATCCTATATTTTCTTTTAAATTAATATTTTTTAATTCTGATATTTTATCCATAGAATTAATAGTTGTTAAAGTATTTAATTGTTCCTTCTGTGGAGTATCAGAAACAGCCCCTCCTCCATTTCTTTTTTCTTCAATTTTATTTTTAATCAAAATTTTTCTTCGCAACAAATTTGGACTGGGCAAACTAACGCCTGGTTTTCCAACTTTAAATGGGAAAAAAATAAATTAGAATTTGTAATTTTGATTTTACAATTCTTAACATTTTTAATAAACTTTAGTAAAATTGTGATTTCAATTTTACAATTTGTAATTTTCTTTCCAAGTTTGTTTTTTGACGTTTGTTTTCCAAGTTTAAAAGCTGGTAAGGTAAAATACAACTTTTAATTTTAGTTCTACAATTTGTATTTCATAACGCCTAGATTTCCAACTTTAATTTTTTTCCCGACATTTTTTCTAATTAAAAAGAAAAAATTACAATTTGTAATTTTTAAAACTTGGATTTGCAACTTGAAAAGCTGGAAATGTAAAATATAAATTGTAATTTTGATCTTACAATTTGTAATTTTCTTAAATATTATGAAACCTTACTAGGGTAATTTTCAATGCTTTCAGTCAATAACAAATCTCCCAGTATTTCCCTGCAATATTGTGCCATCACGACTTGTTGTTTTTGGCTGCAATGATTCTCAAATGATAGGATTACTGGGAGATCAGAAGTAACGAATGCTGTCTCGGCTATTGCTTTGATTACATCCTTTAAATTTAATTAAATGATTAAAATTTTTGCCGAAATCTCTGGTTTAGAATTAATATTTTTTGATTATTCATCAAAATTGTGATCATATTTGTCAAAATCACTAGTATATTTATTCCCTCTTTTATACCTTAAAAAGTATTGTTGTACAAAAACATATATGAGTAGGTCCATGTGTTATCATTGGATCCCCATTAGGCCCGTCCCAGCAATCAAGCTCTACAGAACGGCAACCCGATAGCAAAGCATATCTATATATAGAAACTGAGGAACGGGACTTCATCTGCCTTCCTTTTAGGTAAGTATTGTGTGAAGAGTTGATAAAATAATGACTAAAATTAAATAAATTTTTATTTAAATAATATTTTTAAAAATTATTTAGTTCTTATACATAGCATGGGAATGGGTAAATTAACGCTTAGTTTCCAACGTGAAGAATAAAAAATAAAATTCAAATTATGATTACAAATTGCAAACTTTTGAAGAGAAGCTAAAAATTCTGATTTTTGTATTTTCCTTTTTTAATTTTTATTCTTATTTTTTTTTCATTTCAACTTTATTTTTTTAATATTTTGATTCATGTAATATATTTTATCTTGTATTTTCTTTAGTACTTTCCTTATTTTTATTTAGAAATTTTAATTAATTAATTAATTTTCTAAATAAAATTAAAAGATTCTTTATTTAATTACCTCAAAGGTCTATTTAACGAATCATCATTTTTCTCATAATATTCCTTCATTACGGGTAAATTATATCCACTCAATAAAAATCTAATAAATCCACTCTCATCTAAACAACCACCACCAACATTTTCTTCTTCTTTCCCCTCTTCTTTCCCCTTTTCTTTATCTAAATCAGTTAATTGACATTCATTTACAATTTTTAAAGCAGAATCTGTTGACATTAAAGGATACAAAATTTCATTTAATCTTGTATCCCTTTGATCCTCAATTAAAAATGTGTGAAATTGTGAAAGGTTAATAGAAGAATTATTAAATTTTTGATTAAATATAGCTTCAATGTCGCTCCGATTAATACAAATTTGGTAGAGTTTTAATAAAAATGAATGGTCTAATAAAAGTTTGGAAGTTCGTTGGTGCTTGAAAAAATAATTAAATTAAAATTAAATTCTGATTTTTGTATTTTTGTATTTTGTTTTATTTTGATTTCTTTCTTACAATTTCCTTTAATTCTGATTTTTGTGTTTTCTTTTTCAAATTTGATTCTGTTTTTTTCAAACTTATTCAGTATAAATTCTGATTTTTTATGTTTATTTTATGTATTACAAATTTATTTTAAACATTTATACTTAAAATTTTATTTATTTACCTTATCCTTCAAAATGGGCAATTTTCTAACCAAAATTTCCTCATGTATTTTTCTTTCCTCTTTTTGTTTATCAGAAGGGAAAAGGATTTGTAAAAGTTGTTCAATACTAAAAGATTCTTCATCTGAGAGGGAGCAACGTAGAGGGGCGAAAAGCTTTCTCCAATAAAACCAATTATCGTGAACAGAACGGTGGTGTTTCAAAGCATATTTACGTAATTCCTTTAAAAATATAAACAATTAATTGTAGGTATGTGTTTATTTCTGATTTTTGTATTCTTTTGAGGTTCACTTAAATTCTGATTTCTGTATTTTCCTTTTTCTTTTAATTCTGATTTTTGTATTTTCTCTTGTTTATTAAATTCTGCTTTTGTATTTTAGATATATTAATTCTGATTAGATATTTCTTTTTTTTCTTAAAATTTCTTTTAATTCTGGTTTTGTATTTTAGATACATTAATTCAGATTATTAATTCTGATGTTTACTTTCTTAAATTCTGATTTTTTCTTTTAAATCTTTTCCCTACATTCTGATTTTTCTCTTAAAATTTCTTTTAATTCTGGTTTTGTATTTTCTCCAAATAATTTATTAAATTCTGGTTTTGTATTTTTATGATGTATTCAGATTCTGATTTTTGTATTTTCTCTTATATTAATTTATTAAAATTCTACCTGTACCCAAAGCTTCGCAGTTTCCGCAGACTTTGCAAGAAACACAAAGGACGAGGGACTAACAAATTTTCTCCCATGCATTACAGTTACCATTCCTTGACAAAAATCATTATTTGAAGTATTTGTAGCAAAACCAGTAGCCATTTGTTGTAAAGCTAAAGCCCCATTTTCTGTTGTTATTTTGTTTTTGTCTGGGGAGGTTTGGCCTAACAAAACATCCACAATTTCGTCTAAATAAACAAATTGTTCTAATGTTGTTTCTTTACGAATACAACTGCGACACCATAAAATCTTAAAAAAAATTTTTTTTCGAATTTTTTAAAATTTACAAAAAAAATTTTTTAATTAAAAAAAAATTCTGATTTCTGAATTTCCTTATTTATTTTATTTATTCTGATTTTTGTATTTTCCCTTATTTTTCCTTATTAATTTTCACTCCCAGCCTTATTTACTAAAATTCTTGATAAAAATAAGAAATTCCAAAATTTTTAAGGAAATGATGTATTTTAATATTTTTAATTTATTTTTCTTTTTTATGACTTCATAGTTTGTATGTATTTTAATAAAATATTTAACAAATTAAATTATTAAAATATATTTAAATTTTAATATGCGTCAGACAGACATTTAATTAATTTTTAAAAATAATTTTTTTGAAAGTATAAATTCTTCAAAAAAATAATAAAATAAATTAAGAAGATAAGAAAGAATAACGATTATTATGTTAAAATATTTAATGGATTTTTAATTTTTAAAAATTGATTTTTGAAAAATAATAAAAAAAATTTCAGCTTGACTAAATTGTACATTATATTATTTTAATTTTATATTGATACTATGTAGAATATTAATGATACTTTTATTAATTTACTAGGAGTTGTGTAAAGGTGTGTGAATTTCGCCTTTCATGTTTCGCTTTTTAAATCGACTTTCGCCTTTCGCTTTTAAAAATCTGTTTCGGCAGACATACAAAATTTAAAGTAAATTTTTGAAATTGGTTGACCGCTAGGTAATGCGAGGGGAGGGCTGTCTTAAGCGATACAACCAAATCTAAGTATGATCATTTTATTTACAATTTTTAAGTCAAAAAGCTTTAAACATAATCGAGTCCCAACTCTACTTAATTTTTGACTCCTGTATTTAATTGTAATCTTTCCCCCTCAAATCTCAAATTTATAAATTAATTCCTCACAAAAACCCCGTCTTTTTCAAAAAAATTCCCTCACTTACCAATTCCTCTTCATCAATCCCAATATCCACAATTCTTCTTCCCCCGCCTCCATCTGCCGGGCCATCAAATTTAAATACTCTACAAGGGGGTGGGGCAACAGGTTCCAAATCTTGTTGTGATTCAACAATTACTAATAAACTTGAAGAGACTTTTCTTGTCCTTAAAAATTAATTAATTAATTTAAAAAATTTTTTTTATTTAAATACCGATTTTGATTGTCATAATTATCATCAACTATTTGTTGGTGAACATTACTGGGATTAAGCCAATTATTTTCATTATTAATAATGTTTGTGGTTGCTGCAGTCATTCTTTGTTAAATAAACAAAAATACAACTTTTTTTACAAATTGTAATTTTTTTATAATTAATTTTACAATTTGTAGTTTTTATAGTCAAGTTGGAATTTTATAGTTAGTTTGCAACTTTTTTTACAATTTGTACTTCTTTCCCAACCTTCTTTTACAATTTGTAATTCTGATGTAAAAATTGCAACTTTTTTTACAATTTGTAATTATGTGGTAAAACCTGGAAATTGGTTTACAATTTGTACTTTTATTAATGTAGTTCTGTTGTAAAATTACAATTCTGAAATTCCTTTGTAAATTTTAATTAATTTTACAATTTCTGTTTTAGTTTTATTTTTAATTATTTATTTTTTGTTAATTTTAATTATTATCACAATTTTTTCTAATTTAATAATAAAAATTAATTTTAGCCAAAATTTTTTAATTATTTATTTTTCTCCTAAAAATACTATTTAATATTTATTGAAAAAAGGAACAAAAAAATAAATTCTTTAAAAATAAAAATAAACAGAAACAATTATAAAAACACTGATTAAAATAAATTAAAAATTAAAATATTTTATTTTTTGATAAAATTTCAAAACAGGAAAAGAACAAAAAAAGTCGTGCTAGGATAATTAAATTGCGAAAATTAAAAAATTATTTAATAAAAGATAAGAGGAAGTATGTAAATGTGTGTGTGTGTGGGTTGGTGGTAGGGGGGGGGGGTGAGGGGAGGTTGAGGGAGGAATGCTTTTTTCGTGAAAATTTTTTCTTTAGAATGAGGAATTTATTTTTTTTTGATAAAAATGTGGAATGGAAGCAACTTTTTAAAACAACAAAGATCGGGAACATATTTTTATATGATTTTATTTAGGGAATTTAAGGAAAATGATAAGGAGACTGTTTGCTTGTGAAGGTGGTCTTTGACTGCTTTAAAGCTTAAAACTTTTTTTAAATCAAGATAAGAATGAGAATTTTCGATTACTAAAAAGAGGAGATTCTAAGCTATAAAATAGGTGAAGTAAAAATTTTTTTAAAGATTTTCTTAAAAGATTTAGAAATTTTGAAGTCAAGTTAAATCAGAAATGCTCCTTGAAAAAGGGTTTCTTGACAGGAAAATAATAAGATATAAAATTGATAAAAACGTAAAAATAAATCCTTTTTTGAAATTTTTATGACCTCATCGGATTTTTATTTTTGTCATTTCAAAAAAGAAAGTAATAAATGAAATTTGCATTGACCGTCAATTTAGGTAAATAAATTCTTTTTCTTTTGCTGACTTTTAAAATTGCAACGGAAATGCTAAAAAGAAGAGAAAAATGGGGATAAACATAAATAAATATTTAGGTAAATATCTTTAAAAAATAAATTTATAAAGTTAAAGGAAAATAATGAAAGGCGTTTTTATGTCATTTTTAGGGAGCTAGAAATATGCGGATTTTCAAATGAATAAATAAATTAAATATAGAGCTTATACATGCAGAAGTAATCTTTGACTGAACTTACACAAAATTACCTAATTAAATTGAACCTAAAAAATAAAATTATAAAAGGATAAAATAAATAATTAAATTGTTTATTTAAATTTGAAGGAGGAAATAATTTTAGAGATTTTATAAACTAAATTAAAAATATTTTTTAAAAATCAAAGGAAAAAACAAGAAACGATCCTAATTAGTTAATTATTTCCAAGTTTCAAAATAAACTTTTAAATTTTTATTTAAATAAATAACCAAAAAAATAGTAATTGAGGGGCAAAGAAAGTATAAACAAAAAATTATTTTTCAAAAATTATGCCGGTCACGAGAGAAGAAAGAAAAACACAAAAACAAGGGTTTGTAGGCTGTTTGGTAATAACGTCGAATAAAAATTGAATTTCCGTTGAGTGAAAAGATGATTTTGATGAAATACATATTTAGAGAGACAAAGAGTACGTGTTAAACAAAATAAATAAAAATTTGTGAAAGAAATTGTTTGTAGCAAATAAAGTTTTAATAATCTAATAAGAAAAAGTTGCAACTCAAATTTTGAGAATAATTACAATTGTAAATTAAAAATCAGAACTTTAGCTGGAAAAATCAGAATTTTAAGTTATTAAATCGAATTCTGATCTGATTTGTGTATTTTAAAAAAAAATTCTGATTTTGTAAATAAAATTCTGATTTCTCTAACTAAAATTCTAATTAGTTCTGAAATTCTGATTTAGTAAATTAAAATTCTGATTTTTAATTTACAATTGTAATTATTCTTCAAAATTGTAACTTTATATTTTCATTAATTAAAATTCTAAAAATTCTGATGTTTTCATTTAAAATTCTGATTTTTAATTTTTGACATGTTTTATATCAATTATGCTTTTTTGCCAAGTTGGAAATATATGGGAATAATACAAAAAAATTTTTATATTAAATAAGGGGCTGTGTGACTGCGAATTGGCTGCGATTGTCAAATATGAAGAAGAAATAAATAAAAGGGGGGGATGAATAATGAATTGGGGGAAGAAAAATATTTTATATTTTATTAAAGAATGGCGGAACGAGGGGAAAAATAAATAAATAATAAAGGCAAAAAATTGGTTTTTTGCCTTTATTATTTTTGAAATTTTTTAATGAATTTTAAATTAAAAATAAATTTTTTATAAAAAGATTACATGTCTTGAAAATTTAAGGAAGTGTTTATTTAATTATTAAAGATGGGATAATATAGAATTTTCGCCCTTAGATTGTACACATCAGACCTGCTCATGGATACTGATTTTGATATCCGCATCCGGATATTTACGGCGGATACAGACGGATATCCGCTGGCATTTTCATAATATCTTTATCCATATCCGTATCCATGAGCAGGTCTGGTACACATCTTTAATCAAAAATTGTCAGGTAAACACTGGTTTTTACTCTAAAACTTTTTTGTTAATTAATCCAAAAATTTTTTTATTTAATATTTATTTTGAGCTAATTTAATTTTCTATCTAAAGAATGTCAAAAAGAATTTAAGAAAATTTATTTTACAAAAAGTTTAAAGTTTTTAACTGACTCCAATCAAAACTTCGTCTATAATTTAATTTAATTATACTATTAAAATTTTAATAAAAAAAGATGATTGATTAAAATTAAAAATAAAATAATTATTCAGTCTAGATCAGTTTACCTATTATTTAATGGCCTAATTCTAATATTTGTTTTAAAGTTTAAATCATTTGATTTAAAAAATTTATTTTATTTTTAATTAATTCTCGATTAAATAATGAAAAGAAGATTAATTCTTTTTTATTTATTTAAAAATGTTCATAAAAATTAAAAAAAAATTAGACAAAAAGGTGTCAACAATTTGACGAAGAAAAGTAAAATAATAATAGGTAAATTAGTAATTAATTTAATTATTTAAGGTTTAAAATTATTTGTTTAGGTATGTGACGTCAGCATTGTTTTGATCTACATATCTTTATTTAAAAATTTTTTTATTAATTTTATATCAATCTTATATTAGCTCTTAACACGAAAATTACTAAAAAATCAAAAAATCGAAGACTCTCAGGTTGAATGTCCTACTCCAACAGAATAACCCTTTGTAAGGCATGCCCGGGTTTCAATTAGAGAAAACACATTATGTATAAAAAGCATGATTTTCTTCATTTATCGGCCTATAACTTTTCTTTAATTATTAATTTGATCCTGTTAAGTAAAATAATCAGTACATTCAGAGCTTTAAATAATATAAAACTTAATAGGGAATATCTAAAAATAAAAAAGATTAGGGGGGAATACTTAGCCAATGTGTAAAAAAGGATACTCGCTTTAAATTCAACAAAAATATTTTTTAAATTTAAAGTAATAAATCATTTTTAAACGAAATTTAGGGCAAATAATTAATTTAAAAAGAAAATAAAAAGTACAAAAGTGCAAATAGAAAAGTGCAAAAATACTTGAATAAAATCTGTCCGATCAATTTGAGCGCTGAGTGAAGAAATACACACATTTATAAATAAAAACAACCCCCCGTTTGATTAATAGCAATTGAGTAAAACACAAATATATATTGCGGTTTGGGTGCTTATTAAATAAATTTTAGAGAAAAAAGAAAATAGAAATAAAATTCTGTTTTGTAAAATAAGTTTATTTAAATATAAGGTAGGTAATTATTACTCTTTATTTTTATTTAACCTTTCCGGCTTTTAAAAAGACAAACAAATTTTCCAGTAATATAAATAAGTTTTACAAACCTTTTCCGGATTGTTTGTTTTGTTTGCTTTGTTTAGAAAAAAGTTTTGTTTAAAAACAAGTTTATTACTATTTATTTTTCCGGTTTTTATATAAAACCTTTCAGGTTTGTATTTTTCTGGTTCACTTGATAATTTATCATAAAAGGTTTATTTTCTCTTTTAAAAAAGTTCTTTTTAAAAAAATATATAATAAATTAATTGAAGCAGAATTCTTTTAAAATTATTTTAAAATGCTTAAAATGCTTCATTTAGTTTTTCAAGTTTGAATTGTAAAAAGGTTTATATTTACATTTAAAAAATTAAAAAAATATTTTAAAGGTTTTTAAATTTAAAAAATTATATTTTTTATGAAATTTATTTTAAAAAATTATTTTTGTCGAATAAAACAATCAAATAAGTGAAGTTCTATTTCCTAAAATTCTTGCATTTTGTGGTTGCTCATTACTTCCAAAATTTGATGAAAATGTTCGAGACGTTTTTCTAATTAGAGCACGAATATAATCTAAAAAAATTTTAATTTTTAAAATTTAATTTCCTCTCAAAAACCTCTCATTCTATTTGTAAAAGCTATAAACACAAAAGCATTTACAGAAGCAGAAAGTACATTCAAAACATTCCCAATATGTGAACGAATATAGTCTGTTTTGATTGGACATTTATGTTTAATAATTAATTCCCATTTTCTTCCCAAATTGTAAAGGCTCATTGAATGAAGTAAAAGATAAATAACTATCATGAGTACAATAGATATTGTTGCACGATATTCTTTAAATTAAAGTTTTTACAAATTTACAATTAATTACTGTATAATTAAAGGAATTATTAAAACTTAACGGGAATAATATTACAAATTGTAAAACCTTTCTAGAAATAATTACAATTTGTAAACTATTTTTCGAGGTTAAAACCTGTTCAGACTTCAAGACTTTTAGACTATTTCCGGAATAATTTTACAAATTGTAAAACCTTTCCGGAAATATTATTACAATTTGTAAAACTCCCAAAGTTATAATGTTATAACTAGGGGGCGGATTTTATTGAAATAAAATGTTTTTTTTGCAAATACACTTTGTCGAAAGAAGCTCAAATATGCAATTAGTTTTTCGATATCATGTTTCTGAACGAAGTTACATTTCAATATATTTCAATATTTTGCCAATTTTCCTGTTATTTCAATATTTGGCATATTTTTCAAATTATTTCAATATTTTTGCATATTTTTACTAAAATTTTGGGATTTTTCACAAATTTTAGGAAAAAAGTGAAGAAATTTGGCTTCTTGACATGACAAAATCTAAAAATTTTTGCCTGCGGCGCTGAAAAAAGGGGAAATTTGGCCTATTATGGCAAAACCAAAATGCCCCCTGAACAAGAATCACCAAATTGTACTATGGACCAAGCCACACAAAATGTCCCATTGAAGATAATCACCAATGTCCAATCCCCAATTTAACCCATCTAAAAATGCACAACAGTAAAAATACTCAATTTATCGAAGTATAAACCTAATATGCAGTTTTAAAGACGGGATTAATTTTTTTTCTAAAATTCAACATTTTTTTTTATTTTTTACTAGTGAATAAGCCATGATTTATTTCAATATTTCACTAGTTTTTAGCATTTTTTGTCAATATTTTAGCAGTTTATTTCAATATTTTATGGCCATATTTGGCGAATTTATTTCAATAAAAATCCGCCCCCTAGTTATAACCTCTTCCGGAAACCAAAGAAAATTTGAAATTATTTCCGGAAATTAATAGTTGTAAAACTTTCTGGAAATAATTATAAATTATTTTCTGGAAGCTAAAACTTTCCGGATTTAGGAAGCCATAAACTTTTCCGGAAATTATTACTACCTTGTTTCTGTCGACCAGCAATGCAATTTCCCTCTATATTTTTAAAGCCTTGATTGCTGCAATTGTTTGATTTTATTTTTTGAGATGATTCGGAAGATTGTCTTCGCAGTTTACACAATCCTACTTGTGAAGAAAGAGATAATCTTTGCCGTCGTTGACGCTTCATAATTTCAAAAAGTGTGAGAACAGAAAAAATGACCATCTGACCAAACGGTAGAAAATGAGATAAAATTGGATCAAGAATAGAATAAAAAATTATTCTGTATGGTGACAAAGTCTGCAAGTTTAATTCGAATTAGTATTCATATTTGTGGAAATTTTAGTAAGGATTTTAAAGATGCAATTCGTGAAGGATTTCTTGAAAAGATATTGCAATATTTATTCCGGAAATGATATTACAATTTGATTACAATTTGTAAATAGAACCGGAATAATATTACAATTTGTAAACATTCCGGAAATAATATTTATTAGAATATTTAAAGATTTTCTGAAAATATAATTACATGTTCTAAATATTATATTTCTGGAACTAATATTAAAGTTTGTAATAATTCCGAAATCTAGGTATATTGCAATTTGTAAATAATCTTATAAATAATTAAACATTTATTTCTCTGATACCTCAGTTTTTTCAGGTCGTTTTTGTATTCGTACAATAGGACTCCACTTCCATTGCAATTCAACTACAAATGATGGAACCCTGTAGGCAACAATTATCAAAAACAAAATCGCTAGCAAGACTCTTGCTCTAAAAATTGTGTCATTTGAACGAGCGGATACTGGGCGAGAAATCTAATAAAAAATTTAAATATTTTTTATTGAAAATCTTTTTTCTTCACACTTTCCAGTAACGATGAGCTGACAACGCTGCAATTGTCCTAAATCAAAAAAATTTTGGGCTCTATTTTATACTCGATACCAAATATGTAACATAACTACAGTTTGATAAATTCTTGGAATAATATTGCGCAGAAAGCGCCCCTCAAATAGACAAAAGCTATAAATAGAGAGAGAAAAGTTTCTTTAAACTTTAAATAAAATACCTGTAAAAAGTATTCTCAACAGAATATTGTCCATCACAAAAATCAGGCAACATACTATTTGCCAAAGAAACAATAATGTAGACATGATCAAGAATAAGCAAAGCTTTAAGGTAAACAAGAACACCGGAAACGATTTTAGGGGGCGAACAGAGGCAGAATAATGCTGATCCATTAGCAAAGAGGCCAACAAGTGAGAGAGGTAAAAGAAGGTAGATATTGATACTAGAAAAATAAACTTTATAAAATTCCGAAGGTTTAATTCCATTAAAAAATTCATTCCGGAAAAATTATACTAATTATTCCAGAGCTGTATTCATTCCGGAAGGAACTAATTAAAAATATTTCTTTAACTTTCCGGGAAGTTTTATATTATTTAAATTCATTCCGGAAAAAATTCTTCCACTAAAATTAGTTTTATTCCGGACAGTTCTAAATATTTCCGGAAAGTTATATGTGTTTCTCTAATAATTAAATATAACTCTGGTTACATTCCGGAAAGTTTATTACAATTATTCATTCCGGAAAACAAATAATATTTACACAAACCTAGACAGTAAGTAATACAATTCATAATCATGAACTTTAGGCTCGTGATAATAACACGAATCATTCATAATTAATTTGAAAAAATAAAATAATTTAAAATAAAGATACTCAATTTTCGGTATTTTGTAAAAATAAATAAAGAAATATATATATATATATATATAATATATATATATATATATATATATATATATATATATATATATATATATATATATATATATATATATATATATATATATATATATATATATATAATATATATATATATATATATATATATATATATATATATATATATATATATATATATATATATATATATATATATATATATATATATATATATATATGTATATCTTTTTGGGCAATAAAAATATATGTATAGGGAGCAGCTGTGGGAACATTTTCTCTCTAAATTGGGATAGCCAAAATCTGTGTTGAGAAATTTTGGCCAAATTTTCAACTCTAATATATATATATATATATTACTGCTATATTAGTGAAGGAATGGCTACTACTATTTTATTTACTTTTTGTAGTTAATTTTATTTTTTTGAGGATCGGTTTCGAGGGAGGGGAAGGGGAGGAGGTGGGGGATGCTCTTAATTTGCAAAGTATGTGCTGCAAACTTGTATATAAAATTTGTAAATTATATTTTTTAGAAAAGTAAAAAGGAAAGATTTGAAAATTATGAAACAAGCCTTTAAATAATTTTTCTATAAAATTAAAACTTTAATAAAAGCTATTATTATTTAACGTTTTCTTCTTCTTCACATATTTTCTCATTCTTTCCTTATTTGTTAGTCGAATATTCTTTTTCTGATTTTTACCAACACTTGTACTATCATCTACTCTTATTCTGAATTTAGGTACTAAAGGAAAAGAAAATTTAAAAATAACTAAAGAAAACCCCCTACCATCGCCGTCATAACCTCCAGAATGTAGAGGTACCATTCTTTGCTTTTTATCAATCACTCGACGTATTGGGCTTGCTCTAGCACGTTTTTGTAGTGACATTAAATTGTTTCTCTTTAATTTTGGATTGTCATAGCCATCCTCAATTTTATTTTCTTTGATTTGTTTTTTAATAATTATTTGACGTCTTAAAAGTTTTGTTGACCTTGAATCCCTTCTTTTTATTTTTGCATTAGCCTTTGCTACTTCGTTAGCTGGGGGATTCATATAAGCATAGAGATATGGTTGACTAAATAAATAATTTAAGTAACAAATCGACCCTAGTATTAAAAAAATTAAAAATGTACTTACTTGTAAGTACTTATTAAAATTGTTTTTTTAGCGTTCTTACATTTTGGAAAATTTTCCCCTTGTGTACTTACTTCCAAATTAAATTTTTCAGTTAAACTGAATATTTTTCCGCTCCGATCTCTGATTTATGTTGAATAAAAAGTACCTTCTTGTTCTCAGATGCCGCATACGTGCGAGACGTTGTGCCTCTAATAATAAGAAGATTTTATTATAGTCGAGCCTCATTTTTAGATACCTCCAGAAATGGATTTAAATATCCCTAGTTAAAGATTCGTTTTTTTAATTGACTGACTACAAGGCGGGAGAGAGCTGCCTAAAAGATACACTCGTTAAGGTACCTCTCATTATAGGACAAAGGTTCTCAAGCTGTGTCTATGAACGAGGTTCGATCATAATTTTAAATTTAATTATTACCACTCGGTGGCAACTGTTCAGGGTTACATTTACGTCCACACTTCGCCGTACTCCTGTCTGGCAACCCACTTTTTTTATTCACAACAATAATGCTTTGTGCTGCTGCTACAGGCACTAATGAATGGCCAACATGGGGTAATGAATGAGGAAATGAATGTTTGTGTTGATTATTTGGAAATTTATTTCGTAAAAGTGTTGGGTGTAATGGACGAGATAATTTGTTTGTTCCTTTAAAAAAAGGAAAAATTGAAACAAAAAATATTTTTATTTATTTTAAACCTCCTCCTTCTTCTCCTAAACGTTCAGATTCAAATTTTGTTTCTGCCAAGTCGGAAAAGAGGTTCATATGAGATGGTTTATTGCTGAGTATTTGATGTTGTTTGAAATGTCCTTTAATTACTGGAGGTATATCATCGCGATGTTGAGGAATCTATTGAAATTTTTTTTAAATTATTTCTGTATTTTTAAAGAAAATTTGATTTTTTTAACATTTTAGGATGGAATAAAAAAATTTTCCAATTACCACTTGATCTTTAAGCTTTGAGGAGCGAAACAAATTAGTCTCGTCATCATAAGGTCCCGCATTATTATGTGCGTTGTGTGAAGTTGTTGTGATAAAATTGTTGTTACCAAGATTCGAGGGGGATTGATGGTTGTATGAAGGCACTTGATTTTTAAAAAATTCTCTTTTAATCTCAAAATTAATATATTTTCTAACCATGAGATTTGATTGCCTGTGTTTCTCCACTAATGGTACTTCCCATCCTTCCACCAACCTCTCCTCCTCCTTCAGTTTTTTCCTCTCCACTCTCACCAAATAGACGATTCTTTTCTTGTAATGCCCCCAACCCTACTTTCATGCCACCTTCAAATTTACCAAGTCCAATTCCCCCAGTATTCCCGCCTTGGGGTTTTGCTGCAGTTCCAGAAGGAATGCTGAAACCAGCACCGCCTCCAACATATCGGACGTGGCTTAATACTGTCTTTGGAGCATTTTTCATAAAAACTCCTATCAAATACGCTAATTTTTTAAATTTTTCAGAATTTTTTTCACCATTCTCTGAGAGGAGTAAACCGCCATCTCCAAAATATACTCCTTTATATGTTGCACATTCACTTGCAGATATACACGCTATTTTTTAAAATTTTAATTAAAAAATTTTATTTAAAAATTTGCCTCCATCATGTGCCCGAACAAATCCTTTCTTTGTCTGACACTCACAACGTGCTGGTTTACATTCCTTACTGCATTTGAGCTTAAAAATTTAAAATAAAACACTCCGGAAAACATTTAAAAATTATTGTTTAATTAATATAAAAGAAATACTTTATTTTAAATTTCCGGAATATAAGTTATAGATTTCCGGAAATATTATAGTCATTATTTTTACATTTCCGGAAAGTTTTTCATATCTGATATGTTGCTCTTATTTTTGTAATATTCTATTTTCCGGAAAAATATTATTTTAATTCTATTTTCCGGAAACTTACCACTACAGGTTCTTTACACGTCCCCTCACACCCACCACATTCAATATATTGCTCATTTGCCTGACAATCTTTTAGAAAGTCTGATGAATAAATACATTTACTATTTGTTAGTACAATGGCAAATAATAAAATATATTTTCTATTCATTTATTTACATTAAATATTAAATTTAATTTTAATTTTAAATTATAATTAATTGAGCGTGTTAAAAACAATTATGTGACGTCAAAAAATTTTTTTCGTTTAATTTTTAACAGAGAATAACAATTTAATTTAACAAGTAAAAACAACCCTTGTAATTTTATAAAATTAAAAAAATAAAATTATGAAAATAAAAAAAAACAAAGTCATGATGCAATGTTATAAAACGGGTTTTGGGAAGTAAATAGAACTAATAATAAAAAAGTTTATTCGAGTGAAAGCGCGCAGATTGACCGAAAATAAGCAAAAAATGGAAATTGAGGCAAATTTTTAAAAATAAATTTTTCTAAAAACATTGTTTCCCTTTTGAATGTTTTAAAATTTAAATTAACAACAATTATGTACATGTTTATAAATGTTTAAAAATACAAAACAAACTTAAACTTTTGCAAAGATATAATTTAATATGTAGGTAAGAATTGTAAAACATTTATTGTAATGTTTTTATTAACAACAAAAACAATGTTTTTATAAGAACATTTCCGGAAAGATTGTAAAATGTTTTCCGGAAATTTTATATTCTTTCCAAAACAGCAAAAACAAAATGTCTTCCGGAAAAGTTAATTTAAATTAAATAAACTTTTCCGGAAAAACATTTCCTCCAAACAATGTCTATAAATTATTTATTTATTGCGCAACACAACAATAATGAACACCTCCTCATAAATTAATTTAAAGTGTTAAATCATCCATACTATAAAATCTGCAATAAATTAGGTAAAAAGTTCATAAAAAATTTTTATCGTGTCATCGGATCAATTTTTATTTTTTTTTCTTACTATTTACTATAATCCTGTTTATAATTGGATTTCATTTTTTTATTCTTTCTTTTAAGAAATATTTATTTTTTAATGCCACACACACACTTGTTATAATCTAATTTAGTCCAAAAATTTAAAAAAAAAATAAATTTTAGAAAAATTTAAAAATTTATGAAAATTTCATTCAAAATTAAATTTTTTTCTTCTCGTCAAACATCCTTCTTTCTTCAACTCAAATAATTATTATTTGTTTTCACTTTAGTTGTAGCCTTTTGTCTCAATCGTTGACGTTCGTCAGCATAAGCCTTCTGATACCATTTTGCTATCGGCGTCATTTCTTTTACTGGTCTAACCGGCGCCCTCATTTTTCCATTTCTTGAAGGTATTTTTGGCCAACTTTAATTAAAAAAATATCTTTTTTTATTTTTTTAAATTTAAAACCCTGAAGGAGGCGTCATCTCGTTTTGCTCAAAACGTTGTTGTTTTTGCCGTTGTTTTTTATTTTCGGTAGTTCTACTTTGTTTTTCACCAGAAGAATTATATAACGATAAAATAATTAATAAAACACAAAATATTTTAATTAAATGGTCAGAAAACATTTTTTGTAAAATTTGTGGATATGTATTATTTATTAGGATAAATGAGAAAAGGGAAGAAAATCTGGTAGTAATATGTAAACTTAAGTAAAATAAAAGGAGAAAAACACAAATAAAATATAAAAAGAAATACAAACAAAGAAACAAGTTTTATTTGTTTATTTTTAATATCTAGATTAAATAAATAAACTTTCCGGAATATATAGTGGGAGTATACTAAAAACTTGAGAAATAAAATTAAGAACCTTCCGGAAAGTATTTCTTTTCCGGAAATTTTATTAGAAACATCAGTAAAATAATAATAACAAACTTGAAGGAATATGTTAAAAGAGAAAGGTTTAGCAAAAGTTTAACACCATCTAACATGGGACCTCCAGACATTTATTGCTAGGAGCTTTCGCTCACCGCTTATAGGAGCTCAGCTCTAATACTGAGATACCGGGACATAAACTAATACTTTATCTTCTCTAGGGTTTTGCCGGAAGTTCCGGTTCCGGTTCCGGTCAAATTTTCGGTTCCGGCGAAACCCTACTCTTTTCCCTTTTCAGATCGTTTAACCCCCTCCTAATGTAAGTGTTTTAAATGCTCTAGGTGAATCATCATTACAAAAACTTAAGTAGCTAAATGAATATTTATATTGAAACAACAGATGAATAAAAGTTTAATTGGGGATATTTGAGATATTGTGCATATCGTTTAAATAATTTCTCTTACCCGCAGCCAATCATTTTTTAGAAGATGTATCTTAAATTATTTTATCTTCATTGGATTATCTTATAGTGATTTCAGATTAACAAAAATTGAATTAATGTTAAATTAAATTTAAAAAATTGAGATAATTAATTTTTATCTTTTTTTTTTGTAATTTAAATTAAATTATCGAAGTATTTCCTAACTTTATCAATTAGATTATAAAAATTAAATAAATTTAGTAATTTCAATTTAATAATTTTTTACTAAAAATAAATTGTTAGACACAAATTAAATTTAAATATTCATTAATCCTCTGTACCTAATTTTAAATTTAATAATTTTTTATAAAAAATTTAAAATTAAATATCTTTCATTTTTCAATTAAAAAATACAAAAATTTAAATATTAAAAATGTTTAATTAATCGGCACATTTATTACCTGGTTTTTCATAACGTGCGAAAAAAAATTCTTTTTAAACAAGAATATTAGTCCACTACAAAAATTGTTGTTTACACATTTTAGTAAAAGTATAAAAATATTTGTTTAAAAAAAATTCTTATTTCGTGTATATCATTTAAACTTTAATTCACATATACATAAATTTGTTTAATTAAAATATTACGGTAATATATTTGTAATTTTAATTAATTAATAAAAATAGGTGTATATAAATACGAGAAATTATGGGACTTTAATTAATGGGTTGACCCAAAAAGAATGAGCCCTTTTTTGGGCTAGAATTGTACACTGGGAATTAATTCCTAGGGGCCTATTTTACAATGAAACGGAAACATTCCGGAAAACATTTAACAACTTTTCCGGAAAATGTTTTAAAAATTATTTTATAACATTATTTCAACCTTCACGGAAAAGCTTGTTTTTAATTTTAAAAAAGTTTTTTAAAAAATAATACAACTTTTGTTTGTTTGCGTTTTAAAAATATGTTTGAAATAATTTACTTTTAAATAATTGTTAATTAAAATTTAATTTAAAAATTAAATAATTAGCTTTTAAATAACTGCCTTTTAATTTTATAATAAATAAATTAATTAATAGTAATCTTCAATGACAATCCAATTTTTTGTTTGGCTTTCCTCTTTAAGAATTCAATTTATTTATTTTGCAATTGTAATTAGCCTTCCTTCGATAATTCTATATTTAATTGAAATAATTACAATTATTGGAAATAAAGAATTCCACAATCCTTTTTACAAACTTTTTTTAATTCGTTCTGTTCCGGTAAGTTTATTTTACAATTACAAATACTGGAAAACATTTCCGGAAAAACATATTTTTAAAACATGTTTATTTTAAATATCCGGAAAACATGCTTGTAAAAATACATATGTTTCCGGAAATTGTTTTTTCCGGAAGAACATCTTTTCGGAAAAACATGATAATTTTTCGGAAAAACTACTAGTTTTCAATTAATAATTTCAGAACGTTCTCTACACACTCGACTCTTATTATTGTTATCGCCTAACAGTTCTTTTCGGTAATTGGCTATATCCTTTTTACGATTTATTGCCAAATTGGATGTTACGTCTTTCTTTCTTCCTCACATATACTACAGTGTTAGCTGATTTTTTGGCAACTTCTTTACATAGTTCTTGCAAATCGTTGGACTGCAATTATAAAGCCTGTTAGTTATAAAAAGGTAGTAATAGAATTTAATAAATTGACTTTTGTAATCTGTTAATATTTGTCAAAATTATTCCGGAAAACATTATTTATTTAATATTGTTTTGTTTCCTGACTTAATTCTTTTTTCGGAAAATGTTCAAATTTAAACAAGTTTTGAGAATGTTCGAATATTTTTATTCTGGAAAATTAGCAAAACTTTTTTACAAACAAAATCTGAAACTTTACAATTCCCTCAAGGTTTGGAATAAACTTATTTTACTTTCTGCATTGGCAGTGTTTGGAATTCCAACTTTATTGTATATACCAATACTCACTGTAAATTGTTACCTTCAGAATGATACAAGTTCTGGAAGTTTTTACATAAATCAGGACAAAGTTGTTAGTTAACTTTTTAAATTTTAAATAAAATATTTAATAAAATTTTTAGACTTTTTATCAAGGATTTCCATTAAACGTTTTTCTCTGCGTCAGTTTTTTGGTTGTTTGTATTCTTCTTAATATTGCAACTTTAATTTCTTATCGAAAACATTGCAAGAAGGATAAAAGAAATAAAAGTAATCAACAAATACAACATGAAAGGACTGAATATAAATTAATGGTTTATGCTATTGCTACTTTTATTGGGCATTTAATTATTGTTTTAGAACAAGTAAATAATTATATAGCTCCGGAAAAACATTGTATTAAGTTTCCGGAAAATGTTTAAATTAATTAAGATTCCGGAAAACATTGTTTTATCTTTAATTTTTTCCCGGAAAAACATTGTTTATTTTAGTTTTTAGAAAAACATTCTTTAGATTAATTCACTGTAATATTTCTCCAGAAAACATTGTTTTATCAAGTTTTACTTCAGGAAATGTTTGGAAACCCAATTTTTAAAAAACTTTGTTTTATCTTTAATTTCTTTTTTGAAAAACATTGTTTAAGTAAATTAATTTCCGTAAAACAAGTTTCAACAATGTTTTTTTAAATAATTTTCATTTTCTCAATTATTTAGCTCTCAACAACAATATTTAAACAACCTGAATATGCTGCTGCTGTAATAACTCAATATCCTTGGACAATGGATTTTGGTTCTGTTGTTTTGCCTAGTTGGTTATTGTTTTGGGCTAGTGATAATTTTAGAAAATTTATTTTTAAAAAATTTTGCCCAAAATTTTTACAAAAAATTAGTATTACAATTAAATTTAACGCTGTGCAACAAGCAACAATGGTTAAGCCTGTTAATACTGTGCAGAATAGAACAACTTAGAAATAAATTTACAATTCATTTTGTAATTTACAATTATCCATTTGATCTATTTGTAAAATACTTTACTACAAATTGTAATTATATCAGAAATTGTAATTTTCAGAATAACGAATTTATATTGTACTCATATTTACAGTTGTAAAAATTTAAAAACTTTTTTCAGAATTTGTAAAATTGTAATTTCAAATAATTGTGCATTTACAAATTCTGATTTTATCAAAAACAAAATTATAATTTTCAGAAAATAAACTTTTCACTCCTAACAAAACCAGAATAAATATCAGAATTTGTAATATTTTTATACAATTAACTGGCAAGTTTAAAAATAAAAAATATCATTAATTGAGGAGTATTTTAAATTAATTTTTTAAAAACAATAAAAGGCAGTGTTTAAGCATAAAATTAAGAAAATTATGAGAAGGTAGTATTTTTAAATTTTAATCATCATCAAAATCATCATTCCATTTATTTTCATCATAAATGTCTTCATACTCCTTGGAAAATTCAATAAATCTTTTTGTTTCATTATTATTAATTTCAATTTGATTTTTTAAAGATGGCGGGGAAGGTGGCAGTACTTTTGGACGAATAAAAGAATTAGAAAGTCCAGAAGAAGTAAGTGGTGGTGGAAGGGGTGGAGGTGGTCTTTTTGGTCTGTTGAGGGTGTTGGAAGAATAACTAAAGAAAGATCAGAATTTTAAAAAATCAGAATTTTAGAAATCAGAAAAAAATCAGAATTTTATTAATCTTTATATTCTCTCAGATAAAATTCAGAATTTGTAAATTGAAATTCAGATTATAATTGTTAGTTTACAAATTCTGATTTTATTAAAACGAAAATACCAATTTAGAAAATAAGCTTTAATTGCAATTACAAATTCAGATTTTCTGATATTGCAATAAAACAAGTTTTAAAACAAATTTCTGATTTTCTTATTATCTGTACTTACTTACCAAAGAGTATTTTTCAACGGTGGTGGGGGAGGTGGTCTAACGGGTCTTCTAACAATATCGCAACTTCGACTGCCTGAATTGAACTGACTCTAAAATTTAATAAAAATACTTTTTTATTAATTAATTAATTTACATTTAATCGTTTCCTTCGTCTTCTTACAATCATTCCACTACATATTGACCATTTTATACGTTCCCAAAGGGCTCGAAGCCGACTAGTTAACAACCATTCAACAAACGGCAGTCTAATTGTTTTTATCGTTGTTTGCTCGGCTGGTAATTCGACAGAGACATGTTTGGTAGAAAGAGGGGTTGTTGAGGGCTTTTGTTGGGGAGTTTTGACGGCTATTTTACTATTATTTTTCTCTCCTCCAACAAAAGGAGGTATAGGCACAAAGAAATGATAATAACGTCTACGGCATTTTGGAGAATTGACAGATGTTTGGGGTAAACGAGCAACTGCACAGGGAAAGAGGAGCCATAGAAGAAATGGGCCTGATGCTATAAGTCCAAAAATGATTCCTAGTAGCCACTGTAATGGAAAAAATTCAGAATTTTATATTAAGTCAGGGGTATATTCTTTTCCGAAAGCAATAACCTTTCCGAAAAGTCTATCTTAAAAACATTTGTATTTTCCGGAAATTGTAAAATTGTAAACCCTCAAATTTGTAATGTATTTAAACTTACAACAGCCCATATCGGCCATCTCCTAATACATTTTTCCGGTTCACAATTCCACTCATTACATTTATCAGCAAGCCCACAATCACATTGCTCTCCCTCTTCATAAACCCCATTACCACAAATTGGTAGTGAGGAAGTGTGAGCCTCTGCTTTTGGTTCGCGCAGTAGACAGCGTGTGCGCAAAGCCATATTTACCATTAATTGTAATGTACAGTCTTGGTCAAAACCACTTGAATAAAATATTTTTTATTCAAAGAAAATTTTTAAATTTTATTTACGGAATTTTTAAACATCCAGCTCCAGAAATACGCCTATCAAGCATAGCATTGCTTTCCAATTTTTTCTCTCCTTCCTTATTTTCTCTTTTATTTTGTAATCGGTGTTTTTCTGGATTATTTAAATTATTACAAGCACAATTTGGAACATTCAAAGTTTCGTTTTCTGGACGGTGTGGGACTCCAATAAGATGAGCTACTTCATGAAAGAATATAGAAGCCATAGCTTCTGGGTTGTGAGGATAAAACTTTAAAAAATAATTTATTAAGATTAAATAATAATTCGAACCCCAGCAAGCATTACACTCTTGGAATTACACATTCCACCAACAAAAGCAAGTCCCCCCGCATAACGATAACTAATTAAAACAGCAAAATCATGAAAAGGAAGTTGTGCCATTCTTGAATTACGGTAAAGCTCGAAAGTGTAAAGTGACAAATCATCCCGGAATGTCTCCAAAACATCGACAACAATTAAACGGAGATTTATTTGATAAAAATACTGGAATAATTTTTTAGATATTTTTTTAAAATTTAAGGGAAAAACTTGCATTATTTGCTTCTTTGGCCAGACGCATTACCTCGCGTTTAACGATTACATGCTCGCGTCTGTAGTGGTCAGACTTTAAAAAATATCAATAAAGATCATTATTTCTTAATTCCAACCGTTTTTAAATCAACAAAAATAAGAGCATACAAATAAATATTTATATGAGGATCTAATGCTGCTAAAGAATAATCTGGAGCTGGATCGCCCCAAACTGCTGGAGCCCTTCTCCAACGGTGGTGGCGGCGGAGTTGATGGTTAGATGGGGAAATGTTGGAAGTGAGAGGTGATATAAAACATTTTTGAGCTTCATCGTTATTTGCCTTATATGAAAAGAGAAATTTTAGCAAATTTGATTAAAAATTTCTTTTACAGCTCTTTAAACAAACGATAAAACCGAGCGTTTAAAAAGCTGTAAGAGAAAAGTTAATTATTAAATTAATTTTTGGGTTACAATTGAGGATAACTGGTTTAAAAATCATTTTTGAATTCTTTCAAAAATTTAAAATAAATCTGACCTGATTTCTAATAAAAGACCCGTTAAATCTGTCTTTGTCTTTAATGTAGTTTTGTTCCAGTTTTTCTCCGAAATTATTTTTTAAGCAATAAATAGGTAATAAAATTACAAATATCCAAAGTATTAAATATATTAATGTGGATTGGAGTAACCATTGTGAAAATAACATTCGTGTCCGTATATACGGCTCTCATTACATTATAGGCCGCTCCACTTAAATTTTGATAAAAAGTTTTAAAGAATTTTTTAATTTTTTAGAAAATAAACTTGGAAATTACAAATTGCGAATATAAAAATGAAAGAATTGTAATAAATTGGAAAATACAAATTTTATAAAATATTGAAATATGTAGATGTTTTATTCTAAACATCACTAAAAAACATCTCTATTTTAGTTTAAATTTTTTCCTTTTTTCTTATCTAAAAATTCCCGCAAGTAAATCATAAGATTTTACTTTTTTGACTTCTTTATTTTTTAAATTAATTCTTTAAAATCTACTAAAATGTTCGGCAAAAGGTCTCTGATAAAATTAAAAATAATTGGGTTAATTTTACTGATAAGATAATTTCTCTTTGTCTGTTTTTTGGATTTGTAAACAAAAATAAACTCTTAAAAAACATTCAAATAAAATATATTTTTAAAAATAAATAAAAATAAATTTCCTGAGAAAAACCAAGGAAAACCCTAAAGTGAGAAACAGATATATCGCTGACCACTAGTCACTAAGTAACTAAGTAAAAGGAGAATCAATGCTAGCTGTGGAAGGAGGAAAATGGACAAAACACGGATATGGCCACAGCTCTGGCGGCCACTTAGAAA
Source organism: Meloidogyne arenaria (assembly GCA_036172955.1). Classification (NCBI taxonomy): domain Eukaryota; kingdom Metazoa; phylum Nematoda; class Chromadorea; order Rhabditida; family Meloidogynidae; genus Meloidogyne; species Meloidogyne arenaria. The sequence goes on from JARQAB010000010.1 coordinate 955,586, forward strand.
AACTTTGTAGAGGTGCTGGGCAAATAATGGTCAAATAGTACATTGCAAGTACAAACTTAAAAATAAAACTTTAAAATAAAATAATTAAAAAAATAAACTTAGAAAACACAAATTGTAAAAATAAGTTTTGAAAAATTACAATTTGCAAAAATAAACTTGGAAAAATACAAATTGTAAAAATTACAATTTTAAGCTTAAAATAAAAAATAAACTTGAAAAATACAAATCTGACAATAAAATTGTAAATTCCCAAGAGTTTTGTAAATATTTTAAAAGTTTTATATTTTTGGTTATTTATTTATAATGTCCATTTACACTTACAAATCTCTCTCTCTTTTCTCTCCCTCTCTGTGGAATTGCCAAAAATTTAAAGAAAGCGCCGCAATGGACAAATGGCCATTGGCCTAGCCCCTTAGCACCACTCCACACTATCCACTCTCCCCCATCCAACACAAGTCTATGTTCTTCTCGGATTTCTTTTTTGAAAAAAACTAGGCTAAGAAACAAAAAATAAATAGAGGGTAGAAGAAGAAATAAATAAATATTTTTTAACAGTTTATTTTTTTGGATGAATGACACAAACATTTTTATTTGATAAATGACCTGTTCTCCTAAAAAATATTTATTTGTTGAGGAGAAGATTTATTTATTTAAGTAATGAATAAAAATAAAACTAAATTTTTTAGTTTATTTTTGCTAGAAATTTTTCCTTTAAATTTTCTTTTAAAAAAATTTTTTTGATAAAATTGTAAAATAACTTTAAAAAATATTTGCCTTTTAAATATGAAAGAGATAAACAAAAACAGCTGGACATTACTTACTCTATATCTCTTCAAAAATAATAATAAAAAAGCGTCTGTTGACCAAAATAAATTTTTTTTTGGAAACGATTTTTGATGATCCAATAAAAAAAGCAAAAATTCTTCTCAAAAAGCCAGTTCATCCACCAGACATTTTTATATTTTTTAGGATGAAAGATATAAGCGATCCTTCCCGTGCCATCTTTTTTACCATAAATGAAAGAAAGAATAACATTATTTTAGAGTTTTAATGTGAAGAAAAACTGGCGAACATCTGTATAAGTTAATAAGCTTAAGATTTGTCTGACATGTGTAAAAATATATTTTTTTATTAATAGGTTGTGTAAAATAAACACAAAGTTAATAATAAATAAAAACTTGGAAATTACAAATTGTAAAACTTAAATATTGGAAATTACAATTGTAAAACAAGTAATCTTTAGAATACAATTTGTAAATAATAGAAACTTGGAAATCGCAAATTGTAAAAATATTAAAACTTGGGAATTACAAATTGTAAAACAAGTAATGTCTAAAATACAATTTGTAAATAAATACAAACTTTAAAATTACAAATTGTAAAAATTAAAACTTGTAAATTAAAAATTGTAAAACGAGTAATATTTGAAGTACAATTTGTAAATAATAGAAACTTGGAAATCGCAAATTGTAAACAATTAAACTTAGGAATTACAAATTGTGAAAGAAATAAAAATTAAAAATTATAATTGTATAAAAATTAAAACTTTGAAATTAAAAATTGTAAAGTAAGGCATAATATTTACAATTAAGAAAAATAGACGTGGAATATAAATAATAAAAAAATAAATAAATTCACAATTAGTGAAAAAAGTTAAAGACAACAATTAAATTATGAAAATTGCTTGTAGAAGTTACAAATATAGAAATAAAATATAAATAAATTCTAAATATAGTTTTCCAAATTTTTTATTTTTTTTCTGTTATATATTTTGGCTTTCAATTTTACTTTTTTTATAAATTTATTACCATTTTTATTATCATTTTTAGTCGCGACATGTTTTATATATTATTGCCAATTTTTTTTCTGATAATAAAATAGACAATGAAAAAAAATATTTGGAGAATAATCAGAACAATATTTGATATTTTTTATTTAAAAAATAATTTTTGGTGTATAATTTAAATAATTTATAGTTATTTTTCCTGTGTTTTAATGTTCACGAGACTATTTTTGGTGGTTTCTATTTTTGGTAGGCCATAATGGCAAGTCAGTTGTTAATGGCATAAACTCTATCATTGCCAGGTGATTTTTGCTGACTACTTTAAGCTAAAAATAAATAAGAGGGAATGACCTGGTTTTAGTCAGCTAATGTGACAAACTTTCTCTTTTCAATTATTACACAAACTTAAATAAACTTTAAAAAATTATTGCAAGTTTGTTCATTAAAGAGAAGATAGGATAAAAATACAAACTTAAATAGAAAAAGTGCAAACTTGAAAGGATAAATATTGGGGAATAAACTTGAAAAAACACAAATCGTAAAACTTGAGAAGAAAAAAACAAACTTGAATAGAGAAATAGTATTGAGGAAAAATAAACTTGAAAAAATACAAATTGTAAAATACAAAAATAATAAATACAACCTTGGAAAAACTAAACTTGAAAAACACATATTTTAAGTTGTGTGATATTCAAGTTTTAAAAAATCTGAATAAAAATACAAGCTCCAATAGAAAAAAATAAACTTGGAAACACAAATTGTAAAAATAAATTTACAAATTGTAAAATTAGACAAACTTTAATACCACAAAACTTTTAAATTATGTAAATTTTAATAAAACATTTATTTTGCTCTCAAACTAAAAAAGGAAGTGTGCATAAAAATATGTCTACATAAAAAATTTCAGTTGCGTGCAGTATAATGAAGTAAAATGAATAATCCACCTCCTGTCGGCCAATAATTCGGACATTTTTTCTTCTTTATTCTCCAGCCTAATTCTTTTAAAAAAAGAGGCATTAATCCGTCGTTTCCGCTCTTGTCCCATAAATATATTTATTTAATTTTAGTTTAATTTGGGGGGAATTGAGGGGGAACTAGAGTCTGAGGGGGATTTGAAGGATAATAGAAGGGAGACAAAATATACATATATTAAAGAATTTGTACTAAGATTTATTGGATTTTCTTCTTTCTCCTTGATGTCTAGCTGTGAAATAAACAAAGAAAATTTGCCAAAATTACTCAGAAAATGCGCGGATAAAAAATATAATTTATTTTTTGGAAATTAATTAGAAAATTTGAAAAAAATTAAAAACTAAAAAAAATATTTAAAATGTATATATCTATCAAAATTGAGATTATTCTTAAAAAACTTCTTTATATATATTTAATCATCAACAGAACACAAAGCTTCCTTTAGCAGGAAAGAAGCGTTATCCTCCTCAATAGCTACAAAACGTTCTTGACGCTTTGAGAAAAAATAACTTTAAAAAAATTCTTTAGAAAATAAAAATAAATTTATTTTTATTTACAGTTCTCCAGTAAATATATCTAGCCAAAATGCTTGTAGACCAACAAGCCTTTTCTCTATATGTTCTCGTAAAAATTCGTGTGAAGCTATATTTGTTAGTTGTTGTAGTGTATTTATTTGTGATAATTTGTCTTCAACGCCATAATTATTTTCTGGATCGATTTGGGCAGTAAATCTTTTAAAATTTCGAAAATTTCGTTTTAAATACGAAATTTCGTGAATTTTCAAAATTTCGTAAAAAATATTTTTTCTTCACCTCATCAACCCATTTTCTGAAGCAAATTCCAATTTTTTACAACTTTCTCCACTTTTAACAAGTTTATCAAGCTTTTGGATGCTCAAATGGCCATTATGCCTTAACCAATGGTCCATAGGAGATTCGGGGTCAAATGCCCTTCCATTATAGAGTTGATAAAGGGTATTTATTGCCTTACAGTCTGAATGGCCACAAACAAGTACTTGACAGACATTTCCACGCCTGAAAAGGAAAATTGACACAATGAATTTTGGGCATTTTGAAAATTGGACGTTTTGAAAATTTAAACCCAACTTTATTGCCAATTCGAGAGCAGCAGGTTCAGTTGTAACAGAAACTTCTGATGCAGTTCCACCTATTTTTATAAGAAAAATTGTTCGAAGCAATTTCTCGAAAATTACCAAAATTCCGTGCAAGGGGCACCATATTCGCTGAATTTCTGACAACAAAAAGATCACCTATACGGGCCTGCATAAACTTCGATGGCTGCAATCTGTCAGAAAATGGACATTTTTTAACTTTGACTTGGCGTTTTGTAATTTTTTCACCTCGAATCCATACACGTAAACAAAACTGCTCGAGGGTCGGGATGGTCACGAACTCGTTCAAATTCTTTAACCATTGCTGGGCGTTTAAATTTCCTGAAGAGTAGAATTCCATCAAATATTCGTTTTATACTTTCGTGCATTAAAAACAACTTTAAAAAATAAAAATTTTTGTCGGCAATTATGGCAAACTTAAAATTAATAAAAGATAAAAAAATTTAAAAATTCAATATTTATTTAACCACAACAATTCTCTCTCCACTTTTATTCCGCACTATTTTATCATATGCAGTATACTCATAAATGGTCTCATCGCCAATCGATGAGCGAAAAATAAATGTAGTTTCGGTTGGGTTAAGTTAAAAAAGGTCTTTTTTAAGAGGGCATTTAATGACTAAATTTTTTAAGAAGATTAAATTAAATTTTGAGAATATTTTGTAACTCTCGATCTTCTCTTCAATTAGAAAAAATTAAATTTAAAGCTTAACCCGTTCAAAAGTTATAGAACATCAAGAAATGTCAACTACAATTTAAGTCGCCTTGATAAAAACAAAAAGTGTTTAAAAAAAGGTTTTAAAAATCAAAAAATAAATTAAAAAAACAAAAATTTATTAAAAACAAATTTTAAAAATATATAATTTTATCATTTAATTAAAATTTCAACGAACGGATTCGAACCCGTGACCTATTCCAAAAATTAAACCACTTAACCACAAATAACAAAATTTTAAAACTAATCAGGATAAGGAGTACCATGCAATGGCGAAACTTTTTCTTTATCACTAAGCCTCTTATCTTCTTTTTTGGCGCCGGGAATGTGTTCAAAATCTTTTTCTTTATATTCAGGAAAGCCTTTGTCTTTTTCTACAGCCCCTCCTTTTGTAGCAACTGTTGGCGCTCTTTTTTCTGTTTCTGCATCGGCTTCTAATTGTTGCTGAAAAGAAAAAAAAGTTTGAAAAAATATTTGGAGAACCACAACGATTTTTTAATTTTCAAAAATTTTTTTAATCACCCACCAACAAAAAAAATTTTAAAATAGCGAACGGACTCGAACTCATGACTTATTCCAAAAATTAACCCACTTAGAAACAAAACTTTAAAGAAAAATCCCTTAATAAATTACCTGCTGTCTAGCTCTATTAAGCCTAATCTCCTCTTCTGAAGGCGGAAATCGACGAGTCATTTTTGTCCAAGAAAGCCACTCAACTGGCGGGTCTGGAGCGCCAGGTGCTGGGTCATAACCTCTAATATAAATTTAAAATTTATTAAAAAACACAAAAAAACCTCGAAACATTTCCCGAACTTCTCGGCTTAGACAATTCGTAGTACCTATTTCCATATTGATCTTCTCCAATATATTGTTTTGGAAGCTTTGTATCTGCCCAAAGTAATTTCCAAATTGTTAACCACGGGCCTGGACGTGTAGGTTTGTTGCTCATTTTTTAAAGAAAACTAAAATTTACAAGAAATAAAATATAAAAGCATATGTACACTATTTCGCAATAATGAGAAAAAAAGGAAAAACAACACAACGCCAAAGAATAAGTTGAATTTTAAAAGACGGTTCATTGCCGAAAAACAAATCCGCTTACCGTAAATGCTGAAATAATGTCCCTCTCTCAAATAAAAATGGGAGTGTTATATGCTGAAATAATGTCCCTCTCTCAAATAACAAAAAAAAATAATAACTCTTCTTAAAAATAGTTATAATTAGCCTTTTAAAAAAGCTCAAATAATTACCCCCTCCCTATAATGTTACATCTTTAATATTTTCCAAAGAACTTTAATTCAAAATAAAATATAACACTCCCATTTTTAATTTGTAATAAGACAATTTATCTCTATACTTTCAATCGAAAATCCTTTATTAAATCAATCTTGGATTATTATATTCTTTTCTTTATTTATTTTTTATTCAAAAAATGTCATTTCTTTTATTTTTCCGTTTAACCCGATTTTTTCTTTTAAGAATTTTTCATTTAATAAAAATCTATATTAATTACCTAAAAATAAAAAATCCATTAATTTATTTAATTTTATTAATTTTAATTTTATTTTCAATTAATTTTTTGTCAAATTTTCAACAAAAACAAAACTTCCCCCCTCCGCTTCTCCCATTTTGTGAAAAAAATTCTTTAAATTATTTTTATAAGGTTTAGAAAAATATTTTTTTGTTAAATTCTTAAAATTCAAGATATATTCTCTATCAGAATATCCTCAACCAGACCCAACTCCTTTAAATTGGATAAACATTAAATTTAAATTGGAGCCTTCAATAAATTCAATATCACTAAATTTGTGTAAAATAAACAAGTTTAATTATTTTTCAAGTTTATTTATTGTTGTAATTTCGAAACTTGAACATTTTAAACGAAGAAGTTTGTTGAGGAAACAATTTAAAGAAAATGGTAATGTTTTTGTTAGTTTGTAAAACTTGGTTATTAAAACTTGGAATTGTAAACTTAAAGCTGGGAATTGTTGAATTTAAAAACTTGAATTTACAAATTGTAAAACTTAAAAACACTGGATTGTTAAATTGTAAAACATGTTTTGGAATTTGTAAAATTGTGAATAAAATAAAAAAATAAAACTTAGAATAGTAAACTTTCAAAAATTGCTAAAACACAAGTTTTAATTGTAAAACCTAAGAACTTGTGATTGTAAAATTGTAAAACTGAATTTGTAAGTTGTAAAACTTTAATATTTGCCTATATTCTTTCCCTCTCTCAAGGTATAACTTCTTTTATTTTTGTAATTGCTGCTGCTAATGCTAGCACAAATATTATAGAAGCCATTCACACAGAAGCTAATAAAGAACAAGATTTACTAGTTTTAGCTAATTTGGAAGAAAATTATCGTCTTTTAACCTATAAAACCCGTGCTTGGCTACAATGGTTGGTGGGTAAATTTGATGAGAGTTGTGGACCCCCTCGTTTCCTTCTTAAAATAGACGACGATGTTATGGTACTTGGAATTTAAATATAAAATTAAAGATATTTTGAATAGGTCAATTGGAATGCTTTATCACGTCTTTTACAAAAAGCAGGCCCAACCCCCAAAAAATTACTTTTTTGCCGTGCAATTCCTAATGGACAGATTTCACGAAATCCGGCTTCTAAATGGTTTTTGTCGAGTAGAGAATATCAAAGAAACAAGCCTAGAGGGCTCGGATTATATTGCCAAGGTATGGCTATTTTACTGAGTGGTGATCTACTACGTTCAGCTTCAGCAAATATTAAGCTTGTGCAATTTCTTTGGGTAAAAATTAATTTTTAGAAAATAAATTTAATTAATTAGATGGATGATTGGTATTTAACACATGCATTATTATTTAATACAAACGTTACTTTTGTTGATATTGCCCCACAAGTACAAAGTATAGATGAAGAAACAAAATTTAATATAAAAGATGTTGGCCTCTCTTTAGATGTTTATTATACGCCTATATTTGCGCATTTTAGGTAAACAAAGAGAAAAAAACATTTAAAACATTTTATTTATAGACCAGCCGAACATTTCCCACAAACGAGAAAGTTGAGAGAGTGGAAGAAAATGTTGAATATTAAACCTAAGTCAACAAAAACATGCATACTTTAATGTTTTAATGAATTATAAACAATGTTTTTGTTTGTTTTAATTTAAATTGTTGTTAGAAAAACAAGTTTATTTTTTGTAAAACAAGTTTTAGTAAAATAAAGTTTTAGTAAAAACACGCTCTAATTATAAACTTACAAAAACAAATAAAGGTACTGTCGGATTGGGTGCACCCCAAAATACCGCAAGCCCAAGGTACCGCAGAGCTATAACTTTGTTCGAAATTGGCGACTATTATGCTTGATCCAATCCTAATTATATCATTCGAAAGCTCTCTATCATTCATCCAACTAGATGGATCAAATCTGATCGCCCCTTAATTCCTCATACTCCCCACAAATCCTATAAAAAAACTATAAAAGCCTTCAATCCTCCTCAATTTTATCTCTCCAAACATCAAAATCTTCAATAAAACACCAAAAACAACGCAAAACAACAACAATGAGTGCTCCACCACCACCCGAGCCGCCAAAGAAGGACGACGCGCCGCCGCCACCAGCTGCTCCTCCTGCTCCACCGCCAGCGACAGCGAAAGCACCGAGTGAGGCATCTACCAAGAAGAAGGGAAAATCTGTTGGATCTCTGCCACCGCCGTCAGCCAGTCCAAGTGGGGCTGCTATTGGTCTTCGGCAAGTTGAGGTTCAAAGTTTCAGCGATATTCGTCCGGCGTTGCAGAAATGGCTCGATGGTCAGGATAAGCTGTTCGGAGCGGCTGAGAAGAGTAGTGGTCTTGAACGTGAAAAGGTGAGAGAAATTTTGAAAGAAAAATTTTTAAAGTTTTTCACAACTCTTTTCTTTTTTTTCTAGATTTTCTATGCCATCTGCGGTTTTCTTTTCCTCTGGTTGCTTGCCGCTCCGGGTGCTGGTCTCATCTGTAACTTGATTGGTGTTGTCTATCCTGCCTATGCTTCAGTTGTTGCTTTGCGTTCGGCTGGGAAAGGTATTTAAAAAAATTTCTTTTCCCTTCAAATACATATTAAAATTCAGAGGACGACACGCAGTGGCTCGTGTATTGGACTACCTATGGAACCTTCTCTCTTGTGGATCAATTCGCCGACCGCATCACTCCCTACTTTCCGCTGTATTGGCCGCTCAAAGCGCTCTTCCTTCTCTACTTGTATTTGCCTCAAACTTATGGAGCGCAGAATATGTACGTCAAGTACCTCGACCCGGCGTTCGATAAGTTGGCGAAGTGAGTCTTTTTTTGAAAGAAATTCTTTGTAAACTTAAAAATTTCTATAAATTTTAGACGAGTGACGGGAATGTAGAAGTTTGTTCAATGCGCTTGGATGTTGATGGTGGATGCAAAAAAAGAGGAGGGGGAATAAAGATGAATAAAATAGAAAATGTATTGATAAATGATTATTCCCCTATTTAAATAAATATAAATTTTCCTTCTGCCTATTGTATGTATTGATATTATTGAAAATGTGTGTATATTATTGTGTTCTGTTGTATAAAAATTTCTTGAAATTTTTTTAAAAATTTATTGAGAGGTCTCTTGTAGAAGGAAAGAGGGAGAAGCTGACAGTTTTGCTTACTCTTTTAAATATGTTCTACAGAGTCGTTCCTTTTTTTGCTTTTGATCCGCTTGAACATTCAATCATCCTCACATTAGTTTACTCTTGCAATCATTCTTTACAATTTTTCCAGTTTTGTTTAATTGTTTGTCTTATCAGAACGTTTTTTAAGTCAAAAAATCGTGAAATAGGAGCCTATTTAGATCCAAGAAATTCAAAAATAGGTTCAAAAATTCCGAGAAAAGCCAAAATAGGTGCGAATTTGGGTTTAAGTGATTGGGAGTTAAAATGGATTGGGCGATGTTGTTAAAAGGATTGGATGTTCTTTAGACCTTAATAACTTGAAAAGTCGTTACGACTTATCTCATCAGGGCTGATCGCAATAAATAAGTAAACCCCAGAAAACAAGCTCTAATTATAAACTTACAAAAACAAATAAATAAACTTTTTAGTAAACAAACTTGTTTGTCTGTATTAAAGTTTTTGTTTAAATTTTTTATAAATAAATTATTAAAATGGAACTTAAATAATAATTGTTTTTATTAACAAACAAACTTGCTTATATTTATGTTCATTCTGTTTCCCTTGGAAACGGAATGAACTTGAAATGAGGGGAATTGTTAAATTGGGGGTTGGACACAAGTCTTTGCAACAAGGGCCAAGGACAATTACGATTTTTTATGAGGCGAGGGGGTTAGCTATTATTTTGTGGCGGCTGGCACTAGCCATGCTTTTTTTCTTTTAAAATTATAAAAATGTTTCTAAAAATATTTTTATTTATTTTTCTTGTTAGAATGGATATTATTTAATTTAAAATTTAATTCTTAAAATTTTTTATTAGCCCCGAAAAAAATACTAATTTTTCTATTTTAGTCCTTTCTATACATATTTGTATTAATTAATTAATCTTAATCCTGCCGCTTTTCTTAGTTTTCTCATTTAATTATTTTTTGCATATTGCTATTCTAATTATTTTTGCTATATGTATATTAACTTTTAATCTTCTAAATAGTTAGAGAGTTTTATAGAAAAAAATAATCTTTTAATCTTAAAATAATTTTTATTTTAATTTTAATATTTAAAATTTATTTCCATAATTTCCCAATCATTGTCTATAATAAAAATGAAATCTGAAAGTGAAACATCATTAGATAATGAAGCAAGACCAACAAAAGCAGAATTAGTCCAACTTGTTAATCAGGTTGGTACCGGAAAGTTTATACAGTACAGGGTGACCCAAAAAGTTTAGGACTTCATGCAATAACTTTATTCAAACTAAAGATAATGAGGTCAAATAATGATGAAATTATAGAGAACTAAATGGTGAATAAAATAAAAAAAAATCTTTAAGAATTTCCCCTATTCTACTTTGAGATAATGTTAAAGGAACGTGCGAAAAATTATTGCTCCAGGTCGCACCTTTTTTTGAGACATTTTGCTTATAACTTTAGAATAGATTGCAGGAATTACACAAAATTTTTGTGGCATCTAGAGCAGTCCTTTATCTATAGAAAATATAAAGCAAAAAAATTTTTTAGATTAACGCTTAAAGAGATATTCTATTGCGCGTAACCCTCCCAAAATGAGAAAATCGCATTCCCCCCAAAACTGATTTACATCTACTCAGAGCCATCCATGTAGGAGTTGGAGTTTTTATCTTTCAGATTTGTCCGGTTCGCTAATGATCTTAATTAAATTCTGTTGAGATCATCCCGTTTGGACTTCTCTTTTCTGAGATACAGAAAATAAAATTTTGGGGGGAAAATTTTGATATGGTGTACCTAAAATTACATAACTTTCTTAATCCTTAATCAAAAAATCTTTAATTTTACTATGTGATAGAGAAATAAATAAGTTACAAAATAAACGAAAAAATATTAAAAAATATAAATGAGAAAAAAAGTTATGGCAAAATTAATTTTGTCCTAAACTTTTTTGGTCACCCTGTAAATAAAAAAATATGAAGCATTTTTCCGGAAAAAGTGTTCTTCAAGTCTATTTAATTCTAAGTTTATTTCCGGAAAATACATGTATTTTAAGTTGTTTATTTATTTTTCCTTCCGGAAAATATAAATTATTTCCGAAGAAAATGTGTTTTGAAAAAGATGTTGTCCCGAAAATACATGTATATGTATTTTTGTAGTTATCTTCGAATATTATATTAAATTCCGGAAAATATATTTCTTTTTAAAAGTTTATTTATTCTGTTTCTGGAAAATATAGACAAAATATTTTCCGGAAAACACAAATCTTATACTATTTAATTTTAATAATTTAAACAGTTTCTCATTCAAAACGATTTGCCAGTAACAGCTGCCGCTTTACAAAAAGAATGTGAAAAGTTGCTGGGAGGCAGGTGGAGTGGGCATAATTCGAATGTCACTCGTAGCGGTCGCTTTCGCAGGCATACGACGGTAATACCTAATTTGGATGGCGACGCGTGTTTGGCAGAATGGTTGAGTGATAGTGGGGCTGTTGGGGTTAGTGTTTTAGTTGAAAAAAATATTAAAAAAATTTTTTTTGAACATTTATTTATTTTTTAGACCCCTTCAGCATCCTCTCCAAACGAAATGACCAATTCCTCATCAAAATCACCACCTTCTCGCTTACGTAAACCAACTAAAACAACACCATTGAAAAAGGGACAATCTCAGAATAGTGAAAACAAAAATGAAAGAAGCCAGCAAAAGCAATGTACCAGTAGCCGTTCTAGTCAAATTTCTCCAGCTCCTTCTCAAAAAAGAGCGAATTCTCGTAATAAATCGAAAAATTTAAATGAAGATTTAAATATTTCCCCAACAAAAATTGAACAAAAACAGGGAGGAAAAAATAAAAATGTTTTAAGGAAGGCTGACTCTGTTGGAAATATTTCTGTAAACGAAAATTCCCCAAAACAACAACAAACTTCTTCCCCTCCGCCTGATCCAATACACTCTTCAAATGTTTTTAATGTTTTATTTTAAAAATAAAATTAAATTTGTAGCAAACAGCAATTACGGAGGATGTTGTAGAAAATAAAAATTGGCTTTGTGCTAATTTAGATTTAACACTTATTAATCAAGCATTGTTAAGACCAAGTGTTTCTGGAGGGAGAGCAAGTGCTTTGTTGTTACAGGCACTAAGACAAGTTTGTCTATGTTTTAGATCTTGTTTGATGTTTGCTTCCATGTTTTGTCTTTCTTGTGTTTGTTTAGTTGTTTTCAAGTTTTAATCGATGTTTATATTCAAGTTTTATAATATTTGTTGTTTTCCTTGTTTTTATGTTTTTCTTATGTTTTAAGCTTTCCAAGTTTATTTTTCTGCGTGTCCGGACAAAATGTGTAATCGTTAAAATGCCGTCTAGGCTAAAAAAGGGTTAAAATGTGTAAACGGGTAAAAATGAGTCAAAATGCCGTCTAGGCTAAAAAGGGGTTAAAATGTGTAATCGTTAAAATATGTAATGGTTAAAATGCCGTCTAGGCTAAAAAGGGGTTAAAATGTGTAATCGTTAAAATATGGAATAGTCAAAATGTCGACACGGCCAAAATGGGTCAAAATGTCGAATTTTTTAAAAAATTGTGCTAAAAATTAGAACCCGGAAAGTACCGTAATACCGACGGTATTTTTCGGTATTTATCAATATTCCGTATCGGTAGTACGGTACACAATACCGACCGATAAAATTTAGAAGTTGATCGTATTTTTCTGTATTCCGTACCGTAATGGTCAAAATGTCGACACGTAGTACGGTACAGGTACAAAATTCTGTGTTTTATTAGAAGCTAGTACGCACTCTAATTTTTCCGGATCAAGAATCGCGTTGTCTTCCGGATCCGCACGATCACGCCGGCCGGATCCGGTCGATTTTCTTGATTTATCCGGTCCGGTTTTACTCGGTAAAATACACTGAACTCAGGCATAAAAGATACGCCGGACTACGACATACGAAACTTATCAATCAAATTATCAACAATACGTTGATAAAATTATCAACAATCAATGTACGGCACTCATCTGACCCTTTTTAAAAGAATTCGACATTTTGATCCATTTTGGTCGTGTAGACATTTTAACGATTCCATATTTTAACGATTACACATTTTAACCCATTTTTAGCCTAGACGGCATTTTGACCATTACATATTTTAACGATTACACATTTTAACCCCTTTTTAGCCTAGACGGCATTTTAACCATTACATATTTTAACGATTACACATTTTGTACCGGAGCCTTTTTCTGTATTTGTTTATTTCTTTGTTTGGAGTTTCTTTTCAAGTTTGTTTTCTCTTTGTTACTAATGTTGTTGTCTAGCGTTGTTGTCTTTTCTTTCAATTGTTTACTATTTTCAAGTTTTGCTTATTGTGTTTGTTTATTAGTTTGTTTAATGTTTATTACCCCCATGTTTATGGGGGTAATAAACATTTTCATGTTTATTACATGTTCATGTTTATTACCCCCCATTTATAAACTCAAACTTTAGATGATTACCAAAAATACAATTACCGACGGAGATTCTAATTTATCAGCATTAATAGCAAAAGATTTGCTTCAATTACGTTCTCGTAAACAGGTGTATACTTAAATAAAATATTAATTTTTATTTAATTTCCATTCAAGTCAATAGCATCCGCTCTCTTTCATGACGATACTACTTTAGCAGCAGATTATGTTAGAGAACAATTGGCAAGACTTTTAAATGTTTTTGCTTCATTTAGAAAGGGAAGGGACTATTTATTGTGTTCTGCTAATTTAAATAATAATTTAAATTCTAATTATGGACAAGGGCGACAACAACTTATTTATGAATGTAGTCAAACATTGAAGGTAAAACTTGAAGAACAAACTTGAAACATTTAATAAACTCAACAAACTTTGTTTCAACTTAAATCAAAAACTTAAAACTTTTTATTCTTAGGGAAACAGGCGTCCATTACTAAGCCCTAACGCTTCAGAACAATTATTAGCAGCCTTACAAAAATTAAGTATTCGGCCTTTTGCACAACGAGAATTGTTAATTAATGGTATTTTTGAATGGTTATGTACTCAATTGGGACAACAAAAATTTGGACAGGCTGGGCTGGAATTTGGGGTTGCTTTGTTACACAATCTTGTTGTAAACCCAATCTCGCATTCAATTGCTGTTAGACATAAAAAGAGACTTTTGGAGACTTTAAGAATTTTGTTAGGATCTGCTAGAGGTGGACAGGTTGAAAGAAAAAATAAAATCTCCGTAAAATACCCACAATTTAAAGGCATTACAATATACTTGTTCAACTCTTTATATTCTCCTTTGCCTTCCACAAATGAGAAAAACAGCTCGTGATTCTACTGATCTTGAAAAGATTTTAATTGAACGTGCTCAGAAGGAAAAGAATCAGGAACAAATTCGACAACTTATTGTTGTATACTTGTTGCTACGAGGAGGTAGTTGTTTTGAATATTGAATATTAGAGATTCAACTCAGACTCTAATCACTAGAGATCGGACTGTACCGTAATATATAAAATAAAAATACACTACTCTTTCGGTATTTATCGGTATTCTGTATCGACAGCAGGTACTGTGCAAAATTACGATCTCTACTAATGTCTGTTATTATCAAACAAGAATCTAGATACCCATCTCAATCGGTTTGATCATGATCTCACTTCGTTCCTATCCCCAATTCATTAGACTCTAATGTCTAATCAAAAATTCCTTTAAAAACCACCCAATACTCCAAATTGCCTTTATATTCTCTTAACCTATATAAAATGGTTATTATTTCTTCTCTCTTATTTTCCTTTCAATCTCCTCAACAATTTTGCTGTTTTTTATTTTTCTCCTTTTTTTCTCCTTGTTGTCAGCCGCCGTCACTCGTGCCAGCCTCTCCCAACACAAACGCGCGCGTCTGTTTTTGTTGTGTCCTCTTTTTCGCAGTGCATTCCCGCCTTTGAATCCCGGCTCTTTTTTTAAAGAGAGAGAGGGAGACTAGCTAGCTAGCTGTCTTTTACTACTTTTCTTTAAATTTCTTTTACCTTTTTTATTGTTGCTGGTAGTGCATATTTGTAGTTGTCGGTCATGGTCAATTCCTCTAATTTTAATATAAATATTCACAAAAATGACCGAAAATGTTTTGTCTGATTTTTTAAATGAATCTTTTAAAATTTGAAAAAATTATTTTTTAAAAATTTAAAAATTAACTAGACTCTAATAACTCAAAATTTAAAGCATTATTTCCTCCTTTCTATCCTCCTTTTTTCTTAATTTTAATTCTAAATTTCGAATGTTTTTAGTCACTAACTAGCTACTTTAAACGTCTCCCAATTCTTTCTTTTCAATCAAAATCCAAACTCTAATAACCAAATTTTTTAACTCAAATACTCCTATTTTCTATCTTTCATCAACTTTCAGACTCAAATGTCCAAAATTCCTTTACTCCTCTTTCCCTTCTAATTCTCTAACCCGCGATAATCTTCTTCTTCTTCCCATCATTTTCCTCCCCAATTTTACACAAATATTTTTCCTCATGATATTTATTCTCCGTTACTCCCGTCACCACCACCGCAAAGAAGAAAAAAACAAAGTGAAGGTCCTGCTCCTTTCTTTCTTTACTTTCCCCTTTTTCTCTACTTTAATGTCTAACTCTTATTGCCAGCCGGCAGTTTCTTCTTTTAGTACTTTTTTTTGGAGGACCACGCGTCCAAGAAAAATGGTCACGGAGAACAACTCTCTAAAAAATATTGAAAAGTCCCCCCTAAATATTCAAAATCCAAAAGATCACCAGTCTAGTAAAGTGGTGATCTTTTGGATTATATTAAAATTAATTCAACTTTCTGCACTATTTTGTCTTTTCTCTAACTTTAGTCTTGAAAACTTTTTGCTCTATTTAAAAAAAATACCGCTCCTTTTCTCTCGTATTTTTCTTTCTTTTTTATTATTTGTGGTTATCAACAAGTAAATATATTAAATCTTTGCATAAATTCCCCTCCCCCTTTCTCTCCAGAAAATTTTTTAAGGGGAGGATTTAATGTAAAAAAGAGCTGTCCCTGACCTGGATATTTTTAAAGAATAAAAATTAGGTGAAGGGCATCTTTTCGGTTTTTTTTAATTTTTTGAAAAAAATTAGAGAAGGAAAAAAGAAAGATTTTTTGATGGTCCACCTTCTCTTTTTTGTCCACTCCCTCTCCACACATTTCCTCCTACATTTCCTTCTTGCGCTGCTTTTGCCCTCTTTTTTAGAGAGAAACAAATAGCCGATGGTTTTGTTACTAAAATAGGTGTTTTCCTCATTTCTTTGTTACTAAATCTCTCAAATCTTTGAATTTTCTATAAATTATTTCCTTGTAGTGAATTATTTCTAAAAATTAAAAAAATATTTTCTAAATAAAAATTAAAAATTGTGGCTTTATTTCCCTTTGTTTTTTGTCTTCCCTGAGACTATAACTGTGATGAAATATTTTCACACCTTTATTTTCCTCTAGGTGCTCACAGTTGTATTCTTTGGGCGCACAATTACTTGGGAATGCCTTAAACTTTTAAACAAATTCCGGAAACATTTTATTACTTCCGGAAAGTTCTAGTTTGTTATATTTTCCTTCCGGAATTTTTATATTTGTCGTCCGGAAAGTTGGGTATATAAAAGTAATAGAGAGGAGAATAAAGGTATATTTTTCCGGAAATTTATATTCCCTTTCCGGAAAGTTAGAGGATTGTTTTATTTCCGGAAACTTTTAATACTACCCCTGGCCAAAAATATTTATTTATATTTTTATTTTTAAAACAAAGAACTCGACTTACCGGAAAAACGGAAACAATTAACGACAACAGTCACTGATTTGGAAGATGCGGTACTGATATTTTCTTATTTTAAAACTATAATTATTTTTATAAAGTTCCCCGATTATCTCGAAGCAGAAATTGATTCAACCGACCCGTTAGTGCCTGGACACAGCGAATTATTTGGAAAAAGATTGCTTATAAAAAATTTCTTGTCCAAACCACTTCCTCCCTCCCTTGCAAAATATTACCTTCCTCTGTCACAATTTATTATTGAAGAGGAAGGACAACGAGAAAATGTTTGGTGGATTTACTCTTAATTTAAATTAAGTAAATTATAATCAGGTTCCCGGTGTTGTGCCAGTTAGACGGCAACCACCAACAGTTCAAACAACAAATTTGTCAGGCTCTTCTCCTCGAAAAAAGTCACAACAAAAGCGGGTTTCAAACAACAAAGAGACTTCCTCCTTCTTGTTAAAGCCTGAAAGGGAAGGTGGCGGCTATGTTTCGGGAGTATTGCCTTTAATACGTCAAGTACATTTTGAACGGACAAACACTGTTTGGAATATTGGGAAATTTAAAAAAGAAATAAAATAAATTTAGATGAGTTCTCACGCAACCTTTGTTGTGGAAAATAACAGCCGTCGACCACTAATAGCTAATGATGGATTTGAAAACGGTCTGGAAATAATTTTAGATAAATTCTGTTTTAGAAAAATAAATTAAAATTACCAACTGGAGCGCGGCATGGGCGGGAGGGATTTTACGGGACCCAGTTCCTGAATCTTGGGTTCTAAGTGACAAACAGGATTACCGGGATTAATCCCATGGAAACCCTTCCCGTTAACTTTTCAAAACAATTCCTTTACGGAATCGCGGGAATACAATCTTGCAAATTGGAAAAAGGCCTGAATCAAAATTAATTTTCTCTTTTAGTAATTGCTTCTCTCAAAAGAAATGCTTTAATAGAAGAACATTGCCAAAGAATTGTTCAACAAAATTTTCAACAACTTAAAATAGCTAATGGAAATGAGGATATTGAAATTCTTCAAAATTCTTGTGAAATGTTAATTATTGAGGAAATACCCAGTAATTTTGAAGAAGAAATTAATTTCCAGTCAACTTCCACTGAAATTAATTTTTTGGATAAACAAATTCAACAACAAAATCCTCCAAACATAACAACAATAAAAAAGGAAATAACAAAAATGTTTAGCAGTAAATTGGGGGGAAGAACACAAAATAATCGAAAACAAGAAAAAAGACTTCAAAAAGAAATTTTGTCTGAAAAAGTGGAAGAAAGTATTGGAGGGGTTGGTGGGGTTGTTGCTGAAGTTTTACAAAAAAGTGAAGAAATGTAAATAGAAATATTTAATTAAATTAATGATTTGATAAATTTTAGAGATTATTATGAGGAAAAAGAATATACGGCTGCATTTGCGGCTCGACCAAAAATTAGAAGAACACCTCCAAAATTGCCAGATGAGGGGTTATTGGATGAAGAATGAAAAAAAATTTTTATAATTTTTTGTAATTGGAATTAGATTAATTAAAATATAATCTAATTAAATTGTATTTAAATTTAAATATATGTACTAAATTGTTAGGCTTTAACTTGTTAAAAATTGTATTAATAAATTTGTAAAACAAGAATAATTTAATCAAAAGTCAATGAGAATAATTTTTAAAGATCCTTTATTTATTATCCAATAAATCAAATAAAATTTCATCCTCTAAAATTCTACACTTTCATTTTTTGATAAAAATACAAAAAATCTTTCCACTATTCAATTCTTTATTGCAAATCTCAATTTTGGATTGAAAATATTGGCAATTTGATAATTTATATATTTTAAATTATTTACTTGCTTAATTTTAATTTTTTTGTTCTCTCGTTTAATTTAAAATTTGGTAATAACCTTTAAAACAATGAAAGGCCCCCTTTTTCCTCAAATATTGATTTGAATTTCTTTTTAATTATTTGTAAAAATAACTCAATAAGATTATAGAAATTTATCTGATTAAAACTTCCTAAAAAATTCATGGAATTTATTGCCTCCGTTAATTAAGATATTAAATAAAATATTTTTATATTGCTCTGTAATGTCAACTTCTTTAAAATCAAACATATGTAAGTGATTCAGAAGTCGTTAAATTGTCTAGAACGAATTTCGAAAGATTTTCAAATATTTTATTGTTAGCATATAGAACTACTTTTTGAATGTTAAATGAAAGAGGGGTAGTTTTTCCGTTTTCAAATCATTTCTGGATTAAATACAGTTTTATCAAAATAAGCACATTTAAAAACAAAATTAAAAAGCTTTTCCAACCAGCATTGAACAATAATCATTTCCTCAATATTTTTTAGAATGTTTGGCGAATTTAAAGTAAAAGGCTTCGTGCGCTAAATAGGAAAATATGGATGTTAACAGAGGTATTTATTTGGTCCCCTCCCAGTCCCTATTTTTCCTTAATATTAATGATTGAACTTATTCTTCAACAAGTTCGTGCAGACCGAATGAAATGCTTCGAAAAATAATCTTTACTTTATTGACGGACAGTCCACTGACGAAAGGTATTGACGGAAGGTTCATTGGCGCAAAGTTTATTGACGAAAGGTTTTGCCACCAATGAAATAGAACTAAAATAAAGAGAGTAATAGAGTGTTTTCATTGATTCTAGATGTTGAAAAATCAAAATTATTCTAAAATTTTACTTTATAGCTAACAAACGTCAACCGCATTTTATGTTAATTTTCCAAATCAGCACACAAATTTCTATTTAAAATTTTCGAATTTTGTTTCAGATTATTTTTAAACAAAATGACTTCATTAACTTCTTTAAAATCTGTCAACATTTTTATTACTGGGGCAAATAGAGGAATTGGTATTGGGTTGGTAAAAGAAATATTAAAGCAAGTCAAAGGTGTAAATAATTTATTTGCGGGTTGTCGAAATCCAGATGAGGCTAAAGTTTTTTGAAAATTAATTTTGGAAAAAAATAATATAAAATAAAGGAACTTCAAACTTTATCCAGTCAAAACCCTTCAGTTAAAATTGTGAAAATTGATGTTTCTTCGAATGAAAGTATTCGGTTTGCGGCAGGTTAAAAAAATATTTTCTAAAAATTTGGGTAATTTTAGTTTTCTTGTTTTGCTTTCTAATTCTCCATTTTTGGTCAAATCAATCAAAAAATTAAGGAGTATAGAAAATTATTAACTAGAGATATTGGAATCGTCTCATTTTCAATTTTTTCGAAGCCCTCACTTTTTTATCCTATATTTTTTTGTGTTCACCTATAAAAAATTTTTGATATAATTTCTTTTCAGAAAAAATAGGTAACCAAGTTAAAGACATTCATTTGTTAATAAACAATGCTGGGATTTTTGAAAAAGAGGTTTTTAAATATTAAATATTTGGGAATAATTGAAATATTTTTAAAGAAAGGTTTTTCTATACAACAACCAAATCGAGATATTTTCCAAAAACATTTTGATATTAATTCAACTGGGGCAACTATAGTTACTTCGGTTGAGGATTTAATTTTGTAAAAATTCAAATAAAATTTTAGAATTTTTTGCCTCTCCTTTTGACTGCCGCCTCTTCTGGATTTTCCCCTTTAGTTGTTAATATGAGTTCTATTTTGGGGTGTATTTCTCGTATAGTTCCAATTTCTTCATTAGAGAACAAATCTGTTATTTATGGAATGAGCAAGGTTATTTTTTTGTTTGTTAAATATTTTGGTAATTAGAGAGTAAACTCCACTAAAGTCCAAAAAACCTAGACACCCCAAATTTTTGGATAAGTCGATTATTTGGACTTTACATTAACCCAAAAATATAAGGGGAATTTGTGTAGGTTACAAGTTTGACCGGGCATTATTCAACTAATTCTTTTGGGTGGCTATTTATTTAGATGGGCTTCCAAAATTTTCAAAAAATTTTATCTTTGATCGGGCAATAACCAATAGCAACATTTACTTGACTAATCTTTAGCTAGACTTCTTTAGCTAACAATAAGCTCTACTTTTAAAATAATTTAAAAAAAATAATTTTAGGCGGCCCTTAATTACTACACAAAAGCACTTTCTTTGGAAGAACCCAAACTTATAACAGTAGCTTTACATCCAGGCTGGGTCAAAACAGAAATGGGGGGAGATAATGCTCTTTTGTCTATTGAAGAAGCTTCTTCAGCTATTATTAAACGAATATGTCTTTTAAAGAAGGAAGATTCAGGAAAATTTATGGATTCGAAAATGGATTTGACGCCTTGAATTTTTAGATGTTTACAACTTTTAGAGAGAAAATTTAAAAAAAATAATTTAAAAATATTTACAATAAATATTTTATTTATTTTGGAACGAGCATGAATATAATCTATGTTGGTAAAGAAAAATTTTTTTGGAAAATTTATTTAAATACTAAAAGTTAATTTAAAAATGTTAATACAATTTTAAAAATTATTCTCGCTCGTCACTTTATTTCTCTCTACAAATCTCCCCGCAGGCGAGAAAATTTTGAAAATTTCGGGAGACATTAGGCGAAAAAAATTCACTTTTTAGTGTTCAAAGTAAAAATATTTTAAGAATTTTAGAAGAGGCCAGATGTGGGGTTGCGGGACGGGATTCCGAAAAATCCTGCACGGGATCCCTCCCGCATGGACCTCTAGAAGGAACAAAAAATTGCTTCTTGAGAAAAGAAGTGGGGGAAACGAAATTCAAAATTACAAAACTTGATTAAAATGTATTTAAGAATATTTAAAAATAAATGGGGTTTAACCAGATAGAAACGTAAATCAAACAAAATTTTATAATACAAAAATAATTTATTCAAAAGAACCAATAAACAAAAAAAGATTTTCTAAAATAATTATATTTCTCTAATAAATCAAAAATAATTTTATTTTCCTCATCTAAACTTCTACTCTTTGATTTTTCCGATTAGAACATTTACCACTCCAACTCCTATAATTCTTGTCCCTTCTCTAGTCGAAAATGAGAATCTCAGTTTTGGATAATAAATATTGGCAAGTTGGTAACGCGTAGATTCAACTCCTCCATCCAACTGTTTAATTTCAACCTTCTCTGCTCTCTCACTTAATTTAAGATTTGTGGAAACACGAAAGGCTAATTCAATAAAAGGCACTATTTTTGAACAGTCTTTGGATGTTGCTATATACTAAAAAATTAAATTTATTTTTAACTTTTTCGTGAACAACTTACATCAACAATATGTTCATAGAGTATTGCTACGTTTATAGAATCTACAACAGTTACTGAGCAATTAAAAAAGCCAAAACTAATTTCTTTAAAATTATCTCCTCCATTCGTTAAAATTTTGAATAAAATATTCTTATATTTTCCAATAATGTCTTGATATAGACGAAGAGAACTATGAAGATTTCCACTTGACAAATTATTCAGAACAAATTGAAGAGAATTTTCCATAGTGTGCTCCATAATATTTACTTGGCATCTTTGAATATAAACACGCTTAGGAGTTTTTCCAAATAATAATTGAAGCAGTTCTTGATTGAATACAAATTCGTTAATCTCGCCATAATCAAACCAACAATTAAATAATTTATTCAAATAATAATAAACAATTTTGATATCCTCTTTGCTTTTAATAATTGTTGGAAGTTGAACTAGAATATGGTGTGCTCTTCGGAAAACTAAAAAATTTTTTTAAAGAAAATTAAAAAAGGAGGTTATTTAATTTTTATTTAATAATTTTATTAATAAATTTTTATTTAATAAAAAGAGGGCTCGGAAAGTTATCAAATAAAAAATAGGCTAGAAACACTTTGTTAAAAATTAACAAATCCGGGACGCCATGGTATGTTTTGATTACGCTCGTTGAGACGCATCAAGACGCCCCGAATTCTTCAATTCTGAACAAAGTCATAGTTTTGCGGTGCACTGGCCTGCTGTTATTCCCTACTGCGGACTAAAGCCAACTCGATGGAATTTTATAAGCAAGATCTGACCTTTAGTTACGCAAATAACAAGAGTTTTGTTTGAATCTTGTTTAGGTAAATACACAGGAATTGGTTTTTCAAGTCCATTTTTGATCTAAAAATAAAAGAAAGGTTGACTTTTAAAAGAGGTATTTTAAATTACCTTCTCTTCAAGTTGCTCATCATTCAAAGTAAAGTCAAGAGGTCCGCCTTCCAAATTAATTAATTTATGAGGATGCTTGTATTGCTCGAGATATTGCTTAAAAATAATTAAATTAATTAGGTAAAGTATATAATTAGTAGGGTTTCACCGGAAGTTCCGGTGTTTTTTTGGTTCCGGTTCCGGTCAAAATTTCGGTTCCGGTGAAACCCTAATAGGTAGCTATTTAATTCCCAAGCTGTGCAGTAGGCGGCGTGGTGTAATAGATAACACATCAGTCCGGTCTACTGAAGATGCTGGTTCATACCCAGCCGCCGATTAACCTTTTACACTAGCTAAAGGAGAGAAATAGCTATAGCCCAGCTTCTCTACTATTAAAAAATATTACAATAGAAATTTCATATAATTTCTCCCAAGCAAGTTCTCCTTGAAAATAATTAACGAAATCGTGAAGGTGAAAATTCGTCTGTTTGATCGCACACAATTGTTTATAGTTGAGGAATTTAAAAATATCAAGTTTTGCCTCTGCTGGTAAACAAAGCATTTTTTAGACGATAAAGCACTAAAAATTACGTTTAAAAATTATTTAAAAATCTATACAATTTGTTAGTTACTAAACTGCAAGGTCTTCGTAATAACAAATAAACGAGATAAGACAGTAACTAACAAACTGTGCTTAATCACGATAGAAATAATAAAATAAACGACAAGAATATGGCTAAAAATCACCGTTTATGTTGTTGGAAACAA
Organism: Meloidogyne arenaria; assembly: GCA_036172955.1. NCBI lineage: Eukaryota > Metazoa > Nematoda > Chromadorea > Rhabditida > Meloidogynidae > Meloidogyne > Meloidogyne arenaria. The sequence continues at coordinate 979,419 of JARQAB010000010.1, forward strand.
AATAGAATAACAGAAAAGTTGATAAAATAACACTTAACTAACACTGAGCAACATAAAATATGGCTTTTATACTAAAACTTATACCCAACATAGCTTTTCATTTAAAAAATATAGCCATAATATAAAGAGATAGTATGTATACATGTCAAATCTTAAGCTGATCATTTAAGGTAAACTCAAAAATAAACTCATAAACCCTTGTTCTTAAGCTGATCATAAACTCCAGATCAGATCCACTCCAGATCCTCCCATCAAATACCCAAACAAAATATAATATTGTATCTATTTTTAACTAATTTTAAAATGAGGAACATTGTTTATGTATTTTAGCTGTTATGTTTTGGCGTTTTGTCTGCAAATCACAAAACATTTTTTTAAAATACGAAAGATTATATGATTTTTTAAAGATTATATAAAAATTTTTCAGAAATGATTTTTGAATTTTTTAAAGGTCACAAATAATAAACATTAACTCATTCTTCTTCTTTTTTTAAACAAATAACAAAACAAAAAAAAATAATTTTTCTTAACTTAAAATTTGTCAAATAAAAGGCACTATTTACGTGTAAAATCCCTCATATTTATATCTATATCATCAGAAGGAGATAAATTTTGTTTGTAAAATCGAAAAGGAATTGTTTTGTCGTCATCAAATAATAAATAAATTATTTTTGGATTAAATACACTTTTATTAAAATGTACACTTTCATAACCACAATTAAAAAGTTTTTCCAACCAGCAACGAGCAATAATCATTTCCTCAATAGTTTTTAGACAGTTTGACAATTTTAGAATATAAAACGAATTTTCTTCAACTAAATAGAAAAATTAATTTTAAAATATTTTTATGTCAATCGAGATGGAAATTTAAAAAAATAGAATCTAATTTGTCCATAAATTAACTAAAAGTAGACCGCAAATGTTTGTCAGCAATCCGGAAATGAACATGTGGAAACTAGAGTTCGATATTACGGTCCGGGGGCTGGGCTTACGGGGAACGGGGGTTACGGGAAATTCGGGTTCTGGGGCATAGGGGAGACCTCCCCCGTCCCCGGGGATCAAACCCTAGTGGAAATCACATTTTACTCCCTGACCTTTATTAATCCTTAAAATTTTTTATCTTTACGAGAGGAGAAATTTAAGAAGGCAAAATAAACATTGCGGTCGTGTTGGGGTTATTTTATATACAAATATTTTTCAACCTTTCATTTTAATACAAATATGATAATTAGTTGCAGATTCGCCTAAAAACAACCGTTTATCTTTCGCTGTTTTCCACTGAAAAAAATTTTTTATTTAATCAAAAATTAATTTACTTAACCTTCTTTTTAAGTTGATCATTTAAAGTAAATTCAAAAACCCCAGATTGAGATGCAATATATTTATATGAAGGTATCTTTCGAAGAGAGTCAGGAGTAATCCAAAATTAAAATTTTTAAATAAATTAGTTAATTGATAAATAAGTATTTACTATTGCGAGTTCTTTAAATTTCTTTCGAGCCAACCTTACTCCATATTTATTAATTAAATTGAGAAGGTAATAATTGGTTTGTTTAATAGAGAATAATTGCTCGAAATTAAGACATTTTAAAACGTCAAGTTGAACCTCGGGTGGTAAAGAAAACATTCTAATTTTATCTAAGGAAAGCTCTAAAATCATAAAATATTTAAAGATCATTAAATATCAGTAGGGTGTACATTTATATGGATATAAAATTGAAAAATATGGACATAAAATATAGATATAAAATCCCAAAATATGGATAAAAATATAATGAAAAAATATTTTAGAAATCAGTATTTTATGTAGAAACCAGAGATGTTTCGAAATTTCGATTTTCGATTTCGATTTTCGATTTTCGAGGGTTTTTTCCTTTCGATTTTCGATTTACGATTTTCGAATTTTTGTGATATTTTCGATTTCCGATTTTCGATATTCAACAAACATTTGCTTGTTGATATTATAAAATTGTTTAGTTAAGAAATGTCAAAATGTGAAACACAGAAATATCCTGTAGTGCAATAAATGTCAAAACACCTAAAATTCAATTATTTATTAATCTCATTTAATTATTTTTAATTTGCTCAAATTTTTAGTTTTTATTATTTTATACAAATAAATTCGATATTTTAATTATAAATTTGTTAATTTATGTTATAGTATTCATCAATTAAATATTTTTGATTTCTATTTATTAAATTATTTTTTAAATAGTTAAATTATGGCAAATAAAGACTCGTGGTGGTATTATTTTGAAAGGATTGAGAATTCACTCGTTTCTTGTAAGGCCGAAAATTGCAAATGGATGAGAGATCAAGGTGTTACTAAATCAACTGCAACATTAAAACACCATCTTTCAACTAAACATCCAGACCTTTATAAAAAATACCTGGAAGCAAAAGAGGCAAAGGATGAAAAAATGAAAAAAGCAGCAGAGAATCAGCCAAAATTATCATTTAAGAGAGTTGATTCAAATAGAGAGGTAAACTTCTGAGTAAAATTGAATTGATTTAATTTAAGGACGCTCCTTCAACATCATCAAAAAGGCCTCCATCTGTTTTAGAAGAACAGCCGAAGATTTCCCAAGCATTTAGTAAGATAAATTATAAAATTATATTAGAAATTTAATTAATAAAGCTGAATGGACTCAAAAGGGTGAAAAATGTCAAAAAGCAGATAAGGCTTTCGTAGAAATGTTATGCGTTGATAGTCTCCCTCTTTCTTTTGGTGATAAATCTGGATTTAGAAATGGATTGAATCAACTTAGTAGATATTTACACGAGCCAGTCATCGCATTAAGGAGCAATCCACTTACGTTTTGGAGAACAAATCAAGAAAAATTTAGCGAATTATCTTTTCTTGCTAAAAAATACCTTTCAGCCCCACCTACAAGTGCAGAATCCGAAAGATTGTTTAGTTCTGCAGGATATATTGTTAATAAATACAGAGGATTACTTTCTCATGAAAATTTAGAGATGCTATTGTTTCTTAACAAAAATTTGGAATTGTATAATTTTGATTATTGATATTTCATAATAAAATTTTGTAACCTTCCAAAATTTTTAAAAATTTCGATTTTCGTTTTTCGATTTTCGATTTTCGAGGTTATTTTTCTTTCGATTTCCGATTTTCGATTTCGAAGATTTTGAAAAATATTTTCGATTTTCGATTTCGATATTTTTGAAATTTTTTCGATTTTCGATTTCCGATTTTCGAAGATTTTCCAGTTTCGAAACATCTCTGGTAGAAACCAATAATTTTATCTTTAACTTTGCATTTTAAGAGCATAATAAAAGATTTTATGGATTTAAAATTTTTGTTAAAAATTTTTGAAAATAAATTTTTCCGAAAAATTTTTGAAGAAATTTTTTGACGAAAGATTTCTTCAAAATTTTGAAAATTTTCACCAATTTTTACTAAAATTTACCAAAAAATGACCAAATATGGACCAAAATATGCAAAAAAGGAGAAATATTGACATAAAATATGGATATAAAGGCTAAATATGGAAAAATATGGGAATAAGGCCAAAATATGGAAAATATGGATTTTAAAAACCATTCTAAAAACCCTAAAACAAGCCAAAAACATGTTTTTCGTACGTTTCACAGTCATAGGAATTTAGGAAAAAAATATGGATTTCCATATAAATGTACACCCTAAATATCAGAATATGTAACACCACAACTTCTCTAAAAACTAGAAAAGATGTAGTAGAGGAATAAGAAACATTATGGGACAGCACAACATCTTATTTTGCCGAGTTTATGTGGAGGAAAATTATCGTTGAAGACATTGCTGCTGAAATTATGCTTGCTTTGGGGAAATATTGGTTAGTGTAATAGTTCCTCCTATTAAATAAAATTTCCCAAAAAAGAAATGTAGGGATAACGGAGCACCACCATAATCTTTATGAATTTCACATTTATGCCGGACCGGTTTCATCCTGATATTTCTGTATTCGGTCCGGAACTAAATCAAATTTACGGTGGAAGAAAATACGGAGGAGAGGCAAATGTCGGTCCTAGCAAAACTCGGTCCAAATTGTTTTGGGTCTTCTTGGCGCGAGTGATGTTATTTGTTTATTGCAATGGGGAAGGTTATGTCAACCACGGGGATGATTGTTCCAACTACCGGGAACAACATTCCTCGTAGCTGTTGGAAAAACTTTTATCGTTATTGGACTTTAACAAAAAGAAGTATGGGAAAAATATTTTTAATATTAAGAAATTTTAACAAATATATTGGAGAATATTCAAAAAATTATTGAAAATGTTTATCAAAAAAGAAAATTTTTAAACAAATTTTTAAAGTAAATGAACCCATAGCTTTCATAAATTAAAGATCAATCAAGCAAAAAATGGAAAGTAAAAAAAGAGGGGGGAGACTTCCAAAGTATTAACTCCGAAAAGTAAAATCAAAATCAAAAAAAATTTAACAACGAAATCGTTCAATCATCAATTTTCAACAATTTCTTCAATCCTTTCGTTAAACTACCCAAATTAAAATAAATATCATTTAATTCAATATTAGCCACCATCTTTGGACAATCCATTGACATTTCCATACCCTAAAATACAAAAAAATTAAAATATTTTGTGTATAGTTAAACAAAAATAAATTTTATGTGATGTCAGCCCTCGGGGTAATTATGAATATTGTCCCCCCCCCCCCCCCCCATTTTTTCCTTACTTTTTCCTTCCTTACGATTGTACATAATGGTCAGATTTTTCCCCTTTTCCTTTTTACTTTATACTCCCCTGTAGCATTTTCAAAACAATACAAATTTACTCAGTTTTTTCACAAGGATAAAAAAGTGAAACATGATACCAAAAATTATAAAATACATTTGAAACATCACCAAAACGCTTGCGCCAAAGAAATTCAGGAAAATATGTGTGATATGTGTTACAATTATTACCAGCTTGAGGACGGAATTTACCTACAATCCCTTGTGGTGCAGCGCCAACATCCGTATCGGCGATCTTTTTTTACTTTAATAGTTGTTCGACCTCCACATTTAAGGCAGGTCCGTTTTCCATGAGAAGTCCAAGATCTTCTAACCAAGAATCAAAATCGTCGCTTAAACGCAGTTTTTCATGAAGATGTGAATATTTAAAATTTTTCAGTTGTTCCATATTAAAAATATAAATAAGAATGTAATGTTTTAGCACAGAAATTCATAATGTTATAAACCAAATCAATGTTTTTTAACTCTTTCTTTATTAACATAGTTTCCAAAGGCAAAAAATAATTTGATGAATGCAAAATTAATCCTCTTTGTTACTTGAATATGCCATAGAAATAAAAGGAAAAGGGGAAAAATCTGACCATTATGTACAATCGTAAGGAAGGAAAAAGTAAGGAAAAAATGGGGGGGGGGGGGGGGGGGACAAAATTAAGAATTACCGCCCTCGGTCTTAAATATCCCTAGTTTCAGAAAAAGTTGATTTAAAAACGAAGGGGGTATCCAAAGTTTGGAGGTATCGCATAGGCAGTCATGCAACGAAATTTAAAGAGCCCCTAAAATCAACTTTGGGGTATCAAAATCGTTGTCAAACTTTATTATAAAAATGCCAGAAAAACTAAAAAAAATGCCAATAAACTAATGGATATTAGCAAAGCTAAAAAATCTGATTTTTTAGTAATATACTAGAGGTAAAATATTATAAATTAGGGATTTGCCTACTATAATTAAAGACAAATTAAAGACCTCGCTAATTATTTTCTAATGCCATTTTTTACAAAAAAAACTTACATATAAACAAAAATAGAAATTAACAAGTTCTGGCAATTTATCCCAAATTAACCAGAATTCTTTAAAGTCGTCTCCTCTCATTAAAATTTTGAATAAAATATTTACATAAACTTCAGCATTTTTTACATGACTAAATGTTTCACGGACTAAATGATCCAAAATAAATTTTAATGAACGATCCGTATTGGTAGGTTTAGGCGTCCAACCAAGAAAGTTCCTGGCAATAATTTTAGGTGACCGCATGTTTATAACATAAAATTTCCCAGAAATTGTTGCATTTTCAAAAAATAATTGGATTAATTCTGGATTGAATTTAAATTGGCAAAAATCGGCAAAAACAAAAGAACAGTTGAATAATCGATTTAAATAATGATAAACAATCTTCATTTGCTTTTTGTTTGTAATAACTGTTGGGAGGTCTAGAATAATATTATGTTTTTCGATGTTGTTGTAAACTAAATTGATATTAAATTTTTTGATATTAAAAAGCTTTTATTTTTTACCACGTATAAAACCTAGTAACCATTTACCCCGTCGAAACCCCCCCCCCCCCCATCCACCCAACAAAATTAATTAGACCATTTTAGGTTTGCAAACGAGGTAGCACCCCGAGCCTTAGGGGGCGGGATTGCCAGATTTCGGGGGTCGGGTCGGGGGTTTTGCCAAAAATTCGTCGGGGGTCGGGGTAGTTAAAGCAAAAACTACACTTTTTCAACCTTTAAAATTCGTTATAGTGTCACCTATAGATAAGCCAATGACAATATTGTAAAGCAATCCGTGATCAGGTAAATACAAAGGAATTCGTTTTTGTTGTCCATTACTCCACTAAAAAGAAGGCAAATTTAAAAACATTTAATTAAACTATTTTTAACCATTTCATCAATTTGTTTATTCAATTCTTTATGCTGTTCGTCAAATAAAGCAAAATCAAAATTTCCAGCTTCGGGTCTAACATATTTATGAGGATTTTTTTTGAAATTGTTGAAAAAATCCTTTAAAATTTGTAATTAAATAAATTAGGGTTAGGGGGCGGGATTGTTGGATTTAGGGTGTTGCCAAGGTAGAGCCTTCGGGGGTCGGGGTTTTTGCCTAAAAATTCGTCAGGGTACCAAGCAAAAATAAACTTACGATAGTAAAATTGAATAATTCTTCTCGGGTAAGTTTCCCCTCAAAATTATTAATAAAATCACGATAATATAAATTTGTTTGTTTAATTAAAGATAACTGTTCATAATTGAGACATTTAAATATATCAATTTTTGTTTCCATTGGAAGAGAATAAAACATTTTTTTGTAAATTTAAGCACTTGAGAAATTGAAAATATCTAAAATTAACTAAAAATTAAAAAGAAATTACAGATTTGTCTAGGGAATTCAGTACAGAAGGTGAAAGGATTAATATATTTTATGCGGATTTTCCTTTTTTACAAGGGGCTTTGAACCCTTAAATATAATGAAAAATAAATTTAATAAAACAAAAAATAATTTAATCGAAAGTTATAAGACATTTTAATATATCAAGTTTTGTCTCATTTGGAAGAGATAACATCCTTAAGTATCTAAAAAATCTGATTTATTTACCTAAAAAAATAAAAGATTTAAATATATCTTTAATAGATTACCAAACAATATTTAAATAAAAAACAATATTCAAATAAAAATTTAGTTTAATTAAAACAATTTTTAATAGAGAAAAAATATTAAAACAAAAGAAAAATTCAAACAATTATTTAACCAATTTTGAAGCAATATTTAAATAAATTTCTTTCAAATTCCCAGACATTGATTTTAAAATTGACTTCCTTCTCATCACTTCCTTTCCTTCTTCTCCAACAATTTTTCTTTTTCCTTCTTCAAATTCTAAAATTCTTTTTTGAACAGCCAAATCACTTTCTAATTCTTGTGCAAATTGTCTGTAATGTTTAATTATATCAAAACGCTTTAAACACATCAAATCTGCGTGCTGAAGAAATTTTCTTTTGAACCAAGGTGTTGAGCCAGTAAAGGAATCTTCGATACCGTTGACTTCGTATATGAACCAGGGTCTTAACCAAGGTGGAGGTTTGAGTTTTACCTAAAAATGGGGGGAATGAAAGGGAGATAAAACAAATGTGAATTAAAATGACTTTTTTCAAAATTCTCAAAAATTTGAAATGGCAAATAAAAAATCTTTCAAAAAAATTTTTCTATTAAACCTTCAACGGATTCACTGGAACAGGCTTTCCAACGGGATGACTAGTTGATTCCATATTAAAACTAAAAGTGCTGTACTCTGGCAATGCATCAACAAGGTAAGTGAGGTCTTCATCCAAACGTTTCTCCAATAAAAGCGTCTCAATTTTAAGAATTGTTGGATTGTAAATTTCGAACATGATTTCCACACCTTAAAAACGTTTGAAAATGATCAAAGACGAATTAAAAAGCAAAAATAAAATAAATATACACAGAAGGGATTCAAACCCAGCCCCCTCCCCAATCTTGTCCAAACTCCACTTAACCAAAAAAAAACAAAAATTAACCTAATCCATCAATCACATTGCGCAAAGTAAAATTGTGGTGAAGACCTTCCTTTTCTCGACGAATACAAATACCCACAAATCTGTTTTGGCGTTGCTGTAAGTTTGGATCTGACATTGTTACAGCCATAATTGAACCTTTAAAAAAAGAAAAATTTTATTTTAAAAATTATTTTTGGAAGACTAACCAACATAAAACTCAGGAATATCAATCCTCATTCTTCTCTCTAACATGTCCGCATGAACAAGTTTTTGAAACAAAGGATCACGGCGAGTCCAAACTTGTGAAGGAAGAAAATCCATATAAGAGAGCCTTCAAAAAAATTTTTTGAAAAAATTTTTTAAAGAAAAACTAACGCAAATTCCTTAACAGAAATATATTTTTCTTTAACAACAGGTGGACGTTTACTTTTTGTTTTAGAAAGATCTTCATGTTTTTCAGTAGATTTTGTTGGAAGATGATCTTTTTGTTTAATTTTTGAAGCAGCGGAAGAAGCATTATGTCGAGTAAAACAAGTCGATATATTTGGATATGGAGAAGATAAAATACGTAACATGGCCTTTAAAGGAATTTTTAAAATTAAAATTAAGTAATGTAAAATTAAAAAGAAAACAAAATAAAAGCAAAGTAAGACTCTAGTTTACTTAAAGTCAGAGACACAAAATTTTAGTTTATTTTAGAGAAAAAAGAAGCGAAAATAGTTAAGGAAAATTAATTTAATTTTGGCATTATGTTCTATAACAAATTTAAATTTCTATAAAAATTTATTTAATTCTTTGATCTTTAAAAATTTTTTTAGACATTTTCTATTTCATCTTTTACTTAAGTTTTTAATTCTTTGTAAAAATGATTGAATCAAATTTCCATTTAAACACTAAAGAAGCCTTAGAATATTCTTTTAACTCCAAAGAATGGTCAAGGTTTTTTTAAATATTTTTTTATTTAAATTTTTCCTTATTTGTTTTTAGACTTCGTAATGTTACATGTTCATATTTGACATTAAAAAATAAAATAAATTTATATACAAATCAACTAGAACAAGTTCTTTCTGAAGCTTCTACTTTCAGAGATTATGTAAGGGAATTTTTTATTCTTAAAAAAATTTTTAAATTTTGCTTCTATTAATTTCTAGACTCTATTCTATTAAGAAATTTAAATATGTTTTGCATAAACTACCTAATTTTCGAATTATTTTGTATGATTCGGGAACTTCAGAATTTTGAATATTTCACCTTTTTTAGAATTTCTCAAATTTTCTCCCTATTTTAATTTGTGGGCAAAATTTTCCCCTTCTCCTTATGATACTTGGCTTTATGAGTTTTAGATATGCACATATTTGTTTTCTTATTTGTTTTAGTTATTTTTCTGACAGTGCTCCGACTATCCACTTCCTTTAATTTTTGAAATTTTTGTTTTCACATTTTTAGGCCTCCCAAATTCAAAATCTCAATGTTAAAGTATCTCTCTTAAATAAAAGAACAGTTTTACTTCGTAATTCAATCCAAACATTAAATTTTAAAATAAATTCTATCGACAAGGAAAAAGCGGATGAAGACGAACAAAAATTGTTTTTGACTTCAAAAATTGAGAATTTTGTTAATATTGAAGAAAATTTAATTATTGACAGGTTTTTAACGTTATTTAAATTAAAATTTAATTTTTTTCAGAAAACATATTTTACGACTTCGAAACCAAATAATTTTTCGCCGACGTTTTTTGTTAAGAGAACTCAACCAAATATTTTTCCCCAAAGGACGAGAATCCCGTCCTGCACTTAAGAAAAATTGTTTTTGTTTAAAATTTGATTTGATTAGAAGATTACATTTGCCAAATGTTGCTGCCTGTTTTGGTATTAAAAAAATTTTTTTGTTGAAAGAACTTAAAAATAAAATTTTAAAATTCGACAATAAATTTTTCGAAGCTTTTTTTTATTTTAAAAGGAGCGTTTTTTATAGAATTTAAATTTCTTTATTAATTTTAAGATTTTTATTTACTTAAAATTTTATTTTCTATTTTTAGGGCACAATGCTTCTGAACTGTGTGCTGCTACAAGCTTTGTTGTTCACTTATTAAATTGTATAAGTTTTATTCTTTCTCATCCATTGAAGCATTTTTTATTTTTTAACGGATCCCGATCATATTTACAGAGTCGGAATAAGCTTGAAAGGTTTGAGGATTTTTTTTTAATTATAAAAAATGTAATTTAAAATTTTGATAGTATTTTTAGTTAAAAAGTTTTTTTTCTAATTTTTATACTCAATTTGGGAATAATTTTTATTCTAAAAAATATTTCCAAAAAAATTTTTTTTTAATTTTTTAAATTAATTTTTAGTCAGTCAAGTCTATAATTTTTAAATTTAATTTTATACTTTTTTCAGTTAATAATTTAAAAATTAATTTATTTTTCTAGTTTTGACTTATTTACTTCCACATCAACAAAAATAATTACTAATCGCGACCATTTCGATTTTGCTTTATATTTATTGTGTGAAATAATTGTGCAATTACGTTCTGATTGTTTAATTAGAACATCAGAATTGGATAGACCTATTTATTTAATAAATGAAGTAATTAATTCTTTTATTGGAGTACACAGGTAAAAAGAAAATACAAAGAAATAAAAATCAGAATTTTAGAAAAAATACAAAACCTTTTTAAAATGTGAAAAAATAAGAAAACGAAAATACATTAAGTGTAATGAAAACCAGAATAAATACATAAATGTTAATTATACTAGAGAAAATACAAAAATCAGAATTTATTTAAAAAAGAAAATACAAAAATCAGAATTTATTTAAAAAAGAAAATACAAAAATCAGAATTTATTTAAAAAAGAAAATACAAAAATCAGAATTTATTTAAAAAAGAAGATACAAAAATCAGAATTTATTAAAAAAAGAAAATACAAAAATCAGAATTTTATTATTTTTAGTTTCTCCAATCCAGATTTTATTTTTTCCCCTTCAAAGCGCCCATCTTCTTCAATTCTTTCTCCTTCTCTATGTGTTGCAATAAATAAAGAATGTGTTTCTCCGGTTGAAAATAAAACAGACCAATCACTTCAATATCTTGCCAATTATTTATTTCCTCTGATAGCATTATCTTAAAATTTTTTTATTTTTTAAATAAAAATTGAGTGATAAATTTATATTTTTTGTTATAATTTTTAATTAAGCGTTGATTCTTGCTTTTTTTTTTAAAAATTAATAAAAATATATTTTTAGAATTATTTTTTCTGCATTTAAAATATGGGAACGCCTGATGCATTTATAAACGATGACAACTTTGGAGATGTTTCTGTTAGTAATATAATGGAAACTTTTGATGAATCAGAAGAACAAGAAGAATTAGTAGAACCTAGATTTAGATATAAACGAGTGCTTGGAGATTTAATTAGGGTAAATTTTTAATTAAAGTAAATTAGTCTTTTTTTTTAAATCAGAAAATTAAGATGTAAATTTGAAAAAAAATTAAACAAGTGTAATAATCAAAATCACAATTATTATTGTATTGCATTCCGTTTTCTGATATTTCTATTTTACTGGTTTATTTCTCCTATAAATTTACCACTAAATTCAAAGTGAAAAAACAGTCCAAATTTTATTTTAATTAAACATGGTTGACGACTTTTAAAAAATTTTCAGTGTCCGGAATCGAACCAAAAAATCCTCGGTTCGGTTCCGAACTGACAACTCTAAAAATAAGTAAATAATAATCAGAAAAATTTATTTCTTTTAATATAGTTATTAGAAAATGACCCAGCTTCGTGTTTCACTATTCACGAAAAATTAATGGTTGTTGGATTTCAGTCAGGACGTGTTTGCATTTTTGATCATTTGGGGAATGTAAATATTGATTCTGTTTGTTTTTTGTTTATATTCTTTAAATAATTTTAAATTTTCTAAAGTGTTGTCGTTATCATAAATGTGCTGTTTCGTCTATTTCAATAGATGATGCTGCTAATTATATTGTTACATGTGCAAATGATTTTAGTATTGTTATTTATGGTATTGGTTGTTCTGAATATAATCAGGTTTTTTATTAAGCTTCAAAAAAAATTTTTGCTTTATTTTTCGGCTTCCAATATTTTTTGCTTCATTTTTTCTTTCCAATTTTCCTAATTTTTAGCGCATTCCAGTCACCCAATCTTGCAAAGTTGTAGCAATAGCAGGCAACTTTTCCCGTCCCTCTTCTGGTCAACGCTTCCTTGCAGCTAATCAAAATTTAGTTTTATATCAACGAGGGGTTAGAGCAGAATTTTTTTCTGGGAAAAGACGAGAAACTTGTCTTTATAAAGGAACTCAAAATGATGGATTAATTAATTGTTTGTCTTGGAGAGAGAATTTTGTTGCTTTTACAAATGAAACAGGAACGAGGATTTATGATTTGTAAGTAAGAAAATTTATTTTTTACATGATTATTAGTTATGTAGTTGAAGTTTAGATACCATACTTTAAGACGTAGAAGTCTTCCTTCTCTCCGCCTAATTACCTAAAATAAATTCCAAAAATTAAAATTATAGTAAGATTCCATTATGCCTTCCCCCGAAATCCGACTCTATCGAGGTGTACAAAAATTCTCGTTCGTTTCGTTTAGATTAAAATTTTATTTCCATGCATCTCTAATCTGGATGTTCCTTAGAATTAAATTTTCCAAAAATTTATCTTTTTTCAGAAAATTATCTCGTTGTTTGGCGCTGGTTCAACCTTTTCACAAAAATGAAAATTTTCCAATTTCTAAATTTCCTCCCAAACATGTTTGGTTAGTTTTTTTTATTCTTTTTTAGTTTTGAATCTTTTAGGTTAAATGATTCAACGTTAGCAATTGGATGGGCAAATACTGTTTGTATTTGTGCTATTGTACAAACTACTAAAAGACCTGTAAAATTTTTTTATTGTAGATTTTTTTCCAAATCTAGGGACCGAATACCTCCGATTTATTATTGGATTTACCCAAGGGACGAATTTTGCATCGATTTATATTTAACAATTTTGCTATTGCTGGCATTTCATTTACAACTCGTAGCTCTTACGGCAACGATGAAATTTGTTCATTACCTCACTCAACATTAAATTCCCCTCCAAATTCTTTAAATTCTCAATCAGATTGGCGTGAATTAATTATATTTGGCATTAAAAAGAGTGGAGGAAGAGGAGATACAAGAGAACCAAGCCTTTTAAATTTTACAACGACAAATTGTTCGATTAATGGAGAAAATTTAAATGATGTTTGTGAACTAAAATTAATTTTTAAAAAATTTTGAAAAGGAAATTTTCTACAAGAATCACTAATCCCGGCCCTATTTCAATTGACCACAGATTCTGTGCACAGAACCATTGAATTTATGATTCAATTTTTCCACAGATTCTGTGGGGAACGGATTTTTTACAGAATAAGTGTTTTATTTATTTACGAAATTCAGAATCTGCGGTCAATTGAAATCGTGCCCAGATTGGCGTGAAAAAATTAATTTTATTTATTTCAGTTACTTGAAACAAACAATGAAAAGATTAATTTAATAAATAACCCCCCTCCTCCTCCATCTTCAACTTGCTCAAACGATTTTAATGACCAAACTTGCACTAACAATTTTTTCGCTCAACTTAGATTAATTAAACCAATTTCACTTCAAGAATATTCTTTAGAAGCAGAAGATACTATAGAAATGAAAAATGTTAATATAAAAATGTTAAATAAATTTGGATTGGTTTCTTTGCCGTTGGATGATATTTATATTTTAGCTGGTCCGAGAGAGACTATTGAGGTTGGAAAGAAAATTTTTTCGATAAAAATTTATTTTTGAAAAGGCCCTTCCATGTTCAATCGACAATAGAATTCAATGGCTAATGGAAAATGGTCTTTTCGAAGAAGCGCTTGAATCTGCTTTAAGAAACAGTGAACTTTTAAAAGAAAATTCTGTTTTAGATGTTGGGAAAAGATTATTAAATCATTTAATAGAGAAGCAGGATTTTGAAACGGCGGCTAGTTATTTGCCTGAGGTATTCGTGATAAACAGAAATTTAAAAATTGGATTTATATTATTCTTCTCAAGAATCAAAAAGAATTTTGATATTAATAAATACAGGAAATTCTCTCTCTCTTTTTTTTTCACAGATTTGTTCAAAATACAAAGAAGAATGGGAATATTATGTAAACGAATTTGAACATCACAATCAACAATTAAAATTAATTCCAGTCATTCCAACAAAAGATCCCCAATTAGAACCTGAAAATTATGAGTCGATATTGAATGCTGCTTTATATTCTAGACCTAAACTTTTTTATGCAATTGTTAGTCATTGGGATGCTGATATTTATAGGGCTGGTTCTCTTGTTGCTGAAGTTTTTAAAAGAATTACGACTGATAATATTAACAAAAATATGGTTAAAGTGGGTATTTTTTTTGAAAATAATTATTCACTTATTTTTTATTTGTTTTTTAAATTTTAAAATTAAATTTGTAGGTTCACAAAGACGTCCCTAATTCAGTCCAATTATTAAGCGAAAATGATAGGGTAATTTTTATATATTAATTGAATCTAATAAAAATTTAAAAAAAGAATTATTTACTTCGAGCTTTGGCTTCTTTACTTTTGCAATGCCGGTGTGTTTTTATAATTCTTTGTATTTTTTTGTTATTTTACTTTTCCGGAAAAATTGTATTTTTAAAAATGTATTTTGCTCCTTTCCGGTAAATAATAAAAAAATATTTTCCGGAAAAATAAACAATAACAACTTGTATTTTTCCGGAAAATTGTGTTTTTTAAATAAATTAATTTACGAAAAGAAATTCTGATTTTTCCAAATTTTTGTATTTTTTTAAATTCTGAAAATAGTATTTTTACTTTTTTCAGTAAATACGAGGATGCAATCAAAACTTATATTTTGCTTCAAGACCCAACTATTTTTGGAGTTATTGACCGTTATAAACTTTTTCCTTATGTAAAAGACCAAATAATGGAATTAATGGAAATTAATCAAGATTTGGCAATTCGATTACTTTTGGATAATGAAGATTTAATTTCACAAGATAAAGTTGTTAATTTATTGGGAAATTACCCTAAAATACAGGTTTGTATTGAAAAATTAAAAAATTTTTAAATTTTTCACAGCTCGCTTACCTTCACCGTCTACAAGCTAGAGGGGAAGGAATGTCCTATTCTAATAGACTTGTTAAATTATATGTAATTATTTATTTAATTTTTTAAATTAAAAAAATATGTAATTAATTTTATTTTAAAGGCTGATCATGACCGTCCTTCACTGTTGCCTTTTCTCAGAAAAAATGAACATTATAAAATAGACTTGGCATTGGATGTTTGCAAAAAAAGAGAATTTATTGAAGAGGTTTTTTTAAATTTTTTAGTCTTTGAAATTTTTTGACATTTTGAAATTTAGCATTTTGAAAAAAAATTTTTTTAGAGATCTTTTGAAAAAATTTTTTTCAGGTTGTCTATCTTTTAGGACGTACTGGAAATCGTTTAGAAGCTTTAGATTTAATGGTGAATAAATTGTTAAGAATAGATATGGCTATCGACTTTTGTGCTGAAAATGATGATTATGAACTTTGGGAACGTTTAATTGAATCTTCAATTAAAAGGCCTGAACAAATTGTTATTTTGTTAAAAAGAATGGCTTGTTTAAATATTGATAGTATTAATGTTGTTGAGGAGGTTTTTTTTAATATTTTTTAAAAATTGTGCAATCTGAACTTTTGACTTTTAAAATTTTTTTAGAAAAATTAATCAAGCTTATTTGTTGGAGGTTTTGGTTATTAATTGGGCAATAAACCTTGAAAGGACCCGAACTTCCCCTCTTATACGAGAACGGAAACCACTTAACCAAGGAGCCATGAGAGAATCTTCGATCTCTCAAAAGCAGAAAACACTTAACTGCTGATTATTTAAATGAGGAAAATTCCAAAAAAATTTCATGTTTAAAATAGAAAAAAAATTTTTTTTAATTAAAAAAATTTTCTCTTTCAATTAAAAAGATACCAACAAATATGGATATACCTGATTTACAAAATTGTTTACTTCAAGTAATTAAAGATCATGAACAACAAAGGGATTTATTAATACATTCAAAAAATGTAGCTAATTGTGATGTTTTAAAATTATTAGAATTACAATTGAAACCTTTAGCTATTAATTTTGAATTATTAAATAAATATGACGAAGAAGAAAATAATAATAATGAGTGTTTTTGTTGTGATATTTGCAAGTAATTCTTTTTTTTTAAATTTTTATGTTGAATTAGTAGACATTTTGTATTTTCCGGAAATAGGGTATTTCTTTTCCGGAAGGAAAATAGATTCTTTTGTGTATTTCTTTTCCGTGTATTTCTTTTCCGGAAGAAGAATAAATTCTTTTTATAGTTTCCGGAAAATTTATTTACTCTGGGACTGTGTTTTCCGTAAATAACAGATTTATTAAATCCTGTTTCCGGAAAATATATTAATTCTAGGAATTGTATTTTCTTTTCCGGAAAATAAGCCCCTTTATATTTCCGGAATCTTTGTATTTTTCGGAAATTTACTTTAGTGTTTTCCGTTTTCCGGATAGTGTTTTCCTTTTACTCTATACTTTTCCGGAAAAAATAAAATTTTATAAATTCTGTGTTTTCCGGAAACAAGTATACTCACTCTCGGAATTGTATTTCTTTTCCGGAAAATAATTTTATATTGTTTCCTTTTGCTAAACAAATTTTGTATTTTCCGGAAGTGTTTTTCATTTTTCTTTTTAATAAGAAAATGTATTTTCCGAATTTAATTTTTTAATATTTTAGCCAAAGCATTAATGACAGCAATTCAACAGAAGAGGATACAAATAATAGTAGCAATATTCTTTTACTTGCTAATGGAAAAATAATACATGAAAAATGTACAGAAAACGGTCAACCGCCAACACAGATATTTCCAAAATGTTATCCTGAAAGGATTTCTCAACTTTTAAAATTATAAAATTTTATTTACTTATTTTTTGAACTTTTTTCTAAGAGTTTTATTTATTTTTAAATATTTTTTGTTGTTGTTTATTTTTAAACGAAACTTATTTCTTAATTGTTTCTTTCATTAATTATTTCATCACCATTCTGACGAGGAAAAATTCTCTTTGTGACAAAGTGAAAGATTTTCTATTGTTTGGCTAAATGGGTTTATCCGCTGTTTTGTTGAATGTCACAAATTTTGATTAATTGAAAAATCTGTCACTATTCGACAAATTGAAAATTCCTTTTTAATTTCTAAATTCTTTTAGCTTCTTTATTTCTTTTCTCTCATTATTTCCCTCATTCTTTTCCCCCATGTTAGTGTACTTACTAATAAAAATATCAATATATCGATCTGTGTTCACCTATACAAACATTGTGTGTCTTACACATCGACACTTTTCTTCATTTAAAATGAGCGAGTTTCTCAACATAATGGCTGATTTTACCATTTCATTTTTATTTTTCTTTTTAATTTTTCTGTTTAGTTTCATGAGATAATGCTTTTTAATTTATATAAATTTAATTGAAAGTATAAATAGTCATGTGTGTTAGCTTTAACACGTTTTTTTCGTTAAATTTTTTGTTTTTTGTCGTTTTTAATTTAAAAATTTTCTTATTTCCAGACCAAATAAAATTTAAAAATTTGTGATAACTTTAATTTTATTTCAAAAAATGGTATCAGCTAGTGAAGCAGCTGAGGAATACAGGTTATTTTTTGGTTATTAATTAACCCTAAATCTTTTTTTGTTTTTAAGAGCAGTCCTTTCTGACCTGTCAAGGAATGACAAAACTCAAATTAATTTGCTTACAATTTTGGCAGAGGACTATGCTTCTTATTCTAGTGAAATTGTTGGAGTTATTGAAGAATCTCTCTACAAAGTTTGTTTTAATATTTATTTGATGTCCGGGTTGTCGGGACAATTTATGATCTTTCTTGAGCTTCCTTGGCTCAATTTTTGGGACCGTTCTATAGTTCCGGATACAACGTAATGTAACTCCAAGAACATCCTAAAGTTCATCGCGGCTTATAGGTAAAATGCCAAGATCTTAAAGGTGGTTTAAATGCTAACAGACCCCATGGATAACCTCTGTATCCCAGTATTAGTATTTCCCAAGTTAGCTCCCTTTAAACTAAATTGCCCGATTATTTAAACGACTAAAAACAATTTCTCATTTTTCCAATTTTTAGTGTTCTGTTCCACTCAAAATTGTTATGTTATACGTGATTGATTCAATCGTAAAGAACGTTCAAATTACTGGAGGTTATCGTGAACTGTTTGCCAAGAAGATCGTTGACATGATTGTTCATGTATTCAAGGAGGTGGACATCTCTTGAGACAATTTTTTATATTTTTTTACCAACATTTTTATTTATTTTCTCACAATTCACTTCTCTCTTCCATTCTCTTAAAAAATCTCTTAAAATTCTATTCTCATATTGAAGCTAGATCTCGATTATTTTTAAAAATGAAAAAATTGCAGGCTTGAGATTTTGAATAAAATTGTGGGCCTGTGTAGGGATATAATGTTTTTAAAAAAGATTAAGTTTAAATGTATGGTTGAGTTTTTTGGGGTCAAGCCGAGCCCGCTAAGATTTTCTTGATAGCTCTTAAAAGAAGATCCGAAAAGTTTCTATCCTTACGCCATTTTTCTTTCTTTTTCGTCCCAAAAAGTAGAAATCCAAAAGAAAATCTTTTTGGGGTAAAAGTTTTTTGTAAGTTGAAATGCTTTCATTTGTTACAAAATAAGGAAACTTGGATTCAGGCCCAAGGCATGTCCTAAGCTAAATTCGAGCACACTTACTTTAATTTTAACCAAAGAGGCCTCTAATTGTTATCAATATTTTAAATGCTGGATTACCTTGAAAAGTTTCTCTTGGAGTTTTCTAAATTTCCTTTATCCTGTTTTTAAATTTTTTTGTTTGACATTTCCTTCCCCTTTTCTTTCCCTCCCGAGAAACCTTACCTTTCCGACTTTAATTTTGTAAATTTGACCAAAAGAAGCAACAACAAATCTCATACGTGCTGAGAAGAGAAAGAATTCTCTTCGACGTTGCACAAAAATTCTTGATTTGAAAAACGTGTCCTTGTATTTTTGGACATTTTTGATGTCCACACAGTTGCTGTCAGATTTGAAAAAGAATTTTTTGGGTTTAAATGGTTAAGAAGGGGAAGGGTAGTTAAGAAATGTGTTTTTTAGGATAAAGTTTTAAGGGGAATAATTGTGTATTGTAATATGAATTGAGATAACTTTGTTTTTCTTTTGAAAATTAAAAAAATTCAAAGTTAAACAATTGCTAACAGAACGAATAAAAAAAGATTTTGTTTTTCAACTCTTCAATAAAAATTGTTTTTATTTATGGCGCACTTTCTTTTTTAAAAATTTCGTAGCGATCAAAAAATGAATTGCGTGACCACGCATTTTTCCGTTTTTTTTAGATTTTAAGTTTAACAAACTCGTGGTTGCACAAGGAATTTTTTAAAAATCAAAATTAATTGCCAACAGCGCAAGATCGACTAAGAAACATTCTGCAAGGATATCCTGCCCATCTCTGGACCTGCCCATCTCTAAACCACATTTCTCGAACGTTTTCAAAAAAAATTCAGAGTTAAACACGTGGTCACGCAACTCGTTTTTTCCAATTTGCGAATTAAAATTAGGAATTAAATCAAAACCAATTTCAATTCAAAGTTTACATTTTTTGTTTTACCATTGTAGGGAGACGAACGTACAAGAGCTTCAATTTACCGGCTGCGTTGCACCTGGGCTGACGTTTTCACAAAATCTAAACTTTACATGATCGACACAAAAATAAATTCTGTGGACAGGGCTTGGCCTATAATGAATCCAGATTTGAAGATTGAAGTGTCATCACAACAACAACAAACATCAGGACAACAACAAGGAGGGGGAGGAGGACATGTAGTACATGTTAACCCTAAATTTCTCAATGGGAAGCAGCCAACAGGTGTTAAACAAGAAAATAAACAACAAGAAAAACAACCAGAAAAAATACAAGAAAAAAAGAAAATACAGCCTGACATTAATGGTTACAATAAAATTATTTTTATGTTGAGAGAAAAAATTTAATTTTTCGGAAATTCTTTTTCAAAAGTAAAAGATTAAAACGTTTAAATTTAATAAATAGTAAGGTTAATTTCCGGAAAGCTTAAAATTTTTCAGAAATGTAAAATAAATTGTGGGAGTGTTTGTTTAATAAATATAACGTTTCCGGAAGACTAGAGTTTGCTTGGAATACAGAATTTCCGGAAAACTTTAATTAATCAAAATAAAGTTCCGGAAAAGCACAAATATCGAACTTTAATCTTTTCCGGTAAACCAAGTTTGTGTAGTAGGTAAATGTTTTCCGGAAAATTTTTGTTTATTGAAGTTAATTCCTTTTTTCCGGAAAATCTGTATATTTTAAGTTTCCGGATATCCTTTAATATTCGTGTAACTTAGACATTATAAAAATTATTTTCTCTTTTTTTTAGCTAACAAAACAGTTACTAATCAAGTTGTAAAAACCGAAGAGGTTGATCCTGACAAAAATGTTCGTCAACGCAAAATTCCTAAAAAGGCTAAAGAAAACAACACAATAACAAGTACAACAAATAAGACGACAACCACAAGTAATACAAAAACGAGCAAAGAGATTGTGGCTGTAAAATCCAAAGAAAACACTAATGTTAAGGTTTTTTTAATTAAAAAAATTTTTTTAAACAAGAAAGTCTTTCAGAAACCGGAGTCACTCCTCTCGTTAAAACTTGAATGTCCACCTCAACAACCTTCACAACAACAATCATCGCAAAATAAAGGAGGAGGACCTCCAATTAAGCGTCCTAGAACAACCACAACTGCTCAACATAGCAGCAGTAATGTTAGTAATAAATCAACTCAGAGGTCTGTCAAGCCTCAACAACCTCGAGTTTCTAAACAAAATGTTTGTATTTTTAAACATACATTTTTTAAAAATTCCGGAATTTTTAATTGTTTTTGGTTAGTTTCCATTTTAGGAAAGGTTTTCTTTTGTTTTCCGGAAGAATTTTAATTCAATATTCTGTTCAGAAAACCTTGTACTTGATTATATCTCAAGGCTTCCGTAAGACTTTAAATGTTTTCAATAACTGATTTTTTCAGAAATCTATATTTAACAACTTTTTCAGGTTCCTGAGCCTTCCCGGGCGCTGGGTGCACACGCATTCAACGTGGTTATGACTTCTCAACCCCAACCTACACCTTCATTACAACCACAAATTCCACCACAACAATTACAACAACCTCAACAACAACCCCAAATAGTGCCACCACCCCAACTTCAACACCAACAACAATTTCCACCACCACAAATACCAACATCTTCTATTACTGACCAACAACCTCAATTAGTAATGATTCCACAAGTTTCCAGTGCCCCTCCAACAAATTTGCAACAACCGCCACCATTTATCAAGGAAATTCCTCCACCTCAAATAACAACAATGAGTGGAATTCCTCAACAACATAACTTTCCTCCTCCAACTCTTCAAAGTAAATAATAAAAAAAATAGTAAAATCCTTCAGGAAACTTAAGTTTGCAAATAAACTTATATTTTAGTACAATTTAATATTGATGAGGAAAACATTTCTGGAAAATAATATAGACGATAGACATTAAAATACTTGAACCTTTCCGGAAACTTAAGTTTACAAATTGTTTCTAGTAATATTTGAGTACAATCCATTGCTTTTTCCGGAAAGAAAATGAAAATACAAAAGACATTTCCGGATGAAATAAAATACATCATTAACTAAAAATCACTATAAATAAATATTTTAGATATTCAACATAACATCCAAAATGTTACCCCGCGTCTACCTGGAGTTCCAGAAAACAATCGGATTTTTGTTGATGGAAAGGCTTACGAGGTATTTTTACCTAAAAAATCTTGTTTATTTATCTTTCCCCCCAAAAAAGGTATTTTATCTCGACCAAATAGCAGTCATTGAACGGAACGGTCTTCCACACCGTGTTTCATTTGCTGGTCCAGCTCGTAATGTAACAATTGATGGAACGCCATATTGTATGTCTTTTGGAGAGCAAAAACAAGTTTTGATCGATGGTGAAATTCATCTTTTACGTTTTGGCGGTCCTTCACGTGAACTTTATATGGGTAACTTTCCATTCAAAGGGGCATTTGGAGGTCCACCAATTAATGCAACTATTAACGGAAGGAGGCATGAAATTCGTCTTTGTGGCCCTCCTCCAGAAGTTAGAATTGACCCAGAACCGAGTTATGAATTAATGAGATATATGCCTGCAATTAGACAACAACAAATAATACCTCAACAAAGGCAAATACCTCAGCAACCCAAAGTGGAAGCAAAGAAGGGTAAAAAAATTTAATTTTAGATTATATGGGGATTTTTTTTATAAAAATTTTTTGAACTGATACAATTGAAATTGAATGAATTAAATAATAGAAATTTGCTGTAAACTTAAGTTTTGAAAATATAGAATTAATTTTTCCGGAAACTTAAGTTTGCAAATTAAATATATATTTTTTACACTTGTAGCTTTTTTACACTAAATCCTTCCGGAAAATAATATAGATTATTTTCCGGAAATTTAAGTTTAACCTTATCCATCTCGTAATGTAGGGTAAAAAAATTTAATCTATTTTTAATATCAAGTTAACCTTACAGGTTTAAAACAATATTAAATTTGTAAACTTAAGTTTCCGGAACTTGTAGCAAGTAATATCTCTCCGGAAAATAATATAGTTAAATTATTTTTCCGGAAACTTGAGTTTGCGAATTATAATTTTAGACTAATTTGTAAGTAACTATCTTAAGACTTGTAACAACTTTCAGAAAAACATAAAAATTATTTATCTATTTTTAATATCAAGTTTTTCTTTTATATATAGATCCTGTACTTGATGTTACCAGTCTACTCCAACGATTAAAAAATTCGGGTATTCTCTCTCAACTTAATCAAGTTGAACGTAAAAATCATGAAAGACAAGCGGCTATAGAAGCAAGAAATACAACTTTGGGTCGTTCAAATTCTCCTCCAGTGCCTTGTGCCCATCGTTTTGAACATTTGGAAAGGAGAGCGATGCCGATGGCTGGCTTTGATTTGTTTAGTATGCGTTCTTTGATTATGTAAGGAGGAGGAGGGGGGGGGGGATTGTTTCTAATTAAATTTTTTTAGTCGTTATGATTCAGTTATTGACTCAATTCACAAACAACGTCATTGCTGCCAAGATTGTGGTATTGGAATTGAAGAACTTTATAGTGAACAACATCAACAGCATGCACAATTTCATTTAAATGAAGAAATAACGAAGTATCCTAAAACTAAGGATTCTCCTCCTAAAAACCAACCTTGGTTTATGTTGGATGTAAGTAATCTTGTTTATTTCTGTATTTAATTTGAATAAGGACAATTTCACAAAAGTTACGATTATATATTGTACTAATTAATTAATTTTTGGAAATAAATTTAAATAACTTTTCCAGAAAACTTTACCCTCCCTCAACTAATTGCCCCGCCTCTATTAGAATAGTGTTACCCCATCCGGCGAGGGCTGAAACAATAATAACCCAGAATAATTAATATAGTATACATGTACGCTAAGTTTACTATTACTCTCGGAAACTATAATAATTTGAAAAAACTTGAATTAAACTAGAGCAAAATAACTTTAAAAACATATAAATATAAAAAATTTTTTCAATATTTTTAGGATTGGTTCAAATATTCTGAATATGATCAAGTCAATAAAATTAATGTTGCGGGTAATTTTTGATTAGATTTTTTCAATTTAAAAATTTTTAAAAAGGCGATAAATCCCAACAAAGACAATCTTCTCCTGGTGGTACAAATGACAATGTGGGTGTAGTTGATGCTGACTTCATTAAAAATAAAGTGGGAATTTTTTAAAATAAAAAATTCAAAAAATTAAAATTTAAAGGAGTGTTGTGTATGTAATGAACGGTTTGATGTGAAATGGGATGATGATGGAGATGCTTGGAGACTTCTCGATTCTGTTGTTGTTGATGGAAAGGTGAGAAGGAAAACAACAATTTTTTAAATTAATTTTAAGTAATCATGGACAATCCGGGAGACACCTTAAAAATTATTATTTTTTTCTCAAAGTAATTTTATGTAGGTAATCGACCATGCTTTATGAGTTCGAATCTGAGCTTAGAATTTGTTTATTTCGAACCCCGGATCCGAATTCGACCAAGTCGAATTCGGGGTAAGAATTCGAAATTCAAAATTTAGTGCTAATCTGACACGCCTATTCGAGCTGAGGCGAATGGTATCAAAATTATTCAGTTTCGACAACTTTGGACGAAGTTATGATAATCAAATAACGCTGGGTTAGAACAAATCAGACACCATAATTTCGTCCAAAGTTGGCGAAACATCATAATTTTGATACCTAACAACTCAACTCGAATAGAGGAGTAATAATAGCCCTAAATTTTTAATTTCGAATTTTTACCCCGAATTCGACTTGGTCGAATTCGGGTCCGGGGTTCGAAATTAACAAATTCTAAGTTCAGATTCACGATCAGCATGTTCGATTACCTACATAAAACTATTTTCAGAAAAAATAATAATTTTTAAAGTGTCTCCAGGATTGTCTATGATTACCTTCTTTTTAATTCAAAATTAATAATTCTAATCTCAAATAAAAATTAAATTTTATTGAAAATACTCAACTTAAAATAAAATAATTTCTAATTAATTTTCAGGCTTTTCACTCGTATTGCAGAGACGATGCAGCAGCTATGTCATCATCATTTGCAACAATTAATGATGACAAATGAAAAAAAAATTAAATTGAAAAAAATTTATTTAATTATATATACTCTTTTATTGTCAAAAAATGTTTTAGAAAATTGATATAATTAAAAAAAAATAAAATTATTTTTTTCTTTTTCACTATTAAAATTATATTTTATTTTAGTTTGTGTTGGTTGATGAATAAAATTTTTCTTTGGGTTTTCTATTTTTTTTAAATTTGTTTTATTCTTTTTCTATTTTCCTGTTGATTTGTTTTTCTCTTTTTGGCCACCACCAATTAATTTGAGCATTGGACTAGGAAAGGAAAAATGTTTTAAGAGAATAAAACATAAATTAATTCAAAAATATTACCAATATTGGTGTAAATCGTTAATTCCAGACTTGACAGAACATTCTATAGTTTGAAAATTTATATTTAGAAATATAGTAGGTTATAAAAATTAAGAAAATAAATTGACAAATTTAGTTGGAAATCTTCTTGTATTAATAAAACACATAATTAAGAATCAGAATTTTTATTTAATTAAAACCAGAATTTTATTTTTAAATAAAAATTAAATCAAAATTTTCCGGAAAATACACTTAAGATGTATGTATTTTCTCTGGTTTTTAAATATTCTAATAAAAATATTTTTTTTAAATTACCACAAAGATCCCCCGATTCCTTTTTCCAGTCAATCATTTTTGTGCATCGTCTCAACGATTTTGTTGCTTTAGTGTCAAGAAGTAAAGGCTGACAACTTTGAAATTAAATTTAGATTTTTTTTTAAATTTATTTAAGAAACTCTTTTTTGTCAAAACAAAATTTATTTGGATTTTTAGCCAAAAAACAATCCTAAAATTATTTTCAAAAAATATTTTTAAATTAATTTATTTTCATACTTTTACACAAACACCAAATTCACTAGCAGTATTAATTATCTAAAATGCTAAAAATAAAAATTGGGAATTTAAAAAAAATTAAAAAAAAATATTTTTTATTAAAAAATAATTTTTTTACCTTCCTAATAGGCCCATCTAAAATAAAATTTATTTTATTTTTTAAATAAAAATAGCTCCAAACCAGTTAAACTTTTAGTAAGTTGTTTTCGCGTTTTTTCTATTTTCTCTACACCAAGTCGAAACAATTCTGTTATATTTACTTTTGGAATTTTTTTATCTTCAAAGTTTGGTAGGCAACTAGAAAATCAGAATTGAAAAAGGAAAATTAAATCAGAATTTTGTAAATTAATTAAAGTCTTTCCGGAAAACACATAACTTAATAATTAAGAACAGTTTCCGGAATTTAATTATAATTCAGTTTTCCGGAAGCACATACATTCAATTAAACACAAAATTCCCGGAAAACACAATTTCCGAAATTCTGATTTCAAATTATAATTGTATATGTTTTTCTAAAAATCTTTTAATTAAAGTCTTTCCGGAAAACCACGTATGTAGTAAGTTAATAATTAGAAATCAGAATTTCCCCCAACACAATTTCCGGAAGACAAATAATTCAATAATATTATAATACAAAATTAAAACTAACGAATCCACATTGTCTTCAAAACATTTTATAAAATTTTCTAAAAATACATTTTTTTAAAATTAATTTTGTATTTTTCAATACCAATTATTGCATCAGCCCTACCAAAGCATACTCTCAATTTATCTGGATGAACAGTGATTTTCGCTTAAATTTTTTTACAAATTAAATTAATTTAAATTAATTAATTACAAAACATATTCCAACAAGTATCAATACACCCCATTGCTTGTTCTTGCATTTCAACAATACATGCACGTTGCTCTTTTTAAAAATAATTTTATAAAAAAATTATTTAATTAACCAGCACATGTACATTGTCTAATTTGTCCACCAACTATTTTTGCTTCTTCAATTAAAGCTGTACCTTGGCGAGTCCACTAAAAAGAAGAAAAAATGTGCTTCATGTTTTCCAATTCCTAATAAATTTTCTAAGTTTAAATTCCTCACCTGGTCGATCACATCTTCACTTGAGTGTTGGACGTAAATTATTAAAAAAAGGAAAAATACAAAAATTCGTTCCCAGCAGAGAACTTTATAAAAATGAAACAAGTTCATTTCTGCTAATTTTGGTATCTTTTGAATTAAAAATTAAGAAAAAATAATTAAATCAGAATTTATTCAATTAAAATTATTTTTCCAAGATCGTTTTGTTTAGCATATATTTGTATTTTCGGAAAAGTATATATTTCTTTGTGTTTTCCGGAAAATACATATATTTATAAATCAGAATTTTTTGTATTTTCTGTAATACTTTTAAAAATCAAAATTTCCTTCAATTTCAGAAAAATATAGTATAAACCAGAATTATTTATGTTTTCCGGAATAATTCTAAAAATAAACGAAATTTATTTCCAACTATCAGAAAGGGAAACAAACAAATAAAATGAGGGAAAATAAATTTATATTTTAAATGGGCAAAGTTTTAATTATTTTTTTATATTGTTTTTGTTATTTGGTTTGTCTTGATTGTACACATTTTAATTTTTTTTGCGCAGCAATGATTGTGAAGAAGAAAAAGAAGATGAGAGAAAAGGTGATTTAATGTTAAATTTTGGTATGTGCGAAGAAAATGACTGCGCAATTTTTATTTTGTGACAGTTTAAGAGGACGAGAAGAGGTGAAAAATAGGAAAGAGAAAAAAATTTTAGTTGTTGGGGGGAGCGGCCAAGCTCTCTCAAAAATTAAAATTGCAACTGAAATGTTGGAAAATGTTGTGTGGAATGAAAAGAAGAAAGGAGTAAAGGAAATTCTAAAATAAGGGTAATTAGAATTATTTTGTATTTTCTGGAAAATATTTAAATAAGAATTTTTTGTGGTTTCTGTAATAATTTTAGAAATCAGAATTATTTTTACTAATTTCCGGAAAATGTATAAACCAAAATTATTCTTCTTGTGTTTTCCGGAATAATATAATATATATTAAAAATTAATATATATTCCGGAATATGCAATAATATAAATGTTTGTGTTGTCCCGGAATATAATTATTCTGTGGTTTCTGTGTATTTCCGAAGTATTAATAAAAATCAGAATTATTTCCGGAAAAAATACAATTGTATATTCATTCCCATGTGTTTTCCAGAATTTAACCGAGAAAAATCAGAATACATATTTTATTTATTAATAAAGTATCAAATTAAAAATTGGAATAAATATAAAATAAAATAATTTAAAGAAACAAATATTTTTAAACTACTTATATGTACATATTTAATTAAATAAACTAATTTAATGGTAAAAATTTTATTCAATCAATTTTGCTTTTTTTTATTGCGCGTTCAGAGGTTCACGGGCAATTGCACAAATGAACGGCAAATTTTTAATTTTATTATTATTAAGACAAGTTATGAGGAAGAAAAATAAAATTTTAGTAAAAATAAAAAAAATAATTTTCGTTTTTGCAATTATTTAATTTTATTTTTATTTTAAAGTAAAGATTAAAATTTAATTTCTTCAAAAATAAAAATTATTTTCTGCTAATTTTATTTCTGTTGCAAAAAGAAGAATAAGAAATATATATATAGAAATAAAAACTCAATAAATTAATTTTTAAATAAAAATCATAATTAAAAATCAGAAAAAATATGTACATTATTGTCTTCCGGAAAGTTTAAATTAAAATGTGTTTTCCGGAAAAATTGAATTTTATTCTTCAAAAAACAGAATATATTTTTATAAAACACATTATTAAAATACAAATATTTTTCCTGAAAGTTATTATGATTAAATATACATATTTGTGTGGGGGTAGCGCAAAAATTGTTTATTTTCTTTATATAATGCATAATAGAAGCAACAAATCCTATTGTTAAAACCCAAACATATTTGTAAAAATCTGTTAAATATTTTATTTATTGTATTTTATTTTTATATTTTTTGGACAAAACACAATTTCGATTATCAGAACATTTAGAACATAAGAACATTTATTTAAAATCAAATTTTTTTTTGAAAAATACAAAAACCAGAATTTTGGTTATTTAAATTGTTAACACACTACCTAATTTGTAAATGCAAAATTACCAAAACATTAAAGCAAACCAAATTTTTATTTATTGCAAATTTTCTCTTTCCTTCCAAAAGGTAAAAGCGTCCAATTAACTACATATATTTCAACCTTTCCCCATTCCAGGCCATAAAGAATGAATAAAAACAGGATTTTGAAAATAAAATTTTTTTTGGATGACTGTTTTTTAAAGTCAATAAATATAGAAAAATTAATAAAAAAAATTTTTTTTGCAACAAAAAATAAAAAAGAACAGGTTTTAGAAGTACTTTTAGCCTATCAATTTATTTTTTTATCAACACAATAAAGTTTGTTAATATTATTTAGTTATTTAGTTGGTGGCCAAGTAGTTAATTAAATTGACAAAAAAATAGAACGCAACAAAAACTGTTTTAGTCAATTAAATATTTAATTAATTTACTTGTCTTCCATAAATCCGCAAGTTTTATCCGTAAA
Source organism: Meloidogyne arenaria (assembly GCA_036172955.1). Taxonomy (NCBI): domain Eukaryota; kingdom Metazoa; phylum Nematoda; class Chromadorea; order Rhabditida; family Meloidogynidae; genus Meloidogyne; species Meloidogyne arenaria. Next base: position 1,008,980 of record JARQAB010000010.1, read on the forward strand.
GTAAACTATATACTTGCGGACAGAGGGCATAAAAGGAAAGGGGTACACCCCGTTATACCGCGAGCCCAGTATACCGCCGAGCTATAACTTCGTTCAAAATTGTCGAATCCGGGAGGCCCTGGTATGGTTCGATGCGCCTCAACGAGCTGAATCAAAACATACCAGGGCGTCCCGGATTCGACAATTTTGAACGAAGTTATAGCTCGGCGGTATACTGGGCTCGCAGTATACTGGCCTGCTTCCAAAATTTTTACACAAATTTTTAATTTAAATTTATTCTTTTTTATATTTAAAAAAATAAAAATTAAAGTAAATTTTAAGTTAAAAAATGGGATTTAATTGTAATTAAGGTGGCCGATTCCAAAACACCAAATAACGACTCTCAATATAAAATGAGGCGAGTTGTGTTCCCAAATGAGTTGTGTTTCGGCCAACTTAAACTTTTTAATTAATTAATTATAATTCTTAATTTTAATGAGAATTTGGTGGCTGGGATAACATTGAATTTCCTCCTCCCAAATAATTTCTGTTAATATGTTGTTGCTGTTGTTGATGGAAAACATCCATAAAAGACAAATCTAATTGTTGAAGAGGCTGTTCTGATGACATTCTTAATTGTTGTTGACCTGGTGGAAGGCCTAGAAGACTTTCTACGTTGGCAGAGTCTAATCTTTGGCCTAGCATTGCAGCGATCTTTTTTAAATTTATTTAAATAAATATTTTAAATATTTTTTGAATTGAAAGGTTTTTTAATTCTTCTTTCAAAAAAAATCAAATAATTTTATTTAAAATTAAATAAAAAAAGACAACTTCATCCCCAACATCCATTGAAATGCTTTGTTGAAATTCGCTAGGCGACCATTGATTTGACATAGGTGAAGGACTGTCACTGGTAGAACCTAGTTTGCTGCTTAAAATAAATTGGGATAATAACAATATTATTTTATAATTTTTTTAAAATTAAATTTCTGATAAATTCTGATCAATTTCTGATATTTTAGAAGTAAATTTTGATTATTTTCAAGCCATCCTAACTTAAATTTTGTTGGTGTAAAAATAAATTCTGATTTTTCTAATTAATACAAAATACAAATAAACTTACCTAGACATAGTTTTAGCCACCATAACAATTTCAGAGCCAATATACCCCGCGGGGGACTCAAAAATTTTACAACGTTCTTCGGTATCAAAATGCGCAAGCATTTGTTCTTTATCAATATCTGGGTAAAGGTATGGCACCTCCTTAAGTTGAGGGCATGACTGGATACGTGAAGCTAGTGATAATTGGTCTAGATCTTTTATTGTGAAAGGCGCCAGGTGAAAAGGAACTGAAAGAAATAATTAATGTATTTTCTGCTATTATTTCAGAATTTCTATGTTCTGATGTTTGATTTCCGGAAAATACAAAAGTATATTATTGCTAAATACCGGAACTATTAATTCTAGATATATACTTCCGGAAAGAGATTTTAATACATAATAAAAAATCCGGAAAACAATTATTATTAATTCCGGAAAATACAAAAATATTATATTGTTATAAAATTCCGGAAACTACAATTGTATTATTCCGGAAAATATTATTTATTCCCGAAAGAAATATCTAATATAAAACACATTTCGGAAATATCTAAAATACATTCTAATTTTACAACATATATTTTCCGGAAACTTTATAAGCGTAAATTTCCTTGCCTTTCGCTCCATCCTCCTCACAAACAAATCCTAAAAAAATATTTTTTTCCCAATTTATTAGAAAAATTTTTTCTTACCAATAGAAACTGCGCCTGTTTGTGTATCAGAAAATCTAAGCAAAAATGTCGGATTCTGACACATTAACATACGCTCAGATGCTTCTTGTTTGCTAATAAAACCAACTAACCAACCTTTATTTTAAAAATATTTTTTTTTAATTAATTTAAATTAACCATCATCCCAAAATTTAAGTAATTTCTGTTTAATTAATTGCATTATTAAAAAGAACCATTCCCAAAAGGAAAAGTTGACGTCTTCTCGAAGATTTTGCTGTTAAATTTAAATTTAAAAAATAAAAAAAATTGATTTTCACTTTTGCAAAGCGTTGAAAGGTTATTGGTTTATTGTCAGGAGTAGAATGCATAATTCCAAGTTTATCTCCAAGATAGGCCAAATCACTGTCGCTTAGAGGACGATGAGCGCCGGTAAAGAGGGTAAATTTGTGGCGAAGTACTTGACTGAGAATTAGAAAGGGAAAATGTATTTTCCAGAAAATTGTATTTTATTTTTCTGATTTATAATTTCCGGAAGAATAAGAATTCAATTACAATTCCGGAAAATACAAAAAAATATTTAGAATTAAAATTCAGGACAATATAATTTCTGAAATATAATATTTAAATTATTCTGATTTGAAATTTCCGGAAAATACAAAAAAAAACATAAAAAATAATTCTGATTTTGAGTTCTTAGAAAAACACAAAAAATTCTAATTCGAATATATTCCGTATTTTATCTTTGTATTTTTATTCTGTATTTAATTAAATACCTGAGATCAATCCAAGATACCATAATAATTTCATCTGAAGTATTTGACCTATTAACAGGGGAAAAGGCTCTCTATAAAAATTAAAATAAATAAATTTAGGATTTATTTTCCACACCTGCCAAAGAATTACTGCTTGCGCATCACAGTCTTGAGAACCATGAACTGTTACCTTTAAAATAAATAAATATATTTTTAAAATTATTTTTATTAATTAAAAATACCATTATAGGCAATGAAAGTGTCCAAACATCAAATTTACCCAAATTTCCGAGCTAAAAAATTCAAATAAATTTAAATCATTTAGAATTATTAATACTATATGTATTATAGTAATGTGAAATGAACAAGTTTATAGAGTGAAGGAAACAATACAAAAAAATGAAATTTTTTTACTTGAAATGGAGTGATATGAAATAGAAGAGCATATCTAAAATATTTTTGAACATTTAAAAATATTAAAAATTAATTTTCGTTTACTTTTGATCGGTAGCGGTTTGAGATATTTGACTGGTTTGTAGACTGCCCTTTGCAGGTGGTTTACGATGTGCAATACGTGTTAATTTCTAAATAAATAATTTATTTAAATATTATTTAGCGTGAAGAGAACATGCTCATAGAGCGAAGGGAGCATAAAAATAATTAAAATAAAAAAACTATGTTTATTAAAACCAAATTTGTTAATTTTAGTTTTAAAAGCGTAACAAATCTAATAAGCCTTTTGCATACTTCTAGGTTCTCGCAAATTAAAAAAAATCTTATAAAAATCGAAAACCAACAGAATTATTAAATTTTGCCGACATATGTCCACGTTCATCAAGAATAAGCTTTTCAAGATCGTTACTAATCGAGCCAACAATTTTAATATCCTTTTCATTAATTTGGCCAGTCCCCAACATTTTAGCCTCATCTTCAGCTATTATTTTGACGGTAACATTTGTATTAACTAATTGTTGTTTTATTCCTAAACGGTCCCCAATTAAAAGGCGAACCTTTAAAAAAAATATTTTTTTTTAATTCAATAAGGGGATAAGAACCTCCGCAACAAATTTATGTTGAGTTTTAAGAACGGGATCTGGCTGAACTGCCACAACAAAAGACTGAGATACTAACATACAAAGCATTTTTGTGAGAGTTTCGAGTATTTGGGAAAGGTTAGTGTTATGTGTTTGTACACAACTATCTGATACTTGTGTTGGTCGTCGTAATAAATCCAACTAATAAATAAATATAATTTTTAATAAATAATTATTTTTAATCTTATGTAATATGTAGTTATAATTTAACTTATATGTAGTTACTCAGACTATAATTTTATTTATACATCATAAGAAAGAGGTGATTCGAAACTACAAAATAGCTCTAAATAAATTTTCTAGCTTAAGTCTTCAAAAAATTATATAAATTTTTAAACGAATTATGTTCACATCTAGAAGGTAAGCATTCATTCTACTTAAACACCTCTAATTTACAAAAAAACGGTCTGATACATTTTATTTTTATATTAAAAGAGGAGATTCGAAACTACAAAATAGACAAAAATAAAATTTCCAGCTTAAGTTTTCAAAAAGTTAAGAATTCTCAAGTACCTGCCAACAAGCATAAGCACGTAATGTCCAATTATTTTCTGCTAAAACTTCAAATCTTAAAAAAAATATTTTTTTAATTTCCAAAAATATTTTTTATTCAAACTCAGATTGAATTTCATCTAACTGTATTTCCCTTTGCTCAAAACCTAATCCAATTTGTGCAAGCTTCTGAGCATTTTTCCATTCCATTAATCGAATTGATATTAAATTATTTTGCATAACAGCAATTAAATGAACGCCGTCGTTAAGTCGTTTTACCTAAAATTGTTTTAAAAATTATTTTAAAAATCAGAATTTTTTCTGAAAGAAAATATAAAAAAAGGTTCTAGAGAAATCAGAACCAAGTTTGTTCTCTGTTCATTAAGTTGTTCATAGAGTTGATGTGCTCTTTGCTGCATTCCCGCCCTTAAAGATCATTTAATTTTTAATTTTTTAAATAATTAACAATGTTTGTCTGGCCTGCCCCAACTGATCATGCCTTTGTTCGTGTTCTAATCGGTCTACCACTGATTTAAAATTCTGCAATTCATTTATATCATTTACAAAACGTCCCTGCATATCTTTATTTTCTTCCCATAATAATTGACAGTCTTTGGCTACTAAAGAGAGGGCCATTCTTTGTTGTTGTTCATTAGTGGAGGGAGAAACTGATGAGGTATTAGATGATTGCATTTTTTAATTATTTAATTGGTATATTAAAATAATTAATTGTTGGTTATTAATAAAAGTTAAGTTTGTAAAAAATAAACTTTTTCAAGTTTGTAAAAAAATATAATTATTTTAAGTTTGTAAAATAAAGTTTCAAGTTGTAAAAATAAACTTGGTATTAAATAATAATAATTTCTAAGTTTGTAAACTTATTTTATATATTTGTAAAGAATATGTATGTGTAAAATGCCAAATCTCATTTTTAAAATTATTTAAAATAAAGAGATGTTAACATTTCAAGTTTATTTATTCCTTTCATTGTTGGTAAGATTATTGAGCTGCCACTTAATTTAAATGCTTTTTCTAAAGGACCGCGCGCGAGAAAAAAAAGATGAAAGAAAAAAAGAAGAAAGGCTTATATTTACGTGTAAATATAAATTGTAGCCATTTGCTTCAATACGGCCAGATAGCTAAAAAGCGAGAAAAAAATAATTGGGGAAGAATAAAGTGAAGCTTTGGCTGTTCCATTAAAACAGCCAAACGGCAATTTAAATATATATCTTGAATAGCTTTTTTAAAAGATATTTTTGGTATCATTCAATAGAGAATAGAACAAGCTACAAAATGAAAATTAAACCAAAATTTTAAAATAAAAAACAATGAAGTTATGATCGAGAGACTACTAAAAGTGTCTTATTTTACTAGTTTTTTAACCATAACTAATTTAATCACTTATCCAAAATTTTAATTATTTTTCGAATTTTGTAGCAAATTTTCTCCTCTATTTAATAATATCAAAAATTATTTTTTAAAACAATGCGTTGTTGAGATATATAAGCTGACAATCACACAGCTAGTGTTGCTGCAAGAGAGGACTTACTCGGTTATTTTTAACGTTTATTTTTTCTTTTTTTATTTGTTAATACAGAGAAGCTTGATTAAGAAGATATGTTAGAAAAAATATAAAAAAAGAGAAGGAATATATGTACATATCTCATTATTTGGCCTTAAAGCTAGAGAAAATTGAGGAAAAAGAGAATAAACAAAAATTATTATTTTAGGCCAAAAATATAGAGAAATTGTAAAAATAGAGAGAATAAATAAACAAAAATATATTTTTGCTAAATGACAGATATATGTATAGAGTTGCTGGTAGTAGAGTTAAAAAATAAATATATAAATATATATTCACTATTTGCCTAGAGCATAGAAACAATATTTAGTGGTTAGAAAGCCTATAGAAAAGCTTAAAGTTGATTAAAAGCCAAAACAATTAATGTCCTCTAATAATTGTAATAAAATAACAAAAAAATAAAATCAGAATTTGTAAATATTTAATTATTTATTTAATTACAATTGTAAATTTATAATTTATTTAAACTTGAAATTAATATTACAATTATAAAAACTTAAGTTTACATTAGTTAGAAACTTATTTTGACAGAAACCTAAGTTAATTTTGCAAACTTAAGTTTTCTGTTTTTCTAAAGTTTTGTTTTTAAATTTAATTTCTTAAAGTCCAAATTTATTTAAAAAATTTATTATTTAAATTATTAATTCTTTAAATTCCAATTCCAGTTATTTTTTTCTAAATATTTTATTTTGCCCTATACACATTCAAAATGATTAATATCTACATATATATTCTCGCAATTTAAATCTAACCGGTTGGAAATAAATATTAATGTCACCATCCCCCCATTTCTTTCACAAACAACGTTCTATTAAACGTGTACACTTTCATTTATTGGTTGGTTTTAAATTATTTAAATATTTAATCAGCAAATAAATTTATTTAAAAAATTCTAATATTTTTATTTCTATTTATTTCTCGTTTTTTTATATTTTCATTTTTTTTAAATTTAATATCTAGTACTTATTAATTCCTCAAACTTAAATTTACTAAAATAATTTGAAAAATAAAATAATAAACTTAAAATTTAAAACTTGTAAACTTGAAAATAATTAATCAAGTGCAAACTTGAAAGCAAACGCTTTAATTTTAAGTTTAAAAAATAAACTTATTTTCAAGTTTGTAAAAATATTTATTTATTTTCAAGTTTATAAAAATGTTTTTTCAAGTTTAATCTTAAGTTTATTTTTATTTACTTACTATTCCAAGTTTATTTTTAAGTTTTAAGCTTATTTAATATTTATTTACTTTTAAGTTTGTTATCTAGTATTTAAAGTTTATTTAAACTCAATTAATTTGTATATGTAAATAATAAACTTTAAAACAATTCTTGAAACATTTCCTATTAAATAAATTATTTTATTTCTCTAATTACTAAATTAATCAATAATTTATTAATAATAAAATGAGCGTAGAAGTAAATAAATATAAATAAAATTTAATTATTAAATTTTATTTTAAAGACAACCAATTCTCTAAATCCTGCCTTGAGAGAGTGTTGCTGTTTTTCAAACTCTTCTTTACCTTTACAACGTATTGTTCAATTATTAAGTGTTGGGGCATTTGAATTAAGAAAACAAATTAAGGAGAATATTAAATGTAATAGACTTGAAAATGGAGTAGAGGAGGAGAAGGAAAATGAACAAGAAAAATATTTGAATAAATTGATAAGGAATGAACTATTGCTTATTGAGGTGTTTAATTTAATAAAAAAGGGGGGTTTAATTAAAAAGAAAGAGAGAGACAGTTTTTAATAAAAGATATGCAAACTTAAAAACAATTAAAACTTGAAACAAACTTAAAAAACTTAAGCTTAAATAATTTTTATTAAGTTAGGAGTTGTAGACACTCAAAGATTAACAAGATGGATTAATAAATTTTACGATATTTATATGAAACAATTGGTAAATATGGAATTGTATTTTGTAAATAAATTTAGTAAGGTGTCTCTGTTAAAGATTTTTCTTGTAATTAATTTTAGCCGACCAACTCGAAAATCTTTGCCTTAAATTAAATACTCATAGTCTACCAAAAGTGTGTAAACCTAGGGCTCCTTTTTCATCGTTAAATGGCATGTCAAACACTCTTAGAGATAAAGTAATGTATCAAGCAAGATCGGAAGTTACAGCACGTGTTGATATTGCTGGTAATTTGTTACAATGAAAATTATAAAAAAATAAAATTAAAAATAAGTAAGTGTTTTGAGATTATACTTTTTTATTAATTGTAAAGTTAAACTTTATTAGCAGTATAGGTTCAAGTTTGTAAACTTGGATATATTTAAGAAACTTGTATATTAATAAGTGTATATATTTAAGTTTGTAAATTAAAGTTTATTTAATTTCAATTCAAAAAAAGGTGGCTGGACAGATACTCCTCCAATCACCTATCAAATGGGTAATATATTGCCAGCTGTACTTAGCATATCAATACTTGTTAACGGAAAAGTAATGATTAAATTATTGATAATTTGTAGTATTTATAGAGGCCAATTCGTTGTAAATGTTCACGCCTGGATATGCTTCAGGGAATTTTTTATAGAGAAAATTCTTTTGGGGAACAGCAACCCTTGCTGGTTTTTGTTAAATTTTCAATTTGTTTTTAATAAAATTTTTGTTTAGCACTTTCCAACAGCCAAGCAAATATTCAAAAATTGTTGTAAACCTTCAGAACCAGGCAATAATCCACAATAGCTGGCGTATAATTTAGAATTTAAAAAATAAAGGTTCTCTTCTGTGTGCTATTTTGGTTGTTGCCGGTTTTGTACGTGAGGAACTGTGGGGTGGAGAAAGGCATTATTCATTTAATTTTTCCGGACCTGGACGAGGATTGCTTATCGAAACTGAGTAAATTACTCAAAAATTAATTATATCAAAATCCTCGCCTATAATTTCAGATCAGATTTGCCTCACGGATCTGGTCTCGGTTCTAGCAGTATACTTGCTGGAGCCCTTTTATCTTCTCTCCACAAACTATCAGGAAATAAAGAACAACAATTAACAGAAGACAAACTAATTAATCAAGTTTTGCAAATAGAACAATTACACACTTCTGGGGGAGGTTGGCAAGATCAATTGGGGGGTTGTATTTCTGGAGGAGCTAAAATTGGTTGGGTAGAATCTGTTGGGGAAAGAAAATGTTGTTGGCGTTCTGTCCCGCTTGGAGGGGAATTAATTAAAGAATTCTCTAAAAGATTTATTTTGTTATATACAGGCAAAACTAGATTGGCAAAAACATTATTAAAGGTCTTTTTTTGGAAAAATCATTTTGAAAAAAATTATTTTTGTAGCAAGTTTTGTTGAGTTGGGCAAGACAAGAACCAAAAATATTAGCAACTGTTGAAAGACTTGCTAAAGGAGCTTGGAAGGCTGAGAAAATGCTTATTGAGGGTAGGGAACAGGGGGTGTCCATTTCCTCCAAAACACTCAAAAATGTGGCTAAATCGGCCAAAAATAAGGCAGAAAATAAAGCATTATTTTAAAAATTTAAAAATAATTAAAGAGAATTTTGGAAGGCTAAGAAACAATTCCTTCCAGTTTTGCTTACAAAATGAAAATTTTAAAAATATTACGAAAAGGTCAAAAATAGGGCGAATGCCCAATAAATAAAGCAAAAAGGTCACAGGGAATTAAATCACATGTGTTTTTAGTATTGAAATTTAAACTTCTCTTTATATTTTGATCTCCTGAAAAGCTGATATTTTGAAATCATTAAAATTAAGGCAAATTCCCCATCGAAGTATGTACAGAATACAATGAACTGAAAAAAATCTTTGCATCAAATACAGAGCCCTCTCAAGTCACAGAATTAAAGAATTTAATGGAAAAGGAAAATTTAATCGAAAGTGCTTGGATGGCTGGGGCTGGCGGTGGAGGATTTTTGTATATTTGGCTTAAACAAACAGAAAATAATGTTTTGGAAAAATTAGAAAATTTATTAAAAAGTGATAGACGTTGGAAGGAAATGAATATTTGGAGGGTTGAATTAGAAGATAAAGAACCTTTAATTGTTAATTAAAGAGAGTAATGATGTAGAATTGCCCCCCCCCCCCTATTCTTCTTTTCCTTACGAATTCTGTAGATGGGCAGACATCAAGGCAATTTTTAGAGTTCTGCATCAGACCCAAAAATAAGTGGATAATGGGTAATAATAGTGTGCCGTTTTTGTCCCCTTCTTTCCTTTCTACAGTCGAACCTTTCACTTTAATATCAGATTTTTGTGCCAAAGAGGTGTGACATTACAATGAGGCCTGTTGTATTTCCTTAAGTCAACCCAGGGTAAATTCAAAAATAATATTAATCTATTCAAATTTTCTTTCGTTTACAAAAAACAAGAATTCTCTTTGTTAAAATATTTAAAAAAGGAAAAAGGGGCTTAAACGATATATTACCTGAAAATATAAAGTGATATTCTTTAATTTATTTTAATATTTAAATTAGGGTTGTTGGCGACCGGTTAAAAACCGGTACCCTCGGTTTTCGGTTTTGGCCGGTTTACGACCCCCGGTTTTCGATTTACCCCCGGTTTTTGGTTAACCGAAACCGGTTTATGCCTGAATTTGCCATACAGAATATTCAATTCATATTTTATCCCATTATTATGCTTCAATGAAATATTCTACAGCTCAGCCAACAAAAATTTTGTTATTAAGGGCACCAAGTGAAATACAATGCTGGGTATTGACCATTTATTAACTTCGGCTCCTACAAAAAATAGATGAAAGTTTTGGGATATAATAAAATCCACCTTAATCCTTGCAAAACTTCCGATTTCTTCTTTTTTCAGCGCCGCAGGCGAAAATTTTAAGAATTTTAGATCTCAATTAAATTTTTGCAATGTTTTTTCAATTCTGATAATATTAAAAATATATTTAGAGCTACTAGATTTCTCCGGCGAAAATTTGAGAATTCTGAAGGGACTGGAGACTAGATTTCATCAATTTCTGCGCAGCAGGCGAAAATTTTGAGAATTTTCAAAGGCCAAGGAGCAAGATTTCTTCCATTTTCTGCGCCGCAGGCGAAAATTTTTAAAATTATAGAACTCCACTGAAAATTTTGACATGTTTTTTTCACTTTTTTTAATTTTAAAAATAAATTTATAGTATAAAATAAAAACTTAAGTTTAAGATTTTTAGTTTCTGAAAGTAAAATGGAAATAAATCAACTTTCCAACTTTGGATTCGAACCCAGTCCCATACAAGAAACAAATTAAATGAACCCATCAAGTAACCACTCAACCACACACAATATCATGAGACCCAGTGAAAAAAAATATTTATTGAAGGAGAAATTATTTTGACGAAGTGTTTTTGGAATTCAAATGGCCAAAAAATCCCAAAAAACTTCCATCTTTAGGGGTGCATTTTATAAACCGAAACCGGTCGGTTTAGGCCATCGGTTTTCGCCGGTTTTTGACCCCCGGTTTTCGGTTTCGGTTTATTGGCCAAAAACACCGGTTTTCGGTTTCGGTTCGGTTAACCGACCGCCAACAACCCTAATTTAAACGTACATAGATAAATCGATTTTTATTTTATTTATTTTAACAAAAAAATTTTTTAATCAAAATTACCTCAAAAATTATTTAAAAATCATTTCTTTAATAAAAACAAAGTCACAAACAAAATAAACATTCCCAACCCGTTTTCTCGTCTTCTTTAAATAATAATTTTCAATAATTTATTTCTTATTTTTTGGTGAATGTGAACGAGTTCGTTTTGCAATAGGGGCATCCTCCTCCTCCTCTTTTTCTTCTCCCCTATCCTTTAATCGTTTCATAATTTTTGTTGTCTTTTCTTCTAACAGTTTTGTATTTTCATCAAGTCTAGCAACTTTCTCTCTTAATTTTGACATTTTATCTTCCACAAATTCCATAATTTCTTTCGTCGAACGCTTAAATTAAAAATATAAAATTAATTTAATTTTTAACAATTTAAACCTCCATTTCTTTAATTACTTTTCCCAATTCAACGATTTTTACCTAAAGATGTTTTTTTAATATTTTAAAAAATAACCCAAACTAACCCATTTTTCATTTAAACCCTTCCCAGCAAATAAATAAACAATTGAGGAAGAAGTTAACAAAACAATAATACGATTTCCCCACAATTTTTGACATTCTTTTATTGACTTTACTGACAAATTTTCCATCATTGCATAATCTGTAGCTTTAAGTATATCGGAGAGTAGTTCAATAGGTAAATTTTTATTTTGATGTTTTGATTGAAACATTATTAGAATTAAATTAAAATTAGCTAAAGAAATTTGCGGATAATTTTTGTGAATTCATTCGAAAGCTTGTTAAGCATTAAATTTTTAATTAAAAAAAGTCACAAAAATTGTCCTTCGCTAATAATACTAAAATTGAAATAAAATTATTGAAATGCTTTTTTGGCATTCTGTTATTTGTCGGTTAGGGTCAGTTGAGCGCGGCCGGTTGAGCGCCCCTTGTTATTTGGCCAGCTGAGCGCCAATACATTTTTACACAGATAAAATTTCCGGGAAATGGTTTCCTGTTATTTCTCCCTTTTTGTTTAGCTTTCATGGCCAGGAGTGTTTCTTTGCCTTATTTCAATATAAATCTGGGTTTGATCCCGACAGCTTTAGGGCGCGTTTCGCTGATGGAGAATACTTTTACTGAAATGTTTTTCTTTAATTTCAATCTCTGGCTGGAAGGGGTAATATAGGCAAGGTGTTTATTTGAAGGAGAGTAATAAAAACGGGGTTTTTCAAATAACAGGATAGGCAGTTGGCAATTCAAGATAAGCAGTTGGTGACCGGTTACCCATTTTCTTTTAATCCAAATTTTAAACCCGGTTTTCGGTTTAAAAACTTAGTCAAGTATCAGGCTTTGTTTTGTGACAATTTTTTTTCTAAAAATCACTCATTTTTACTAATTAATGCCCTACGCTCAATTTTTGACATTTTTGTCAGTACAAAATTTATTTATCCACCTAAAACTCTCCATTCTCTAACCTATCATTCAGAAAACATTGAAGATTGCCAAATATTTTACAAAAAATTTATTCGAAAAACACATTTACATACAAAACAAATTTACAACAAATCTAATAGAATATATTATGAGACATATGTACATATTACACACAAGGAAATTTAGGAAATATACAACATATAAATGAATACAAGATAACAACAAAGGAAAATATGAGTTTAGATATTATATTCAGTTTATTTTTATCTCTTTAGAATTCTTCCTCCTCTGTGGCAGGTTCCTCCTCGGCCGTCTCCACCGGTTCTTCAGTGCGCGTCCCACCATCCCGACTCGGTGTTGCAACCAGTTTCTTTCCCGTATCGTCAACTGGCAATGGCTCGGACTCGACGTTGGGCGCATGATATACTGAAATTTAAAGAATTACCCAAAGACTCTTTCACCTGTTCAAGTAAAACCAACCTTTCTTCAACTTCCGTGGCTCTTCCTCTTCAATCGGAATGAGTCTACACCGCTTATTCCAGAAGCATTTAGCGCGCGTAAGAATTTCAACCACGTCCTCGGTTGGAGTCGAGATCAGCTTCAGTGGAGGGCCATCCCGTTCGAGCCTGAGCACCACATTTTTCTTTTCAGCGATACTCTGTCGAATGGCCTGTAAAATAGAGAATTTAAAATTGTTTACAAAATTACTTGTAAAAGTAACACCTTTTTAGCTGCAGAGACGTCGTCATTCACTTCCTTGCCGTTGACATCAAGCAATTTGTCGCCTGGAAAGATGTACTGCGCTGCTACACTGCTTGGCTCAATGTTCGAGACGATGATGTTAGATCCCTGGAATTGAGAGCTATCATTAATGGCGAGCCTTCATTACTCAATCAATTACCTTCCTCTCCACAGATATCCCAATTGGAAGGTCTTCTCGCCATCTGATCTGCAGGACGATGAAATTGTGGCTCGGCCTTTTCCTGACTTGTGTGACCTTGAGGTTGATCATTCTGAAGTAGTCGTCCCTGCGGAAACGGATGAACAAACGTTTGGGTTGAGCGCCAGAATGCTGGGTTGCTGCCGTGAAGTCTTCTGCCGAGGTTATGGCCTGAAAAACTGACGTTTAAACAGATTATTACCCTAATAATCGCAGAAGCTTACACGGTTGTCAATCTGCAAGATCCAGTCTCCAGGGAACAACCATCCAAAGAAGTAGGAGAAGATGTCGATCTTCTGTATCCGCGGCGGCGAGCTCCCACTGAAGAACGTCAGTCCCATGTCCGAGTCTTGGATCTCGATGGTATCCTCATGCTCTTCAATGTACTTCTTAGCTGAAAGAGAGAAAAAAGTTAGTTTAGGAAACAACCATTGTATGATACATCCTCGTTTCTCGGCCATTGTACTGAGACGCCAAAGCAAGAGTGAGCAGCACAGCGACGAACCAAAAGCGGCCTTTAGTTGAATTGAGCACAGCGTTGTCTTCACGAAGTGCAGTGAGTTGTAGTGTTGGTTTATGCATAATCTATTAAAGCGCTTTTATACTAACCCGGACTTCTTTTGCTACCCAAGACAAAGAAAATTTTGAGCAATTTTTTCTCAATCCTTGACATCCCCGGTATAAACTTAGTTTTTCAAAGATATTATTTTACAAATTTCAACTTTTACACAGCAAGTTGGCTACCGGTTATTAACTGGCGGTTAAGCGACAGATTTGACTCTGGTACACAACCCCTAAATTATAAATTGTCCTAAAAATTTTTTTAAAATTTTTCTCAAAAAATAAAAATATTAAATTAATACAATTAATTTTCTATTTACGTATGGAAAAAAAGAGACCCATTTACAATTATTGGTAATCTTCTAGTTTACTGGACCCTAGAAAAAAAAGAAAATAAGTAGGTAATTGACAACTACTAGCAGTTTTTTGTATAAATAAATGTCAAATTTTGAAAAAAAATCAATTTATCTTTAAAATTAATTAATTTATTTTTTGATGAAACAAAAATTTGAACGAGTACGTTTAGCAATAGGGCCATTCTCGTCTATTCCCCTCTCAGCTTTTCGTCGCTTCAAAAATTTTTCTTTCGTTTCTTCAAACAATCCTTCTTCGCATTCAGCCATTTCTTTTCTTAATTGTGAAATTTCACATTTAAAGAATTGATAACCTTCATGAGCTATTAGCTTAAAAATTAAAAATATTTTTATTTAAATAATTTAACCATAAGTTTAGCAATCCCTCTTCTTTTTTGAAATATTGTTGCCTAAAAGTATTTTTATTTAAAAAACAGCCCTACTAACCCTTCTTTCTTTAAAATCCTTCCCAACAAATTTATAGACTATTGAGGAAGAAGTTAACAAAATATTGGAATAATAACTTGTTGTGTCTTGCACAACAATGAAGAAGCAATACAATAATGTGTTTATCACACAAAGAAATAACAATATATTGAAGTAATAGAATAAGGTTGGGAATAATTAGGAGACAATTAGGAGACACGGACTGACAATTGTGTGAGGCTTTTATAGTAGCCACCACACCACAACACCTCCCCCTTTGCAAGGCTGGGGTTGCAACACCAATACAAAACATACAACAATAACAAAAGTCCGGTCAACAAATACATACAAAAAAATGAGGGAATAAGGGAACAAACAAAAATTTTACAAACAAGAACATAATTTATTTATTTATTTTCTTTACTTCATCTATCTTCCAGAAATGTTTGAACCCTCAGAATTTATCAAACCCTCAGAAATTATTGAACCGTCAGAGCAGCTTTTCATCCTATCTTCAGATTGATCAGATCCCTCAGATTGGAATTTTGTTTTCTTTTTGGGTGTTGCACCTTCATTGTACAGCCTCGCATCTGAACGTTTGACAGCGTAGCTCTTCTTTGATTCAATTTTTGGCTGTTGATAGTCTTCAATATCTTCAATTTTTCGCAATATTACACTCTTCAGGCAATGAACTTGAACTCTAAACAATTGGCCAACTTTTCCAACAATTTCGCCTTTAAGCCATTCAATTTTGTTGGTTCTATTGTTTTTGTTCTTCACCATCACATTTTTGCCTTTCCAGAGTTTTTTCTTTACCATTGGTTTTGGCGTTGGCTTTTGTTTGTTCCAAACAATTTTCTTCCTTTTTGCAAAATTCTTCTCAATTTCCGGCACATTAACAATATTCTTCAATAATTTCAATTTTTTGAGCCAAGGCAAGCCAATTAAATTCAATTTTCCTTCAACTACATGGCAATCTAATACTTCTTTTTCGTTATTACAATCAATCTGTGCCGCAAATTTCCCTTCAATTTTGAATTTTGATTGGTCCACAGCAATTCCATTATAGGAAACTTCTTCCAATTTTGGTTCACCAATTTGTGACCAAGTTTCTTTTGAAATAATTGAAATTTGCGCAGCCGTATCAACAATCATGTTCATTGAAGTTCTATTTATTTTCACTTCTTGAACAATCCAATTTTGCTTCTGCATCACCTCATTATCTTCAATATCCAACATCACACAATAAGGACCATTACTGGTAGTATCTAACCCAATTTTAACATTATTCACTCTAGGTGAAAATTTACGCTTACCAGCGAAATAGCAATTTGCAATCCAATGTCCTGGTTTCTTACAATGGTTACAATATGGCCTTTTTGTTGGATGGTGATAGCAATTCTTGTTTGGAAGTTCAATATTTTGTTGTTGCAATTGAGGTTCCTGAATAATATTTATTTCAGGTGGCGAACCTAATTCAATTTTACTGACCTGTTTAGGTTCAGACAACAATTTGACTTCTTTTTTCGTGGACAAGAATCCTCGACAATCTTCCAATAATTCCTTGAATTTACAATCTTCTTTTTTCTTTGATTTATTTTCAATCATTCGAATGCAATTTTGTTTCACATCTATTGCAGAGTCAGGAAGACCTACAATAAAAATCAATATTTTCATTTCTTCAATAGTCAGATTCATCTCTGACTTTTCGCATTCGGCATTTACGAGATTCCCAAATTGCAATATATTCTCAAATTCGTTACATTTCAATTTCAGCGTATCGAACCGCTTTAGCAATTTGGACCTCGGGTCCCCAAACTCCTCTTTTAATTCAATTAACAATTCCCCATATTTCAGGTCTGATAATTTTCGTGGCAATAATTTTTGGGCTATTTTAGAATATTCAGGGGCTCCCAATTTCGAAACAAGCAATCTTGCTTTCAATTCATCACTCAATGTCGCCCCTTCAATTTCAAAGTACGATTTGTACTTATCAAACCACGTTTCGAACGTGACTGCCCTTGGAATATCACAATGGAACTCAGAAATCAATTTATGCAATTTACCGTATAGTGCTGATCCTTCCTGTTGAAGCGACGTTGCACTATCAATATTCGGCGTATTGCCCAATTTATTCAACAATTCTGCAATTTGTTTCTGCTGTACTAACAATTGTTGATTTTGGCGTTCCTGCAGTTCCTTTTGCTGTTGATTGAATTTGTTCTGTTGTTGTTCAAGGAGTTTTTGAATATCCTCTGCTTTCATCCTGATTTGTTTTTCTTCAATACAATTTTCAATTGAATCCGTTGTAGACCGCGCCACTTTGTTGTGTCTTGCACAACAATGAAGAAGCAATACAATAATGTGTTTATCACACAAAGAAATAACAATATATTGAAGTAATAGAATAAGGTTGGGAATAATTAGGAGACAATTAGGAGACACGGACTGACAATTGTGTGAGGCTTTTATAGTAGCCACCACACCACAACATAACTCCATAAATTTCCAAATTCTTCTTGTTTTAAAACTAAACACAACTTTTTAATTTTAAATAATAATGTCTCCATTATTGCCCCATCTGTAGATTTAAATATATCAACAAGCAATTCTAAAGGTAATTCTTTATTTTGATGTTTTGATTGAAACATTACTAAAAATTAGTTAATATTCTGGACGGATGAAGGAATTTTTTGGAATTTTTGTAGGGAACTTCTAAAATTAAATTAGAATATATGACAGACTGAATCTATCCAGGTACTGAATTAAATTTAATATTAAAAAGAAATATGACAAAATAATGTGATAAAATAAAGATTTTAAAAATATTTAAATATAAGCAATGAAACAAGAAGCTTTAAAAATACTAAAAATCTTAAATTTTAATCGAAATTGCTTTAAAAAACAAATTTTAAATCAGATTAAATCGTAAATTTTGTTCCTGTCAAATTTTATTCTTCTATTTTTCTAACTTCAATAAAAAGAATCGATCCATCATCAATCAACTCTTCGTTGCAAAGTGAAAATTGCAATTTTGGATTGTAAATATTGCAAATTTGGTAACATGTAAATTTTACATCATCTACTTGATAATTTTCAATTTTTTCTGCTTTTTCACTCAATTTAAAATTTGGAGAATCAGAAAAATCAAGAACAATACTAGGCACCATTTTTGAACAGTCCTTAGATGTTATTATATGCTAAAATTTTAATTTAATTTTAACTTGGTCCTTTAAAAAGACAACTACCGTATACCCTTTATTAATTGTCCTCCACTAAATAATTACCCAACCTTCCATTAATTACCCTATCCAGCGATAGATTGAAACAATAATTACCCTCCAACAAATGCCCTAAAACACGTTCAAATTTCAAACCTCGTATAATTACCCTCCCTCGATTAATTACTCCCTCCGGCGGAAGGTCGAAACAATAATTACCCAGGGTAGTTATTAAAGGATATACGTTACTTACTTTTATAATAAGATCATAAAGCCTTGTCAACTTGGAACCTTCTAAATAAATTTTTGGGAATTTATTTCCTTCATTTATTAAAATATTAAACAAAATATTTATATCTTGTTCTGTAATGTTAACATAGTCGAAATTAATAGCAATATATCCAAGAATTGATAAATTATTTGACACGAATTTCAAAACATTTTCAAATGTTTTATTGTTAGCATATAAATTTACCCCTTTAAGTTGAAATTGAAGAGGAATTGTTTTGTCGTTATCAAATAATATATTAATCATTTCTGGATTAAATATATTTCTATAAAAATGAGCATATTTAAAAGCACACTTAAATAATTGTTCAAGCCAGCATCGAATAATAATCATTTCTTCAATATTTTTTGGAATGTTCGGCAATTTTAAAATATAACAACGGGAATTTTCAACTAAACAGTAAAATAAATTAAAAAAATTTTGGGGTCAACTGAGAGAGAAAATTAAGGTTATAATTATGGTTTAATTTGTTCCTAGATTGGCTAAAAATTAATTTATTTATTAATTTATTCTTGGCCTTAAATTCCCCCGACTTTTTGGGAACAATCGTCTCAACATTTCCTACTATCTTTACAGAAAGAAAATAACTCCAACGGACCTAACGTACTTAATTACTTTACATACAAATAATTTTACCTTTTGTCCTCATACAAAGTAATTTTCTGCCGAATTTATCGAAAAACAACGGAATTGATTTATCAATCGCTACTTGCCACTGAAAAATAAATTTTTTAATTTAATTAAAAATTAATTTTTTAACCTTTTCCCTAAGTTGATCATTTAAAGTAAATTTAAAAACACCAGATTCAAGTTTAATGAATTTATTTGGATGTGATTGACAAGAAAAGTCATGGCTAATCCAAAATTAATTGAAATAAAAATTTATTTTTAATAAATATATTTACTAAAAAAAGTTGATTGAATTTCATTTTTGCCAATTCCCCCTCATATTTATTAATTAAATTGGAAAAGTAAAAATTTGTTTGTTTAACAGAGAATAACTGGTTGAAATTAAGACATTTTAATATGTCGAATTGAGTTTCAGGCGGTAGAGATAACATTTTAATTTCAATCAAATATCTAAAATTGGGGAAAGAAATTCTAACGGGCAATATCCTTATCTAACGGCTTATACATAGAATTAAAAATGTTTTATTAAAAAATTAAACTTCAAACTTATTGACTGTCTAGAAATTGTTTGAAAAATCGTTTTAGAATAAAAACAAATCCACGTTTTTTATCAACTTTTCCAACAAATACAGAAAAGATGAACAAGTTAACAAAGTATTAACTGATAGAATTTAATTTATTTTATTCAAATTAAATACGGCAAAATATGTGGGAGTCATTTAAAATATTGTAGTTTGATAAAAGATATGTCAATACAGAAAATAATGAATTTCGATAAATTTATTAAAAGTTCTAAAAATTCTAAAAAAATCATTATATTAATTAATTAAACATTTAAATATAAATTAGCAATCAACTAAAAAATCATTCAAATATATTTTATTAAACAAAATAATTTTTTGGAAATTGTCTTACAAAATAGAAAAAACAATTTAAACGGGAAAATAAATTAAAACAATCCTTTTATTTCTTTCAAACATTAAATTCTAGACTTTTATTATTCTTAAATCATGAGTATAACCATTTTCTTCAGGTTCTTCAATATAAAAATAAAATTTCAATTTTGGATTGTAAATATTCGAAATTTTGATCTGGAAAATCCTGTCCGGATAAAAAAAATTTTTTTTTGAAATCCTGAAACCGGATTAGGCATATTTAAAATTTCGAACCTTATAAAAAACTGGCAATAACCGCTAAAAATAATTTAATAAATTAAAAAAATAATAAATAAAAACAATCTTTTTCCAATAAACGAATTACAAATTCTATTTTCTTATCATTCTTAAACCACAAAGAATAGATCTATCTTTTGGTTCTGCTGTAGAAAAATAAAATCTCAATTTTGGATTGTAAATGTTAAAAATTTGGTAATGCATATATTTAATTGCTCCTCTAATTTCCGTAACTTTAACGTCTTCTGCTCTTTTACTTAGTTTAATATTTGTTTTAGGTCTAAAGTGTAAACTTATTTCAGACACCATTTTTGAACAGTCTTTAGATGTTGCTATATACTAAAAATTATTTATATAAAATAATTTATAATTTAAAAAAGTCTGAATAACTTACTTCAACAAGAAGATCGTAAATTCGTGGCAATTCACATTTAATAGAATTAAAACTAACTTGATTTAGTTTATCGCCTTTATTTATTAAAATATTAAATAAAATATTTGTATATTGCTCCGGAATGTCAACATCTTTAAAATAAATTATAAAACATCCAGAGATTACTAAATTGTCTAAAATGAGGTCCAACATATTTTCACATATTCTCTTGGTAGCAGATAAATATAGATGATTAATGTTAAATTTGAGAGGAATTGTTTTGTCGTTATCAAATAATATATTGATAATTTCTGGATTAAATACACATTTATCAAAATGAGCATATTCAAAAGCACATTTAAATAGATGTTCTAACCAGCAACGAACAATAATCATTTCTTCAATATTTTTTGGAATGTTTGGTAAATACAAAATATTAGTAGGTTCTCCATCCACTAAATATGGAAAAAATAAAATTAGAAATTTTTTTGAAGAGTTAAGATTTCTATTCTAAAAATTTAGTCAAGTTATTCATAAATTGACTAAATTAAATTATCAAACAATGTACAATATATTTTTAAACCTGTCGATTTTATACAGAGAAATAATTCTCTCCCAGATATATACAACGGAATTGAATTGTCAATAATTACTTGCCACTTTAAAAAATAAATGTAAATATAATTTATTTAATATTCATTAATCTTCTTCTTTAGTTGATCATTTAAAGTAAATTCAAAAACTCCTGATTGGGGTTTAATAAATTTATATGGATGAAGCCGTTGAAGAGAATTAAAGTCAATCTAAAATTAATTAAAATAAAAAATTAGTTAATATTTACTATTGAGATTTTGTTAAATTTCCTTCGTGCCAGTTTTCCCTCATATTTATTAATTAAATTGAAAAAGTACAAATTGGTCTGTTTAACAGAAAATAATTGGCTGAAATCGAAACATTTTAATACATCAAATTGGACTTCGTGTGGTAGAGAAAACATTTTTTGAAAATTTATTACTAGAATTAACTGAAAAATGCTCCAATATTTTATATTAAATAAATTGGGTTTAAAAATATTTAAAAATAGATTGGCACTTTTAACTTGTTAAATAATAATTAAAAAATAAATTTTATAAAAACAAAAAATAATTTAAAAGAATTTCAATGAAAAAGCAATTTTTAAAAAAATATCTTGTTGTCCAATAAATCAAATTTTATTCTTTAATTTTTCTAATTAAAATACACCCAGTTGATCCATCCTCAATTGATTCCTCGTTGCAAAATGAAAATCGCAATTTTGGATTGTAAATATTGGCTATTTGGTAATTGATAAAATTTACACCATTCAACGGCTTAATTTTAATTTTTTCTGCTCTCTCATTTAATTTACACATAGGAGAATCAGAAAACTCAAAAATAATAACAGGCACCATTCTTGAGCAGTCCTCAAATGTTGCTTGGATATACTAAAATTTCATTAATTTTTAATTTATTTGAAATAGAAACCGGCGCGAGACGGGATCCCAAAATCCTGGATTTTTCGGGGTTTATACCTCAGGATACCGGCATCGGCTAAGAAAAAATCCCGACTCGGGATCCCGGAAGTTCGATTTTGCCGGTTTCTAATTTGTAAATAGACAGTTTACTTGTTCAATATAATTGTAAAGAGTTGTCATCCTGAAGCCCATTAAATAAATTTTTGGGAATTTATTTCCTTCATTTATTAAAATATTAAATAAAATATTTGTGTGTTCTTCTGTAATATTAACAGATCTAAAATCAATATCAATAAATTCAGAGACTGATAAATGATTTAAACAAAAATTCAAAGCATTTTTAAATATTTTATTGTCAGTTGAAAGTGTTGGTTTTTGAATGTTAAATTTAAGAGGAATTTGTGTTTTGTTGTTATCGAATAATAGTTTAATTATTTGTGGATTAAATACATTTTTGAAAAAATACACACGATCAAAGGCACATTTAAATAATTGTTCTAACCAGCAACGAATAATAATCATTTCTTCAATATTTTTTGGAATTTTTGGCAACTCCAAAACATAACAACGGGAACCTTCCTCAACTAAAATTAAAATAATTTTGAGTCAATTTAGATAGAAATTTGGTTAGAATTAGGGTCTGATTTGTTCATAAATTGTCTAAAATTAATTTATTTACCTTGCTGGAACTTATTAGGGATATACTTTAGCCGGTGGCCCACTCAGAAACGGGTCAAATTATATACCATTCGATTCGTCTCGGCGAGCTGAGTCGAATGGTACCACTCTTTTTTTGCGGAAATTCCTACGAGCCGAGATATAGGTCCTTGAAAACCGAAAAACCAAAGGGGGGACCAAGCACTTTTTTGGAGTGAAAAATTCGAAAATGCAAATAATAGCTCATTCGAAAGAGCTCCTCGAGCTGAGTCGAATGACACCAAAATCAACGAAATCCGTCTTGATTGGACCGAGATATAGGCCACTAAAAACCGAGGATCAAAATGGACCATTTTTGGAATTAAAAATTTTTAAAAATATAATAGCTCATTCGAAAGAGCTCGACGAGCTGAGTCGAATGACACCAAAATCACCGTGATTGAACAAGTTTAGACAAAGTTACAACACAAAAAACTATCAGCATAAACCTATGGGGCGTCGGCGAGGCGCTTGTGCAAAACTCCGCGCTTCGCGCGGAGTTTTGCGGCACGCGCCTCGCGGGGAGTCTACGGGCGCTGGGTCTGGGCTCGTAACATAAACTTATGCCTATTTTAGCTGCGGTCGGCATGTCTGGTTTCCTCCACAGCGAGAAAAACCTGCACGTAGACCAAAGGTAAGGAGCTAAAATAAAAGATCATAACTTTGTCAAATCAAGTCGGATTTCGTTGATTTTGGTGTCATTCGACTCAGCTCGACGAGCTCTTTCGAATGAGATATTATTTGCATATTCGAATTTTTCGCCCCAAAAAAGTGCTTGGTCCCCCTTTGGTTTTTCGGTTTTCAAAGACCTATATCTCGGCTCGTAGGAATTTCCGCAAAAAAAGAGTGGTACCATTCGACTCAGCTCGCCGAGACGAATCGAATGGTATATAATTTGACCCGTTTCTGAGTGGGCCACCGGCTAAAGTACAGCCCTTATTAGGCCCTCAAATTCCCCCGACTTTTGAGGACGGGGAAAAACCCAAAGTAAAGATTGCCATAGGAAAATACCTCTCCTATTCCCTTACAAGTAAATTTAAACCTGTTGTCCTTATATAAAATACTTTTTTGCCAACTTCATCTAAATACAAAAAAATTGATTCAGCTATCGCTGCTTTCCACTGAAAAAATAAAACTAAAATTTAATTAAAAATTAATTTAACCTTCTTTTTAAGTTGATCATTTAAAGTAAATTCAGAAACTCCAAATTTAGGCTCAATTTTTCTATATTGATTTGTCTGATAATTCAAATCACGGGTAATCCAAAATTAATTTAAATTAAAAAAAGATTAGTTAATAAATATTTACTATCATAAGACTATTAAATTCCTTCCGTGCCAATATCCCCTCATATTTATTAATTAAATTGGAAAAGTAAAAATTTGTTTGTTTAACAGAGAATAATTGGTTGAAATTGAGGTATTTTAATACATCAAGTTGAACTTCATTTGGAAGAGAAAACATTTTTAAATTAAAAAAATCTAAAATTAAATAAGCAACTAAAAATTAAACTTTAAAACATTTTTTAAATTAAATTGGCAACCAACCAATTAAAAAAATAATTTAAATATTTTACAAAATATTAAACGATTTAAACGGAAAAATAAATGAAAATAATATTTTATTAAAATATTGTAAAGCAATTAGCTCTTTAATTCCTAAGGCTGTGCAGTAGGCGGTGGGGTGTAATTGCTACAACATCAGTCCGGTCTACTGAAGTTGCTGGTTCACACCCGGCCGCCGATTAACCTTTTACACTAGCTAAAGGAGAGAAATAGCTATAGCCCAGCTGCTTTACTATATCAAAGTCCATTCAATTTTATTCTTTTATTATTCTTAAAGTATGACTATCTCCAACTTTTTTAGGTTCTTCAATATACAAATAAAATTTCGTTTTTGGATTGTAAATATTTGTAATTAGATAACTGGCAGATTTTAGATCATTTGATTTTTTAATTTCTTCTGCTCTTTCATTTAATTTAAAATTTATTTTAACAAGAGATTTTAGGCGAATATCAGGCACTATTTTTGAACAGTCTTTAGATGTTGTTTGTATATACTTAAATTAAAATTTAATTTTTGTCTTGTAAAAAGATAGGTAAATTACTTTTATAAAAAGTTCATAAAGCTTTGTTAATTTGACAAATTCAAAACAAATTTTTGGGAATTTATTTCCTCCATTTATTAAAATATTTAATAAAATATTTGTGTGTTCTTTTGTAATGTTAACATCTTTAAAATCGATATTGAGGGATTCAGAGACTGATAAATGATCTAAACAAAATATCAAAACATTTTCAAATATTTTATTATTAGCATATAAATTTGCTTGTTGAAGTTGAAATTGAAGAGGAATTGTTTTGTCGTTATCAAACAAAATATCAATCATTTCTGGATTAAATACATTTATATCAAAATAGGCACGATTAAAAACACATTTAAATAATTTTTCCAACCAACAACGAGCAATGATCATTTGGTAAAAATTTTTTGGAAAAGCTGGCAATCTTACAATATAGCAACGGGAATTTTTGCCACCTAAATAGAAACATTAAATTTTTTGGGTCAATTGAGATAAACTGGAGCATACTTTAACAATAAATTGCCAAAAATTAATTTATGTATTACTTATTGGTACTTATTTACTAAAGTTCCGGTGAAAGAATTGTTATCTTGTGTGGAGATATGGGTAATCCTTTAGAGTAGGATATCGACTTCCGTATAAATATCAAGCACCATAACTTTGTTTAACGTTATCTAAGCATAATAATTTTGATACCATTCAAAGTTCGATAAGACCTCTTAGATTATCCCTAAAATATTAATTTCAATTGGTTAGGGATTCGAAATAAAAAATGAACTCATATTCGAACTCAGCACACTTGTTTACCGGCAAACCTCAAAAATGTCAGAGCACTCCTTCCTAATTTTTTCCAGGTACCAATGTTTTTAATGATTACCGAAATTTGTATAATAACAAGAACACCACCGAATTAATACTGACCAGAACTAATAAAAGAACGGCTTTCATGCTAAAAGAGAATACCTAACACTGACCATTTCTTTAAAACTATCATTTATTTTATGTATAAATTAAACCTGCTGTCCTCATATAAACTAATTTGCTAACTAATCTATCTAAAAACAGAGGAATTGAACTAGCTATTGCTGTCTTCCACTGAAAAAATAAATCCAAAATTTAGTTAACTAACACTAAAAATTAATTTAACCTTTTCCATGAGTCGATCATTTAAAGTAATTTTAAAAACCCCATATTGAGGTCTAATGTGTCTATATGGACGTTCACCATGAAGAAAGTCACGGTCAATCCAAAATTATTTTGTATGAGAAAAGATTAGTTTAATATGTAAATATTTACTAGTAAGAAATGATTGAATTTCATTCTTGCCAATTCCCCCTCATATTTATTAATTAAATTTCGAAAGTAAAAATTTGTTTGTTTAAAAGAAATTAATTGGTCATAATTAAGGCGTTTTAATATATCAAGTTGAACTTCAGTTGGAAGAGAAAACATTTTAATTTTAAAGTTTTCAAATATCAAAATTGATCAAAATTAATCAATTAATCAAATATCAAAATTATTGTTGTTACTTATCAAAGATTAAACCCTTCCAGCTTTTAAGAGAGTATTCGAATCAAACAAAATTCGCAAAAAGAGATCAAATATCGATCAAAATTCGGCTGGCGCTTAACTTCCGCGCTCAACTGACCCCAAAAATATTTTAATTAAATACGTTTGGGTGCCAACAATTGAGTGTCCCCCATTGAGTGCGATTGTCATTGTCATTTGCTTTGTTCTTTCACGAGTTAATTTCTAAAAAATTGTTTTTAGTTTTGTAAGCATTTGTAATATAAAATGGCTAATAATAACAACAGAATTTTGCTCAAATCGAATGATGATGAAACGTTTGAAGTTGATAGAAGTGTTATTCGTCTTTCTACAACTCTGAATACAATGTTTCAAGGTTTTTTTATTCAACTTTTTTTGGATAAGCGTGTTACAAACTTTTAATTTGGAGAAGTTTTTAGTATTTGTATTTAAGGGTAGGTTAGATGTATTTTTCTAATTATTCCCTTTGCATCCTTCGTTCGTTTGTACATGCAATGGACAAAGAATGATGTAGTCTTCTAAGCCATGTTCGGTTAGTATATCGGGGAGAAGAAAACAATATAACCCTAAACGATATCAAAAGTTCATTCCCAAGCGTTTTTGAATTCTGTTTTTTTGGTCGCCGGTCAAGGCTCCGGTCAAATTAACAATTTTACTACCCACCATTTTTAAAATAATCGATATCCACTTAAGTTTATATATCGTTTAATGTGGCTCTGTCAAAAATAACAATTTTTTAAATTTAAGATCTCGGAATGGATCAATCAGATGCTAACGATGCAATGCTTCAAGAGCCTATTCCATTGGCTAATGTCAACGGAGCCGTTCTTCGTAAGGTTATTGCTTGGTGTCAGCACCATAAAGACGGTTTTTTTCTAATTTTATAAATTAAAAATTCAATTTAAATTAAAGATCCTGTTGTAACCGACGATGCTGAAAGCAGAGAGCGTCGCACTGACGATATTCCAAGTTGGGATGTTGAATTTCTTAAGGTGGATCAGGGGACGCTTTTTGAGCTGATTTTGGTAAAGTTTTATTTTAAATTTATTTTATTAGTTAAAAGTTGGGTTTCAGGACCTTTTAAATAGAACACACCTTGACTGTCGGTAATAGTTTGGCTGACTGGCCCCTCCCTTATATTATTTTTAAATTTGTCTTTTATTGCAATTTATATATCGGAAAAAGGAGCTTTTCGAGCTCATGTCAGTCGGTTGGAACTAAGTTCAACGAAATCGAGCTCAAAATGGACAGAAAAAAGAGGGCTGGTCAGCCAAACTATTACCTGACAGTCATCTCGTTATTCACGGGGACATTTTATTTTTAATATTTTTGGGGTAGTAAAATTTTTCTAATAGTATTTTCAAACATAAAATCCATTCAAAACCTGAGCTATTTTGTCTAAAACAATTAATCGCCACGACTATTGAGTTTACAGATTTTCTTCTTAAATTAATTTTTTTTAATTTTTAGGCAGCCAATTATTTGGATGTTCACGGTCTTTTGGATGTTGCTTGCAAAACAGTTGCAAATATGATTAAAGGAAAGACGCCAGAAGAAATTCGTCGAACATTCAATATTAAGAATGATTTTACTCCAGAAGAGGAGGAACAAATTCGTCGAGAAAATGCTTGGTGTGAAGATTAGAAAAGGAAGAAGAAATAAATGAAGGAAAGGGAATTTAAGTGAAGAGGTTTTTTTAAAAAATTAAATATTGGGGGAAGGGATAAGGATTAACATTTTGACTCAAATTTTGTTAAAAAACAAAAATTTTTTGCCCATATTTAATTATTATATAATACAAAAGGAAATATTCTCTCTAAAATATTTTGGAACAAGTTTTTCTTTTATGAAAAATTAAAGGCTTGTTCATTTTGAGATGGAAAGTTGATTTATTTTTATTTTAGAGAATATATAATACATATTAAAATTGCTTTTATGTGAAATTTAAAAACCTGTGTTTTATTAAAAGTTATTCTTATTGTTATCAAGAAATGAAAGGTTCCGCACATTAAAAGCTAAATTCAAAAATAATTCTATTATATTTTTTTCTAGAATTAGAAAACTGAAAAATTGGGGGGGGGGGTGTTCAATATAAACCTTGAAACAAAATTTAAGAAACTATTTTCGAATTTCCTCAATAACAAAACTGATTTGGAATAAATTTAAAATCAGAAACTGAGTGAACAGGTTTAAACTTTACTTCGAGTAAAAAAGTTGTTCAAAGTCTTTTATATTTCTATTTTATCCAAAAATGAAAATAACAAAAGATACTCTGTGCTACTTGTGTAAAAACAATAAATTCAAAATTTAAAAGACCCCAACAAACACAAAAGATTTAATATTTAATTCTAAAAAATTTCAAACTGTAAAAATATTAAAATAAAAATATAACATAAAATTTAAAATAATGGCACAAAATTTTTTTGAGCGTGTCTTTTTCCTCCTTGATGTGAGAAAAATTTCATAAAGTAATTCCCCTATTTTTGTATTGAAGTAAATTTTGCGTTAATCTTTGCATTTGTCTAACCAACATTTCTGCGTATACTTGTTCATACCAATGTGAAGAACGTCCTCTTTAAAAAGAAATTTTTTTAAAAGAAGTTAAATTGCGAATTTCGTTTCCCTTTTTCCTTAAAAAGCGGTAATTTTCTGGTTTTTAGGTAGAAAAGAGAATCTTGAGGAAGGAAGAAAGGAAAGACTGAATCGGGGAAAACGAAAATTCAAAATTTCCAAAACACAAACTTAAAGTCAATTCTCGAAATATAAATAATTTGTGAGAACCCGGCACATCTTGGGACAATTAAGAATTTTGATTCGTGGACATAAACTCTTTCAAAATCTCCTCCATCTAAATTGTTGTCCTCCTCTTGTGAAGTAACAGAACATTCAATAAGTGAACATGTTGGGGACTCGTTCCCTATTTCGTTGTAAGTCCAACGTCTGAAAACATGAAAATAAAATGAAGAAATTTTTAGTTTTCCATAAAAAAAATTAAATAATTAGATATCGAGGCACTTGTAAAGTTTAAGGTGTTCCAGGAATACAGCCGGATAGGGACAGGTTTAGCCCCGGGCAGGCACTACCTGTCCATAATCTATAAAAATTACCTAGCCAAAAAAGAGCATTTCCCTAACGTAATTAAAGTTGGCTTATATTGAAAGCGAACAATATCAAAATTCTGTCCTGAAGGTCCAACACGTTTAATTCCAATTACATTAGGATCCCATAATGTTCTGAAAAAAAATTTTTTTTGTTTAATAGTCTTCCAAACCTTCCATTAATTAAAACAGATAATATTAAATTAGGGGAAGCAGGCACACTTGTTTGAACCAAAAAAGATTTTAAATTGGGAGCCATATCGTTTATTGAACGCGTATAAATATGCGCCCCATCAGAAAATACTCGTTGTAATTTCCAGCATTTATTTGTATTATTGGTGAGCCAACCATTTGAATAATCCTATAAAAATATTAAATTGTAATTCTGGAAGGTTACAAATTGTAATTCTGATTTTACAAATTGTAATTCTGATTTTTACAAAATTACAATTCTGATACTTTACAAGTCTTACTTATTGTTAGTTCTGATATTTACAAATTGTAATTAATTCTGATATTTACAACTCCAATAAACCCTTCACCTCTTTAAGCCTGTACAACATTCTCCTCAATTTTTGATGTAATTCATCATTAAATTCAAATTGCCCATTTTTCTTTATTTTTAAACAAATAGCCCCATTATTAAATGTTCGGCATGTTTCAATTAACCGATTTAAATATTTATTATTTTCAATTAAACATGCTGGCAATAAAATTAATTTTTCCCATCCATCAATCATTGCACTTAATAATTGTTTGATAGACTCGTAATTGTTTGTAGTACAGGAATTGTTTTTGTCCTGTAAAGTTGGACTTGTATTTTCTGTTGTTAAGTTTGTAATTCCTCCAGCATTCACTAAACTTATTTCTATTGTTTTTCGTCGCCTTAAAAGTAAATTGTAATTTTATTTGTATTTATAATTTTGTAAGATTCAAGTTGGAAATAAAATTACTGATATTATTTACAATTCAGAATTAAATATAAATTCTGGTTTTTAAATTTCTACAAATATTAACAACTGTTTTTTTTACAATCTCTGTTAATATCTACAAATTCTGATTTCTACAAGTTTTAATTAATAGATAAAATTACAATTGTAATATTTAATTGTAGGGATCGGATCGAAAAATGTTAAGTGTAAGTACAAAAAGTTTAATTTGGAAGGTTTAATTTGGAAGTTGGGAGTATAGGGAAAAATTTTCCAAATGTAATCACGATACAGAAATATAATTCAAAAAGTTTATTCTAGCTCGTCTCTTATATTTCTCCTCAAATGTCTTTTTTAGCGCCGCAGGCGAAACTTTTACGAATTCTGAAAGACTGACTAAAAAATCAATTTGTAAGTACATATGTACATACAAAAAAAATTTTTGTTGACTTAAAGATAAGTACGAATCTGATCCCTGTTTAGTTAATTCGAGTTTTAATTAAAAATACAAAGGTTTATAGTCAAATGTAAAATTAAAAACTTACATTAATCTCCTTCTAATTCCATTCCCACCATTCTCCAATGCCAAAAGAGGAATTGTACTATTTTGTCTTTGTTGCTTTTGTTGCAAAGGTTGTGAATTAAAAAATTGAAAGATTGAAGGCATCCAACAAGTAGCTAGATTTGAAGAATTCATTTTGTTTATATTTGAATGTCTGGTAATTCCACATAAAAAACGTAAAAGAATTAAAAGGGCCTCTCGATTCTCTGCAGGCAAAATAATTATTGAATATTGTGCAATTTGGAAATGTTTTGGAGAATAAGTTGGGGGTAATTCTCTGAAAATACAAATTCTGATATTTTAATTTACAATTTCGGTTATTAATAATTACAAATTCTGATTTTTATTTTTACAAATTCTGATTTTTATTTTTTACAAATTCTGGTTTTTATTTTTACAAATTCTGATTTTATTTTTAATACCTAAGCCAATTCTGAAGCAAACTGGACACTTTATTTGTAAATAAACATTCGGGTAATGATCTGAAGAAAAGCTTGAGAGCATCACAAAGATCAAAAATTTGGGATTCTGCAAGTAAATGAGGGGGTATTGGATTGTTTGGAGATAATTGTGAACAGCAATCCTTTTTTTAAAAAATATTTAAAATTAAATTTAGAATTACTTTTATTTCTTCGATTCTTCCTTTTACACCTAAAATTTATTAAATATTAAATTATAAATGGTTATTGGGACTTTGAAACACTACTAGCTTATGGGGATTATATTTACCCACCATTTTTCCTAAAAAGCCATTCTGTCAAATGTGCATACCCCTCAATATATTCCATTATATCATGTACAAAACGAGGTAAAGGACTTCCATCTTCTGTCTTTGATTGAATAATGTTTAAAGGCATTCCTCCAAAAAGGGCTTCGGTAATTCTGTTATTGTTGTTGGTTAGTTTGTTTGGATTTAATTGTTGTTCATTCCCTTTTTTAGACAAAATTTAGTATATAATTTCTAAAATGTTTAGGGCAGACCTAATTATAAAAAACTTATTTTATAACGAGGTCAATCTTAAATTGAAAATATAGGCAATCTCCCTCCCATCCAGTAGCCAAACAAATTTAAGACACATAGGTATCTTAAATTTAGATATATCTAATATCGTGGATATCTAGTCGAAATGTCGCTTAAATTGAAAGTATCTTAGAGTGAAATCCGACCGTATCCCCAAACAAGTATTCACCTTTTGTTGTGTGTAATTTTCTAAATCTACTCAAATATTCAAATATTAATCTTTTAGGAGCACCAGAACGTGAATTATTATAAGAGGGAAATGATTGTTCATCACATATAAAAGAAGAGGAGGACGATAAAGAAGAGGAAGAACAACAAGGTTGTCTGATTAATTTAGAAATTTGTTGGTGAATTAATTTCTCGTCGAGGTAATCCTTTAAAAAGTTTGAGGTAAAAAAAGTAAAAAAATATTAAAAACCATAACGGGAGCACTTAAACTGTCAATACTGACAGAAAAAGTAGGAAAAGAGTTTTGCTGGGAAAATAAAGAAGTGTCTGTATTGTCATAATTATTAATTGAAGAATTTGGAGAATTTGAAGAAGATTGAAAACAACTAAAAAAGAAGAGAAATTAAAATAAAGTAGAAGGTTAAATACTTGACAAGACTATCAGTTTCTTTTAAAGGAAATCTTCTAGTTATTTGTACTGAAGCTGCTCTCCGCACATTATTTAAAGTTGTTGTCGTTGGGGAGTCTCCAAAAGTATCAAACTTAAAAATAAGTTTATTTGAAGTTTGTAAACTTAAAGTTTTAAGTCTAGTTTAAGTTTAAACTTAAACTAAATTTAAGTTTAAACTTTAAGTTTAAACTTGAAAAACTTTTTTCTTTTATTTATTTTTAAGTTTACAACTTGCTTTAAACAAATAAAGTTTGTCTGTATGTTTGTAAACTTGTCAGTGTTTCTAAATTCTAAATAAGCTGAATATTCAAGTTAGACTTTAAATTTTTTCTTTTTAAGTTTTTCAAACAAAAGTTTAAAAACTTGAAATTAATTTAAATTTAGCTTTCACAACCAATCTTAATCCAAGCCTCAAAAATATTTTATTAAAGTTTTAACTTGTTCTTTAAACTTTCCCAATTTTCTTTTTAAACACTTAAGATTGTAAAATTAATTTTTATTTCTCTACCTTTAATTGCCTTTCCTGGCGAGAAAACAAAGGAGATTGATAGCAAGGATTTACAATATTTAAGGGCAAAGTAGTCCCAACATCGCTAATAGATGCAAGTCGAGAACTAAACAAATCGTCGTCATCATCGTAAACTGTACTAATAGACAAATCGTTTGGACGTCTATCCACACTAAAAGACAGAGGGGAAATTAAACCAGATGTTGTGCAGTCGGAAGTGGCCGGAAAGGAAAGTGTAATTGTTGAGGAAGATTTTCCAATGGAACTTGAAGATGAGCTTAAAAAGGGATTTTAAAATTTTAAAAAAGATTAAAAACTATATAAAATTCAGTTGACGGTTACCCGAAAGAACCGACTTTTTCCAAACCTGTCCCTAATCCTTTTGGAAAGTGGGGAAGCTGCTAAGTGATAACTTTATCTATAAAGAAGTTTTGTCTAAATGATACCTCAATTTAAGGTGCTCATTAGAAGGTAACCCCAAAGGGTATCTAAAAATAAGGTTCGACTGTAGTTTTTTTTATTTAACTTTAGTTTTTGCTACCTGAGCATTTTTTTCAATTTGCGAAGTGTCAAGGAAGCAAAAAGGGAAGAGTAGTTAACAACACTCGTTCAGAAACAAAATTTAGAGATCACCAGTTTGTAAAATAAATTCTAAAAAAATAAAATAGAAATATGGCCAAAAGTTCATCAAAAAGGGGAAATAAAAAGGAAAGGGGAGGGGGGCTAATTTAAATAAAAAAAAGGGGAAGGAATTCGAGAAAAGATGAACAAACACAAAATGTTTTTAATTTTTTTCTGTGATTCAGAATTTGCAATAAAAAAGAAAAAAAATTACAAAAAGGGAAATTATGTAAAAAATAAAAATGAATAAAAGGATTAACAAAAATTTAAGAAAAAATATTTTTTTTGGTAAAAGTCACCAAAAGTTAACCGACCACACACAATGGAGGAAAAGGAAATAAATAAATATGCACACAATCATGAATATTATTGAATTGTGTATTTATGTATGTTTTTTTCTTATCGGCCAAAAAAAGTAAACATCTGGGACAAAAAAAACTTTTATTTTAGAAAAGATAAAATATGTTGTACATTGTACAAATGGTGGTGGGGGGACTAATTGAAAATAATAAAATAATAGAATTAATAAAAATTAGAGTTGTCGGTTCTTGGAGAATTTTGATATCCGTAACCGAACTGACAATTGCAAATAAAATAATAAAATTCTGATAAAAATTCTGAAATTAACGTAAATTCTTTACGAAGAATTTCTATGAGAAAAGAATAAAAGAAAGAGAAAAGCTCCGGCAAAGCGTACAGTTTTCCGGAAGAATAAACGTAAGCTATGTATAAAATTGAAAAATAAATTTCCGAGAGCACTACCGCCGTGGTTTAGTGGTTAACACACTCGCCTTTTTTTAACAGGTGCGCGCAGGTTCGATGCCTGGCAGTTATTGGTGATTTAATTATAATTGTTATAGCTTTTATTATGCCAAAAAATAAATTTAAAAATTTTTAAAAACAAAATTTAAATGAAAATAATAGCCAATACAATGTAAACAATTTACGTTAAATAAATATACTCAAGAAAATCAATGTTTTCAACAACTGAAGAAAAAAAATTTTTTTTTAACGTCACAACTTGGAGGGGAAAAAACTAGAAACACAATTAACTATAGAAGAAAACAATTTGCGCGCGTTTATTTGTTTAAAGTAAATAAAAATAAATTATTTAGTTAGTCTTTTTAGTCGATCTCGTTCACTCTAATAATTAATGTTTTTAACTAAATAAGATTAAATTGAAAGAGAAAATGAAAAGAAAAAATTAAAAAAAAGTGGTTTAGAGTTAATTTCTTTTATTTTTTCTTTAAAAGAGAACAGATTTTCTTCTTTTAATTCTACCGATTAGGAATAAAAATAAAAAGGTCCTTCCCCCCTCTCTATATTTATTTTCTCCTTACACATAACAATTCTTTTGCGCTGCTTCCACTCTACTTAAAAACACATTTCCGCTAAAATAAATTAAAAAGTCTTTGAACTAGTAGATATGTATTGATTTGAGTTGTTTTAAAGAAAAAAATTGAAAGAAAATTTAAACAAATTTTTTATGGTTTTGTTGTTTGAGAAGGAATGTGTGTAAATATATTTATTTAGATCACTCTCTCTCTGACTAGCCAAAAATTTGTTATTTAATAAGGAGAAATGTGTTTGTAATTTAAATATCAACCATTTTACTAACTGACAATTTTTTTTTCTTTTATTTTCTTTTAAACATTTAAAAAAGACCCAATAAATTCAATTATTTTAAAAAGGGAATTTGTATTTGCTCTTTCCAAAATTCTGGTAATCATATTTTGTAATTGTAAATTATTTGACATTGCTAAACCAAAGGAAGGTGTTTGGCTGAGTAAAGTTAATATTGGGGGAAGTTGACTGTCCAAAACTGAAATTGTTTTTTGTAAAAATTCAGAATTTACAAAAATTACATATCAGAATTTGTTTTTACAAATTCTGATTTTTTATTATTTTTTCTGATATTCTGACATCAGAAATTACAAAATTAAAATCAGAATTGTAAAAATCAGACATTTAAAAATCAGAATTTGTAAAACCCCCAACCAACCCACCTATCTGCACAATTTCATCAGCATAAGGTATAATAATTTCTGGAGAGACTAACGCTAATTTTACAAGAAAAACAAATTCGTGCAGATTTTCACTTGTTAATAAAAATTCCTAAAAATTTAAAATTTAAAAAATTAATTTCTTTTTTCTCTTCTCTCCTCACATTTAAAACATCCAAAACAAAACGTCGAAATTCAACTTTTCTATTTCTCTCTAAACATTTAAAAATGTCTGAATAAATACGAAGCCTTCCAGAATATTCTTCATGAACTTGTGCTGCAAGTTGGACGTTGGATCTGCTCTAAAAATTGAAAAATCTTTTTTCAAAAAAATTCCAAAAATCCTTCCCAACCAATTCCCCACAAAATGAATGAAATTCTTCTGCTCCATTTTTCAATAAATTTTTTGCAAAATTTGGAGGAAAAGACTCACTAAAAATTAGAAAAAAAGAAAAAAAAATTAAGTTTTAATAAATATTTACGCAATAAATAAAGTTATCCAATCAAAGTTATTTATAAACGCTTTTTGTGCTGAAATAAATGTTTGAATTGTTTTTTCTGGGGTAGAACTAAGCCTGAAAATAAATATATAAAGTTTTTAATTTAGGTTTAATTGTTTTTTAATTTTTTTAATTGCTCAATTTTGGAAATATAAGTGATCTTTTTTTTTTAAAAATTCACCCCAACCAAAACCAGTTATCTAATTAAAACACAAACCAGAAAACCGGTTTTAAAAATCTGGATTCATAGCCGGTTAATAACCGGTCGCCAACTAGCCTAGTTTTAATGTGTAAAAGTCGAAATTTGTAAAATGATATCTTAGAAAATCTGCGTTTATATCGGGGATGTCGATGGTTAAGAAAAAATCGCTCAAAATTTTCTTTGTCTTGGGTAGCAAAAGAAGCCCGGGTTAGTATAAAAGCGGCCTTAATAGTTTATGCATAAACCAACACTACAACTCACTGCACTTCGTGACGACAACGCTGTGCTCAATTCAACTAAAGGCCGCTTTTGGTTCGTCGCTGTGCTGCTCACTCTTGCTTTGGCGTCTCAGTACAATGGCCGAGAAACGTGGATGTATCATACAAGGGTTGTTTCCTAAACTAACTTTTTTTTCTCTTTCAGCTAAGAAGTACATTGAAGAGCATGAGGATACAATCGAGATCCAAGACTCGGACATGGGACTGACGTTCTTCAGTGGGAGCTCGCCGCCGCGGATACAGAAGATCGACATCTTCTCCTACTTCTTTGGATGGTTGTTCCCAGGAGACTGGATCTTGCAGATTGACAAACGTGTAAGCTTCTTAGATTATTAGGGTAATACTTTGTTTAAACGTCAATTTTTCAGGCCATAAACTCGGCAGAAGACTTCACGGCAGCAACCCAGCATTCTGGCGCTCAACCCAAACGTTTGTTCATCCGTTTCCGCAGGGACGACTACTTCAGAATGATCAACCTCAAGGTCACACAAGTCAGGAAAAGGCCGAGCCACAATTTCATCGTCCTGCAGATCAGATGGCGAGAAGACCTTCCAATTGGGATATCTGTGGAGAGGAAGGTAATTGATTGAGTAATGAAGGCTTGCCATTAATGATAGCTCTCAATTCCAGGGATCTAACATCATCGTCTCGAACATTGAGCCAAGCAGTGTAGCAGCGCAGTACATCTTTCCAGGCGACAAATTGCTTGATGTCAACGGCAAGGAAGTGAATGACGACGTCTCTGCAGCTAAAAAGGTGTTATTTTTACAAGTAATTTTGTAAACAATTTTAAATCCTTTAATTTAAAGGCTATTCGACAGAGTATCGCTGAAAAGAAAAATGTGGTGCTCAGGCTCGAACGGGATGGCCCTCCACTGAAGCTGATCTCGACTCCAGCCGAGGACGTGGTTGAAATTCTTACGCGCGCTAAAGGCTTCTGGAATAAGCGATGTAGACTCATTCCGATTGAAGAGGAAGAGCCACGGAAGTTGAAGAAAGGTTGGTTTTACTTGAACAGGTGAAAGAGTCTTTGGGTAATTCTTTAAATTTCAGTATATCATGCGCCCAACGTCGAGTCCGAGCCATTGCCAGTTGACGATACGGGAAAGAAACTGGTTGCAACACCGAGTCGGGATGGTGGGACGCGCACTGAAGAACCGGTGGAGACGGCCGAGGAGGAACCTGCCACAGAGGAGGAAGAATTCTAAAGAGAAAAATGAACTGAATATAATATCTAAACTCATATTTTCCTTTGTTGTTATCTTGCATTCATTTATATGTTGTTGTATATTTCCTAAATTTCCTTGTGTGTAATATGTACATATGTCTCATAATATATTTTATTAGATTTGTTGTAAATTTGTTTTGTATGTAAATGCGTTTTTCGAATAAATTTTTTGTAAAATATTTGGCAATTTTCAATATTTTCTTAATGATCGGTTAGAGAATAGAGAGTTTTAGGTGAATGAATAAATTTTGTAATAAGACAAATGTCAAAAATTGAGCGTAGGGCATTAATTGTTAAAAATGAGCGATTTTTAGAAAAAAAATCCTCCCAAAACAAAGCACATTTCGGTAATTGACTAGAATTCACAGCCAAAAACCGGGTTTAAAATTTGATTAAAAGAAAACGGAGTGTGCAGGTTGGTAACCGGTCACCAACTGCCTATCTTGAATTAATAAAATGTCATTTGAAAAACTTCGTTTTTATTACCCTCCTTCAAATAAACACTGCCCTATTACCCCTTCCAGCGAGAGATTAAAATTATTAAAAAAAACAAACATTTCTGTAAAAATATTCTCCATCAGCGAAAGTAAATCAACAATACAAGGCATTTGTTGAAACGCTTTAAGCAAAACACTAGGCAAAGGCCTTTGGAGATTAAAATACGGTCTGTTGTGGTTTTGATGACTTAAATCGGCGCATAATTCAAAAAGCCATTGAAGCAATAAAAGAGGGAAGGAAGAGGTTGTTTTTGTTTTGATTTCCCCTTTAAATGAATTTAAAGTTGAAATTAATTGTTTAACTGAAGTTTCCAAATTGATGTAATCAACGCCTGAAAATTTAAAAAGAATGAATGCCTTCTTTAACGTTTTTATTATTAGAGGGCGGGATTTATATAGGAATAAGACAAGAAACGCCCCTGGCCATTGACCAGTCATCTGACATAAACAATGCCTAACCGTTGAGTTTAAACAGAAAGGGAGAAATAAAATTGGGAAGGGGTTCGGGAAGTTTTCCAATTTTTCCAACAACCCTTCCAATTCTCGGCCAGTTTCGTGTCATTAATTTAAATATAAATCCAGGCTCTTTACCACCTACCTTTCCCCGTTCCTTCTTTCCGTTCCTTTTCAGAAAAAAATAAATGGACAGTTTCATGAACCAATTTAGCTATATAATGGAGAACAGCTCCCCTAAATGTAACAAGTTTTTAGAAAAAAAAATTTTTTTTAATTAAAAAACCTAGCCGAAGGGACATTATTAAAAAGAATCTCCGCTGGAAGTACAAGTTTATCTGGATGATAATTTGCCCAAATAGGCCTCCCTCTGTAAATAGAAATTATATCACCACAAGTAGCAACATCAAAAAAACATTCAAAATTTTCTTGAAAATCTTTCATTATACTAAAATATAAAATTTTTTTTGGAATATTGACGAACTCCATTAAAAGATACACACAATATTAGATACACCTCAATTTAAGGCACGTTTGTTATAAATTTTGGTCGTGTATTGGGTGGGAAAGAGTGATTCCAAAGAAAATGCTTCCCTCTGTTTAAGACAGGTAAAGAGGTTTATACAATTTCTCGGATCCAAGAGTAACTCTTATAGAGAGGTAAGTTATTAAAAATATGAAAGAATAAATGTTGCCTCAAGATTAAACTTAAATGTATACAAATGAGGGGTGTAAACTCGACACCTTAAGAAATAAGCTTGAACTTGATTTTGTAAAAAACAAGAAAATATTTAAGTATAAAAACTTGAATTTAAATTTAATTTAAAAATA
The DNA here is from genome assembly GCA_036172955.1 of Meloidogyne arenaria. Classification (NCBI taxonomy): domain Eukaryota; kingdom Metazoa; phylum Nematoda; class Chromadorea; order Rhabditida; family Meloidogynidae; genus Meloidogyne; species Meloidogyne arenaria. Next base: position 1,048,716 of record JARQAB010000010.1, read on the forward strand.
AAAAATATTTATTAAAAAAACTTGTTTTCAAAAAAATAATTTTTCCTTTTCAAAACCCAAAACTTCTTTTAAACGATCTAACAGATCTTCCAGCTTCAGCAATTTGTTTTTCTCCACTTTTTGAAGAATTTCTTTCACTTTGCATCATTTTTCTTTCAGAAATTAACCGTTGTGCTTCTTCCATCTCAATTTCCATTGCTGCTGTTGTTCGTTGAGTATCCTTTAAAGAAAAAAAATTTTTTAAAAGAAAAATTCTAAAAATTTACTCGAATTTTTTCTGATCTAGTTTTCGACGCTTCTTTAACAGAATAAAACATTGGGCCAAGTTCTGCCAGCCATTGGGCTTCTACAGCAGTAACACATTGCATATATTCTTTTGCCGTCATTATAAGTTCGTGATAAACAACATACTTTAAAAAAATAAAAAAAAATTTTGAAAAGAAAATTTGAAAGAAAATACATCAGGTGTATATCCCATTCCAAAAAGTGAGGATGTTGGGTGAAGAAAACAAGGCATTCCAGTTCTAACATTTGCATACTCACCAATACCTTTTAATCTACAAAAAAAGGAAATAACTAATCTGTTATTTACCCATCAATTTTTCTTTTTAAATTTTTTCCCTACACTTAAAAATTATATAATGATCAAGGGTACATAATGGTAACAAATTAGTAGAATAAAAAAATATATAGAATGTATAAAAATAAATATCCAAAAGCAAATTTAATTTCGGTTTGGAACCAAACAGAAGAACCGACCCACCAAAACTCGACATTAGTAAATAATAAGCTTTTTAACTCGTTGTAATTATAAAACCGTGACCATTTGAAATTTCCCAGAAGGAGAAAAAAAGGGAAAGAAAAAGAATAATGGGGAAAAATCAATCACAAACCTAGCAGCGTTATAAAAATAAGCAGAACAAATACATTTTCTAACAATATCCCAATCAGTTCCAGACGAATTTGTTTCAATTTTTAAACTTTCCATAATTTCAAGTAATTGTTCTCTAACTTCTCGAACTTTTCTCATTGCTTTTGCATGAATAAAATTGTCTGTACACCATTTTGAACTGTATTTATGTTTTTGCCATTGAATATAAGTATTTAAAAATGTTAGATGGTCACTTTCTGGGACCTAAGAAAAAAATTTTTTAATCGAAAAATTTTTAAGAATAAAATTAATTATTCACTCCCAAAGCCTTTCGGTTAAGCCCCAGATGTTTAGACTCAGTTTTCGAGTATCAAAAGAATATAGCTAATAAACGATAAAAGGACTTAAACTTGTTAATTTTTAACCACTTTTCATGTTTTTACATTTCCGAAATTATATTTTAAATAATTTAAATCTGTTTAGATAGACATTTGGTAGAATCAGACAAGTATTAAGGGGTAATTATAAGTAAAAATCTCCAAAAATTCTTTTTAAAAGAACCTGAAACTTTTCTCTTCTAGCATCAGCTTCATCTTCTCTCATTTTAGGACGAAAAAATATTGAAGGAACAGAAAGCATTGAAACTATTGTTAAAATCTCACTACTACAACCCATAACAACAGATTGAATTAACATTTTAGACAAAGTTGGATCTAATGGAAATTCAACCATTTTACGTCCCATATTTGTTAATTGTCCAGTATTGTCTAGTGCTCCTAAAATCCAAAGTTGATACATTGAATTTAACATATTTTCCATTGGTGGCGAATCCATAAAATGAAAATGTAGTAAATCTTCGACGTTTAATGATTTTCTGAAAAAGTAAAAAAAAATAATTTTAAATAAAAATAAGTCAAAACTCATTTTTAAATACTTCCTCAAAATTTTAGGTAACAACAAACATTTATTAAAAAATCGGTTGGTTATCAGGGATGTCACTGATTACCCCAAACCCTACCAAAAAATTTGAAAACCCGACCCGATTTTTTCGCACCCTTCACATCAGTTGGTAACTGATTGTTGGGACCTGCCTAAGAAATATCCTTTAAATTATTCCCTACATATACAATTTTTTAACCCCATGGTGTAAAACGAGAAGTTTGACTGTATTAAAAATATTTTAATAACAAATCCCCATACAATAAAAGAACAACATTTGACAAATTTGTTCTTTGTATTTCCGGCACTGTAGTAGCCAACATTTCATCTTTAAATTGTCTTTGAGTATATAGTCGATAACATTGTCCAGGGCCTGTTCTTCCTGCTCTACCAGAACGTTGATTAGCAGATGCTTGGGAAATAGGGAAAACCTTGAAAGATACAAAAAATTAAAAAGAAATTTAAAAAAAACCTGTAAGGTATCCATTCCCATTTTTGGATTGTAAACCTTCAATTTACAATAACCAGGATCAACAACAAAGAAAATTCCATCAACAGTTAAAGAAGTTTCAGCAATATTTGTAGCAACAATACATTTACGCATACCTCCTGGGGCACGTTGAAATATTTTTGCTTGAAGGTCCGAAGGAAGTTGTGAATATATTGGTAATACAGCTAGAGGGGGTGCCTCATCTAATTGACCAAGTTTTTCTTTTATAAGTGAGCAGGTTACCTTAAAAATATTTTTTATAAAAAAGGTGTTTTTCACAGTTATCTGCATCTATTTTCACCCCTTCCTGTCCTTTCTCCTTTTCAAAAATAGTAAAAATGTGATTAGAATTATTTGTAGGGATTACTGTTCGTTAATCGATTTTCATGAGCATTATTCACCCAAGGGCGTATCCAGGGATTAGATTTCAGGTGGGCTAAAATAGGAGTACACATTTGACCATTTTTAATACTCAAAAAAGGAAGGTAATACAAAAGGAAAATTGGGGCGAAAAACAAATAAGTATTAAAAAAACCTCAATATCTTCCTGTCCAGGCATAAAAATTAAAATATCTCCTTCCTGTCCACCCAAATGAATTTGTATCGTTTGTTTAACTGCTGCATCAACATGATCTTCTGCTGGTACTTTTGCATGATATATTTCTACAGGAAATGTTCTTCCAGGAATTTGAAAAATTGGTGTATGGCCACCAAAGAAATTAGAAAATTTTTCGGCATCCATTGTTGCCGAAGTTACAATTAATTTTATATCGGATCTAATTAAAGTGAAGAATAAAAAAACAAATTAAAAATTAATACCTTCTAGCAACAACATCCCTGAGCAGTCCAAAAAGAACATCTAAAAATAAATAAATTATAATCAAACTTGACTTTACAACACCCTGGAAATGAAGAATTGAGATGAACTTAAAATTGAAGGTACCACTGAAACATGTCCATACACCTAATGGACAGCTTTAACTAAAAAACCGCGGTTCTACTTGACTTTATGAGTCCAATCAAACTTTATGAGTCCAATCGAAAAATAATTGGATTTTTCTTGGTATTGAAAAGTAAGGGTATGGTTCCAAAACATTTCTTCATGTTTGGGACCTACGCCCACTGGGTCTGGGACCGTTCCTTACCCTATCCCTCGAAATTTCTGAAAGTTATAGCCAATTTTTAAAAATTTCAGAAAAACGATTTTAACTTTCAGAAATTTCGAGGGATAGGTTAAGGAACGGTCCCAGACCCAGTGGGCGTAGGTCCCAAACATGAAGAAATGTTTTGGAACCATACCCTTACTTTTCAATACCAAGAAAAATCCAATTATTTTTTGATTGGACTCATAAAGTTTGATTGGACTCATAAAGTCAAGTAGAACCAAAACCGCAACTAAATTGTGACACTCAATACATACCGGGGATGTAAAAATACCGAAGTCAACTTGCAAGGGCGTAGCCAAGGGGGGGGGGGCTTCTGGAGCTAAAGCCCCCCCCCCCCCCGAAATTGGGCAAAGGGAAAAATTCGAGGAGGGGATTGGGCAAAGAAATAAATTTTTTCGCCTATGACCGTTCAAATTCAAAAAATTTTCGCCTGCGGCGCTGAAAATGGAAGAAAACTGGCCTCTTGTCCTCCAATTTTCAAAAAATTTTCGCCTGCGGCGCTGTAAAAGTGAATTTTTGGCCTACGGCCTTCTAAAAGTCTCAAAATTTTCGCCTGCGGCGCCGAAAAAAAAATAGTTAAAAAAATTTGCGTTAGGAACGCCAGAGTAAACGCTAAAATTTTGGCGCACGCCCAACTTTAGCCACACTGAAATCGACCCCCTAGCTACGCCCTTGTCAACTTGTATAAAACAACAATCACATAACCTGTATTTAATGAACGTTCGTGTGCCTCATCCATAATTATAGCAGAATATGAGTCCAAATCTGGATCACCAAGACATTCTCTTAACAAAATACCGTCTGTCATGTACTTAAAATTTTTTAAAATTTAAATTAATTTAAACTAAAAAAACCTTTATAATAGTTTTATCAGAAGTACAATCTTCAAATCGAATTGCATAACCACATTCCTTGAAAATTATAAAAACAGAATGGGATACTTTTGAAAATTGTTTAAATTAAGAAAAAGGATTTCTAATTATTTAATAAATTATGTAGTATTAAAAGTAATCCCTAAGAAGAGCAATGGAATTTTATTATTTTATTCCATTCTTTCCTATCAAAATTTCTCAAAAGAAATAGTAATCCTGCAAAAAATAAACCAAGAAAAAGAATTCCATATAGCGTCCACGTTTTTAAATGCCTCTTTGAGGCTCGAAAAATCACGCCTAACCTAACAATAAGAGATATCAATTTAAAGCTCTCTTCCCCACCTATTGGTAAAATTTAAAAATCTGTCAAAAAAAGAAAAGTACCTAATTTTGGAGGTGTCTAAATTAAAGTTCGACCAGCATATTTAAGAATAAATAAAAAACCTGTCCAAGTTCAACACCCATTTCTTCAGCAACTCTTTTAGCAACAGACATTGCAGCAACTCTTCTAGGTTGAGTACATCCAATAATTCCTCCTCCAATTTTTCCATAACCGTCTTCTACTAAATATTGTGTTAATTGTGTTGTTTTTCCACTTCCAGTTTCACCAACAACAATTACGACAGAATTTTCTCTAATTACTTGTAAAAGTTTTTGACGAACAGCAAATACTGGTAAATATTCTCGTTGCTCTTTTACTGATTTTTCCATTGCAAAAATCGATACAGCTTCAGATTCTTTTAAATGAGAGGCGAATTGTTGGGATTCTCTGAAGAAAAAATTTAGTTAGAAAAAAATATTTTTTGGTAATTTTCTGATTTTTTGGGAAAAAGATAACATGGGTTGCCATTATATAAGTTCCAAATAAATACATGGAAAATTATAAAAACTTTGGAGACAATTTTAGGAGAGGAAGCAAAATCGAGGGAGGAGGTAATGAAGATGAATAAAATTTAATAGCATCGCCAAGGGAAATGGAAGCCCTGCTTTGACTTTCATTAAAAATCCAAAAAATATAATTATACTTATAATTAGTAGATTCTGTGTGTTCTTGTTCTTCTTTAGCTTTAACTCCCATAATTTCACCAATACGAGTTCCTGCCAATTCCCAATGTTTTTCTTGTGCTTTTAACTTTTCTTGTTGTTCTCTAAAATATTTTACTTGTTTGCTTCCTTTACTTGCTGTTATTGCCAAATCTGAAGTAACATCTTTTACCTTTAGAAAAAATTAAAAATTCCCTTTAAAAAATCCAAAAATTCATACAGGAATAACAGGCATTGTTTGACAAGTATAAGCTATTCTACCATCCAAAAATGGAGGTATAATATTATGTACAAGAAGAGAAACGCGATTTTCATCTGTTTCGTTGTCGAAAACGTTGTCATATTCTTCAGAATTTATTACAACACCTAAAAATATTAGATTAAATTAAAAAATGGTGAATACTCGCCCTGGATACTCCCTTGACTATAGATCCTATGACAAATCACCAATCTAATTACTCTCAAAGTTAATCGCCTTACTTTAAATGTGGACTAAAAGTTTAAGAACTAAAACAAAAGAAAATATAAAAAACCTCAAATAACACCCAGAAAGCCCCAAATTTTTAATTAAAATTTTCAAAAAAAACCTGAACGTGCCAATCTATTATTTTCCCACATTTCATTTTCTTTTTTTATTTGTTGCTGTTTTAGTGTTAATCTAGGTTTTTGTCTAGTTTGTTCCATTTGTTTTTCTCTTTTATCAACATATTCTTGTGAAATGTGTGCAAAAGGATTAAATTCATCGTTATAGCCTTGATCACTTTCATACCTATTTTGAAATAAAAATTAATCAAAAATTAGGAAATGAAAAAAGAAGTATACGCAGCCTTTTTTGCTAGTTTATTTCAGTTAGTCCTTGGTATTCAATTAGATATTTAGCAAAGATTAACTTTATTAATACGAGTAGGGTTGTTGGTTCCGGGAATCTTTGAATATTTGAAACTGAACAGAAGAACCGAAAAATCCTATGCTTCCGGTTAGGTTTCGAACCGGCAACCCTACACATAGATAAATCTTTTTTATTGATTAACTTTCATCTCTAAATAAATCCTTATGAGTCAAATGTTGTTGAAACAGGGAAAAGCCCAATAACTATTTTAAGCTTTAATTAAAAATTTAAAGTGGCCCTATCTGAAAATAATGCGGCAATCAAATTTTTTCCTACTCCCCATAATGGTAAATTTTTCAATATAATTCTCTCTATATTTGATTTATGCCGTAGGGAAAATACACGCGAAAGGATTATTTTTCTTTGATATTAGGAGTATTTACTTTTTTTCTGTCCGTATTTTGACTGACCGATGTCCAAATTTTGACTGACCGATGTCCAAATTTTGACTGACCGATGTCCAAATTTTGACTGACCGACGGACGAACTCGGACAGACAAAACACAGACGAACCCGAGTCCGTCCTTGGTTTGTCTGTCCGTCTTCGTCCGTGTTTTGTCTGTCCGTCTTCGTCCGTGTTTTGTCTGTCCGTCTTCGTCCGTGTTTTGTCTGTCCGTCTTCGTCCGTGTTTTGTCTGTCCGTGTTCGTCCGTGTGTTCTGTCCGAGTCCGTCCGTGTTTTCTGTCCGTGTTTTGTCCGTTCCTCGTTTTAGCCCGATACGCCGTGTTTTCTGTCAGACAACACAAAAATGTAATATTTTTTATTTTTTGCTTTTAATCCTTTCTCTATGATTACATTTGAACATGCCACAGGGAAATTCATTGGAAGTGAACGAGGGAAAAAGTCTGACCTTTCTGTACAAAATAAGGAAAAATATGGAAAGGAAAAAATGAAGGAAAAAATTTGATTGCCGCATTATTTTCAGATAGGGCCTTTAAAGTTATAACCATTCTCTATCCAACATATATTGCTCATTTTCCCATTGTTTGCGTTCACTTTCGTTTTGGAAATGAGGTAATTCGTCATACTTTAGTTTTGAGTCCCCATAACGATAACGGTGATGCCTAGAATTTAGTTAAAATTTTTTTTAATTTTTAAAGCTTCCAAAATTATTTAAACAATTCCAAAAAAACCTCTTTTTATAATCCTCTTTCTGCCTTTCTCTTTGTGATTTTAATATACTTTCAATATTTCTTTCAGAATCTCCATATTTCATTTCCTTCAATTCTTTAGGCGTTTCAAAATCCCAATCACTTCTTTTTGCAGATTTATTAATTGAAAGATCATCTTCTTCCCAAGTTGAACAGGAAGGGGTATTTGGAAGCTTGAAAATTGAATGAATTAAAAAATGTTTAACTTTAAATTATAATTAATTCAAAAATTTTGCCTCTAAAATTTAAAAAAAACTCAAAAAATAAACGTGGACTAGGAAATAAATCAAAAAAAGATAAGAAAAATTTTAAAAACGTAAAAATGATTTAAACATCCCTGAACACTTTTGAACAAAAAATTTTGTTTTTTGCATATAAAGACGTGGGGAAACTTATTTATATAACTCTCCTCTTCTAATTTTTTTAAATTAAAAAGAGTAGCCCAAAAAAACAAAAATATTATTAAAACAAAAAAACCTTAAATTTAGGAGTTTCAACATCTTTAAAAGAATATTTTTGTTTTTCTTCTCTTCTTTCCCTTTTATAACGTTTTTCATAATAATCCTTTCCAGATCTTCTTTCCTCTTTTTTATTTTTTATATCAGCTTCTATACCTCTATGGTCAATTCCTTTATATTTTTCTTTGACATATCTTTAAAGAAATAAATTAAATTTTTTAGAAATTTTTTCCCTAAAACCCGACGATACGGAATTTAAATAGGAGGTTGTGGACTGAAAATGAGAAGCAAAAAAAAGAAGGAAAAAGTCAGAAAATAAAGCACCTTAAAACAGAAATTTTGAAAGGAATGGTCATTAATCATTGGAGCAAGAAAAAAATCACCCAAAGGAATTGTAGAATTCAAACCATATATCTGAATATGATGGGGAATATATAAATTTAGAGTAAATTTTAGAATAATCTTTCCAAAACTAATAATAAGCTTATACCAGATAAAAATCAAACCCTATGTCAATCTTGAGTACTCGCCCAGGAACTTTAATGTTACCTAACTTAAAAAGAGAAAGTAAATGGGATCCAAAAATTAAAAAAATCTCCAAATTAGGAAGAGCAACAATAACAACCCAAAATTAAATTAAAAATAAAAACCCCAAAAAATTCTCAAACCTTTTAATTTCTTCTCGAACACTTTCAGATAATCCAGGTGTTTCATTTCCTTTCTCTTCATTAATAACTTGTCTTTTACGTAAATTTGTTGTTAATTCTCTTTTCGATTTTGCCAATTTATCCAATCCAAGAATTGAAGGCTTTTTAAACTTCTTGTCATCTTCCTCTTTATTTTCTTTTTTACGAATTAATAACCCTCCACGTTCATTTCCTGTTGTTCCTTCTAAAATTGATTCGACTTCCATTAAAATATTGAACTAAAAATATTTATAAATTAATAGGAGATAAAGCAAGGAAAAGGAAAAAGGTAAACTCTGAATCGGTCAGCACTGAACCGACCTTTACCGGTTTTGTCTAATTCTCTCTACTCTCTCATCATTTTACTTTCTCCCTCATTCTCCACAGTAAAAATGCAATTTTTCTGTTTTTAAAAAATAAATTTTTAGGAGTTTTTTCTGTGTTTTCTAGACAATTAAAATGTATTTTCTACCGCCTGAAGTTCAACTTGATATATTAAAATACCTCAATTTCAACCAATTATTCTCTGTTAAACAAACAAATTTTTATTTTCGAAGTTTAATTAATAAATATGAGGGGGAATTGGCAAGAATGGAATTTTTTGAACTCTCAATAGTAAATTTTGTATTTATTAACTAATTCTATTTTCACTTTTTTCAGATAAGTGAAAATGAAAAGTCTCGTTCATTTACTGAAATTGAGAATAAATTGGGAGATTTTGAATTTACTTTAAATAATCAACTTAGAAAGAAGGTGTAGAAATTAATTTTTAATTAAATTTAATTTATTTTTTAGTGGCAGAAAGCTATAGACAAAGCAATTCCTTTGTTTTTGTGTAAATCTAGCAGTGGCTTACTTCTTTATATGAAAACATTTCGTTAAAGAATATTTTATATAAAATAGGCGGCTGGGTAGTTTTGACCTCATCCAGTTTTAATTACCGATCGAGTAATTGGGAAAAACCCAACTCAGATTGCACTGATTGTGAGTCTGTCTATCAAAACTACTCGGACGTACTATAATATAAAATAAAATTTAAAAATCTTTTTAAATTCATTTTTCAATTTTTAGTGGACGGATATTCTCGTTGTTATATTTTAAAATTGCCAATAATTCCAAAAAATATCGAAGAAATGATTATTATTCGTTGCTGTTTAGAACAATTATTTAAATGTGCTTTCAAATATGCTTATTTTGATGGTATATTTAATCCGCAAATTATCAATATTTTATTTGACAACTATCACCAAACAATTCCTCCTCCCCAATTTCACGTTCAAAAATCGTATTTATTTGCTTCCAACAAAACAATTGAAAGTGTTTTGAATTTCTCTTTAAATAATTTATCAGTCTCAGAACTACTCAATATCGATTTTACAAATATTAGAATTACAAAAAAATATACAAATATTTTATTTAATATTCTAATAAACGAAGGAAATAAATTCCAAAAAATTTGTTTAACAAGTTTTATGTTAAAAAAGCTTTATGAAATGATTATGGAAGTAAGTTGTGTTTAAAACAGTGCTGGGTATTGGGTATTTGTTAGCTCCGGGCTTTTAAAATCTTAGCTCCGGAACCCGGCTCCGGAGCTATCTCCCGGAGCCATACCCACCAGCACTGGTTAAAAATACAGAATAAAAAATTGATTTTAATTTTTTAGTATATACAAACAACATCGACAGATTGTTCAAAAATGGTTGCTTTTATTAAATTAAATTGTGTTTCACTTCCAAATTTTAAATTAAACGAGAGAGCGGAGAATGTTGAAATTGGCCAAGGAAATAATGCAAGTAAATATACAAAATACCAAATTGCAAATATTTACAATCCAAAATTGAGATTCTCAATTTGCAACAATGTATGGGATATTACATCATTTTACATTCAAATCAAAAAAATGAAAGAATAGTAGTTAAGAAAACAAAAATATTATTTTATTTGTTGGCCAACATAATATTTTTAAAAATTGTTGTTTTTCATTGATTTTCGATTAAACTGTTTGTCAAAATTTATTTTCATCATTATTTAACAGGTTAAAACCTATCAATTTATTTCTTGAATATCCTTGAGGTTCGAGCTGAAGTCTTTATAGAGGAAATCTCATCTTTTATTAATTGTATTAAATTAATGCCTTTAAAAATTAAATAAATGGAAATTTCTTAAAATTAAAAAAATTTTATTGTTCAATTCAGGACATATTTTAAGTGTTAATGGGTATTTTTTGAACAATTTCTTTTTAATTTGTTTCTTTGTTTGAGAAAAATATGTCAGCGCAAACTTTATGGCCCTTTTCTTTTTTTTATTTTCACTCATTTCTATTAATTTATTACTTTTGTGAGGGCATTAAATAGAAAAATGGCCAAGTAAATCTGCAGGAAATGGATTTGCTTATGCTTAATACTATAAAATATTTGAGGGTTAATTGTTGATTAAGAGGGATATCCACTGATACACTTTAAATCCACCAAGTCCCTCTAAACAATATTTTATCCATTATAATCATTAGATATCCGAATCACCCATAGCTACAAATCTAACGATATCCCCCTCAATCCCCCGATATCCTTTAAAATCCCCTTGATCTTTGAAAATCCACCTATTTCAGGGACCTCCAAATCTATATTTATTAATCCCTTCGATCCCAATATACCACTTTATCCCTTCAAATTTATATATAAAAATACTTATTTTTTAATAGATTGGTTTTTAAAATATGTATGTATGGTGCGGCATACCGGTAAATTTTCATCAGTATTTATCGGTATCGGTATTATACGATATCATGGGCTCAAAATCCGTGCTCTAAACAAGTCACCTTTAAGTTATACCAAAGTTGTCTTCGATACATCATGTCAATGTTAGCGCACATCCTTAAAAAATTTTTTATTTTTACTTTCTAGGCCAATATAGAGAAGGGAGGAGTCAAAACAGCCAAATAAATTTTTATTTAAGTCTAAAGGGTGAAAGAATAAAATGTGAATTTGATCCTTCCTCGCGGTCATTTAAACTCTTTTTTTTATTTTTCTGTTTGGTCATTTGAAGGGATTATTGAAGTAAAAAGGATTATATGACCTGAGATATGGCCTGAGAGAGAGAGGCTATAAACCCTTTCGAATCGCATTAAAATGGGGGAATTTTGGGGTTTATTATATTTTTATGTCTCCAATTCAGCTGGCATTTTTCTTTATTTTTTATTGCTCATAAATATCTAAAACCAAAAAATTCTTTATCTATGGGAGATCTTATAGGCAAAAATATATTAGTATTTGTATATTTAAAGGTCAATCTTGAGTTCGCTAATCTGTTCTGTTTTTGCTTAAAATAAATTATTTGAAATTGTTTTTTCATGCTTTGAGTTAAAAGCTTTGTGATTTGAAGTAATCTAATAAATAATATTTTTGGATGTCAACGTTTTTAGGCAATTGTTGAATTCCTGTTATCTCTGTAAATTAATACTGAAAAGAATTTCTTTTAAGAATTTTTTTTATTTCTATTTGTCAAAAAGAATTTAATGAAGATTTTTATTTGAAAAAATTTACTTAATACATATTAAATAATTCATTAAAAATTTTATTTAATTAAAACTTTTTTTGGGGCTTTTATCTTGTATTGGTCACGTTAAGTATATTTACGAAAATGTTTTACACTGACAAATTAGTGTTGAATTAGGTAAGGGGGAGGTAAAATACGAGAATTTTGTTAAGAAGTTTTGAAATCAAACTTTTCCTTTTGTGCGCAGAAATAACTTTGACCAACGCCAAAGTTTGCGTTAGACCAAAATTAATTTCCAAACATTTTCCTCCCATCTTTTAAACTTGTGTTTTTATTTTTCTTTTTTTTTAAATTTAATTTAATCAAACCACAAAACACTTTTATATAAAATCTTACAAAATATTATCAATTCGTTAAATATAAATTTCTTTCCCCCCTCTCTTTTCTCTCCTCAAAGACAACCGGCTACTCTTCTCTCTTTTTAATTTTAATATTAACCCATGAGCGCGAACCAAACAAAATTTTTCTTCTTTTCAAATTTATTTTCGATTGCGCGGTTCATAGAAAAAGAAGAAGGGAAGGAAGAAAGGGTGAATGAATTATTTTTGTGGTGATCAACCAATATATATATATTTCTTCTTTCTTTTTAATTATTTTATCACTGATTGATGCGTAAAAGTCGCAACGGAAGTTTGTTGCAGAGGAGGGAAGAGAGAAAAACAGAGGGAAAGAGATATACTGGCTGTGGGGGGTGGTTGTCCTTCATTTTGTTTAGTCTCAAATCTTTTCTTAACATTTATGGGGGCTACAGCCAAACGGGATATTTTTTAATTGTTTTTATTTAATTTTTAATTTTATTTAGTTGCAAAAAATTTATTGATTTTATTTTTTTTCTTGATTAATTTCTAAATTTTTTTTGATTTTCTTCGATTTTTACCTTTTCTTAAATTTTATTTTAATTTTCACCTTTCTCGCCTTCTCCTTTTCATTTTAAAATTTTCCTTTGAATTTTGATTTTTAAACTCTTCAAAAGGAAAGAAAAGGGCTGTAATAGTATGTGTTTAGAGCCCGAATTTTTGTTCGGGATACTGATAAATACCGAAAAATACCGCTGTAGACAGTATCGTCTATTGTTAATAGATGCTTTAAATTTCTATTAAATTCATTTTATAATTTATTATTAAAATCGCTCTTAAATTCTTTTCCAAAATTCTTTTCTGTTTTTGGATTCCACATCAATATTGTGTCGAATACATAGTGGATTATTTAGTTTCGTTTAGAATTTCTGCAATTTTTTTTGTAAAATTTAAGTTTTCCCCCAAAACGGATAAAAAGAAAAATTGCTCATTAAATTAATTTTACTCTTTAAAATTTAAAAATTAAATTTCACAAAATAGTTAAAATAATTTTTAGGACAATAAAAGGCAATTTTAGTAATTTATTTTTAAAATTTAATTTTAATGAAAACAAAAAAATATTGTAAAAATAAGCAACAAATAGTAAAGAAGGAGATAAAAACAACGGTGAAAGGAAAGGAAGCTGCTAATTTTTAGAGGGAAAAAAAGATTTTTTTAGAATTTTTAAAAATTTTAAATTGATTAAAAACAACAAAAATTATAAATAAACATAACGCCAAAATTAAAAAAAAATTTTTTAAATTTAAAACAATGCTTCTTATTGACAGCAGCAATATTAAAAATACAAAAAATAAAATAAAATTTAAAAAAATTCCAAAAAACTTCTCGGTGCTAAACAATTTTTACTTTACTATTTTATTTATTTTATTCTCAACTACAATAACAACAACTACCTCTTCTTCTTCATCATTTTTATCTCATTTTAATTCTCCTTTTTCTTCTTCTCAATTTGCAGAAAATTTACAAACTAATTGTATGTTTTCTTTAAAGAGGAAAAAGAATTGTGTTTAAATACGTTCTTTGAAATAAATTATAAAACACCCCTCTCGAACAGAAAAAAATCTGACATTATAGGCCAGCTTTAGTGTAGGTAAGAACAGGGATGTGCCTTTTCGTCTTTCTTCTTTCGCCGAATTTTTGCATTTTTTCGTGTTCCGTCTTTCGCTTTTTGAAATCTGTTTCGGCACACCATTGGTAAGAACGTACGTTGATGTAAGGTTATATAGTATATTGAGGATGTCGAACAAGTTAGGCCCGACTTTAAAAATTTGAGAGTCATACACTAAGAATTTCGTACAATTAAAGAGAGACAAACAATTAGAACCACACCCGTTCAGAACCTCCAATCTTTTCATATTCTATCCTCCGCTATGGTTATACTTAAGACTGTTGTATAAAGCAGGGATGTCACAGATTGAGAAAAAAAGTCGTGTTGGGGTTTTGGAAGAGGGAAAATATTAAATTAAATTTGAATCATCAATTAATCGTTCCCAACATAAATTAAATTAAAAATTATTTTTAGTTGTTCCACCAAGATTTAAACAAAATGCTCGAATAAATCAAGTTTAGTTGAAATTTAAAAATAAAATTTTTTTAATTTTGTGTAGTTTGCCTATCTTGGAGACAGTATTAAATTTAAGTGCAATGCTGTTGGGAGACCTCAACCTAAAGTGCATTGGTATAGAAATGGAAAATATATGAATTATAGGTTATTTAATTGTTGTTTTTGTTGTTGATATATGGGGGGGGGGGGGGGGGGGTGTGAATTTAAAATTATGGGGGGTTTGGGAAATTTTGAAAAATTTTTTCAAAATAAAATTAAATTCACAGTTATTTGGCCTCCCATTCACGTTTGAAAGAGAAAGGAATGTCATTGGAAGTTCATAGAATAGAAGTTAGCGATAGAGTTGGTTAAAAAAATTTTTTTGAAAAATTTAAAAATTTTTCAAAATAGGGTAATTGGACTTGTCGAGTATGGAATAAAGAAGGATCTGTTAGTAGGTAAATTAAATTGGGAGGGGGGGGGGTTTCGATATTAAATTAAATATCGAATAAAATTTAATTTAAGGAATTACACTTTGCATATTGTTGGTAGGTTATTTTAATTTTTTTTCAAAAATTGTTTGCGGTGTATTTCTGCACTTACATAATGATTTCTATAAATTTTTTAACAAAAAATTTTTCCTTTTAAATAAAAAACACATAAAATAAGGAAATTTATCCGGCCACTCGGTAAGATGGGGAAGCGTGAGCTTCCAAGTACTACCCCCTATTTAAGCCCCCCTCATTACTAGATACAATTTTTTGTTTAAGAAGTTAACACAAAAAATACTAACAAAATTAAACACAGATTTTTGTGATTATTTCCTAAACGTCGGAATCCACCCCAGCCGAGTCCCAGAAGAATGTCTCTGTCAATGGGTTGTTCAACACAGAGAATCTTCAAACAAAGCAGCAGAGGACCCTTTATTCCATTTAAGAGCTTTACCCCAATTAAGGGCGGATATTGATTTGACTGGATTTTTAACTAATTTTACAAAATGCCAAAAATACTATAATGAAGGGAAAATTGAAGAAATTGTAAAATTGAGAACACAACCAAGAATTTTAATTAAACAACAAAAAGAAAATAATCAACAAAATAAAAATAATTTTAGGTATTTTTAAATAAATTAAAGCACACTAAAGTAATCGTTAAAATGTCTAACTAAATTTCATTTAATATGATATATTTCTAATTAGATTAAATATAGATAAGAGCTTAAATATAGCCTTCATTCACATCGGCAAAACCATAGATAATACTTTTGCATTTAGGAGCAAAGCTCTGGCAAATTTTTTATAAATTATACATACTTAGCGAGATATAATACAGACATTTGCCTACCATTCTTCAAAACTTTTAAGTATTTCAATAAAAGCAACTTGTTCGAGGTGCACTTATAGTCCGAATACCTTGGGGGGGGGGGGGGGGAGTTTTGTCTTCAGCACATTTATCTGAAATTACTTAATATATTACATTTAAGCTTGCTAAAAATTTAATATCTATTTCTGTCCTATCGGTTGCTGAAACTGTGTGGATTAAATATTTTTGGGTGTCAGTTTTTTACTGACAAATTATTTTAAAATTTAAAGTCAATTTTCTCGAGCCTAACCTAGATCTGACTAATTATTTTAACACTGTTTGGTTGTCTAACATTTATGAAACCAAAATATTAAAAAAATAATTGTTTATTTGCTGTGTTTTTTCTAGCCTTAAAAGCACAACCACAACTAGCACAACCAACCCAATAACAACTTTTAGTGCTGTGTTGTCCACAACTACCATTCCAAGCACAAAACAACAAAAATTTCGTCCTTCACTTAAAAGTAAGTCTAAAAACTTTTTTAGACCCAATCAAGTTCTTTGACTATTTGGCCGAAGGGGAAGTGCCAGAACTTGGGCATCTTTTACCAAATTTAATTTCTGGGTCTTCCCTAGCTTTTCTTAGAAGAGAATTACCTTCAAAATGGCATTCAAGTTTAGATTTATCTGCAAAAATTGAATTATCTAAACAATTGTTGAAAGGAATGAAGGAAGAAAGCTTTCAAAAAAAGGAAGAAAAAGTAGTGGAAGAGGAGGAGGATGAAGAAGAATCCGAAGAAGATGAAGAGGAGGAGGAAGAAGAGGATGAAAGGAAGGAGAGTACAACAAAGGGATGGACGGATAGAAAAAGTAAAATGAGTGCCTCGTTGGTTAACAAACAACGATTTCAGCTACCTCAAAGAGGTACTCCTTTTAATTAATGTGGAATTCATGAGATAGCCCATCCTTTTGTAGTGTTGATGGTTCTTATTAGATTTAGAAAATAATTTCAATTATTGAACGCAGAACCGGATATTTATCGCAGTCTATCTAGGAATATTGGCTAAAAATTTTTTTTAATATGTTTCGAGACTGGGCAGTTTTGTTGATCCGACCTATTCAAATTTAGGCTACAGATTCGGAAACGAAGAAGGATATTGTTATAGGAATTCTCACTTTATATCGCTAAAGGCAAAAATTTTGAGAATTTTGGAGGCTATATAACGCCAAAAATTAGCCAAGAATTGAGCCAAACGCCATGACGCACAGATCCATATTTCCACCTGAATTTTAAAGTCTGTATTCCAAAAACAAATTAGTTTTTAGTTGCTCCATACTTCCGCAAGTCTGAAGAAGATACTCGGACAAATATTGTAATTCCGGCAGGAAGAACATTAAAACTTTCATGTAAATAAATTTTTAAAATAGTATTCTTTTAAAAAATTTATTCAAAAAAGGCAAAGCAGGAGGTCAACCAGAACCTCAAGTAGTGTGGAGAAAAGGAAATGAAGAAATACTTAGAGAATCGGAAAGCAAAACAGGCTCATTGTATCAATTACGAAAGTGGAGTTTGGAGTTGGAAGATGCTGCCGAGGCAAGAAAATTCTAGGACATGTGTAATTAATTATTTTTGTAGGTGGACAGTGGGGAATATACTTGTGAGGTTTTTAATTCTGCTGGGTCTATTCTGCGTCGATTTCATGTTGAAGTATATTTAAAGTTTTTACTCCTAAACTAACATAACGGGAATAATTTATTCCCTCTAAATTATTTTTTTTGTCACTGACTAAATTAAATTTAAAAATTTGATTTTTTAAATCAACCCTTTAATAGGTTCAAGATCGAATACGTGCTCGACCTATTCTTGTACCCAATGTTCTTCAAAATAGAACAGTTGATGTTAACGGAACAGTTAATTTTACATGTCAGGTATAGTTTAAAATACAGAGAAAATATTTTTCTAAAAAATCTTTTAAAGATTTCTTTAATATTTTTAAAATGCTTGGCAAATTGTTTAAAACATTTTCTATTTATGTAATAAAATTCTCAAAAATAAAAAAAAAAGCTAGAAATGAGAGAAAATACCGTATGACAGCAGCTCAGTGCGCGCTCAATGAAAACGTGCGTTTAAAGAGCTAGTATTTGAAATATTAAAAATTCAAAAATTTTCAAAAAAATCTTCTCAAAAAAGGTCATTTCTGATTTGGTTCCTCATGTTATTTGGATTAAATTAATTAAACAACCAGAAAATGGCTCTTTTCTAATTTGGGATGAAAAGGAACAACGAGAAACTTTAAATTTTGTTGACATGACAACATTAAAAAACAGAGTAAAAATATTTCACGACAAAAGAAGTAATAGATACACTATGGAATTGAGGAATGTTTCTATGTCAGATCAAGGATTGTATTCGTGTGTGGTTGGAAATACTCTTGGATTGGTAGGGGATTTTTTGATTTTGTTTTGTATTTACAAGACGGGTTCTGAAACTTAAGCTTCAGAATTGCAATATGAAGCTAAAAGCCACTTTTAATTTGCTACTCCCCTCCTAAATTCTAATTTTTAAAAATTTTCAATACATTTTTTTCAAAAAACAGTCAATGGGCAATGCAACATTAACAGTCAATGAATTTCGTTCTTTAACATTACCAACAGAAGTTCCAACACCTTGGCCTTTGTCCTATACAGTTTTATTAATTCTTTCATTTTTATTGTTATGTGCATTTATTGCTTTATGTTTATTGTATTTATTTTTCTCTCAAAAATTTTCTGCAAAAAACAGAGTCCAAAATTTGGATAAAATGTCTGTACGGAAAAAGGTAAAATAATTATTATTTTAATATACCTGAAACAAAGTTTATTGAGGGAGAGAAAATAGAGCAATATGTGTAAATAAGCGTTTAAAAAGCTATATGGGAAAAAGATCAAAATTTTCCAAGAATTTTTGCAAAAATATTTTATTGAAGTTTTCATTTTCCTTTCGAAAACTAAAATCTTAACTATAAGTATGGAAAAAGCTTAATTTTTCTCTCAAATATTTTATAAAAATTTAAGAATTAATTTTTGAAATTTAAAAGGTAGTAATAACTCGAAAACCTCAACGTGAAGGAGAGCATTGGTCTGATCTGGCATCAACTTATTCCATTACTGTAGAGCCTGTTCCGGTACTTAGACAACATGGAGGACGGGGGACTAAAGCTACTCCTGCAGGAACTAGCGGGACAGGGGATACAGTAAGTAGAGGGGGGATCTGTTGGGAAATTGGGAAATTTTCAGAACTGTTGGGAAATTTTCAAAATCTGTATCCTTCAAAAAATTGGGAATGCAGATAAAATTTTAGTTCAGAAGCTAGTTGAAAAAATTTTAATTAAATAAAAAATAGTTAATATTAAGTAAAAATCAATTTTTTTAAAGGTTCCATTAATGGATTCTACACAACAATTATTACAAGGGAACATATTAGAATCTTCTCTTTTGTCTGATTATGAAGTCCCAACAGATTCGACTTGGGAAATTGAAAGAAATAGACTACAATATGTTGATATTTTGGGGGAAGGTGCTTTTGGGGAGGTTTGGCAAGCTTTGTTACAACCAAAGAAGATTAATGAAGATAAGGAAGAGAAGGAAGATAAACAAGAATTGAACAAAGAAATTAATCAAACAGAGCCGGTAAATTGTTAAAAATTAACAAAAAAAATTTTTTGAGGGAGGGGGTTGTTTGAGGTGTTGTCGCCAACAAATTTTTATTGTCCTAAACATGTTAGAACAATTTAATGAAAAGAGAAATTTAAACTTTTTTGTAAATTTTCTTTCCTTTAAGTATTCCGAATGGAAAGTTTACAACCTTTCCTAAATCATATCTGGGCCATCTTAGGAATAAGCTAAGGTATTTTAGAATGTCAGTGATTGGCATTCACATTGATTAACGGATTATGAATTGTTAAAAATATTTTGTTTTCTAAAAATTTTTTCGAATAATTCTCAATTATTAAAGGTACCTGTTGCTGTTAAAAGATTAAAGTCGGCAGCTCAAGAGCGTGAATTAATTATTCTGGCAAGTATTTTTTATTTTAATAAAAAATATTAAAATCTCTTTATCATATTCACTAGTTATCCCATTTAGCCTTTTTTATATTATTACGGGTAGTTTTTTAGTTTAGAATTGTCATTTATAGAAAATATGGTTGCCAAATGGACCGAATCGGACCGAAAGATCCAATCGGGCCTAAGATATTAGGTCTGAAAAAGACTAGGTGATTTCATTTAAATCCGTCTCGATTATCAGTTACTGGAATTTTTAATAGATCTCTCTCATGTCTCAATAGATCATTTCATCTTAAAAACTTTGAAATAAAATTAAACAAAAAATTTTCCTAGGTCTCAGAAATGCAAATACTCAAAACTATCGGTCACCATCCAAACATTCTTCGACTTATTGGGTGCTGTACAGGTTTAGGCCCTCTGCTTGTAATTCTAGAACTTTGTGAACATGGAAATTTGAGGGATTTTATGCGAAGACACAGACCTAAAGAACAACAGAAATTAAAAGAGGAGGAGGAAGAAAAGGAAGAAAAAGTGGAGGAAGAAGTGATGGAATTGGAGGATGATGGACTTGGGGTTGGGGGAATGTATCAGGTTGGAAATTTGGGATTTATAGAGAGTCTTTAATTAGTGAAAGTGTTTGTATTTAAAAATGGGCAGATCGTGTACACAATAAAGTTTTCGTGTTTTTAATAAGAAACATCGTTTTCTAGGATTTATTTTTCTAGGGAAATAAAAACAAAGGGATTAGAAGACAATTAGAGAGCAATCTAGGCAATAAGAACGAAAAAATTCAAATATCCAAAAATTTCTAATTTAAAAATTTTTAAAAGAATGTCTCAATAGTAGACACTACAGGGGGTGACCACCAATCAACACATTTACAACAACCAGAAAAACAATTAACATTAAAAGATTTGGTTCAGTTTGCAACTGAAATAGCTAGAGGAATGGAATTTTTGGCGAGTAAAAAAGTAAAGAAATTTTTTTTTGAAAAATTAAAAAAGAACATTTTCTTAAAGATAATCCATAGAGATTTGGCTGCCAGAAATGTTTTGGGTAAAAAATTAAATTTTTTGGAAAATTTTAAAAATTTTTATTTTAAAGTTGCCAGTGATTTGACAATGAAAATATCAGATTTTGGATTGTCTAGAAATGTGTTTTACCACGATTATTATAGAAAGAGGGGAGCTGGTAGATTGCCTATGTAAGTAAAACTTTTCTGAAAAATAATAGTATCCGGGAAATAACTTTTCTGGAATTATGGTAGACTAACAAACGTTGATAGAGAGGAATTCACTGATAAAGAAATGATTAGCATTAGTCACTAATTTGTCAATTCGTTGAATCGACATACAAAAATAACAGCATGGGCAAAGAAAATACGACACTAACAGGAATACCATATAACTTTAATAAAATTTAAAATTATTAAGTAAAATTGTTTATGTTCTCTATTATTTTTACCCCTTCATTTAAGTGACCTTTTTAATTGGATAAACTTTTGGAAAATTTTTTACAAAGATTCTTATAATTGGAATAGTAAAATTGTTTATGTTCTCTATTATTATGGAATAGAATAGTCCTTCTAAATAAAAAATAAATAAGATTATTCAAAAATATTTTCCTCATTAAGAAAATGGATGGCACCTGAAGCTCTCGAAGCCAATGTTTACACTGTAAATAGCGATGTTTGGTCTTATGGTGGGATCAAATTTTATTTCTAATTAAATTTTGTTTTTGAAGGTATTTTGCTTTGGGAGATTATGACACTTGGAGTAAGTTGGAAGGAGTCTAAATTTGAGGTAAAAGAATATTTTTAGGGAACTCCATACCCTTCTATTGCAATGCCCCAACTTTACAATCTTTTAAAAGAGGGATATAGAATGGAAGCACCTCATAATTGCCCTGATGAGGTAAATTTGGGGAGTATTAAATGGGGGGAAATGTCTAAAAATGTTCAAACAAGTAATTAAATACAGATGTTTTCAGGGATAAATTATTTGCCGCTGCTGGAAACATACATATATTTTCATTTCTAATACTTCTCTAAAATAGGAGCGATAACTATTGTTGCCCCAGAATAATAATTCTCTAAGAGTTTGGATTTTTACTTTTCCAATTTTAAAGTTTTAGTCAAAGTCTAGTAACTCCATCCATTCAAACATTTTTTCCAAACAGATTTATGGTGTAATGGTCAGTTGTTGGCAAGAAAGGCCTGAAGCCCGTCCAGCATTCCAAACTATTGGAGATTATTTTGAATGGATAATAAAAGAGTCTGAAAAGACTGCTGATATTTCGGTAAAGAGAATTTGTAAAGGAAAAAAATTTTTAGAAAAAAATTCAGAGAAGTGAAACAGAAAATGGAGGGGAAACAACAGATGAGGGGCCCTATGCAGTAATTCCTGAAGGCAGTCAGGAAGACAGAAAAGTGCCTGGTGGGGGAGGGAATAATGGAAATAATGGATTTACTGGAATGAGGATTGGAAATGGGAAAGAGAAAAGTATGTCTAGGCCAATGTCTGCTCCGGGACTTACGAGTTTTGAGGTAAGAAAAACATTTTGGATTTTTGGGTGGTCAATCAGATGACTTTTAAAATATAAAATCCAGTTTCTTTAACAATTGGGTTAACTTTATGTATTTGTCAAATCGGCCTTTAAAAATTCATATTTCTCCAGTCATTTTCCCAAGAGGGCATAATAGCCTCTACAACAACAGTTCTAACATGTTGTGAATCTTCTGATAATGAAAGTACAAACAACACAAACAGTAGCAGTACATTAAATGCTACTCGAAGGGATGTTATCCAAATAAATACAGACAACAAATCAGAAAGAAGAAGGTCTTTATTGGAACAATTAAAAAAAGTTGTTTGGACAGGAAGTAATGCTAGTAATAATGAAAATAAATTAATTGAAGTAGAAGATGAAAAGGAAATACAAGAACAAATTAGAAGGAGAAGAGGACAGTTACAACAACAGGAGGGTATTGAAATTAGTGATGAAGCTATTTATAATAATGTAAATTTTATTTATTTTGAAAGAGGGAAATTGAAGGGGGAATAGGTCTGAAGAATGTTGGAATTA
This sequence comes from Meloidogyne arenaria, assembly GCA_036172955.1. NCBI lineage: Eukaryota > Metazoa > Nematoda > Chromadorea > Rhabditida > Meloidogynidae > Meloidogyne > Meloidogyne arenaria. The sequence continues at coordinate 1,071,666 of JARQAB010000010.1, forward strand.
AGAGAAAAATTAGGAAATTTTTAAATGAAAAAATAGGGCATTTTCTTAAATTTTGTCGAGTAGCTTGTTAAACGCTCATAATTACCGTGCGCGTAAAGAGCTCTGGGATTGACATTCATAAAATTACGACTACGATTAAAAATGGAAAAATAATTTAACTGAAATATACCTAGTTTATAAATAAAGATTGCTTAAGAGTTCCCTTCGAATATAAAACATAAAAATTTTTAATTCCAATTTTCCAGTTCCAACCAGTCTCTAATTTTTACGCAAACACACCAACTCAGAGCTTAATGTTTCAGCCTTGTTCATCTACAGCAACATTAGATATAGTACAACAAATCAATGAACAATCAAAACAACAAAACAATCCACCTCCTCCACCCCCTCCACCACCTTCACATACATTGCCTCCGACATCCAATCGACCAAAAAAGAAGTCGAGTGCTTCGGAACATGGATTAAGAATACGTGGGGTTTTCCATGGTAATCCTCAAAAAATATAGAAAAGATACGGGCGAAAAATTATACTCTTTGCTTTCTACATAAATATATGTACACCAGGAATTTAGCCGACATAAAAATGAATTACCGATTTCGAGAATCGGATGGGCAAGACCCTCGAGCATCCCTAAAGTAAACTGGGTAGATACTGTAAAGCATATAACTATTAATTTTCTAAAGCTGTGCAGTAGGCGGCGTGGTGTAATGGCTAACACATCAGTCCGGTCTACTGAAGATGCTGGTTCGCTCCCAGCCGCCGAATAACCTTTTGCACTAGCTAAAGGAGAGAAATAGCTATAGCCCAGCTGCTTTACTATACATAAAACTTCTAGAGGTTTAATTGGGATGGTCTGTCTTTTTGTTGTAGAGGTTTTACCAGGGATGGCTGTCATCGGCTTCCACGCTCACCTTTAAAAATTCCAGGTTGCTAACATTACTAAAACTGAGGTTTAAAAACGGTGTTGGGTATGGTTCTGCTTTATGAATTATAATTCTTTAAAGGAGGTCAACAATCCTCTACTCAATGTCTAATAAGAGGTTCATCTTCTTCAACTTCTTTCGGCCAATCCCCTCCATTAGACAACAAAATTCCAAAAAAAGTTTTGGTAGATTGGAGATCTTGTTCAATAGATTCTTCGAGTTCTGGACGTGGAGGGTCTTCTGCAATGTCTAGTGCCGATGCTCTTTTAAATGGAAATGAGGAAGAAGGAGAAGAGAAGGGAGGGGGAGATGGGAAAAGAGAAGAATTATTAATTGGAAATAAAACATTGGAATATGTTAGTATTATACCTATTGGACAATTCCCTGCATAAATTTTTTTTTGAATTTTCTGTCTTTGTAATCAGTGTTTAATGAGTTATAGGAAACCGTGACTGTAAAAGTCGAGTTCGGAGTTGGAAGATGATGCGGAGGTAAGCAAATTTTATTTCAAGTCATAGTGTAAGAATTTTTGGATGGCAGAAAGAAATCTCGCTTCTTAGCCTTCCAAAATTCTCGTCTTAAGCATAACTATTCAACTCTCTCAATAAACACTTGTTTCATTTGCATATTCAAATTTTTTTCTACAAAATTTATTCCTTCACCTACAACTCTCCATTCTCTAACTCATCATTTGAAAAATATTGAAAATTGCCAAATATTTTACAAAAAATTTATTCGAAAAACACATTTACATACAAAACAAATTTACAACAAATCTAATAGAAAAACGGAATTTTTCGATCCGAAATCTGACACAAGAAATTTTTTTGGAAACCCAAACTGAAACCCCACACTTTCCACGAATTATTTTCCATGCATTATTTTTCACCTAAAACATTGAAAATTGCCAAATATTTTACAAAAAATTTATTCGAAAAACACATTTACATACAAAACAAATTTACAACAAATCTAATAGAATATATTATGAGACATATGTACATATTACACACAAGGAAATTTAGGAAATATACAACAACATATAAATGAATGCAAGATAACAACAAAGGAAAATATGAGTTTAGATATTATATTCAGTTTATTTTTATCTCTTTAGAATTCTTCCTCCTCTGTGGCAGGTTCCTCCTCGGCCGTCTCCACCGGTTCTTCAGTGCGCATCCCACCATCCCGACTCGGTGTTGCAACCAGTTTCTTTCCCGTATCGTCAACTGGCAATGGCTCGGACTCGACGTTGGGCACATGATATACTGAAATTTAAAGAATTACCCAATGACTCCTTTTCACTTATTCGAGTACCTCTCTTCGGCTTCCCTGGTCCTTCCTCTTCAATAGGCTCGAACTTAGACCGACGCTTCCAGAAGCCCCTCTGGCGCTTAAGTATGGCAAGCACATCCTCGGCTGGAGTCGAGATCATCTTCAGTGGTGTGACATCCCGTTCGAGCTTGAGTACCACATTTTTCTTTTCAATGATACTCTGTCGAATAGCCTGTAAAATAAAAAATTTAAAATTGTTTACAAAATTACTTGTAAAAATAACACCTTTTTAGCTGCAGAGACGTCGTTATTCACTTCCTTGCCGTTGACGTCAACCAACATGTCGCCTGGAAAGATGTTCTGCGCAGCTATACTGCCTGACTCAACGGACGCGACCATGATGTTAGCTCCCTGGAATTGAAAGCTATTATTAATGACAAGCCTTCATTACTCAATCAATTACCTTCCTCTCCACAACTATCCCAACTGGAAGATCTTCTCGCCATCTGATCTGCATGAAGACGGAAATGCAGTTCAGCTTTCGCTTGACTTCTGCGACCTTGAGTGTGGCCATTTGGAAGTAGTCGTCCCTGCGGAAACGGATGAGCAAAGATTTGGGTTGAGCGCCAGAATGCTGGGTTGCTGCCGTGAAGTCTTCTGCCGATTTTATGGCCTGAAAGATTGACGTTTAAACAGAGTATTACCCTAGTAATCGCAGAAGCTTACACGTTTGTCAATCTGCACGATCCAGTCTCAAACGAACAACCATCCAATGAAGTAGGAAAAGAGGTCGATCTTCTGTATCCGCGGCGGCGAGCTCCCACTGAAGAACGTCAGTCCCATGTCCGAGTCTCGGATCTCGATGGTAGCGTCATGCTCTTGAATGTACTTCTTAGCTGAAAGACAAAAAAAAGTTAGTTTAGGAAACAACCCTTGTATGATACATCCTCGTTTCTCGGCCATTGTACTGAGACGCCAAAGCAAGAGTGAGCAGCACAGCGACGAACCAAAAGCGGCCTTTAGTTGAATTGAGCACAGCGTTGTCGTCACGAAGTGCAGTGAGTTGTAGTGTTGGTTTATGCATAATCTATTAAGGCGCTTTTATACTAACCTAAAATTCCTAATAGAACCTTACTTCTTTATAAAATTCCCTGTTTAAGCACACCCTTGAGGGAGTTGAAAAACACTCCCTGTTGAAAGCATACTACCTAAGGCGGTACGACAATTGCGGATACTCACGGGCGGATGCGACGATTGCGGACGACAATTGCTGACGACGATTACGGACATAAAATTTCTAAAAAATTTAAGATTTTTTAATGTTTTCAGTGCTACAACATCTAAAAATGATTCAGAAATTGTCAGAAGTAACTAAAAACAGGTTTACATTTCAATCATTTTAGATTTAGTGTAGAGGTTTTGGCAGTAATTTTTTATTTCATCAATAAATATTACTTTCGAATGTCTTTAACTGCTGCAACTTTTTGGGCCGATTTCATCTGTGTATTTTACAGAAATATGTGATAAACGATGCCACAAAGGCGAAGAATTCTGATAAAATCAGTCTAAAGATCGGAAGAAAATCGTGAAGGCTACAGTTTTACTCTGAATCGGCTGCACTGAAATAACCTTTGCCGGTTTTGTCTAATTCTCTTCTACTCTCTTTAATTTATTATTCTCTCTTGTTTTTACAGTAAAACTGCAATTTTTTGAATTTAAATAGAAAATTTTTTAGGATTCTTTGTTTTCAGATAATTAAAGTTAAAATGCTTTCTCTGCCACTTGAAGTTCAATTGGATGTGTTGAAATGTCTTAATTTCAACCAATTATTCTTTGTCAAGCAAACCAATTTTTACTTTTACAATTTTATCAGTGGGCATGAAATGGTGTTGGCGGGAATGAAATTCTCTAATTTTTTATTGGTAATTTTTATGTTTTCGAAAAATTTCGTAGAGAGTTAAACACAAAATAAATAAGCAGCTCGGGGAGCTGATTCGAATGTCTTTAGAGAATTTGTATTAAGTGTCTCTCCATATTCCAAAGTTTTAAAGTCTTTAATTTCAGACAAACGATATTCGGCGATTAGAATCATATAAATTCATTGAACCTCATTCTGGATTATTTGAATTTACTTTAAATGACCAACTTAAAAAGAAGGTTAAATTAATTAATTTAGATTAATTAAATTAGACATTTATTTTTTTTCAGTGGCAAACAGCAATAGATAAATCAATTCCGCTGTTTTTACAGGAAGGATCTGGCTTGGACTTTTTTATTTGTATAGTTACAGGTGGACAAATATTTCTTTCACTGCTCCATCTTTCCTTTTCCCTTTTCTGAGGGGGGGGGGCAATACACACATTTGTTAACTAAATCCTTTTTTAAACTTCAATTTAGCTTTATTTTATAGTGGACAACAAAAAATACATTTTAAAATTGCCAAAATTTTCAAAAAATATTGAAGAATTAATTATTATTCATTGCTGGTTAGAACAATTATTTAAATGTGCCTTTGAAAGTGCCTATTTTAATAAATGTGTATTTAATCCAGAAATGATCAATATTTTATTTGATAACAACTCTCTTCAATTCCACATTCAACAACCACAATTATTTCCTTCCTTTGGAATATTTGAAAATATTTTAAATTTAGCTTTAAATAATTTTAAATATACTGAAATGCTTACAATTGATTTCCATTTTGTTAAGAATACAGAAATATATACAAATATTTTGTTTGATATGTTAATAAATGAAGGCATTAAATTCCCACAAATTTGTTTAAAAAGTTTTAACTTAACAAATGTTTTTAATTTAATTTTAAAAGTAAGTGGGGTAATAGTTTGGAAGTCGCCCCCCTTTTTTTCCCTTTCTATTTTCTCCTTTTATCTCATTTTATGGCAAATTATAAATCGTTAGCTGAACCGAATGACATTAAAATTAACGAAAACTGACTTAATTGAGCAAAGTTGTGACCGTTTATTTTACTCCCTTGCATTGTCCCAAAAAATTTTCCCAACAAGGATTTAGCTTCATAATTTTGGTAAGATCATTAGATCTAGCCAATCTTGGTATCATTCGACCAAGCTCGAATGATATATAAAAAATTATTTATCAAACAAAAAAAAAGCTCAAAATGGTCAAGGAAACGGGGAAAGAGGGGGAGTGGGACTTTCAAACTATTAACGCGATTTGTCTAAAATAAGAGTTAAAATTAATTTTAAATTTTTAGTATATAACAACATCTCGAGACTTTTCAAAAATTGTGCCTGTTATTATTTTTGACCGTATTTCATTTACAAATTTCAAATTAAATAATCGAGCAGAAAATGTTGTAATTAAAGAATTAAATATTCCTGTAGTAAAATATACAAATTACCAAATTGCCAATATTTACAATCCAAAGGAAAGATTTGAATTTTGCAATAAAGAATGGAATGGATCTGTTATTTACATTAAAATCAGAAAAGTTAAAGATTAGAATTTGAGAGGGTGAAAAAAAAATTTTAAATTATTTGTTTGACAAAAAATATTTTAAAAAATTATTGTTTTTTCATCGACTTTAGATTAAATTGTTTTTGCTTTTTATTGAATTTCTATGAATTCTGGGTGAGTAGAGAAATTTTTCGAAATTCTGGGTGAGTAGAGCTTTCGGTAATACTTGGGCTGACCCCTCCACCCTATAAAACTAAGGAAAAATGACTTGCAAGTAGGTTAGAATTAAACATAAATATTTTATTTGATTTACGGGAAACCAAAATATTTTTAAAGTATTTATTTGCTTCTTATTGTTATTAATTTGGCTCTGGTACAGTTTAGTAGTTCAATAAAATTTATTAGTCCCGTGAAAGTTTATGAGTGCGATAAACCTAAAGTGTATAAGTCCCCAAAATATTTTTAGATATGTTTTCTTATGCTTAATAATTTGTTTATAAATACATTAAAAAAATATTTATCTTTTTCTTGAATTTTTTTTTCTTTTTTAGTCCACAACTTTCTTTAAAAGGTTAAGGCTTGCCAATTTAAATTTTTAATATTTTGACGATTTTGTAAGTTGTCCAATTCATCCTTGGAACTTTGTGCAAATTTTATTCATTTCTCTTTTATTCTCTCCTCAGTTTGTTTTCTATCATTCCCCACAAGAAAGCTGCTACTTTTCTGATTTTAAATGATCAATTTTATGCTACAATTTCAGGTTTTTTCTACACATGAATTGTCTGCCGATAAAAAGAGAAACATTAATAGTGTACCCTTACTTTTAACCCTTACTTTTTTGCCTTTATTTTTCAAAAGTTTATCGAAATTATGCCAATCAGAAAGGATTTTTTTTGATATATAAAATTATTTTACTGTGTTTTTTAGATAATTAAAATGTTTTCTTTATCACTCGAAGTTCAACTATGTAGATATATTAAAATACCTTAATTTCAAGCAATTATTCTCTGTTAAACAAACAAATTTTTATTTCTACAATTTAATTAATAAATATGAGGGAGAATTGGCACAAATGAAATTAAATAGAATCTCAATAGTAAATGTTTGTGGAAGAACTTTTTTATTTAAATTAATTTTAGATTGACCTTGACCTTCTTGAAGGGTCACATTCATATAAATTCATTCAACCTGGATCTGATATTTTCAAATTTACATTAAATAATCAACTTAAGAAGAAGGTTAGATTAATTGTTTATATGAAAGAGGGGACGGGATCACTTTTTTTCTTTACTTCCCTAGATTGCTCCTATGCCGTGAGTCATGGGTGAGTAGACTCCCCTTCCATAAAAGATTTTCGTGGATTAGTCTATAATATGTATATTTCAGATACAGATAGTTGTAAACACCCAACGTTGTTATACATAGTTCTAACTGCAGAAGCTTATGATTCACGGCATAATAATAAATACGACAGATCAATTTCTAATACGAAATTAAATAGAATCTCAATAGTAAATGTTTGTGGAAGAATCGCTAAAATAAAGGCTTATCGCTAAAATAACTTTATCGCTAAAATAAAGGCGCTCCTTTCAGATAGTGCCAGGGCAATTTTCAATTACTAAATTACAATTATTTTTTCAGTGGCAGACAGCGATAGACAAATCACTTCCGTTGTTTTTAAATAATTTGGGATCTAATAGAAACCTTGCTTGTGAAATTACAGGTTTACAAATATTTTTTAGCGCCTAAGGCGAAAAACTTCATTTTTTCCTGATATAACTCTTAGCAGTGAAATGAGTTTTCTATTAAGTTCTCTATCTTACGAATGAGTATTTTCATTTAAAAAATAAATCGTTAGAATAAATTTCTTTTTTAATTTGGGCATATTATTTAAAGATGAATTCTAATCTTTTGGTCTTTTAAAAATCACCAAAAATTCCCTTAATCCCTCGATATCTTCCCGATTCACCCAACATCCCTCAATCCATCCAAATCCTCAGATGAAATATTACTCATTGATTTTCTAATCGGAGATATCAGAGCAGTACCGGAAATGGAGCAGTGTCCAATACCCAGGACTGGTCACTACTTTCAATTAAATTTTTTCTATTTAGTAGTTCATGACACTTATATTTTAACATTGCCACTCATTCCAAAAAATATTAAAGAAATGTTTATTATTAATTACTGCTTAGAAGAACTTTTTAATTATGCATTTGAAAGTGCTTATATTTTGATGAAGTTGTATTTAATCCAGAAATAATTAATATTTTATTTGATAACAACAACAAAACTCTTCAATTCCACATTAAAGAAGCAACTCTATCTCCTAACAATAAAATATTTGAAAATTCTTTGAAATTTTTTTTAAATTATTTATCAATTTCTTAGCATCCATTTGAAATTTTCTGACATTTCAGAACAACATACAAATATTTTATTTAATATTTTAATAAACAGAGCCAATAAATTACCAAAAATTAATTTTAGTAATTCAAAATTAACAAAGCTTTATGATCTTTTTATCGAAGTAAATAGAGTACTTGTGTAGTTTATGACCATGAGTTTCAAATAATATAAACACGCCATAATAATCACATGTTTTTTGGTACCATTAGAAGGACAGAAATTAGAAGGGAAAAACAAAAAAAACTACACAATATACCGACATTATTATCCCATTTCCGTTATTTTATTATAAGCTTTCCGGTATGGATTTCTGTCCCTATAAAGAAAATATTCTTTTTCTAATACTCAAATTTTTATAAGCTTCACGGACAAAATCTCTAATAATTGGCAAAAAGGTCTTCTAATGGTTCCAAAAACAGTTGTGATTATTATGGTGTGTTTATATCATTTTACACTCATGCTGCATAAACTACACAAGTACCGTAAATTGTCTATTAAATAATTCAAAAATAAATTTTAATTTTTAGTATATAGCAAATTTCAAAGTAAAATTTGCATTTTATAAGGAAGAATTGGATGGGGGAGCGACTTCTTACATTAAAATCCGGAAATTGAAAGAATAAAAATTGAGAAATAAATATATTTTATTTGATTTTATTGGACAACAAAATATTTTGAAAATTTTTGTTTTTCATTGACTTTTGATTAAATTATTTTTGTTTTATAAAATTTATTTTTTGAGATAAAATAAAATTTAATTTAAAGAAAATATATTAATATTTTACAAAAGGAACAATATGTCTACTAATTTTATATAAAAAATCTACAAGACTAGGCACTGGGATTTCTTTATAATAAATCCTTTCTGTTCTTTCTATTAAATCTGAAAATTAAAAAAAATTTTTGAAAATTTTTTTAAAAATTGTCTCGCCTGTTAGAAAGCCAAAAAATCTGTAGATTGAGACAAGAATGTCAAAGGAAAGCTGCAAAATATTTGAAATTAGGGTTGGGGTTTTCGAGTCGGCCCGACGTTCGAGTAATTTTTTCAGGCTTTATTTTTATCGGGCCGGCCCGCCGAGTCTTTTTCGGGCCAAAATACGGTGCCCGACTTGATCTTTCAGACCGGACCGGGCCCCCAACCCTATTTGAAATGTCAGAAATTTTTAAACTCAAAAATGTCTAATTCTCATAACAAAAATTTTAAAAATTGCCTTTTGTAAGACATGACTTTCAATTTGTGAAAAACATGAGCTGAGAATGCCGTTTGTCAATAAAGCGCCCTCAACTGTCATTGGACTTAAATGGAAAAATTTTAAATATAAAATATATCTTTAATTGCCTATATATTCCTCTAGAATAACGTCTTCCAATCTTCCGTATCCTTTCAACATTTACTTTAACTCCTTTATTCCTTTGTTGAGTTACAGTGAAAACACAGTCATCTACACGTGCTTTGTGAGCAAATCTTTAAATAAAGAAGTGTTTTGATTAAAGAATTATTTTTTGTGAGTTCATCCATAGAAGAATATTTACTTAGACAACTAGAGCCTTGAATAATTAAAGTTTCTACTCTCGATAATGTTTTTGAAGGAGAGTTAATTAATTGGGGGTAATCTCTCTTTACCTAGACTTTTGTAGCCATCTTTCAATTTTGTCTGAATCCAATTCTCCATATTCCATTTCCGAACAATTACCAAACGGCAATAAATGTAAAGCTAAATAATTTTTAAATTTTAATTTAAAAAAAATTAAAAACAATATACGAGTTAAAGAAAGTTGTTTTCCCGATTCTGTTTCTAATTGAAAGAAGAGTGTCTATATTAAAATTAAAATTTAAAAATCCCTCCCCCTCCCCCTTACATTTTCATCAGGCTTTCGATGATAAAACATTTCTACACGTTCAAATTTGAGAGAATTACCGCTTGCTGGTACCAATACCTTAAAAGAAGTTGACTGTAATTATAGCAAAATAGCCTTTATACCCTTTTATTTTCTGAATCAAAAAACTAAAAATTCTCTGGCAGCTGTTTATTCTGCCCCTTCCCCCATTTATTTTGAGCTCAGAGTGCATAATGGTAAGTAAACTTCCTTCCTCAATTTCACTCTTTTTTCCTCTGGTATATCCTAATGAGGAACATAATAAAAAAGGGATTAACAGAAAAAAAGATTGAAATCGAGAAAGGAAGCTTTAACATTATGTACTCTAAGACTCAAAATAGAGGAAGATGTATGTATAAACCATTCTCTTCACTCCTTACAAAAAAGAACACTCCATACCAATTCCCCAACTTCCAGTCTATCCATTCTTTTAACCCCATTAACTGTTTGTACAAGAGTATCACCACTAAAACAATTTTTATGTGATAACCCAAATAATTCTTCAAAGCCTGAAGTTTGTTCTGCAGGTGTTGGTTGTTCATTTTGTTTTATAGGTTCGCTATGTTGAAGAGAATGAGGCTTATCTGGTGGAGGTTTTTCTGTTAATTAAAAAATGAAATTTTAATAAAATATGTATTTTTTTGTTGCCTTTCTCTCCTTCTCTAGAATCTTCTTTTGCTTCTTCCACCATTTCGCTTGATTCTTTAGTTGTGGGGGTAACAGACTGGGATGTTGTTGAAGTCGAAGTTTCTGTTGTTTCTTGAGGTTCTGTAACTATTTTTGGGTATATCTCTGAAGTTGTTATTGTCGAAGATTCTGTAGTTGCTTCAGATGAAGTTCGAGGGTCGGTTGTCATTTTGTGGTGTCTTCCATGTTCTGTTGTTGTTTCGAATGTTTTTGGGTGTGTAAAAGGGTCTGTTGATGTTTTTAAATGTGTTGATGATATCTCTGTTGTTGTTCTGTTTGATACCTCACCACCACTTTTGCTTGTCATTGAAATTGTTGTAATAGTGCTAGACGTTGTAGTACTTGTTTCTGGCTTTTTTGCTCGAGTATGAGGGCGCCAATGTTTGTTAGTTTCATTTTCCTCAGAACTGACTTGATGGGGTTTCTTAATTTTTCCTTCACTATCCTTCCCTCCATTTAAACCAGAATCCCGATTTCCATTATTTTCTTCTCTAGAAGATTTTGTCTTTTCTCCATGCTCTTCTAACAAAAGTTTCTTTAATATTTTTGCTTCATTTCCGTTCTCCTCTTTTCTGGAGGATTTTGGAATATTATTTATCTCTTCATTTAATCCTCTTTCTTCCTGTTCTTCTTCATGTTTTTCTTCTTTTCCTCTGTCTCTTCCTTTGAGCTTTCCTCTTCTTTCTTCCAACCCTCCTTCATTGTTGTTCTCTTTACTCATTCTTCCATCCTTTTCTTTTTCCTCCTTCAGTCTTCCTCGACTCTTATTTTCAATCACCCTTCCATTATTTTCATTTCCTTCTTTTCCTCTTCCTCGCTTCTTTTCTGCAATCACGCTTCCATTCTCTTCCTTTCCTTCCAACCCTCCTTCTCTCTTCTTTTCTTCACTCACTCTTCCATTCTCTTCTTTTCCTTCTTCCAATCCTTTTCTAGATCCTAATTCTTCTCCTTTTAATTCTTCCAATCCTCTTCCTCGTTCTTTTTCACCAGACACTCTTCCGAATCCACCCTTTCCTCTTCTTCCTTTATTGATTATTTCTTTACTTCCCTCACTTCCCTCTTCCTTTCCTTTTTTCATTTCTCTTCCCCCAATATCTTCTTTATTAATTACTTTTTGAAGTTCTTCCTTTCCTTCTTCTAATCCTCTCCTACTTGATCCATCCTCTCTTTCCCTTCCTTTCTGTTCTTCACTTTTATTCTTCTCTTCCTCTAATACTCTTCCACTTCTTCCAATCTCTTCCCTTATATCTTCTATATTCTTTTCATTAGGAAATTTTTCACCCTCCGACTTTTCTTTTCCCAATTCTCTTCCTTTTTCCTTCCTGTCATTGTTTATTGTTCCCTCTTTTTCTTCCTTACCTTTTTCAAATCCTTTTCCTCTTCCATCATTTTTCTTCAGGCCAATTTCAGACTTTTCTTCTTTCCCTCTCTCTTCAACTCTTATTTTATTATTCTCTTCCATTCCTTCCTCCAATCCACTACCATTAGTTTCACTCGCTGTTCTTCTCTTTTCTTCCAATCCTCTTCCTTTATGTTCTTCCTTAGATAATCTTCCTTCTCCCTCTCGTTCGTTTAATCTTCTTCCATTCGATCCCCTTTCCTTCTCTTCAAATCCTCTCCCTCCATTCTTTTCTTCATTAGAAGTTCTTCCTTCTTCCAACCCTGTTCCCCTTTCAGTGTCTTCTTCTTTTATCCCTTCACTTTCTTCCAATCCTTTATCATTTTCATTAGATATTCCTTCTCTTCCCCTTCCTTCCATTCCTCTTCCCCTTCCTTTAAATTCTTCTCTTCCTCTTCTTCCTTCCAAATCCTTTCCAATAGAAGATCCTTTTCTTCCACCATTTTTTAATTCTCTTTCATTTTCTTCTTCAAATTCATCATTTTTCTTCTTTTGTTTATTCCTCCCTTCAAACTCCTCCTTTCCTTTTTTATCCAAAAGCTTTTTACTTTTCTTCATCTCTTCTTCATTTTCTTCATCCTCTTTTACTTTATCTCTTACTCGATTCTTTTCTTTAATCAATTTTTCTCTTTCCGGGATTTCTTCCATTTCTTTTTCATTTTTCTCATCACTTCCTCCAGCGTTATCAATTTTGATATTCTTTTTATTAGTATCTTCCTTCTCAGAATCGTTTCCAGTTAGTTCTTTTCCCTCTTTTCCTGTTTCCTCATTTTCTTCGTTCCCTTTCTTTACAGAACCATTTCCAGACATAATTTTATTTTCATAACCATCATGTCTATTTTTGTTTAATTTTCTTTTTTGACCTTCTTTTAATTCATCATTTTCGTTTTCGCCTTCTTTCCTCTTCCCATCTCCTTTTCCTGAACCATTCCCAAATAATTCACCTCCAGAATTCCTTCCAAATTCTCCTCCACTGTTGACTTTTTCAAAATTTTTTCTCAATTCTTTTCCGGATTCTTTTCCTTCTTTACCAGAAAATTCTCTTTCTCTATCCTTTCTGGAATAATCTTTTCCAGGGAACCCTTTTCCGGATTCGTTTTCCAATTTATTATTTTCCCCTTCAAAATTATTAAAATTTGGATCCTTCTCCTTTTCTCTATTAACAATTGGTTTCACATCTCCAATTCTATTTTCTTCTTTTTGGTTAGCTTCTGGTATTACTTTTTCTAGTCCTTTTCTACCAGAAAAATTTTCCAAACTCGATTTTCCTTCCATTGTGTTTTCTGGTTTTGCGCTCCCTTCTTTTGTATTTTCTTCCTCTATTGTGTTTTCTTTATTTGTGTTTTCTGATTTTGTGTTTTCCGGTTCCGTATTCTCTTTGTTTGTACTTTCTTTTTGTGTAAATTCTGGTTTTGTTGTTTCCGGTTTTGTATTTTCCCTTTCTGTCTTTTCCGGTTTTTTATTCTTTTTGTTTGTATTTTCTAATTTTATGTATTTTAATTTTGTACTCTCAACTTCCGTTTTCTCTTCTTTATTTTCAATTTCTTTGTTTCCTTTCTCCATTTTTTCCGGATTTTTAATTTCCGGATTTTTAATCTCCGGTTGTTTAATTTCTTCTTTATTTTTTTCTCTTAAATTTTCCTTATCTTTTTCATTAGTTTCTCCATCAGTTACAGTAATATTATTTTTACTCATTACAGTACTGCTATTCTTCAAATCTTCTCCATTCTTTAAATTTGCAATTGAAATTACAGTTAAATTATTATTGTTGTTTATATAAACATTGTTGTGTTGACCAGCCCCACTTGCAATAAAAGTAACATTGTTGTTTGTATTTATTAATATATTTGGGGTTTTGAGAGTTTCAGAAGTTGTTATATTAGAGGAAGAATTTGTAGAAATGTGGATTTCCGTATAATTTGAAGGATTTTCTGCAGTTGTAGTTGATATTAATGATGGTTCTAGTCTCTAAATATTTTTCTTATAATTTTCTTTTAATTTTTATTTCCTTATTTTTATTATTCTTACCATAATATTGTTTGTTTCATTTTCGATTATTTTTGTTTGTTTATCAGGTGCCAAAACTCCTCCATCTACAACAGTCAACTTTTCCTTAATTATCTTTTCACTTGAATTTTTAATTAAAGTTTTGGGTATCTTCTTTTGAGATTCAATTCCGCTGAATTTTTGTGTTATCCACTTTTTGAGATTATTATTTTCATCTTCTTTCTGTTGTCGTTCATCTTCCTCAATGATTACCCTTCTACAGCGTGGACGGCAAATAGTTACTCGATATCCTTCCCTTAAAGATGATGAAATTTTGTTTTTATGAAAGGGGGTACGGGGTCAAAATCACAATAATTCCAAAAAGGTCCATTAGAATCCCACAACATACCTTAATCGTCTAATTCCTTTTACAAGCAAAGCAGGTGGACTTTTATATCTCAACAGAAAAAGCCTCATTCTATAATGATACCCTTCTGGGTTTATATGTCCAGGTAATTGGTCAATACTGTTGAGAAGTGTAAAGTGTTCATTTTCTTCTTCCTCCTCCTCCTCTTTTTTGTTATGTTCCCCTTCTTCAGGTGGGGGAGCATTGGGATCAGGAAGTTCGTAAATGAAACAATCATTGCCTTCATGACTATAAAATTGGGAATTTTAAATTTTGACATTTTGGAAATGTTGACTTTTAAAATTTGGAATTATTAAATTTTGGAAAATTTTTAAAATTTCCATGACTTGCCTAGGAATTTCATTCATCTTTTCTTCAAATGGCGGAATCGCCTCACAACAAGTATGTGATACAGGGGCCAATGGAGTAGGTTGGTCTACATGAGCAACAAAGTTAGCCTTTCCCCCACATGCCGGCTGATTTTTTTCGTAATGGCAATGCTATTTATTTAAATTTTATTTTTTTATTTTCATAAATTAACTAACAACATCAACATCCCCACAAACATTTAAACGTTGACAATGCATTCGAATTGTATCATTTCCAAAGGATTGAACTACTAAAACTTGATCCCCTTCACAACGATAAGAAATAGCTTTTGTTTGAGGTATTGAATTTAATATGGCAAGAATATTAAATAATTGAATAAATGAGGTAATTAATCCATTTAATGAGTTACAGTAATTATTTGGCATTTGGCACTAAAATGGCCGTTAAATGAAAATTAGTTATTTTTGGAGTTATTTTTGGCCCATAACTTTTTTAGTTTTAATGAGATAATTATAAATTTTATATTTTTCTAAAGCTCTAAATGTGCTGATTATTTTTGCTAAAAGGACTTATCCAGCCAAATCATTCCACAATAAGTTAAGGCCAAATAAGTGTCGATAATCGTGATTTTCATGCCTAATTTTCATTCAATTTTAGATTGAATCAATCTAAAAGGCAAATCTAGAGCTTTTGAATAGTATAAAAATTATTGAAAAGGGTTGATAACAAAGAAGGTATAAAGCAAAAAGTTACCCCCAAAGTTACTCCCTCTATAACGATTTTAGAACAAATTTAAGTAAGCAACATTTTTTGCAGAAAAAATTTAAAAATAAATTTATAAAAAAAAGAACAAACAAAAATACACAAAATATTAAAAAGAAAATATTGGCAGTTTTTAAGGGTCGCTGAACGGATTAATACCGCGCATACTCATCCTATAATATGGAAGAAATGAGTGGAGATTTAGAGAAATAAGTGAGGGAATTCTCACGAATGTTGAGGGAAATAAATATAAATTAAATATATTTTTTTAAATATTTTTCATGATTTGACACTAATTGAATGTTTTTTAGGTAAAAATAAACGTTTTGAAGTTTTAATCTTTTGGGATTTAAAAATTAAATCAACTAATTTTTACATATTTTTCATTTATCAATTTTTTTAATTTGACATTTTTTTTGTTTTATTTTAATCACATTAGTGTACAAATTTGTACCTGTGATTGTCGTAAATATAGTGTAAAGCAGCTGGGCTATAGATATTTCTCTCCTTTAGCTAGTGCAAAAGGTTATTCGGCGGCTGGGAGCGAACCAGCATCTTCAGTAGACCGGACTGATGTGTTAGCCATTACACCACGCCGCCTACTGCTCCGTCTTAGGAAATTAATAGCTATATGCAGTGCTGGGTATAGCTCCGGGAGCTAGCTCCGGAGCCCGGCTCCGGAGCCGGAGCTAAGATTTTGGAAACCCCGGAGCCGGAGCTGGAGCCGGAGCCAAGAATTTGAAACCCCGGAGCCCGGAGCCGGAGCCGGAGCCAAGGTTTTCCAATTCCCCACGGCTCCGGCTATACACCCCTAAAGATGGGTTAGAGAAAAAAAAGTAAGCAAAGAGGGTAGGCGTGAAAAGAAAAGGGGAGATAAAATTGAGACGGGTAAAAAAGATTTTCTTTCCATTCAATCGTAAGGTATGTGTGGTTGACTGGATAGTGCGTCTGGTTCATAGTTTCGTTCAATTAAAGTTCGAAAAATATCTCAATAATTGATTAAATAATTGTTTTTCTTTGGAAAATAAATTATTATAAGGATTTTTTTATTAAATGAAGCTGAATAAATTTTTCGAATTGGTTAATTTTAGTCTCCAAAATTCTCAAAATTTTCGCCTGCGGCGCAAAAAAGGAAGATTTTTGGATCCAAATCCCCTTAATCCCCCCGATATCGCCCTTAATCCACCTAAATCACAAGATAATCCACCCAAATCCAGATTAATCTATTGATAACTCTCTTAATCCTCTTATATCACTCTATATCCCCCTTAATCTACTCAAATCTCCCAATGAAAAATAATTCATTGATTTTCCACCCGGAGCCCGGAGCCAACATGGAGCGGCTCCGAAAATCGCCGGCTCCGGAGCCGGAGCTGGAGCCGGAGCCAAGATTTTAAAAGGCCGGAGCCCGGAGCCGGAGCCAAGATTTTTAAACCCCGGAGCCCGGAGCCGGAGCCGGAGCCAACAAATGGCAAATACCCAGCACTGGCTATATGCTTTACAATATAAATAAAATTAATAGATTTGAAAATTTGAGATTTTGAAAAATTTGAGGTAAGTAAGAGGCATTTAAAATCATCAAGAGTTAATCCTTAAATAAATATCGATAAATTAAATAAATTTAGTATTTAATAAAAATTCCCTTAAAGAAGAAAAACAAGCATTAAAGCAATAACATAAAAATAACAAAATTAAAAAAAAACACAAAAATTAAGCACCTTATTTCCGCGCAGTCGTCAAAAAATAAATTTATGTAGTAAATCTATATTTATTTATTTTTCTTGAACTCCTTTTTAATTCACGGTCAATCGGCTTTGGCGCCACAACCTTTTTATTTTCTGTTCTGTCTCTTTCCACACCTTTTCTTCTTTAAAGGAAGTGGATGGATTTTTAAATTAACTTTTTTTCTCCTTTTTATTTATTCTTTATCAATATTTTAAATGATGGCATGCGACAATCTTCGAAAAAATAAGCTTTTTAGTGCTAAAACCACCCAAATGAGCTTATCGACTGTACCGGTTTATTTTTAATAACGGAAAGAAAAGGAAATTTCTTGCAGTAAAAATATTGAAAAGAGATGAATATATATCCTTTAGAACGAGTATCACTTTCACTCACTACATAGATGACTCTCAACCGTGAGGTCCTATTTGTATTCTTTTAAATTAAAATTTCCAATTTCAGAATAACCAAAATTTAATTAATAAAATCATTTTTTAAATCTTTTTTTTAATCGAAAAAATGCAATGGATTAATTGTCGACCTAAACAAAACAAAAACACAAATTAATATATTTTAAAAAATTCAGGGAAAATGCTTTTTATTCCTTTTATTTTTATTTCTTTTTAATTGAAAAAAAGGAGAGCAAAAGAATAAATAAATTTGATGTAATTCACCTCTCCGATTTTTGTAAAGAAAAATATAAAGATTGAGGGGAATTAAATATGTATTTTGTCTCGTTTTAATTGTTTTGCTGTTATAAATTGAAGGGGAAGGTATTGAAAAAATATGTATTTTATAAAATAAATTTTTTTAAAAAGTATTGGAAAATATGCATATGTATGTAGAGAGATACAAAATGAATTACAATACTTACTATTTTTCACTAGGCATTTATTGTAAAAAAATTTTAATTTTTACTTTTTCATACTTTTATTGACAAACAGTTCTATGGAAAATATCGGGTTTTTTATCGGTTTTTTAAATATTTCTCGGGTCGGATTTCAGAATTTTTTCCGGCCGAAAGAATCCGTGTTACCAGACTCATCCCAAGTATATAATAGTGCAGCACTAGCTGGAGGTGAGAAATAGCTATAACCGAGCATTGCTTTACTCTATTATAACTAGATTCTTGATGTTTTGGCCGGGATTTACTCGCATTTAAAAGAAAAGAAAAAGTTCCCTTAAAAAGTTATTAAAGAAATTTCCTTGTTAGGAGGGAGTGGGCTTTATTTTTCAAATCTTTCAAAATGTGCTTAAACAGGGAATTTTATAAAGAAGTAAGGTTCTATTAGGAATTTTAGGTTAGTATAAAAGCGCCTTAAAAGTTTATGCATAAACCAACACTACAACTCACTGCACTTCGTGACGACAACGCTGTGCTCAATTCAACTAAAGGCCGCATTTGGTTCGTCGCTGTGCTACTCACTCTTGCTTTGGCGTCTCAGTACAATGGCCGAGAAACGAGGATGTATCATACAAGGGTTGTTTCCTAAACTAACTTTTTTTTCTCTTTCAGCTAAGAAGTACATTCAAGAGCATGACGCTACCATCGAGATCCGAGACTCGGACATGGGACTGACGTTCTTCAGTGGGAGCTCGCCGCCGCGGATACAGAAGATCGACCTATTCTCCTACTTCATTGGATGGTTGTTTGTTGGAGACTGGATCGTGCAGATTGACAAACGTGTAAGCTTCTGCGATTATTAGGGTAATACTCTGTTTAAACGTCAATCTTTCAGGCCATAAAATCGGCAGAAGACTTCACGGCAGCAACCCAGCATTCTGGCGCTCAACCCAAATCTTTGCTCATCCGTTTCCGCAGGGACGACTACTTCCAAATGGCCACACTCAAGGTCGCAGAAGTCAAGCGAAAGCTGAACTGCATTTCCGTCTTCATGCAGATCAGATGGCGAGAAGATCTTCCAGTTGGGATAGTTGTGGAGAGGAAGGTAATTGATTGAGTAATGAGGGCTTGTCATTAATAATAGCTGTCAATTCCAGGGAGCTAACATCATGGTCGCGTCCGTTGAGTCAGGCAGTATAGCTGCGCAGAACATCTTTCCAGGCGACATGTTGGTTGACGTCAACGGCAAGGAAGTGAATAACGACGTCTCTGCAGCTAAAAAGGTGTTATTTTTACAAGTAATTTTGTAAACAATTTTAGATTTTTTATTTTACAGGCTATTCGACAGAGTATCATTGAAAAGAAAAATGTGGTACTCAAGCTCGAACGGGATATCACACCACTGAAGATGATCTCGACTCCAGCCGAGGATGTGCTTGCCATACTTAAGCGCCAGAGGGGCTTCTGGAAGCGTCGGTCTAAGTTCGAGCCTATTGAAGAGGAAGGACCAGGGAAGCCGAAGAGAGGTACTCGAATAAGTGAAAAGGAGTCATTGGGTAATTCTTTAAATTTCAGTATATCATGTGCCCAACGTCGAGTCCGAGCCATTGCCAGTTGACGATACGGGAAAGAAACTGGTTGCAACACCGAGTCGGGATGGTGGGATGCGCACTGAAGAACCGGTGGAGACGGCCGAGGAGGAACCTGCCACAGAGGAGGAAGAATTCTAAAGAGATAAAAATAAACTGAATATAATATCTAAACTCATATTTTCCTTTGTTGTTATCTTGCATTCATTTATATGTTGTTGTATATTTCCTAAATTTCCTTGTGTGTAATATGTACATATGTCTCATAATATATTCTATTAGATTTGTTGTAAATTTGTTTTGTATGTAAATGTGTTTTTCGAATAAAGTTTTTGTAACAAATTTGGCAATTTTCAATGTTTTAAGTGAAAAATAATGCATGGAAAATAATTCATGGAAAGTGTGGGGTTTCAGTTTGGGTTTCCAAAAAAATTTCTTGTGCCAGATTTTGGATCGAAAAATTCCGTTTATCTCCGTGCTTTGTATAAAAATAATTAGAAATAATTCCTTATTTTAAACTTTAAATAATTTTTATTTTTTATAAATTAATTAAGATATCCTCCTCCCCTCCCCCTTTAATTAATTAAATTTTTATTCCTCCTATATTTTCGTTCTCTCCTTTTTTCTGTCAAATTAAATAAAAGTTTAAAAAGTGTGTTGAATTTAATTGACTAAGATATTTTTGTCTGTCGAATAAAATCTTGTATTCTTGTTGCATTTTTTTTATTTTATGACATTTGTGTCTGAATTTACGTTAAATTTTGTTTTTGAAATATTTAAAAAAAAACAAATTATTTTAAAAAATCAAAACATGTTTTTTGAGATTATTTAATCGAAGATTAAATTTCCAAAAAATGTGTTGATTGAGTAAAGAGGATAGAAGAACCTGTCTATAAAAATATGTAATAATCAAAATTTAATAATTTACTACAAATGTTAATTTGTAATTGTTTTTTGACAAGTGGCTTTATTTTTATTTTTTTGAATAAACAAATAAATAAATAAAAATCTTTAAAATTAAAATTTAAAAATTATTTTTGATTGTCCACAGCTTTATTAACAAAATATTAGAGACTCTAAAACCTCTCCTTTTTTTCTTATTTAATTAATTTATATACTGGCACTTTTAATTATCGCGTGGTACACGTATGAAAGGATAAAAAAAGAAGGTAAAAAAATAAAGTTAGCCCTGTTGCGGTTTATTTTCAAAGAGAAAAAAAAACAAAAATATCCAAAAATGTTTTGTCTTTTTAATTCTTTTTCCATTCATCATTTAATATTAATTTTTATTTTCAATGCCATCTCAACAAGAAAAGAAGCAACAACATTTATCTTCTTATTTACCTCCCTTTTCTGGTTGTCTACTAAACTTTCAGCAGCGAAAAAGAAGAAATAAAAATAATCAAATAATTAATTCTTTTCAATTCTTTTCACCTTCCTTCCCCACAACTTCCTCCTTTTCTTCTTTATATTCTATTTCCAACTCTTCACCATTTTATTCCTCATCTTCCTCCTTCCCTTATTCATCTTCATCATTATTTCCCTCTTTAACTCCTTCAACAAACTTCTTTTGCCGAATCCATTCATTCCCTATTTTGATCTCATTTTACATAAACTTAATTTTACTCATTTTACTTCATATATCATTTTCATGGTCATTACCGACACACCAAAAAATGTCAAAAAATGGCAACATTATTCCAGAACAGCAGGTTGATCTAAAAATAGATAATTTTTAAAAAACACAATTAAAGCAAAATTATCTTTTATCAATTGACAATGTTGACAAACTCTTTAAACGCGCTGCAATTTTCACCATGTTGAAAGCCAAAGCACGAGCATCTTTATCAGAAGTTCCACAAGTTGAACGTATTTTATTTAATCAATGTTTAAGTGAATATAAACAAGAACAACTAACACCTGTACTTTATGCAAAATGTTTAGTAAAACTGATTAAAGTAAAAAATCGTTTGAAAGATGCCTACCGTATGACGGAGGAAAATAAAGAGAGAGGTAAATAATAAATAAAGTGCGGCACGGGACGGGAGCCCGTACTGGGGATTTAACGGCATCCCATCCCGGAATCTCGGGTTTTGAGCGACAAACGGGATTTAAGGGATTAATCCCGCAGAATCCCGTCCCGTTCAACATTTTGAATTTAAAGCCATACCACCACAAACCAATCAAAGGAGAATTCAAAGATTTCATCATTTTTATTCAATTTGGAGGAAAAGGAAAGGCAACAAATTAATTAAATTGAAAAAATTAAATAAGCGAAATAAAAGGTCAATTTCAACAAGAACTCTATTTGCTAATAAAATGGATTTTGAACTTCCCAAAAATATTCGAAACTTGCGAATTTTGGAAAGGTATGGAAGGACATTGAAGCATTGCAAACGTTTCATTTCAACAGTAAATGAGAGAAATGCAAAGTGATTAAAATATTTTTGGTTTAAGGGGGGAGGGAGAGAATTGAAGTCTCTAGGCTTTCTTTTGATGTCCTGGCTCTATCAGAGTTTCCTAATCCAAATTGAAATATCTGAGTCTACTCATTATATACACTACAAATAAATTTTAATTAAACCCTATGAACTTTGACTGGACTTAAATATCTCGGTTGGACTAATAACTGTGATACTATTATGAGGTCGGATTTAAGATTCATTGGAGCATTTATTAATGAGAAGGGTCATTAGAGTTGTAATTATTATTAACTTTTAACATTTTGAGTACCACTTATTTTCAAGTTTTCTGGCCAATCTCTTGCCTAATGTCCGTTTGACTTCAAATTCAGCAAATACCCCTTCAAACTTGGATGGACTCCAAGCCCAAATTGAACAATTTACTAAACAATTAACAACCTCAATTAGTGAAGGAAAGTCGAAGGAAGATACTAATTTATCTTTCTTATCCCCCCGCCTCTTTCCTTTATATCCTCGAAAGAAAAAATTAAAAACATCACAAAACAACAATTTTATAAGCAATTTAAATTCAAATATAAGCCAACTACTTTCACCAGATATTTTTGCTTTTCATAACCAAACACTTTCTTTATCCAATTTATTCCCCCTTGAAGCTATTGGACAAAAAGAACAAATAGAGTGGTTAGACTTGTTAATTAATATAACTGGAATGAATAAAATTTTGGGTAAAAATTTTGGATAATACTTATTTAGACAGTCAAAAAAATATTCCTTTTTTAGATCATTTAGTTAATCAATTAAATCCAGAACTTTCCCAACTTGAAACAAAAATTCTTCCAGCAATTAAACAAATTGAAACAAAAGAAGGGGAATGGGGGAAATTAAAAGCTAGTTTAAACAAGAAACAAATTGAAATGATAAATAAACTTGGATATACTTATTTATTTGATTGGCAACAAAAAATAATAAAAATAAACGAAAATAATAATTGGAATACTGTAGAAAATGCAGAAAATGCTTTGGAAGAAAGAATTGAAGCAATTGCAAATTTGGGGGAATCAGAAACTTGGAAAACATTAAATTGTGAGAAAAAATTATTTTGAGCTTTTAAAGAAGCTTGAAAACAAAAAATAACACGAGTTACAAACTTAAAACATAATTTGCGTAAAATAAACTTTTAAGATTAAGCTTAAAAATTGAATACGAACTTGAATTAGTGAAAATAATATTTATTAAAAGATATTTCAGATTACAATGTTCCTTCATTCCAACAAGCAAGAAAAAAACGCCAGGTTGATGCTGGCTTGGCACCAGATACAGAAATTGGCGTCCATCCAATCCCTAGAATATTAACTTTGGAGCCTTTTGCTTTTGATACTCGACTGGGCGGTGTTGTGCTAGAGGGCCTATTTTTATCGCCTCACGCATTCTACAGGGAAATAATTTCACCTGAAATATTGACGGTAATTAAAGGAAAACATAAAAAATATTTCAATTAAATTTTCAGATTCGTTTACTTTCCCCAGTCGCCTTTTACGCAACAATTCTTTCTCCTATGGCAGTATTTGCACGTGTTCTAAGCCCTGAAGTATTCAAAGCTCAAATATTGACACCCCAAGTTTTAGACACTTATACTCTCAGTCCAGAAGCTTTTATGGCAGAAGTGAGAAGCAAAAAGATTTTAATTTTATCATAAAAAATTCTTTTTTCCAAAAGGTTCTTTCCCCTTTAGCAGCAGAAGCACGTGTTGCTTCCCCACGTGCTCTATTTGTACAAATTCTCGGACCATGTAAAAAATTCTAAAAATATTTTATAAAAATATTTTTTCATTTAAAGCCGCAGGCGAAGTAACGTTTTTATCACCAAACTTTTTTGCTGTACTTGTGCTTAGCCCTCATTTTCTTTCTCCGCGTATTTACAGCAAAGAACATTACTTGATTGAGGTTTGTAAACAAATTACACAGACAAACTTGAATAAACCTTAATAAAAACTTGCTTTTAAGTGCAAGCTTAAGAACTTAAGTGCAAACTTAATGACAAGTGTAGAGTCTACTTTAAAACTTAGGAATTAGAAATAGACTTAAATTAAACTTTAATTTAATAACAATCTTAAACAATTTAAAGATTTTATCTCCTCACATACTTGGTGGTGAGCACAGCTCCGAATCAGAAGAGGATGAACACGAACATTTAGGAGGGGCGGTAAGAGATATTCATAAATATTTAAATTGATCAACATCTAGGTTCGTTTTGTTGGATGGCCTGATCACTCACATGGTGGAAAAAAGAAAAAAGGGGAAGGTGGTGAGCATAAGGAAGAGGGCGGAGAAAATCAAAATAATAATAAACAAGGTGGAGAGGAAACACATCAACATATGGAGGGTGAACAACACTCAGAAGGGACGGGTCAACATTCAGAAGGGACAGGACAAGCAGAAAGTGGAGCACAACGAGTAGAAGCATCAGGTCATCAAAATGTAGGAGCTTCTGAAACTGGACAAAATGGAGCAGGGCATGCAGCAGGTATAAATACTAAGTACCAAAAATATTCTTTAAAAATCCTTTAACTAAAGCAGGACACGAAGTTTCTCA
Source organism: Meloidogyne arenaria (assembly GCA_036172955.1). Taxonomy (NCBI): domain Eukaryota; kingdom Metazoa; phylum Nematoda; class Chromadorea; order Rhabditida; family Meloidogynidae; genus Meloidogyne; species Meloidogyne arenaria. The sequence continues at coordinate 1,096,327 of JARQAB010000010.1, forward strand.
AAATGGTGGTATATCAGAAGGGATGTCGGCAGTAGGAAGTTCAGCTCTGGAAAATACTGGACGAGTGGGTGGAACCAGAAAAATTAAATTTATATAATTTCATGTTCTAGCTGTCAATTTAAGCACTTACAAATTAGTGTATCAAAATTGGTCTGAAAACTGAGATATAAATTTTCAAACTTATAGTTAAAGGAGGGCTAAAAACTTAGTCCACAACCTAAGTAAATATTCTTCCTCCACATAAATTCATACCAAAATCATTTTTAATAATTTTATTGCAATAAAAATGTGTGAAATAAAAGAAAAAAATTATTTAAGATAAATACACAGATCAAAACAATTCTTAAACCTACAACAACTTTAGAATAAGAAAAAAGTCCCCGTTTTATTACACTACATACACGTTTATCACCACTATTTAACCATACTTTCCTCTTTTGCTTTTTGTGCTTCTTCAGCAATTACTGCAAGTTGTGTCCCAATTAAATGATTAGGAGGAAGTCCATAACGCTTGAGAAAGTCAGGAATGAGAACACGAGCATCATTGTTTACGTTACAAGGTTCTCCAATAAACCTATAAAATAATGAACAAATAATTTTTATAATAAAAGAATTAGGCCCTGGTCTAGTTTAGTAGTCCAGAGAAAGTTTATAATAATTCCGATGATAGTTTATGAGTCCAATCAAAACTCATAAACTTTATTGGAACTCGTAAAACTTGATTTGACTCATACTTTGGACTAGTTATTGGACTACTAAACTAGGCCAGAGCCAAAAATTATTACATCATAAATGAAGTCACAATACGAGAAGCAATACTGCTAGCATCAACTTGTTTAATAACTGGTGCTTGTTGTTGTTCCACAGGCTTTTGCGGCAATGATTTTTGAGATGTTGTGGGTTGTTGAATGACTTTAGCAACTGGTGCTGTTTGTTGAATAGGTTTTGAAGTCTGTTGGATATCCTTCTTTGAATCAACAGTTTTTTGAACGTTCTTGGGTGGAGGAGGATCCTTTTGGATAATTTTTTGCGGTTCAGGAAGTCTTTGAACGATCTTAGGTGGCTCCTTTGTTTTTTTCTGCTCAGAAGTCTTTGGCGATTTAAAACTCTGCTGGGTTTCTTTTTGCGGCTCAGTGATCTCCTGAACGACATTTGTGGTTGCTTCATTTTGGATGCTTTTTTGCTTAACAGAAGACTGTTGGTTGCTAACTAATGGCGTCGGATGAACAACCTTCTGGGAATCTGATGTGCTTGTAGAAAGCGATTGATTATCCTTTTGCTGTTGAATATCCTTTTGCAAATCGGATTTCTTCCTGAAAAAATACAATTAGTGAATGAGTATGTTTAAAAATATTTAAGGATTTGAAAAAATCCCTTGTAAAAATGCAAGTGTATTTCTGCGAAAAAAATTTACAGGACAAATATTTTGGTTCGACAGGGTAAATTTTTAATTACTTTCAACACTCCAGAGCGAAGCGGAACCAGCCTTAACAATCTGCAACGCAGCCCTAATTTTTCAAACCTTCAAAAGTTTTCTAAAATTCTCAAAGTCTACTTATTCCATCAAAGATCGATTGATGTGGAAGTTCTCTCCCGGAGATATTTCCTTCCAGAGAAAAATCATCAATTTTTAATATCTAACCTCCTCTCCTAAGCTTCATTTCTTGATCGTATTCATGGCATCATTTGCCGTTAAAGTCTACCACTCTCTCATATATTTATCTAGTTAATTTGAAAGCGGGGCGAAAACAACTGGCCGCAAATTAGCGGACGGGTACTAATTTAAAGTTGTTAGGGCGAGACATCATTCACAAATACTTTAATATTTGATACTCTAACTTATATTTCAGCTAATGCAATGGTTTTAAGAGAACTAACTTTTTTTGTCGCTTTTTGATTGATTCTGAATCACTCTCTGGAGCTTTTCTCTTGAAAGTTTGCCCCTTTTCAGTAGTGTTAGTGGTGATATTAACTGGCATCTCTTTTGCTGAAGGCTTTTCCGCGTGAACCTTTGTCTTACAACCACTCTTATCGTTCTTTGACAAATTGTTTAATGCATCGTGATTCTCCTGTTGAACCGAAGCATTTAATTTTTGTTGTAGAACATCAAGCTCTGAATTTTTAAATGATATTTATAGTATATTACTAAAAACCTTCTTGTAAAGTCACACATTTACCACATTGCTTATCAGCAAAAAGGTGTATAGCCTTCTCCATCAGATTCTTCTTGGTTGTTATTTCATTTATCTTAAAATGGAATTAATAAAAAAAAGGTACTGTCGCATTATCAGCACCTCAATTTTTCTCTTTCCTTCCTTTTTTCTCCTTTATTTCATTCTTGTATAAATTCAAAGGTAAAATACATGCAAATAATTTTTTTAATTAGAAATTAAAAAAGATAAATGTAAATTTATTTGGAGGCCAAATTACTGAAATTTTCATGCAAATCCATTCAAATAAATTCTTTCTTATATTCTTGTATAAATTCAGAAAGATAACTTTCCAAATGATGGCGCAGTTCCTCGATGCCTTTTATTTCATCATCTGGCTGATTCCATAGCCGTTCAATCTTCTATGTATTGGTTGCATGCTTAGGGTTTAAGAATTATATGTATGGTTGATTGTAAAGTGTGGTAATCCTGCTTCGAAAAGTTTTTCGTGTTTGTAACCTTTCCAACAATCAAACATATTGTAGTTCCAGGCATTATCAAAATCTCTTTCATTAAGGTTTTTGCATACCGATCTGAAAGCAAAAAGAACAACATCCACCAAATATCCATTGAGGAAGAATACGACCTGAATTATTCTTCATTTTCGTAAAAAGACTCGTCAATTTCAACAATCATGTTTTCACCTCGTAAATGATATGATTAATCTTTCTAATTGGTCAAAACCTAATACCTAGCATCATCTTTGGCTAATTTACGAGGTTTCCACATAAATATACCGTAGATAATTATCCAATCAACAGTAGTGCTCGGGCAAATATCCAATTCTCACAATTCACCTGATGTCATTTCAAAAGCCCAAAAGTAGAGGAAACGCACAACCGTAACAAATGAAATACGACTCCTTTCTAACAAATTTCCTACTCGCAGTTTTAATTTGGAACGACAGGTCGATTTTTGACATCGCCATCTAACCCTTGTCCCAAAGCTCAACTTCATTTCATGACCATTTGCACAGATTTTATTTGAAGGAAGAATCTCTTTTTGTTGTAGAAATTGTACGGCTCCTTTTAAGGAAGATTAAAAATTTTCATTGATCTGAAACTAAGTTTAAAAAACAAAAATTAACAAATGACGGCTTTCTCATATTGACTGCTTTTTAGCATTTTACCATTAAAAGGATTATTAAGGAGAAGAGAAAGGAAGGAAAAGGGAAAAATTGGGGTGCGGATAATGCGATAGTACCAGAAAATATAACAACATACCCTAGATTTTATTAATTTGTTGGAAGGGAAAACAGTTTCAGTCTTTTTTTGTTCGATATTCTGCAAAACGTTTTTTGCGTGTTGAAAGTGGACATAAATTCTCCTGGCGAGGAAAATTTTATTGTATTCGCAAACAAACAATAAAGCTAATATTTTTTAAAGTTGAGAACTACTTAGTTTTATTTGTCATATATTTATGAAAATGATTAACAGTATATGATTCAAGACAATAATGAAACAAGTAAAAATAGAAAACTGAACAATTTCATAAATATCTGTTATGCTTATCTTAATTGATCTAGAAATAACAAAGTGAATGGATTTATCGCAATTATAAGTAGTTAATGAAATTGACATTGTCATGTTGAGAAATCAAAAATAAAAATAGAGATGAACAAATATATTCTATTAATAAAGACAAAATTAAGCATAGAATTTCCTTGATATTTTTGAACCTACTTTAGCAACATTTTTAAAAATTAGTGGGTGTTAATCACCAGAATTTTAGAAATTGAGTCTATCTTAATATAATGATATACTATAGATATAGCAAAAAACAATGGAGATGATTAAAGTTAAAATCATCGCTCAATTAGAGCAATATATCACCGCCAGGAGATAAAGTGAAACATAATTAATAAACCAACTTGATCTTCACGCATTGATTTGCTCTTAAGTTTGAGTTTTTTCTCCATATCATTCAGTCGTTGTTCAAGGCTTTCCCGTTTTTCTTGTTCAACTTTGAGTTCGTCTCTTGCTGTTTGTGCCTCTTCTTTTTTGCGTCTAAGTTTCTCACGTAACTCCATCTTGGAATGTTTTGCTTCATCAATTTGTGATTTTACCTAAATAATCTTGATATAGAATCTTATCAAAAAAATCTGAATCACGATAATCGTATACTAAGACGTTAATAACTAAAAACTGCGATACTACTGATGATCACAAGTTGGCTATCACCTAGCTGTAAGGGAGCTACCCAAAAACAATGAAAAGGGAACCCACCCACTATGGTGGGTTCCTTAAACCACCCACTTTAAGGTCAACTTTAAGGTTTCCTGTAGTCCAGATTCCAGAAAATCGAGAACTCTCGAATTTTTGGGTTAGAAATCCAGAATTGGGACAAAGAATTAATTTAAGTTGAATGTTAGATAATAAACCCCTTTCTTATTCTCTAACATTAACTCTTACATTAACACCAAAGACTAGCAGAAATCCCGACCACAAGATTCCAGATAAACGGGAATCTAAAAAGTCCGTAGAAATGTCTCACTTGTTCGTTAATACAAAAACTGCTAACACACCTAAACCTTTACACCTAAGGAATATACAAAAACTAGGGAGGGAAGCAATTCTGATAGAAGAGAGGATGGTACATAAAAAAGAACACAAAAAAATAACCTCAATTATTTCCTCTGCCTTCTCTGCACATTCAACTTTAAGTCGGTTTATCTCAGCATCACGCAAAGAAAGTTCTCGCTTCATCGTGCGGGACAAACCATCATGGGGGTCATTATTCTCACTTGAAGAATTCTGAAAAAAAACGAAAGTTAAACAGTGAAAGTATGTTTCAACCATTAAAAAAAAGCTTAACGTCAAGGAATGGGTTAAAAATGGTTGTGTTTCAAAAACAATTGGAACCAGCAAAAGCGTAACCAGGAGGTCGATTTCGGAGGGGGGCCTTCAGCCCCCCCTGGATCCGCCCCTTTTTTAAAGAGATTCCTCCCGGAAGTCCTGAAGATATCTCGGGTTTAAGATTTTCGATTCGAAGATAAAATCAAAAAACATTAGAGACGAAGAAAGATTAGAATTTAATTCAAATGTTCATCCGTAAAATAAGCACAAATAACTCCCACAAGTCGGGTAAACTACTAAAAATAGTTTCTCCATAAAATTAAAATTTTAATAAAAAAAGTTTTCAAACCGTTTTAACTTCCATAGTCCTCAATTTCTTCTCTTTAGCGAGTTTTTCTTCCAATTCACCTATCTTTTGTTTAAGAGCACTTTCATCAGAACTATCCTTCTTTTCATCTTCACATTTAAATTCGGTCAACAAAACTTTAATTCTTTTTTGTGCCAAACTATATTTCTCTTCCAATTCTTTGATTTTCCCATTTTCTTTATTTTGTAATTCTTCTAATTGTTTTTTTAAATTATTTCTTTCAGCTTCAATTAAAGATTGATTTTTTGTCAATTCATTTGTTTTGGATAATTTTTCTTCATTTAATTTGGCTGTTTTTTTAAATGTTTCATTAGAAGATTTTAACCTTTAAAATTAGAAAAAAATAATATGAAAATACTCCCACTCCCTCGATTTTTCTTTTCTCCGCTCCTTTAATCTTTTAAGGCCAGACTTTTTCCGAGCCGAAAACCGATTTTAAAAAAATTTTGGAACCCAACCAGAAGCCAAACACTTTTCCCCCGTGAAATTCCCGACGCATAAAGGACAAACAAATATAGAATCACGAAATTCTTAATTTATTTTACCCTAAAAAACTCCCAAAAAATTCAATTTAACAAACCTTTCCATTTCTTTAAGCGAATCCTTATATTTTTCCTTGTAAGGTCTCAAGTCTTTAAGCTCACTTTCCAATCTTTTCCTTTCCTTTTCCAAAATGTCAACCTTACTTTCTATCACATTCTTTTCCTTTACTACAAGTTTTTCATGTTCTTCCAATTTCTTCTTTTGAAAAGACAAATTTGCATGTTCACATAATAAACTGCCAAACTTCTTTAATTGACCACTAGCCCATTGTTCATATCCCATTGAACAAGTGCGAAGTAAATCTATATCGGATTGTTGTTGTATAGCTAATGTTATTAAATGGTCAATATGACGTCTCCATTCAACGATTGGAATCTGAAAAATATGAAAGAAAAATTAACGTCTAAAGAGATAGGTTTACTAAAGGAATGCAGCCCGATCCAAGTAACCTTTTAAAGTTTAAAAAATGAGACGCTACTGTTCAATTTCTGAAAAAAGGCACAATCGGAACTTTTACGGCAAATTACTCCCATTTGTGAATGCGAACGGCTGTCCGAGACGAAGAAGAATAGAGTAAATATGATAGACTAACAAATTTCAGTCAATGTCTTTTTAAAGAATGGATTGTCGGGATCAAAAACTGACATAAAAACCCTAGATAAAATATAAATTTCAAACAAACCTCGCTAAGTTTATTTCGAAGTTGTTCAAGCTGTTTTTTAATCACCGGCAGAGATGGTTTATGGAACTTCGAAATTTCACTGTTCGGACAAATTTGGTCAGGAAGTGTAGGTCTAACAACGGGTTTTGGAGTTTGAAAGAATTGAGTCTTCGGTACATCTTGATCTAAAAATTTAAGAAAAAATAATTTTAATGATTAAATAAAAAAACCTATAGGATAAACTTTAGGTCCACGAGTATCTACATTTTGACTAGTAGAAGTAGAAGCGTCAGGCAACAAACAATCTAAAAATCTAAAATTAAAAAAAAATTAATCTGAATTTTAAACCCATCAATTCCTCAGGTGGCGACGATTCAGGTCTATACCTTATATTTTGACTTGAATCATTAAGTTTTATGTTGCCGTTAAAACTTGAATTCATTGAATATCTAAAAGAATTTTAATTAAAAACAAAAATGAAAAAACAAAATGAAGAATTAAAACATCCTAAAACACAAATAAACACAACGAAAAACATAGAAAACACTAGTGTGCGGCAAAATCGCATTCACGGGATCCCGTAACGGGATTTTTTTCAAATTTTTTTACGGGACAGGATCCCGCGGGATTAATCCCGTAATCCCGATAATCCCGTTCTAAAATTTAGCGGGATTTCGGGATTTTCACATAAAAAATTTTTACTTAATAGATATCGGGGAGATCAGAGGTTTTGAAGGGATTAAGGGATTTAAAAAAATATTAGGGATATTTGTGGTGATATCTGGGTTATAAGAGGATTTTGAGTGATATCGGTGGATTTAAGGAGATTTAGAGGATAAGCCGGATTAGGAGGATTAAGGGGATCATTAGATAAAGGAAAGTTGGAGTGATACCGGCAGATTAAGGGAATTTATTTTCGGTATTACCTTTGAACTCCTAAACCTCTCCAAATTTACCTATATCTCTTTTAATCCCTCTTGATCCCTCGATATCACGCCCACAGTCCCCTATATTTCCTATAATCAACCCACATACCCTGATTTCACTCTTAGTCCACCTAAATCCCTCGATATCTGCGTTCGTCGCTTAAAAATCGTAAAATCCCGTACGGGATCCTGTCCCGTGCCGCACACTAGAAAACACAGAACAAAATTGTCAAAAATGTTTGGGATAAATTGTCATTTTAAGAAAACATTATGCCAAAAACACCATATACAACGCAAAACTTTAAAATTTAAAAACAAAGGATTATAAATTTTAGGGTACACGACTAATAGGCGCGGCCGAATAGGCGCGGACGAATAGGCGCGGCCGAATAGGCGCCGAGACAAATAGGCGCGAGACGAATAGGCGCGGGACGAATAGGCGCCCGAAGTTATTCAAGCGCCCAAACGGTTTTAGCAAAAGTTCCTTTTTGTCATTTTATTATTTTTAAATTTTTGGCTGCGCTTGGATTCGTCCCACTATGGATTCGTCCCCTTTGGATTCGTCCCCTTGGACAAAAACTTTGGATTCGTCCCACTAAATTAATAATCAATCTTTTGTGCTTTTTCCCGCTATGTATTATCTTTTTCTTTATATTTTTAGACAATTAGCAATAATCAACAACAATTATTAACGAAAAAAGATAATTTTTATGGAAAATTTAGAATTTTTTAATTTTTAAAAATTTTTAAATTCCTTCAACTTTCTTAATAACTCAAGACGGCGAGAATTCTACAATGAATGACGAGGTTTCTACTACAGACACAAGGTTTATTTTTTAGTTTTTTGGCTTTTTGAATTTTTTTTTATTTTCCCCATTACAAGGGTGAGCTATAGCCCTAGAAGCCCCTTGGCCGTTATCCCTTACGTATTTTTGCGGCCTTTTTTGGGGAGATTTCTTCCCCCAATTCCACTTCCCACTCCATTTTTTTTACTTTTAAAATTTTTTAAATTTAAGATAATCCAGTCCTGGACTTGTTTTTACTTGTGTCGAGCAGATTGCTGCTGATGCCTGGTGACCTTGATATGTCGAGTCTTCAACCTTAACCCAAACGGCCCTCTTTAGGGCCACAATTTTAATAAGTGAAACGAGACTATGACTTTAAAACTTTTGATAAAAATTTTTTGTTTAACAGTCATTCGTGCACATCATTCGTGCAACAGTCATTCGTGCACATCATTCGTGCAACAGTCATTCGTGCACATCATTCGTGCAACAGTCATTCGTGCACATCATTCGTGCAACAGTCATTCGTGCACATCATTCGTGCAACAGTCATTCGTGCACATGTCTTAGAACACACGAATTCACCAGCTTTAGCAGAAGTTCTGATGTTTCTTTTTTTAATTAAGATTTTAAAAATGTTAGAAAATCAGAAGAAAAAAATAAAAAAACTGAAGAAAAAAATCAGAAGAAGAAAATTAGAAAAAAATTCTAGGAAAAAATAACTTCGGGCGCCTATTCGTCCCGCGCCTATTCGTCCCGCGCCTATTTGTCTCGGCGCCTATTCGGCCGCGCCTATTCGTCCGCGCCTATTCGGCCGCGCCTATTCGTCCTGCTCCGTAAATTTTATCTTTACACGGAACGGGCCAGGTGAGAGCCGCCAACTGAGTGCTGCCAACTGAGAGCGGGCAACTGAGAGCCGAGCCAACTGAGAGCGAGTCAACTGAGAGCCGAGCCAACTGAGTGCGCCAACTGAGAGCCCCTTATGAGAGGGCCATCTGAGTGCCAGGACTTTTTATTAAATACATTAATATTCCGAAAATTAATGTATTTAACTTCCGGGTCAACGGTCGTTGGGTTCTGCACCAGTAAAATAAACCTATTCTTTTTTATTAATTCTCAACTTTGAACGACGATCTACCCCCTAATAGCAATACAAAAACAGTTATTTCAGCGAAAATTCAGTCCCTCATAATTTTGTTCAGAATCATCGAATCACGGTAATTTTGGTATTACCGACTCAGCTCGATGAGCTTTTTTATATAACACCTCATTCGACCAAATCGGTCTAGTCAAAAAACCCTTTAAGTCACAATAACCAAAATTGAGACCAAGACTTCAATATAAGGCCTAAAAAACAAAAAAAAGTCTTAAGTTATCTCGGCTGCCATTTAGAACATTCTTTAGAACGTAAAAAGTAAGAAAAACAAAAGAAATAAGACAAAAAAATATTCTAAAATTTTTCTGATGATTAAAATTACCGGCACTCAGTTGGCCCTTCCATGAGGGGCTCTCAGTTGGCCGCACTCAGTTGTCTCGGCTCTCAGTTGGCTCGCTCTCAGTTGGCTCGGCTCTCAGTTGGCTCGCTCTCAGTTGGCTCGGCTCTCAGTTGCCCGCTCTCAGTTGGCTCGGCTCTCAGTTGCCCGCTCTCAGTTGGCAGCACTCAGTTGGCGGCTCTCACTTGACCCCAACCGATCCTTACAAGATTAATTTATCTTTAAAGTTTTATTTTAAATTTAACATCTTAAATTTATACAAACAAGTTGAAGATTATAAACTACAGGGTGCGGCAAATTTGTCGTACTTTTTCTTTTTGGTATAACTTTCTTCAAAATTAATGAAAATTGATAATTCTTTTTTTGTTTTATTCACAACACTTTAGGAAACTTGCTGATACCAAAATTGCTTTTAAATTTTAAGATTACTCTGAGTAAATTTTCTTCAAAATTTTAGCAAAATTTTTTGGATAAAAATTGGCCTAGATTCAAGGCTGAGATTTTGATATTGGAAATGTTGATATCATTCGAATCAGCTCTTCATTCTGATTCGAATGACATCAAAATCGGGGGGCTATGACAAAAATCGAATGAGATACGGTCCTCTGAATGATAAATAAAAATAATTTTGCTAAAAATAAAATTTTTGGATAAAATTTTCAAAAATGAGATTATAAGCTATTTTGATGCTCCTGAACGAGATGAGTCGTTTAGTACCAAAATCATTGGTATTGAACGATTTTGAACGAAGTTATGATCAATTAAACTTTGGCATAAAAATTGTTTTTAAATTTTTTCTACGTTCGAACTCGATTATCTTTGCCAATAGTGAACCAAATTTTTAATATTTGGTATCAGCAAGTTTCTTAAAGTATTGGGAATAAAACAAAAAAAGAATTATCAATTTTCATTAATTTTGAAGAAAGTTATACCAAAAAGAAAAAGTACGACAAATTTGCCGCACCCTGTACTATTTTTTGAAAAAAAAATTTATTTTCCTTATTTTTTCGTTATAATTTTTAAAAAAATATTCCTTAAATTCCTTCATCTTTTTTTATGCATTTTCACTTAAATTTTCTTAATTTTTAATTTATATTCATTTTTAAACTTAAGTGTGTGAATGTCTGAGTAGACTTTTAATATACCTATTTCGTGGAATGCCCTCTCCATTCCTCTCTTTCCACTTTACTCTCTCTCTCTCATTTTTTATGGCAAAATTTAATTCTTTTTTCTCTCATCTCTTATTTTCACATTAAAATTTTAGTCGGCTGTCTTGGCATTTCTTTTCAAAACATTCAATATACAAAATGCCCAATTTATATTCAATTTTTTATTGACATTTTGAATATTTTCCCCTATTTACCATTTGCACGTTGGATATTTTAACTATTTTTCATTATTAACCATTTTTACTTTTGACATTTTGAATAATTTTTCACCACTGACCATTTTATATTTTGTACATTAAGCTTTTTGTTTTCGTATTTTTTTGGCATAATCGAGACAGCTGCTATTATTTTTTCATACTAAAATGAAAATATTTTCTCTCCAATTTGTTTCTCCCTTTTCTTTATATTTTATCCCTTCTTGTCCCGTCTTTATCCTTTTCTTTAAAACATCCTTTTTTCTTCTCCTTTTTTTGCCGGCTTTGTTGTCTTGGAGACGGCACAAAGTAATGGTGAGATAAAAGGATGTTCCCGTTCAACAACCCTCTTAAAATAAATTAAATTGAAGCCTTTTAGCCGCAGTTATTTTTAAACACATCAACATCAACTAAGTGAAAATATTTGTAGCACAAAAAGACTGCGCCGGGAGGACCCTAATCAGTCTTTATTTGTATTTAGAGAGTGCTTTTATCTGTGAATTAGACATTTCAATGTAAAATTTTGTTAGTTAAATTCTTGCATTCTTTTTAACAAAAAATAAAAATTTTTTTATAAATTTCCACGGAAAATTTAAAAATTTGCTAAAATCTAAATAAAAACTTGCTACCACAATAGAAATAATTTTAGCTAATTCCGCTTGCTTTTATCGATTTTTAGTGCACACTTGCTTCCACTAAATTGCCTCTGGGACTTGCTATTCGCAGCTTTTCGCAAACTTCGTTTCATTAAAACTTAACTCTAAACATTTAAATTATAGATTTTCTTGTTTAGGTAAGGTAAAACAAAGTTGTAAACATGTTTTAATAAGTCAAACATTTCTTAGAAACAAACAAACTTACTAAACAACTTATTTTATTCTGAACAAGTTTTAATAAAACAAAAAGAAACACTTAAAACAAGATAAAGTTTAATAAGTTGTTTATTTTGATGTTTTAGTAAAATTTGTTCAGATAAACAATTTGTTTAGCAAGTTTATTTTTATTGTTTGTCTCACCAAAACTTGTTCACAAACAACGTTTTTTGTTTCTCTAATTTCTTTTTATTTTTTTTAAATTTTTGCAGTCCCCCTGCCTCTCACGTAAAGAAAATTGGCCAAATTCGATTTTATTTTTCCTTTTTAACAGTCTTGCTATCCATTGATTGGATTTTTAGCTTTTCCCGCTAGCAAGGATAGCTTCTTCCCTATTTTTTCTTTTTACATTTCCCCCTTAACACCTACGCACAACTATCATTTTCTCAACAAAAAATTCCTTATAAAATGCCCATTAAATTCTGATAAATTTTATTCTGTTATTTTTTTGTTATTTTAAAAATTTCCTTAATTATTTTGAAATTATTGACAATTCTTGTAGCATGAATTTATTTAATTACCTAATTATATTAGCTTTAATGTGCGCGAGCCTTTTCTTCATATTATTTTTTCTCTTTTAATTTTATTTATTTTTTACATTTAATTATTTTATAAATACAAAATTACCGGAATTACGTTAATTCCTTTATAATTTGCATTTTTACTATTTTTATTTTTTTGTTTAAATAATTTATTGTTTTTCACTTTTTAATTTTTAAATAATGCATTAAACAATTGATGTTTGTATTATGTTTTTTTCTGATATGAACACATTCCGGAAAAGTTGTATTCTTTAATATAACTTTCCGGAAAAACACATATTCTCTAACTTTTACGGAATGTTTTGTAAACTTTTTTAATGTTTTTAATGTTTTCCGGAAAGCTGAGAATGTTTAAATAAATTAATTTTCTTAAACAAAACAACTTTTAATATTTTTTGTCTATGTTTTTAATTATTTTTTGTTTTCTTCATAAAATGAAATTGATAGGAGAGTATGACTAAATAATTTACTTCCAGTGGCACTCATCTTCTTTAAAACGTTTTTTTGCCTAATCCCCCGTCTTCTATTATTTTTTTCATTTAGTCCGAAGGTCGTTGAAAAAAAATAAAATTAAAAGCATTGAAATTGAATACAATTTTTTTCAATTTAAATCAGAAAATTGAAATTAATACAAAAAATGATGTCAATTAAATTTTTATTTTAGAAGAAACCATTAAATATTATTAAAATGGATTTTGAAACTTCCACGCCTTCCCCAGTTCCCCAAACATCATCTCCACAACCATCAATTTCCCCATTGCCAACAAATTGTTGTTTGTCTTCAACAACATGTTTTTTAAACGAACAACAAATAAAAATAAATAAAAGTTTTGAAAACATTCCTCACAACATTGCAAACAACACAAACATTTCTCCAACAAACATTTCCCCAACAAACATTTCTCAAAACATCCCTTCCTCTTCTTCCTCTCAAAACACCATTATCTCTTCTTCATGTTCTCACGTTTCCAATTCCTCTTTTTATTCTGATGGAAACGCCCCCCAACATTCTCCCACTGCTGCAGAGAGAGAACACGCCCCTCAACAACCGTTGCTACAACAATGTCCTCAGCAAAAGCAGTTAATATCAGCAGGTGTGCCAATATCAAGCAATAGTAATACAACAGTTAATATTTCAACGATTTCCCACAGTCACGCGAAAACGACTGAACAGTCAGGTATTTTATATATTTAATTGTTTAGCTTTTTTGGCATTTCTCTTTTTATATTTAATGTTTTTGTGTTGTTTTTGATGAAAAACAGGTTTTAATATTAAAAACATGTTGGGAATGTTTTGGCGTTAATTAAATTAAACTTGTTTGCTTCTTAAAATGAGATTTCTCTGTTTATTTATTTATTTTTTTATTCCTAGGAGCTGCGCCGAAAAACTCAAATTTTTAAAAGTCCGTAGCTCAGCCCAACTTTAAGATTTTTTAACAAAATTTTTCTATTTTTCATAGGAAATTCATTGAGATTTTTTAAAAAATTAAATAATTCAAAATTCCTTATCCCGAATTATCCTCATTTCCTACAGACAAGGAAATCTTTTAACTTCTTAAAAAATCTTTTTAATTAATAAAATTACAAAAATAGTTTTAAGAGAAGCCACACCTTTAAATTCTCTTCTTTTTCTTTTATTTCACATCATTTTTTCTTTAATATTTAATTATATTTACATTTATGGTATAATAATAATAAGCACTTTTTGCCATAAATACTAGATTGTCAGTATATTTTAGGAATTATTTATTAATTCTCTTCAGTATAATAAATTGACAAACATTATTATGTGTAAGCTAATAAAATATACCGTATTTCCTCTAATAGACCGACATGTCGTTTTATTTTTCAACCTCCCTCTAGACTGTCGTTCTATTACAGGGTGTCGTTCAAATAGAGGCTGTCGTTCTATTTTTCAACATATTTTTTTGCAATTTTTTTGAAATTTTTATTAAGATCTATATCATTTTAATAATTTTATTAATGAAGAAAAATAGTTAAATTTTATATTTCAATGGAATTATCACTAGCCCTGTCCCATCAGGCCCTGTCCCCCTGTTATTTTCCAAGTTCCAAGAAATTATTTTCCAATTGTTTCTTCTGAAATTGGAAAAGGAAGATTTTTGGAGGGAAATGGAAGAATTGTCGCAGATGACCTTAAGTAGTAGGGGGTATCAATGTACTTGTAAGATATCGAGGCTTATGAGGATTTGAAAGGAATAGAGGTGGATTAAAGTTAAGAGGGATATCCGGAGATTTGGAAGGATTGAAATAAACATAAAGGGATTTGTGCGCGGCAACGAGGGATAAAGAAGATATCGTTCGATTTGGAGGGATATCGAGGGATATAAGGAGATTCTAAGCGATTAATGTGAAATCAGTGGGTTAAGGTGGATATCGGTAGATTTAGAAGGAGTAAAGTTATATTGTGGATTTGAAGATTCAATGGATTTAGGGGATTATGAAGGATATATAGGGATTTTTGGGAATTAGGAAGTATATCAAGTGATATCCCTCCTAATTTGTTGGTATCGACTCTAGGTCTCGATCCGAAACTCGGTCTCGGGGTTGATTCCCGGTCTCAGTCTCGACTCTCGGGTTTTTTTAACTCCCGACCATCACTACCGCTTAGGTAAATAATTAAATTAAAAAAAGAAAGGGTGTCGTTCTAATAGGGGGTGTCGTTCAAATAGAGGCTGTCGTTCTATTTCTCAACCTCCCTCCAGACTGTCGTTCTAATAGGGGGTGTCGTTCAAATAGAGGCTGTCGTTCTATTAGAGGAAATACGGTATGTATTTATTGGGGGTATTTAATAGAGATTGGACTAGATTGTGGGGAAGAAATTAATGTTTGTTATAATTTAAATTAAAAAGTAATATTTGATTGTTAAAACTTTTTTTTAAATGTTTTGTTAGCATGTTTTTCCGGAAGAGTAATGTTTAAATATTACTATATTTAGTTTTGTTTTTTTAAAGTTTACAAACTTTGTTTTAAAGAAATATTTAGTATTTTCCTGAACTTTTATACATACCGTATTTTCTCTAGTAATCCCCCAGGGGGATTATTGTTTTAACCCATCCTTATGGTGGGGAATTAATAGAGACTGGGGAATTAATAAAGACTGGGGGATTACTAGAGAAAATACGGTATATGTCTAACATGTTTTCCGTAATTATTTTATCTGTTTCATAACATGTTTTCCCTGAATATGTTTTCCGGAATTAAAATTATAATTTTTAAGGCACTCCAATTCGGAAATTATTTGTACCAGAATATCACTGTGAAAACTACGATCATTTCCAACCTCAACAATTAGGGGAAGTTGCTAGAAATCATCAAAATAATAATTTTGGGATTAATTGTCATCAAAATATAAATCATCAACAAAACGAAGATAATAGCAATAATAATAATACAATGCCTTTCTTTCCGAGGAGAACAAATCCAGCAGTTGCGCTGTCTGCTGCTGAGCATAGAAGGGCTATTTCAAATATTGAAGTGCAAGGGACGGCTTATAATATTAGAGACAGGTGGAAAAATTGAAGAAAATTTCTTAAGAAAATTATTTTATTTTTAAGGTATGAGTTTAAAGATTTACTCGGAACTGGCGCCTTCTCTAAAGTCTTCCTTGCGGAATGTCGCTTCGAACCTGGTACTTTTGTTGCAATTAAATGCATTGACAAAAAGGCATTAAAAGGAAAGGAAGATTCATTAGAAAATGAAATTCGAGTGCTAAAAAAGTAAATATAAACTTTGCTTTCCGGAAAACATTTACTTCCCGAATCTTTAAATATGTTTTTCCGGAAAGTACATATATTTTTATTCCGTTTTTGTGGGGAGTTGTTGTTATAGAACTTCTCTTTCCGGATTTATTTAAATTTGTTTTGATGGAAACATTCATAAAAAATCTTTAAATATGTTTTTATATGTTTTTCCGGAAATTATTTTTATTAAGCGTGTGTTTCTGGGGAGTGTGTGTTTTTATAGAACTTGTTTTCCGGAAGTTTGTTTATTTAAACTTGTTTTGATGGAAACAACTATTTCAGAAAAATGTTTCTCAGAAAAACATTTTAATTAAAACTTGTTTTCCGGAATGTTTTTAAACTTGCTTTCCCCTATTTCTTCTAAAACTTGTTTTTAAGATTACGTCACAACAACATTGTTCAACTTTATGATACTTTTGATGAGAAACATTATGTTTATTTGGTGATGGAATTAGTAACAGGAGGCGAACTTTTTGATCGGATTGTTGCTAAAGGCTCTTATACAGAAAGGGACGCTTCCAATCTCATTAGACAGGTACTACACTGAAATTCTTTTTTTCCAAACAACATTTTAAAAATGTTAGACCAATTAAAATATATTAAAGTACAAAAAGTATTCGCGTGTTTAAAATTTAAATTGTGCTTTAAAGTTTAGTTTAGCCTTAACTTTTTTTTTAAATTTCCTTTTATTTTATGTTAACTATATATATTTATTAATAACCATTTTTGTACCGAAATTTTTTTCTTACCTCATAATTGCGTCAATGAATATATTTTGTCAATCTAAACTATAAAAAATTTCCAATCCTTTATTGATATTTAAAATTATTTTTAAAAAGTCTATTAACGTAAATACTAAAACAGTAAAGATTAAAAAAATTTCCAATGGGATTATAAATTGTGGACAAGAAAAAGCGGACGAAAAAGATATTTGCGGATATTATTTACGAATAAAAACTCATTTGTAATAAATTAAACTTTAAACAACTTTCCGGAAAAACACAAGTTTAAACTTAAGTTTGAAGAGAAAAACAAGTTTGAAGTAAAACTTTCCGGAAAAACAAACTCTTAACAGAATATACTATTTCCATTTCTATCCGCAAAAGTCTGTCCGCAAGTTTACCACACATTTAAAAAATAATCCTTCAATCTTTTATCCTTTCCTTATTTTTTTGTTTAATCTCCATTTAAATAAAATAAAAACAGAAAAATCGCGCGGTTTTCTTTTACCATTTTTTAGGTATATTATTTTCTGTTTGACGCAAATTGAAACTAAATAAATAAAAAAAAATATTTTAAAATATGTATTATTTTTCTTTTTTTTTATTAAACCAAAAAGGGTTTCATTGAAAAAGGAAATTGTAATTAAATAAAAAAATAAATATATTTATATCTAAATGATAAATATAATTAACTAAAAATGGAATTTAAAATAAAAAAAATAATTTTGGAAAATTAAATAGAGAAAAATATGTAAAATTGGAAAGAGATAATTCTCAGGGCTGAAATAATTATATATAATTAATATCTTATAATAAGGTTACAGTAGTAACCCCCCCCCTTTTGTCCCACTTAAAAGTGGGACAAAAGGAGGGGTGTGTCGGCAAATCAAAGGAAGCCAAAAGGTGAAGACACATTCTATTTCTCTAACCACCCCTTTGTCTCCACCCTTTTGTCCCAGTTAGTAGTTAACCCCCCCCAAATCGCTCCTCCCAAATCGCTCACCCCAAATCGCTCACCCCCAAATCTCTAAAACCTAAACCTTTTGAAGCTTTTTTATTTTGATTATGCCGTCGACCTATACCTTTTGATGGGGTTCAAGGGAAATTTATAAAAGGGTGAGGGTAATTAATCATATTTAAAATAATTAATTACTTTTTGAAGGTAAAGGGTGATGACAGGTGTCAAATAAATTAATATGTTAAGAAAAAAGAGCGATCTGGGTGGAAAGGATTAAAAAGTTTGAAATGATTAAATTTGGCATTTTGAAATATTTTTAAAGGGACTTTTTAATTTAAAAATAAATTAATAAAAATAATTTTAATTATATAAAATTAATAAAATATAAATTTATAAAATTTTGATAAAAAATTAAAATGATTTCAAAAAAAGAGCGGAAGTACAAATGTAAGGGGAATGTAAGGGGGCGGAGCTAATTATTTCGAAATACCAACTTTCAAAATGTCAACTGACAGAATGGCAAATTTATAAATTGGAGGGAATTCAAAATTTAAAAATTGGGGGAATTTCGAATTTAAATATTAAAAAAGATTTTAATTAAAAATTCAAAATTTAAAAAATTAAAAATATATATTAATTAATTAATTAAAAATGGAGAAGAAAAAATTTTTAAAATTTTTGACAAAAAAATAAAATGATTTCAAAAAAAGAGTGGAAGTACAAATTTAAGGGGATTTCAAAATACCAAATTTATAAATTGGGGGAAGGGGGTGGCATTTAATAATTTTCAAAAAATTTCTCAATGTCAAAGAATAATAAAAATAAATTATAAAATTTAAAAAATAATTAAATTAAAAATGAGGGAGAAAAAAATTGACAAAATTCTAGAAAAAAATTAAAATGATTTTAAAAAATGAACGGAAGTACGAATGTAAGGGGCGGAGCTAATTATTTCGAAATACAAAATTTAAAAATGTCAAGCGACAAAATGCCACATCGACAAAATGTCATATGACAAAAGGCCAATGTCCAAAAGGTCACCCGATAAAATGGTAACTTTAAAAATGTCAAGCGAAAAAATGCAACATCGACAAAATGCCAACTTTCAAAATGTCATGTGACAAAACGCCTACTTTAAAGATGTCAAGTGAAAAATGATAAACGACAAAATGCCACATCGACAAAATGTCAATTGACAAAATGTCAAATTTATAAATGGGAGGGAATTCAAAATTTAAAAATTGGCGGGAATTTCGAATTTAAAAATTAAAAAAGATTTTAATTAAAAATTCAAAATTTAAAATTAAAAAAATACATTAATTAATTAAGTAAAAATAGGGGAAAATAAATTAGACAAAATTTTGAAAAAAAATTAAAATGATTTCAAAAAATGGCCGGAAGTACAAATGTAAGGAGTGTAATAAATTATTTCGAAATACCAATTTTTAAATTTTGAATGACCAGAAGTACAAACGAAAGTTAATAAAAATTTTTTGTAATATTATATGAATTAAATGTTTTTAAATATTGTAAACAAGCTTTAATTTAAATTTTTCTATTACTCAAATGATTGATGATGATTAATATTTTATCGGAAGCATAAATTTGTTGTAACTTCTCTCCTTTCTCCTTTGAAAAAGTATTTCGTAATTAGGATATACTCCAAAATCGCGAGTATAAAAGGTGAGATTTTTTCATTCTTTATATCATTCACTATAAAAACTAAAAATAATCTAAAATAAAAACTTATACAATGTCTTTTAATAATGGACAAAATGGTCCTTCACCAACTAAACGCCCAAGATTCTTTATCAAGAATCTACTTCCTCATTTATTCAATACCACACAACGCGGCGCTGGAACAAACCTGCAAAATTATTACAGACAAATCGATTATGAAACTCAATTTAATAGTAAATTTAAAATGATGGGAACTACAGGAAAGTTTATTATTGAAAAACTACCGGAAAATCCAGAGGAATTATTGAGAAAAATAATTCAAGAATGCATGGATCAAACCGTCGAAGCATCAAAGAATCAATCAATTAATCCTGACCGATTAGGAGCATTAATTTCTTCACAGTTACTGGATAACGATATATGGATACCAATTAGAAAACTAGAAAAAGATACAATAGACAACATATTAACAAGATTTCAACTTGTTTCGCAATCTAAGATAGAAAGGGGGTCGCTTTATGGGCACCCCTTCACAATAAAAGTCCAGACACTGGGTGTTTCATCACTTCAGACAAATCAATCGATTAAAGGGCGTGCACCACAAAAAAAGGAAATTGACCATTTTCAACTAAGAGATGAATTATTTATTAAAATAGCTAATCCAAACAACTTATGCTTATTCTATGCTTTGGAAATTACAAGAAAATATGTTATTAAAGAGTTGGGAGATAGAAGAAAATTTAATAGATATATGCAATACAGTCATCGCCAAATGAAAGATGTTTTTGATCTTCTAAAAGCTACAAAAATTCCAAATGACCTTCCTGAATATGATGCGGTGGTTTACGTACCAATTGTTGTGAATTTTTGGAACAATCAATATAAAGACGCAGGATATAAATTTAAAGTATTTGTTTTTGGAAGCACCAATGAGAAACCTATATTTAAATATGGAAATGATAATTTCAATGTACCAATCTCAATTTTTCACTCAAATAATCATTTTGATGGAATAAGAAATGTTGGAGGAATGTTCGGATTTAAACACAAATATTGTTTTACTTGTGAAAAGAAATATAGAAAATCAAAGGAACATGATTTGAGATGCAAATCTCTCTGCAGATTTTGTGGACGTATTGGAAGTGAACGTCCTTGTATGGCAACATCAAACTTTTTCAAAAAATGTGATGACTGTGGGAAAAAGTATTTAAATGAAGATTGCTTTGAGCATCATAAGAAAAGCAGCAATTGTCGGCAAACAAAAATATGTGAAAAGTGTGGTGTAATATGGTCAATAAAAAATTATAAAAGAGAGGAGCAAAAGCAGCACGTTTGCGGGCAAAAATGGTGTCAAATTTGCCGTCAATATCATAGCATTGAAAGAGGTTGTTACATTCGCCCTTTGGAACCTAAAAAATCACTTCCGTACCGACTAGTAACATTCGATTTTGAAGCAACACAAAATGAGAAGATAAATAATGTAAATGAAGAAAGACGGCTCCACAAAGTAAATTTCATTGCCGCAACAGTAACCTGTACAAAATGTATGGAAGATGGAAAAATATGGCGTTCACCTCTGAACCAAAATGGAAACAGTTGCACAATCTGTGGGAACAATCGATCAGTAACATTTTCACATCAGCCATTCACTCGAACAAAAGTCGATAAACAAACTGTCACACAAAATCCGCTCAAAGACTTTATTCAATGGATTCTATTTGAACTCAACCCTCAATATTCAACAATGGCATTTTCACACAATGGAGGGCGTTATGATATGGTTATGGTATTCAGAGAAATTTATCTGAAAGGAGTTGTGCCATCGATGATTCGTCGTGGTAATAAGCTTTATGAATTAAAAATTCCGCGCAACAATAAATGCAATGAGGTTATATTTCGTGACTCGTATAATCTCTGTCCAGTGGCTTTGGGGAAGTTGATTGGAGCATTTGGACTACAAATAACTGAAAAACAATTTTTCCCTCATCTGGCAAACATCCCCAAAAATTATGGGCGAACACTTCAACAATTACCCTTAAAATCTGATTATTTATATGGAGGAATGCCCCCTCAAAAGCAAAATGAATTTGACAAATGGTATGAAAAAGAAAAAAATCACCGATTTTGTTTGGACGAAGCATTGGCTGAATATTGCACAAACGATGTAGATATTCTTACAGAAGCACTTATTGCTTTCAGAAAAAAATTTATGGAAATTAGCAAAAAGAAAAATACACAACCTGGATCATCTCAAGAAGGGATTGATATTTTAAGAGATGCAATGACGATAGCATCAGCTTGTATGAAACATTTTCGACTTAATCATCTGCAACCTGAACACTTGGCAATTGTTCCTGAAAAGGGATATGAAAACTGTGATAACCAAAGTGAACTTGCACTAAAATATTTACAATGGTACGAAGAGACACGGGGAGTTCAAATCCAAAGTGCACATTCAGAAGGTGGAGAACATGTGGTAGCTGGAAGATACAAGGTAGATGGATATATAAAGGAAGAAGATAGAGCAATCGAGGTAAATGGATGTGCTTGGCATGCATGTGAAAAATGCTTTGGAAATGATTTGTATAAAATTCTACCAAATGGAAAAACAATGGCTAAGACTAAAGAAGATGATGAAAATCGTTTGGCAATTATACGACAATATATCAAAAATGTTGATATAATATGGGAATGTGAAATTCGTCAAATGCTACGCCGCAGCAAAAATATGCGAAAATCATTTGCAAATTATCATAACAAAGGACCAATAAATATTAGAGACTGCTATTTCGGTGGAAGGACAGGCCCTTTACAAATGTACTTTGATGCAGATTCAGAACAACATAAAATTGCTTATTTAGATTTTAATTCGCTTTATCCATCAACAATTGCCACAATAGCATTTCCGGTTGGTCATCCGAAAATTTATGTTGTGCCTTTACCTGAACAAAAAGTTAATTGGAACAGGGGAGATCAAATTCCATTCAAAGGAATTTTGAAAGTATTTTTAATACCGCCATCGCATTTGGATGTCCCTGTAATTCCAGTCAAATTTGATGAAAGACTTCTATTCCCACTATGTAGAAAATGCTCACTCAATTACCCAAATGGAGCAAACATCAAAAATTACCGATGTACACACAATGATGATGAAAGAGGCTGGGTTTCAACATGTACATCGATTGAATTGGAAGAGGCCTTAAAAGTTGGATATACAGTTAGAAGATTTTATAGAGCACTACATTATGAGAAATGGGATGAAAATTTATTTAAAAATTATGTGGCAGAGTTTATGGCAATGAAGATCCATGCTAGTGGGTTCCCTGAAGGAATAGAAGGAATTGAAAGTGAGGAAAGATTTATAAACGAATGCAAAGAAAAATTTGGAATTGAGCTTGATAGAGAAAAAATGGTACCAGATCAAGCTATGCGCTACATATCAAAACTAATGCTCAATTCTCTATGGGGAAGATTCAGTCTTAGGAATGGTCAATCAAGAAGTGTAGTCATTGATTCGCCAACTGAACTTATCGAATATGACAAGAACAACTCAATTGAAATACAATCTATCGATAATTTAACTGAAGAAACAATTTTACTAACTTACAAGCAGAAAGAAGAATTTATTATTGAACATGATACATCAAATATGGTGGTATCATTATGGACAACATCAGCAGCAAGAATAAAACTATTGAAAGCAATGCAAAAGGTAGCTGAATCACCAGGATGCAATCTTCTCTATGGAGACACAGACAGTATACTATTTTCTCATCCAAAGACCATGGAATGTCCTCTTCAAACAGGACCTCATCTAGGAGACTTAGCAAGAGAATATGCAGGATCTGAAATAAAAGAATATGTAGGAGGTGCGTGCAAGGCTTACGCACTTAGAATGGAAAGCAAAAAGAATGCCAAAGTTAGTAGTGTTCTGAAAGTACGTGGCATAACATTAACTGCTGATGTCTGCAAAATCTTACATTTTGACAGTTTCAAAGAAAGTGTACTTCATTATGCAAATGGAGAAAATGGTAATGAGGCAGATGATGACCTGGATAGAGGAACAATTATGATTGAAAATCCAAACTTTATACGGCGGAACGTGAAGGATGGTACGGTTTATTCAACTAAGATGAGAAAAATATTTAGACCGATAATACAAAAAGGAATTATATCCAATAACCTCAAAATTGTACATTTTGGACAAAAATGATTTCATATTTTTACTTATTAAATATTCACAACTGTATTTATTTTTTAATTGAATAATAAAAATTTGTATATTTTAAGAGAATATCACATATTTTCAGTAAAAATAGGCAAAAAATAGGGTGAGGCTGTACCACATCTAAAAATAAAATTAATTCATAATAAAAACCTATCTTAAATAAACACCCATTACTCAATATTAAAAAATATCGCTATTTAAATTAAAAAATTTAATTAAAAACTAAGCATTTGAAAAAATCTCTAATAGTTTCTTTATTACAACAAATATTTTTAAAATGTTAATGTTTTCAATAATATTCATATCTATTCTGTCCTTAGTAGTAGAGAGTTCGGACGATAAAACCAGGAAGAGAGAATTAGTGACAACAATATTTCGGAGGACACCATTACCAATATGGCGGAGAACACCACCACCACCAATATTTCCTAGCAGAGAAGAACATAATTTAATGGAAGTACCAATATGGCGAAGAACACCTCCACCAATATTTCCTAACAGAGATGAAAATAATTTAACGGATATACCAATATGGCGGAGAACACCTCCAACAATATTTCCTAACAGAGAAGAAAATAATTTAATTGATATACCAATATGGCGGAGAACACCACCGCCAATATTTCCTAACAGAGATCTTAATAATTCAGGTGAATTTCGACGAGGCGATAAATTAAACAATAGTTTATTGAATAAAACGGATGGAAAAGAAAGTTTAATTAAGAAATGGTTTGTAAAAGATATCTGTCATTTGAAGAAGAGTGATATAGCAAGACAAGTTGAAATAAAAAATATGGGGCGTTGGATTCTACGTTGGGATCTTTGGGACAAAAAGTTCAAATTTGGAAAACATAATAGAACAGATTACATCATGTATTCAAGATGGCGATTTTTATATGAACCTCCTATTTCAAATATTATAGATTTTTTCAAAAATTTGTAAACTATTTTAAAAAATAATTTTTTATTTTTGATATTAATAATCATTTTCATATGTAAATTTATAATTTGTTTAATATTTAATTAAAATAAAAATTTCAAATTAATCAATCAAAATATTGCGTTTTTCCCATTGATTGGGTTTACCTTCTATTTCAATCCACAATATTCCTGGTCTCGATTTTGGTTTAGTGGGTGTAGATGTTAAGTTTCCGTCGGATATTGGAATACTATTTAGACTAGTTGTTGATGTAGACGAACTTGCTTGTGTGCGCCGTGCTGTAAAAGTTATACCGCTTATTGTTGACGGGGGTGATTTGGGTGATGAAGGAGCAAAACATACAAGCTCAAGCGGGAAGTATCTCTCGCAAATTCCATCCTTTGTAAACGTTCTTGCGATAACACATTGATGAAACGGATATTGGAGTTTTATTTTGTGATGCGCAAAGAAATGTGCCGCAACCGATATATTAAATGGATAACTTAAATCGCCGTAGGCCTTGATTAAATGAGCCCCTGATGTTGTAATTCCGTCACATCGAATTGTATATCTGAATCCATTCCTATCTGAATAGGTTGTCTCTATCTTTCCGCTTTCATTTATAAATTTTGAAATCAAATCTGCATTTTCCTGAAGCATTAGTCTATATCTCACCAGATAAATTGGACAGTCCAATTTTATTGAAATATCTTCCAAAATCGAATTCATTTTTATCGATTAATTTAGAATGTTTTCTAAAATGTTCAAATGAATTTTAAAATGACAAGATTTAAGAAAATTTTGCCTTTTTATACTCAAAATTTGGCCTTGAAAATTGATACCTATTACGAAATATTGCAGTAGGCGGGACTTGTGTGAGTATATAAGGCAATAGATTTCCCAATTTTCATTCATTTATTCATTCATTCATATAAATAAAATTTTAAAAATAAAAATGAGCGGATTAAAAAATCAAAAAATCCCAAAACTTGAATTAATTAATGAGCCAAAAAATGAGGAAGAAGAGATAATTGAAGTAGAGATAGAAAAAGATACGGAAAAAAGCAATAAATCAAAATCTGCTACTTCAGAAATAAACAATGGAAAAATTGAGAAGAAACATGGAATAAATCCGCGTATACTTTGGAAAATTATGCGCATGAAAGATACCCCAAGGATTGAAATAAGAATTTGCAAAAAATGTGCTAATGCGCTTTATTATGATAAGAATAAATTTACTCAGAAGGACAATGGAAATATTGGAATTTGTTTTGAAATTTGTGAAGGCTGCGCGAAATTAAATATGCAGCTCAAAGATTTTGTTTCAGAGTGGGATGAGAAGAAGGTACAGAACATAAAAAAATGAATAAAATTTTCAACAATATTTTTTACATAAACTTGTTATTTTTAATATTAATTTTAATAATTGTAATAATTTAATTTAAATAAAAATTTTGGAATTTTCCTTATTATTAGTTAACATAGGAAATTTTTCAATTCATTAATTCAAATTCTCTTTTTCGGAAGCCACGCCCATTTTCTGTGTATAAATACTGAAACATTCCCCAAGATCAAACTTCCATTCAAAATTTGAATTCATTTATAAAAATATTAAAAAAATGTCAGTAATTGAAAATAATTGCCAACTCTTAGAAAAAGTGCTCCCTGAGGTTATATTTAGTGTGTCTTCGTCTGGTGTGACAATTTCATCACCACGGCTCATAACAGCACGTTTTGTGGAGTTTGACTTAGCAGGAAAATGTAAAAGTTGCAAGGGAGAAAATGTTGACATTGATTTTATTGTTACTCCGAAGGATGTAACCTTATATTGCAACCGCCTAAAATCAGAAAAAGTAGTAATGTTTGACCATATCTACGAAATTCCTCAACAATGTATTTTTCGAGTTAAATCAAAAGGGAAGAATTTCAATATCATTCACAAGGAGCCAAAGTGTAATGAAAAAGATTTTATTAAAGGAAATGAACAGATGACTATCAAGGAATTTTTGTCAAAGTTTTCACAAAACCACGCTCAAGTAGGAATAGAAGAAGAAACAAAAGAAAATATAAAAGAAGACGATAAAGAAAAGAAATTAGAAGAAAAAGATAACCTTCCAAATAAAATTAAATCTTATTAATCTTTCAATTAATAATCCTCCAATAATCATTAATCATATTTTATATTTTTAATTTTCGATAAATATTTTTAAAATGAATTATCATTTATTTTCCAATAAAGATTTGAAATTAAAACTTCCATTTGGCTGTATTATTAGCGGCCCAAGTTCAACTGGG
Organism: Meloidogyne arenaria; assembly: GCA_036172955.1. Lineage (NCBI taxonomy): Eukaryota > Metazoa > Nematoda > Chromadorea > Rhabditida > Meloidogynidae > Meloidogyne > Meloidogyne arenaria. The sequence goes on from JARQAB010000010.1 coordinate 1,123,450, forward strand.
AAAAGTACGCTTGTCCGAAAATTAATTTTCAATTCTGAACAACTTATTGAGCCTATTCCAAAATCTATACTTTATTGCTATGGCGAATATAATACTCTTGTTCCCGAACTACAGCGAGCCGGAGTCTCAGCCTATTCCGGAGTTCCACCTGAGGATCTTATTAAGAAACAAGAACAACCTGCACTAGTCATTCTTGATGATCTAATGTACTCAATTGACGAAAAATATTTATCGGAACTTTTCACAAAGAAATCTCATCATCTCAATTTTGGCATAATTTTTATCACTCAAAATCTCTTCGAGAAAAAACTCAAAGTCGCACGTCAAAATTCTATGTATATTGTATTAACTCGCGCACCAAATAGTGCATTGGCCATCCGAAATCTAGGAGTACAATTATTCCCAGGAAGATTAAACTATTTTCTAGACGCATATCGACAAGCTACAAGCAGCAGTAATTATTCTTATCTATTTATCGATTTACACCCAGCATCAGATCCAACACTTAGACTAAGAACAAATATATTTAAGGACCAAGAATCAGAAGACTCATACAATTCATTACCTATTATATTTTTACCCAAAAATTCCTCTAATTGAAACCATGTCAGCGAATATTAGTCAACTTGTCAAGGACAACCTACATTTCCTCAAACAACTCGCAAAAACTCGCTCACTAACTAAAAGAAAACAACTTTTAAAAAAAGCTTCAATCGACCAATTACTCTCTCTCACTGAAATTTGTTTCAATATTATACGCAGTCAATTTAAACTAACTAAAAGACAAAAATCTCGTCTTCTACCATTCGCTGATTTTGTTCGCCGTGTGAGTAGATTAAAAACAGAAAGAGGAGCCCGACGTACAGTAATACAAAAAGGAAGCGGTTTACCAATCGGATTGTTTCCTGCCCTCCTAACCCCAATCATTATTGAATTAACAAAAACATTAACAAGCAATTTATAAAAATGGCAAATAAATTTATATTAGTTCCTGAAGATATATATCGCGGATTACTTACTCAACCGACACCAGAAACTGGAAATATTAATTTGGATTTTACACGAGAAAATCTGGAAAATATCAAAAGACAAAATGCCAACACTGAATTAAAGAATATAAATTATAATCAGGAATTAAGACGTTATTTACACATGTTGAAGGACCAAAATGAGAGACCAATGAATGTTTCAATAAGACAAATGGAAGATCCAGCACTGGAGCAAATTAAAAAATTACTTCCCCTACTCCAAACAGACTCCAATGAAAGTAATCAACAAGTACTTAAACAAAATAAAACCACACCAAAATTTCCACATCTAGAAGAGTGTGCCGATTTAAATGAAAATGAGCTTAGTATGCATACGGCCGATGAGGAATCTCCGGATTCCAGAAGGAAAACTGAACCAAAAAAGACAGCAATAAAAGAAAAAACAAAAGAAATATTTGAAAGTATGAAGCAAGAGAATCTTGATAAATATGATGTGAGCACAGATGGAAAGATTCTAAGTAAGAAGGGCGGAAAAGAAATACAAGGAAGCAATGCACAAAAATCTATAGAGTGCATACTCCGAACAGGAATCAGTGGGAAATTGAGATGGGGTGAATTGACACCGCCAGGAACATCTGTTCTAGAAAATAAATTAAAAAGTGATCATAAAATTTGGCCGTTGATAGAGAAGGCACGAGAAAGCTGCACTCCAAAAAGAACTTATTCAAAACAAAAAAGAAAAATACCTGAATCCAAAGAAATAGCTGAATCAAAATGGAGACCTCCAGCAGAATGGAAATGATTTTAGATAAACTTTACAATGATCCAGCGAATCCAGCAGGATTTGCTGGTGTAAATCAGTTATGGACTGAGGCTAGAAAAAAGGATGCGAGTATTAAAAAGAAGGATGTTGAGGAATATTTGGAAGGAAATAGAACTTATACAATTCACCGTCCTAGACGCGTACACTTCAAAAGATCGATAACATATCCATCTGGGTATATGACAGATGTTCAGTGCGACTTGGCAGATTTTCAAAAATTATCGCGGCAAAATAATGGGAAAAATTATGCACTTGTGGCAATAGATGTTTTAAGTAAAAGAGTTTTCGCTGAACCTGTTCGCACTAAAAAATCAAATGATATGATTGATGCATTTGAAAAAATTTTGTCAAGAATGGAAATGCACCCCCACCGAATTTTCAGCGATAAGGGAACAGAATTTTGCAGCAAAGAAATTATGGATTTCTTTAGGAAAAAAGATATTGAGAAATACACGGCAACCTTTTCATCAGTTAAAGCATCTCTAGCTGAAAGATGTATTCGAAACATTAAACAGAGATTATACAAATTTATGAGTGAGAAACATACTTTAAAATGGACAGAAGCATTACCAAAGATAGTAGACGCAATAAATCATTCAAAGTGTAGGATTTTAGGCGGATTAAGACCAGTTGATGTAAGATTTAACAATGCAAAGAAAATAAGAGAAATGGTATTTGGTCCTATTGGAAAAAGTAATCTTCGAAAAAAACCGCGCTTTAATGAAAATGATCATGTGCGTATGAGCAGAAGTAAAAATATTTTTTCAAAGGGTTATCTCCCAAATTACAGTGATGAAATTCTTCATATAGATCTAGTCAAAAAGAAGGCTAATCCAAATAGATACCGCGTCCGTGACGATAATGGAGAATTATTTAAAGGATATTTCTACCCTGAGGAATTAACCCGAGTGAGGAAAGATGAGAATACTAGTTACAGAATTGAAAAGATTATTAAGAGTAGAAAGAAAAAAGATGGAAATAAAGAATTTTTTGTTAAATTTTTTGATTATCCTCAACCCCAGTGGATTGACGAAAATCAGTTTGTATAAAAGACCAATTTTTCATTCCCCATAAATCATTTGTAATCATTTTTCACTTTTATTGTTCAATTTATTATTATTATTTTTATTGAAATAAATAATGGCTAATACATTCTTTGTTGTTCTTCCTAGCAATGTTAGTGATTACCCAGATAATAAACCCAATAAATATCGAGTGCATCTGCCTAAACCAATAGAATTTCAAGGTGGAAACTGGGTATGTGGGCTCTACAGTATCCAATACCCCCAGTCTTGGGCTGCAACTATTGGCACCGACGTTAAACAATGGATCGAAATTAATTACAAAAACAAGAAACCACATAGAATTGGAATTCCCAAAACAACACAACTAACACCGAACGGACTGAGCTTCTTTCTAAAACTTGTATTATCCAATAAGGAAAAGTCTAGGAAAAGACGTGATGTTTCAATCGAGACATTTGAGGATGAAATTATCATTGACCCAGAAATTAATTTAGTAGTTGACGCAGTTAAGAAAAGACGAAGAAGGGAGGCAAGTGAGGTGGATACTGTACCGTTGTGGGTAAAGGAATTTTTTAACCAGTATCCTCACAATTACTGGGATGCCATACGCGATCATGAGCAAGAGTTAGAACAACATAAAGTTAAAGTAGAGGAAAAAACAAAAGAAGTTCTTAATGAGGAGAATGAAACAAATAAGGAAGAATTGCAGCAAGAACTTGATCACCTACATTCCCTTTCAGAGGGTAAAAAGAAGGAAATTCGTCTTTTAACAGAGGAAGCTAATAAGAGAGACAGGCGTGATGATCGACTAATAGCAAATCAGTTTCTGGAACAACATCCAAATGATTATCACGAGCAAGTAATAAAGATGGAAATAAATATAATTGTAAGATACATTGAACTAGAAGACAAAATTAGAGAAAGCAGAGGGGGTGCTGGTAAGAATGCTCGTTCTGGTGACGAGATTCAGAGGTTTATTAATTCAATAAAACGTATGAGGAAAAATTTGGAAGCAATAGAATCTGTTATTATTGAAAAAGATTTGAATATTACTAGAGATGAATTTCATCAGCAAAATTCAAATACGCACTCAGAATTTGTACAAAAATTTTTTGAAGACCATCCAGAGGATCATTGGACAGCTTTGAAGAAAAATTTAGGTGATCTACAGGAATTACACAGCCAAATTCGAGAAAAACGGTATTTGCATTCACAAGAACAAGATGAGGAAGAAAAGAATAAATTAGGGAAGGAGATTGACAACTTAAATAAACTGTCTTCATACAGAAGAAACAGATTTACAGCAATACATCAAGAGGCATACAAGAAATGGAAAAATTTTGAGCTGCCAATTCCACCAACTAAAAATGAAATTAAGGAAATGCAAAAAATTGAAGAGAGAACACACCCAGAATATTTAGAAGATGCCCTGAAAGTAGATGATAAAGGCAAACCAGTACCAATTCCTGCTCCGGTAATTACAGATGAAATGGTTGAAGTTGTCAATAACAGACATGGGTATGAGCAGGACAAGACCAAAGAGTCAGAGGAAAATGAAAGAAAAGATAAAGAACTGAAAGAAAGCAAGGAGAAATTAAAACATGCCAGAAGAATAGACAAACATGGAGATCCTATATCACTTGAGCAGCCAATAGAAGAAGAGGAAGATACAGTAAATGAGGAGGAAGATTACGAAGAGGAAAATGAGGAGGAGAAAAGCAGTGGAAGTCCTGTTTTAGATTTGTATTCCTCAGAAGAAATTATACCAACAAAAGAGATATTTGATGAGCATAAGAATGTGCAAAAAAATGATAATCTGATAAATGAGAAGACAGTCACTTTGATTGAAGAAAAGGAATCCCAGGCAAAAGATTTATATTCTGACGTTGAATTTGAATATTTGGACAGTATTGATCGCTTTAGAGTAGTTTTTAATGATCCTGAGATTAACAATATAATTATATCTTCACAATTATGTTATGTTCTCGGCTTCCCCATGGGTCGTTTGGTAAACGGTCAAATTGGAAAATATGGCATTGACCTCAAAGGTGGATTCACAAGCTTTTCTGTTTATTCAAAAGGACTAACAAGTAATGTAATAATGGGAAATTCGGTCAGTTCGTTACTAAGAATTGTGGCTGTTGAGAATAGGTCTGGAGGTGTTATTGAACGAGTGTATGATCAACCAATGTTCATACCAGTGTTACCCAGAGAGATTAATGAGATTGAAATTGAACTAAGATGGATGAACGGAAATCTAGTAAAATTTGATCACGGAACTGTAATTATTACACTAATGTTTAACAGAATGTTAAGATTTTAATTAAATGATAATTATTTTTGAAAATTGTAATACTTTATATATTTTTTATCATTTTAATAATAAAAGAAAATACGAATTCGTCTGGATTTGAATTATTTGATAATAGTGTTAGAAATTTTTTATAAGAGTATCCAGACGAAATAAAATAAATAAAAGTGATACAATGTTGACCACAAGTGGGTAAAAGAGGGTTTTGAACGGGTACATTATTAATTACACGGTTTGGAAATTTAGAAATAAAATTTTTAATTGAAATTGGTGGGTTGGGGAGTAATAATGAATCAAAGATTAATATATTCTCGGGGTTTATTATGAAAAATGCAATCCAATGTGATCCTTTCTGAGAAGATTTTTCAAAGTTGACGACCATTGAGCAAGGATATTTTTGAAAATCTTGTGGGATTTTATCTGCGGCAAAGCATCCAATAAAATGTCTTCTTGTAATTCTATTTTGTGATAAAATTTTCTCTATTTGTAAAGTGTCCATTTCTGTAAAGGAAGAAAATGTTTATATCTCTCTTTGTATCTCTCCAAGTTCAATGTCTTTGTTGATGGTTTTAATATTTTGAAATTTTCTAAGTTGATAGGCTAAAGCTGCAGCTAATAATAAAAGCCAGAGTACAATCAATGAAATGCAGTAAATAGCCTGAGGTATTGATGTTCCTGTTGAAAGAAAATCCTTGCAAAGGGCAGGAATTTGTAAATTATTCACTTGTTCCATTGACCATAAATCCAAAATTTTAATATTTTTATCTGGGTTAAAAGTAGTAGAAGCTAGACTGATATTATTTTTAAATCTTTCAGGTAGAATTGAGAATCTTGTTGTATTATTATTATTAATTTCGATTGTTGGGGGTATTGTATTGGCGTAATAACCTATATATTCTCGTAATTTTTCTCTATATTCTAGATTATCATTTTCATTAGTCATTGTATACTGTAGTGATAATTTATACAAAAAGAAAAATAAAATAATTAAAACAATGCTAAATTCAATTTTAATAGTAATATGGAACATTTTTAAATGAAATGGGAAATGAAAATTTGAGAAAAATCGAGAGTATTTATACTGAAATATCTGTGGAAATAGTTCTGTTTCTATCTAACATGAGCAGAGAATCAATTTCACCCATAGCCACTAGTACAATCCCACCACTTGGAACCGCCTCATTAAATGTCATTCTTATACTAGTTGTGCCATTTTTTATCAAATCAAACATCTCCGGTCCATTATCTTCTTGGCTATTTGTTAGGTTAAATACGAAAAAGCAATATCCTGCATAAGCATACCGAAACATAGATATACCGTTACTTTCTAACGATCCCGCATATCCTATTGCTTCTTGCATGTCATGATAAATTCTAGCGTAGTTTCCTTTTGGAAAATCAAGGGAATAAGGAGCTGATGGATAAGTAACTCCCCCAGCAGTTATAGAAATATCTCTCAAATTAAAATGTTGAAAATAAAATGGTGTTGTCTTTTGTCGTCCTACGAAATCTTTATTACCAACCATTCCCAGTATAATTCTTCGTGGCACCTGATCCATCCATAGATTAGCATTAAATTCTGTTCGGTTTTCACTAATGAATAGGGATTTTAAAGATGTTTTCCTTAATGGATATCGTGCAGGTTTTATTTCAAGTTTTTTCGCAATATCGAATGCTAAACTGTCCATTAGCTCAATCTTCTTTACATATAGCTTGCAAGCTAAAATTTCTAAATGGTATTTTGGTGCAGTGTCCCAGGGAGCACTGAGTAAGAAACTTGATTCGTGTGGGAGTAATTCAATATCAACTTCGCATTGATTCACTAAATATCTTGGTTGATTACAGATATCAACGTCTAATTTGGCCATAAATTGTGCACTGTGCGGGTTTCCATCTTCATCTAAGAATAATTTTTTCCTTGATTTGATTCCATATCCATTTGCATCAACTCCTGGATATGTTTGTGTAGCCCCATCATCATAATATCCCGCTACAGAAAGATAAGAGTTCTTTACACTTTGTGGGTAGGTTAGTTCGTAGTCAAAAATACTTTTGTAAGCCATGAGGGAATTCCCTTCAAAAACCTGTGTCCCATTAATATGCATGCGACAATTTTTCCAAATTGTGTGGCCTATAAGCTGCACGGTCGACACATTATCATCCTTTCCTATATCAACAAGTTTCCCATCTTTGTCTTCTTTTTTAATTCTAAGTTCAGTAAAAACATAAGTTTTGGCCAAATCAATATAATTTGTAGTCGCATGAATTTTGAAATGAAAAGGGGTGATATTTACAGGGTTCAGTGTGAGTAATTCAATAAATGAGGAGTTGCTAATACTGACATTCGTATGGGGAGTTTCGAAAAATGATAAAGCATTTGTTATTGCGTTACCAGAATCACGATCAATTTTCTGATGAGTAGACATTTTTATTTAATAAAGACCGAATGTATCTATTTTTTGACGTTTCTTTTTCGGTATAAGGGAGGGATGTTTACCAATAATGATTTGATGACTTTTTTCCTTTGAAAATGTTGAATGAGGTTTACGATTTCTTTTGCGACCTTTTATACTATTTCTCGCTTTCAATCCGGTTCCAAACTGTTTTTGCATTCCACCTTTCTCAAGCAATCTGTCCAATCCGCGTTTTCCTTCACTTATTACAGCTTGCTTAAAATTTGGTTTAAATTCATCATTGCCATATTCTGGATTCCCGACACTTTCCAAAATTCTTCCTCCAGTATCCAATGCTTCTTTTGCTACTGCTGTGCCCGCGCGTTTTGCATATGGCAAAAGGAAACGCCAAAAATTTCTGAGTACATCTCCGACTCCGCCACCCGCTTGTCTCCCGTATCCACGTTGATAGGGATTGAGTCCACGAAAATAGTAATAATTATCATCAGTTCCTTCTCCTATTTGACTAATAGTTGTATGGTGGTCATCGTATCCGATAGTTCGCGGATCAAAGGGGATGTGAACCATATTTAGATTAGAATAAATGTTTTATATAGTGAAAATATTATTATCCAATATTAATGAAATTTAGTTGAAAATTTATTAAATAGAAATTGAATGTTAGATAAATATGTGATATATTGTAAAAACAACAAAATTAATTAATGGTGTTTAAATTTTTATTATAATTATCTTTATTATAGATTAATAATAGACATGTTTTATTAATGGAAATATTCGCCTCCCGTTTGCTTTTTAAATACACAAATTAAATTTGGCATTTTGTCGTTTGGCATTTTGTCGATGTTGCATTTTTTCGGTTGACATCTTTAAAGTAGGCGTTTTGTCACATGACATTTTGAAAGTTGGCATTTTGTCGTTTGGCATTTTGTCGATGTTGCATTTTTTCGCTTGACATTTTTAAAGTTACCATTTTATAAGGTGACCTTTTGGACATTGGCCTTTTGTCATATGACATTTTGTCGATGTGGCATTTTGTCGCTTGACATTTTTAAATTTTGTATTTCGAAATAATTAGCTCCGCCCCTTACATTCGTACTTCCGTTCATTTTTTAAAATCATTTTAATTTTTTTCTAGAATTTTGTCAATTTTTTTCTCCCTCATTTTAATTTAATTATTTTTTAAATTTTATAATTTATTTTTATTATTCTTTGACATTGAGAAATTTTTTGAAAATTATTAAATGCCACCCCCTTCCCCCAATTTATAAATTTGGTATTTTGAAATCCCCTTAAATTTGTACTTCCACTCTTTTTTTGAAATCATTTTATTTTTTTGTCAAAAATTTTAAAAATTTTTTCTTCTCCATTTTTAATTAATTAATTAATATATATTTTTAATTTTTTAAATTTTGAATTTTTAATTAAAATCTTTTTTAATATTTAAATTCGAAATTCCCCCAATTTTTAAATTTTGAATTCCCTCCAATTTATAAATTTGCCATTCTGTCAGTTGACATTTTGAAAGTTGGTATTTCGAAATAATTAGCTCCGCCCCCTTACATTCCCCTTACATTTGTACTTCCGCTCTTTTTTTGAAATCATTTTAATTTTTTATCAAAATTTTATAAATTTATATTTTATTAATTTTATATAATTAAAATTATTTTTATTAATTTATTTTTAAATTAAAAAGTCCCTTTAAAAATATTTCAAAATGCCAAATTTAATCATTTCAAACTTTTTAATCCTTTCCACCCAGATCGCTCTTTTTTCTTAACATATTAATTTATTTGACACCTGTCATCACCCTTTACCTTCAAAAAGTAATTAATTATTTTAAATATGATTAATTACCCTCACCCTTTTATAAATTTCCCTTGAACCCCATCAAAAGGTATAGGTCGACGGCATAATCAAAATAAAAAAGCTTCAAAAGGTTTAGGTTTTAGAGATTTGGGGGTGAGCGATTTGGGGTGAGCGATTTGGGAGGAGCGATTTGGGGGGGGTTAACTACTGGTTACCTTAAATGGAGGTTTACTTGGTGAAGGTATTGCCTGGTCGCCATCTTTGTGGTTAAACCAAATTAAGAAAAAAACATCTTAAATTAGGGTTAGTCGAATGATCTTATATGTAGTGAGATTTAACAGGATATAGGTCTTTAGAGAATTTTAAATCAAAATTGGAATAAAAAGATTAAATTTTCAGGTGCTTGAAGCAGTTTCATTCATGCACGACAACGGTGTAGTCCACCGCGACTTGAAACCAGAAAACCTACTTTATTTTAACCAAGACGATGATTCCAAAATTATGATCTCAGATTTTGGCCTTTCAAAAACTGAGGAGTCTGGAATTATGGCCACAGCTTGTGGGACACCGGGGTATGTGGCACCCGAAGTTCTTCAGCAGAAACCTTATGGAAAAGCTGTGGATGTTTGGTCTATTGGTGTTTTGAAAGAAAATTTCATTTTTAAGAAAAAATTTTCAGGAGTAATCGCCTATATCCTTCTCTGCGGTTATCCACCATTTTACGACGAAAATGACGCTAATTTATTTGCCCAAATAATTAAAGGCGAATATGAATTCGATTCCCCATATTGGGACGAAATTAGCGATTCAGCAAAAGATTTTATTTCTCATCTAATGTGTTGCTCTCCTGAACAGAGGTATTCCTGTGAGCAAGCATTAGCACATCCTTGGATTAGTGGAAACACAGCTAGAACAAAAGACATTCACGGAACTGTAGCAACACATTTAAAAAGAAGTTTGGCAAAAAGGTATAATTGTTAATTTTGCAAACTTAAAAACTTAAGTTTGGCTTCTTAATAAAATATTAAACAACTTAAGGCAAAAAGGAAGCTTTATCTTTAAGTTTTTCATTGAAAAAAGTTGAATTCAAGTTTGAATACAATTCAAGTTTTATTAACAAATTGTAGAAATTTAGGGTATTTTATTTTGCTTCAAGTTGCATTCTTAATAAAACCTGAAGCAAACTTTTCTAATAAAATTATTTTGCTTCAAGTTTTTAATTTTTTCTTTAAGAAAATGGCGCAAGGCATACAACGCTACAGCAGCAATTCGACAGCTACAAATGTTACGGCTTTCTTCGGCACGTTATTTGCAACAGAATCCAGGCAAGAAAGCTATGGCAACAACAACACTAACTGCAAATCATTAATTTTTATTAAAATTATTTTTTTCTGCCGCCAATTCCAAGCAATTAAAAAAATCTCTTTATTTTTACAAAAATTAGCACATAAAATTTTAGCAAAAAAATATTCTATTTATCCTGAGTATTCTATATATTTACATATTTTTATTTTAACAATCCCAATTTTTATTTGATTTAATCATCTCCAAATTCTGAAGAAGCTTTTTAAACCGACCTGAGAACCTATGCGCTTAAAAAGCTGTAAAAGACTATAATCTTTTTTCACCCCCATAAGTATTTAAATATCAGATGTTTTTCTCTGTTATTTTTTCGATAACTTTTCTGTTACCGCTGCTTTTTTTATTAATATTTTTAAATTTATATCAGCTTTTATATATTTTTTAATAAAAATTAATAGAATTTTTTAATTTTATTTTAAATTTAAAATATACATTAACAATTAATGTTCAGAAAGAAACGTTTAATATTCAAAGAAAATTATCTAAAATTCTATCACCGTATTTGGAAATAGAATTTCGACCTTAGAAATTCTGAAGATTCGATTTTATTCAGAAAAATTACAATTGTAAAAATTTACGGTTAACCTAACCCATACCTGTTACCAGTGATGCGGAAGTTCCAAAATTTCTCTGGAACCGGTTCCAGTTCCGGAACCGATTTTTTAATTTTGGCAGTTCCAGTTCCAGTTCTGGAACCGCCTTTTTAATTTTGGCAGTTCCAGTTCTGGAACCGGTTCCAGTTCCAAAAATTTTTTAGCTCCTCAGTGCGATATAATATTCCTTTAGTTGCCAAGCCAGCATAGCTAAATACTCGAGGGTTTAGAATTATTTTTCATTGGGAGATTTGGGTAGATTGTGGGGGATATCGAGTGATATCAGAGGATTAATAGGGATATTTATGGATTACACGGGGTTTGGGGTGGATTAGGGGAGATATATGAAAATTCCCTTTCTTCTTGCGCCGCAGGCGAAAATTTTGAAAATTCCCCTTTTTAACCCATCATTAGGGGTGTATCTTTGGAACCGGTTCCGGACCTTTGCCGGTTCCACGGTTCCAGTTCCAAACCGGTTCCAGACCTCTATCGGTTACACGGTTCCAGTTCCAAACCGGTTCCAGACCTCTATCGGTTCCAGTTCCGGAACTGGAACCGCATCGGTTCCGGAACTGGAACTCTCGCATCACTGCCTGTTACCCACTAGTTAAGAAAGAATTAACATAAGGAAAATTCCACCAAAAAATTAATTTTGTAAAATTTTAGGAAAAGATTCTCCTTGCTAGGTAGTATGCTTCTACTAGAGCCTGTGCTTTTATTTTTCAAATCTTTCAAGATGTGCTTGAGCAGGGGATTTTATAAGGAAGTTAGGTTCTATTAGGAATTTTAGGTTAGTATAAAAGCCCCCTAATAAATTATGCGTAAACCAACACTACAACTCACTGCACTTCGTGACGACAACGCTGTGCTCAATTCAACTAAAGGCCGCTTTTGGTTCGTCGCTGTGCTGCTCACTCTTGCTTTGGCGTCTCAGTACAATGGCCGAGAAACGAGGATGTATCATACAAGGGTTGTTTCCTAAACTAACTTTTTCTTTCTCTTTCAGCTAAGAAGTACATTCAAGAGCATGACGCTACCATCGAGATCCGAGACTCGGACATGGGACTGACGTTCTTCAGTGGGAGCTCGCCGCCGCGGATACAGAAGATCGACCTCTTCTCCTACTTCATTGGATGGTTGTTCGTTGGAGACTGGATCGTGCAGATTGACAAACGTGTAAGCTTCTGCAATTATTAGGGTAATACTCTGTTTAAACGTCAATTTTTCAGGCCATAAAGTCGGCAGAAGACTTCACGGCAGCAACCCAGCATTCTGGTGCTCAACCCAAATCTTTGCTCATCCGTTTCCGCAGGGACGACTACTTCCAAATGGCCACACTCAAGGTCGCAGAAGTCAAGCGAAAGCTGAACTGCATTTCCGTCTTCATGCAGATCAGATGGCGAGAAGATCTTCCAGTTGGGATAGTTGTGGAGAGGAAGGTAATTGAGTAATGAAGGCTTGTCATTAATAATAGCTGTCAATTCCAGGGAGCTAACATCATGGTCGCGTCCGTTGAGTCAGGCAGTATAGCTGCGCAGAACATCTTTCCAGGCGACATGTTGGTTGACGTCAACGGCAAGGAAGTGAATAACGACGTCTCTGCAGCTAAAAAGGTGTTATTTTTACAAGTAATTTTGTAAACAATTTTAGATTTTTTATTTTACAGGCTATTCGACAGAGTATCATTGAAAAGAAAAATGTGGTACTCAAGCTCGAACGGGATATCACACCACTGAAGATGGTCTCGACTCCAGCCGAGGATGTGCTTGCCATACTTAAGCGCCAGAGGGGCTTCTGGAAGCGTCGGTCTAAGTTCGAGCCTATTGAAGAGGAAGGACCAGGGAAGCCGAAGAGAGGTACTCGAATAAGTGAAAAGGAGTCATTGGGTAATTCTTTAAATTTCAGTATATCATGTGCCCAACGTTGAGTCCGAGCCATTGCCAGTTGACGATACGGGAAAGAAACTGGTTGCAACACCGAGTCGGGATGGTGGGACGCGCACTGAAGAACCGGTGGAGACGGCCGAGGAGGAACCTGCCACAGAGGAGGAAGAATTCTAAAGAGATAAAAATGAACTGAATATAATATCTAAACTCATATTTTCCTTTGTTGTTATCTTGCATTCATTTATATGTTGTTGTATATTTCCTAAATTTCCTTGTGTGTAATATGTATATATGTCTCATAATATATTCTATTAGATTTGTTGTAAATTTGTTTTGTATGAAAATGTGTTTTTCGAATAAATTTTTTGTAAAATATTTGGCAATCTTCAATATTTTCTTAATGATCGGTTAGAGAATAGAGAGTTTTAGGTGAATGAATAAATTTTGTAATGACAAATGTCAAAAATTGAGCTCAGGGCAGTAATTGTTCTATTAGATGAAGCTAATTGAACAATTTTTAAAAATGGGTGATTTTTAAAAAAGTGATTTTTAGAAAAGAAATCCCTCCAAAACAAAGCCCAATATTTGACTAGAATTCAAAACCGAAAACCGATTTTAAAATTTGGATTAAAAGAAAATGGAGGGTGCCGGGTGGTAACCAGCCTGTTTTCCCAGTAGCCTGTTTGGAATTTGTAAAATGTTATTTGAATCGTAATGTCCAACTGTATCCAAATGTTTCAAAAGACATAAAAATTATTAATCTTCATTTACATCAAATAAAGGCGATTTAAATTTAGTCAAAATTTCCCAATTAATTTCTTTAAAAAATTCATTTTCTTTAATTTTCAGTCCATTCATTCTTTTATTTTTATTTAAAATTAAAATTTGTTCAATTAAATATTTTGCTTCTTTTGAAGGGAAATTTGAAGGAAATTTATAATTTAATTTTAATATTTGTTGAAATAAAAGAAATTCTGTTTCTCCATTAAATGGACGTTGACCAGATAATAATTCGAATAAAATTATTCCAAAAGACCTTTTTTAATTAATTAAATTTAAAGAGAAAAAGGAAATATGTATAAATCTTCTTTCCTTACCACCAATCACAAGCTGGAGTTGACGGCTCTCCATTAAGCATCTATAAAAATGTTAATTTTTAAAAAATATCAGATTATCAAGAGGGCAAGAGAAAAATGTTAAAAATAAAAGGATGGGTGATTTCATAAGCTAAAAACTCGTAAAAGTTAAAATAAACCTCAGGACTGACGTATTGAGCAGTTCCAACAAAAGAACAACGCCTTTTATCTTTCCCTCGCCTCCTTTCGGTAATTCTTCGGTTTACCCCCCCCCTCCTTTTTCGTTCCTCAAAGTATTAAAAAATGGTCAGTCAATCTTAACTTATAGAACACATCGAGCTGAGTCGAATGACACCAAAATCAACAAAATCCGACTTGATTTGACCGAAATACAGACTCCTGAAAATTGTACAACCACAGGGGTGATTTTTTGAATTAAAAAAAGTTTATGCAAATGATAGCTCATTCGAAAGAGCTCGTCGAGCTGAGTAGAATGACACTAAAATCGACGTGATCCGACTTGATTTGACAAAGTTATGACATTATTAAGACCTACCGGAGTCGATGATTTATGTCATATCTTTGTCAAATCAAGTCGGATCACGTCGATTTTGGTGACATTCGACTCAGCTTGACGTCCTCTTTCGAATGAGCTATCATTTCTATGAATTCTCGTCCATAAGATTTTACGCCCCAGTGGTTCTGGGGTCTGTATTTCGGTCAAATCAAGTCGGATTTTGTTGATTTTGGAGTCATTCGACTCAGCTCGATGTGTTCTATAAGTTAAGATTGACTGACCATTTTTTAATACTTTGAGGAACGAAAAAGGAGGGGGGGGTAAACCGAAGAATTACCCTCCTTTCTTCGGGCGATTGTTGTGATTCTTCTACATCTTTGTTTGTATTAATATTATTATTTTCGTTTAAATTGGAAGTTTCATCAATTAATTTAGCACAACCAAAATCAGAGAGGAGAATATGGCCATTTTTATGAAGCAAAATATTTTCTAAAAAATTAAAAATTAGTGGGGGATTTTTGAAAGTAGGGGATGAAGGGTTACGAAGAACTACTAAAAATTCTATGTCAATATTAGATCATAAGAATAATGGCATCGACCTTTTTCCTTATATCCTTAAAAGTCTGCAAATCTGATCCGCGTTGTACTATTTAAAAAAAAGGATTATTTTTTAAAAATTATGTCTGATTGTTGGAAAGCCTATAGTAATATGGGCTCTAAAAATTTAAAAGTAGGATTGACTTGTGGATAAAATTTGCAGCCTTTTGGGTGCATAAAAAAGAACATCACATTAGACTAGCCCTATAAATAATGTGACCTATAAATTTTTAGAACAAAAATCCTAATTAAAAATGCCATCCCCCCCCTCCCGTTCCTAATTTTTTCCACCCATTCAATAAAAATATATTAGAAAAATTCCCTTACCAGGTTTAACATCTCTGTGTACAACATTTAATCCATGAATGTGTAACAAAGCTAAACAAAGTTCAGCCATCACAAAACGAGTCTTTTCCAAGTCTAAACACCCACCAGAGGCTTTTAACCTTGCCAACAAATCTTTTTTCTCTGCCAAAGTTAAAACAAAATAGAGACAATCAGAATCTTGAAATGTGCAGTAAAGGCGAGTAATGAAAGGATGTGAGTGTTCTGGGGTTGAAAGAAGGCGAAGAATATCACGTTCTCTAAATATTTGGTGAACCTTAAAGGTTTTATTAAAATTTTTAACTGAAAATTTGGTAAAATTTAATTTATTTCCCCATTTTTATTTCTCCCTAAAGTATTAAAAATGGCTAGATGTTGTTGTTTCCTTTCTCAACTTTAATTTATTTCCCCATGGCATACAATCAGTTTACCGAAAATTTAAATATCTGGGTTTTAAGAAGATCTTGCCTCAAAAAATTATCTCAACAAGCTTTAACAATAATTTCTCACTGAAATAAATTCGTTAGAGAATATAATTTTAAAGTCCCCAATAGAGTAAACTATCAAACTAAACAAATCAAAGAAATAAAATACCTTCTTTTCTCGTTGAATTTTCCTTTTTGAACAAACTTTAATTGCAAATTTATTGCTAGACGTCTTTTCTGATGCTAAATAAACTGAAGAATATGAACCTAAAATTATTTTATAAAATCAAAAAATTGAAAAGAAAAACCTTCCCCAAGTTCAGCCAAAATATAAAAATCATCCTTTTTGCGAGGAGTTGTAATTGTTGTTGGTGAATTATTTACTAAAGAATTAGTTTCTATATTAATTTCTTCCATATTTTAACTAAAAAGAAGAGAAAAAAAAGAAAATATTAAGCCAAAAATCATTAAAAATTGATGTTTTTTAGCTACGACTTCTTTTGTTATTCATTTAAAAATTGGAGTTTCTACTTAATTTTGTAGAGAAATTAATTCTCTATAAAATTGTACTAAAATCCTAGAAAATGGTTAAAAACTCCTTGAGTTATAAAAAAAACTAAGAAGCTTATTCGCTTTATCAAAGAAGGATTTCCGCAAGGGATTAATTGTCATTTTCCATTTTAATTAAACATAATGCCAGAAATAGTTTTTTTTTAAATTTCTAATTATTAAAATTTTTTATTTTTGTATTTACTTTGTATTTTTGAATTTTTAAGTTTTTCAATTTAATTTAATTCGCGGTTGGCTTTACTTATTTTAAATATTCTCTTTTCTATTTCAATTTTAATCATTTCTTCCTCATAACTCCAAACAATCTGACATCACGCGATAAAATCAATAATTTCTTGAGGCATACTGTATACTCATCACATTCCCTTTCTTTTATTTCTCGATGTTATTTTTATTTTTCCTCCTAACAATTTTAATCCTCTCTCTATTGGATTTATCGACTAAACCACAATTAATGGCTGGAAACGAGTTTATATTAACTAAAATAAGTAACAGTTAAATCCGTTTCTCGCATTTTTCTCCATTCATTATTATTGGATTCAATAGCATAATTTAGATTAGGGACTTACGGGAACAGGATTCGTGACCACCCTGACTTATTGGAGCCCACAAAGAAGCATACAGCAAAAGAATATTACAGACCCATTTTTATAGATCCCTACCCAGACAATTTTACAGAATCCAAAAGTAACTATTAACCCCAAAGGATAATTGAAAGTGGAAAAGTAAGGGTAACGAACATAACAATTTTCTTAAAATACCCTTGTTTGTTATATATATTTACATCAATTTTATATTTATTTTACCTTAAAAACTTTTAGAAATACAAGAATAATGCCTATGTCTAGAGTTTATATTGGAAATCTTCCGTCTCGTGCTACTGAACGCGATTTGGAGCATTTTTTCAAAGGATTTGGCAAAATACGAGATGTTATGTTAAAAAATGGATTTGGATTTGTGGTTTGATTTTTTTGTTTATTTTTATTTTGATATTTTTAATTTTTAAGGAGTTTGATGACTCACGCGATGCTGATGATGCTGTTTATGAGCAAAATGGGCGTGAACTTTGTGGTCATCGAGTTGTTGTGGAGATTTCTCGTCGTAAGTTTTGGAATTTTTGACCTGGGCTTACTTACCAGGATGGGCCGGTTACCCGAAACCCTATTTTCTCTTGTAGCAGACATTTCAATTTTTCTAATTTATTGTTAGCCTTTTTTATGTTTATTTTTTAGGTAATACTGAAGCATACAGACCCCATTTTTTCCTCCCCAATTTTCCCCCCATATTTTTACAAAATGGTCAGACTTTTTCCTTCCTTCCATCCTGCTTTTACTTGTGTTTTGCATGCACTTGCCCTTGTATAAAATTAAATAATCCTTTTTGTCGGATTGTAGGCAAAAATTTGAAAGGCAAGTGATGGAAGAAAGGAAAAAGTCTGACCATTTTGTAAAAATATGGGGGAAAATTGGTGAGGAAAAAATGGGGTCTGTATGCTTCAGTATTACCATTTTTTACTTTCAATCATTTTTAGGCACATCTGGCCGTAATGAGAACAATCGATATGACAACAGAGGTTATGATAATCGAGGTGGCGGATATAGAAGGTTTTTCTTTTTTTAGATTTAAATAATTATTTTTAAAAATAGTGGCCAAAACTTTCGACGTGAAGGTCGTACTAATGGACGTTTTCCTCCACCACGCGAGACTCGTCACAAAATGTTGGTACAAAATTTGTCTACGCGTTTTTCTTGGCAGGTTCGAATAAAAAATTTTTTTTGAAAATTTTTCCAAATTTTATGTTTCGTTTTTGGGGATATATCGAAACATTTTTATGTTCTCAGAATCTCATTTTTTTAATTAAATGAATTTTTAAGTAGGTGGAATAATAAATACGGCAAACCTTGAATTTATGCCTAAATTCTAATGGCGATTTGGCCCACACATAAAAATGGCGAAAAAGGACTTTTCTCTTGCCAAAATATCATCTCCCCCACACAAACTTTCTTTGGACCGAATTTTTTGGTCTGCCTTTTGGAAACAATTTTTCTAATTGATGGCCATTTGGAGACAAATTTTTGGAATTAAAATGAAAAAGTTGCACAATTTTGGCATTTGGCAAAATTTTGACTTGACTTTTTGGATTTTGGCCCGCCTAGTCTCCTCATTCTCTTTCTCTCATTTTTCTCAAAAATTTGTGTGATTTGAACATTTTTTTGGTTGGAAACACACACACAATTCTTGCTGGACATAAAAATGAAAGGAAAAATTAATTTTTAATTGAAGTAGAAAATCTGTTCGGTTCGTTAAAAAAGGAATTTTTTCTCCTTTTAAGGAAATTTGATTAATTCAAAAAATTTATTTTTTAATTTTAGGACTTGAAAGACATGTTCCGCGGGGCTGGCGAAGGTGAAGGAGGCGGTGCTTTTTTTGTTTTTCTTTAAAATAAATATTTAAAAATTTCCGGAAATTCCTTTGTAGGTTTCTGAATTACAGACCGGGTGCCATTAAATCTATTCTAATTTTATAAATTGAATTTTGTTATTAAAGGAACTTTCTGGTATTTTTAAATATTTTAAAACCTTTTGAATTCATTTAAAATTGTGTTTTTTAGTTACATATGCTGAAGCTCACAAACGTGTTCGTAATCAGGCAAATGTTTGTTTCGCTACTCATGACGATTTGCGTCGCGCAATGGAAAAATTTCAAGGTCTTTGAGTTTAAGAATTTTCAAAAAAATTTTTATTTAGGAAAAGAAATTAACGGCCGCCGGATTAAATTAATTGACGATTCTGAAGACAGTGGAGGCAAACGTCGTCGCTCCCCCAGCCGTTCACGTTCTCGTAGCCGTTCTGGCTCGGCACGCCGTTCAACTTCTGCACGTCGTTCTCCTTCACCACACCGTTCAGGCTCGCGATCTGAACGTCGTTCACGTTCTCGCAGTAATTCGACGCCAGGTTTTTTTAGAAAATTTTTTCAAATTATTTTTTATTTTTTTCAGCAAAGAATGGCGCTGAAGAAGGAAGTCCAGCACCAAAACGAAGCCGTTCACGTTCTCCATCAGCTTCATCACATGAAGAAGGCAAGTAAAGATGAAAAGAAAATTGAGAAGTTTAAATTTTAAGTAAAAAGTGAAGATTTAAAAGTTTTTTTTTGGCATTTTTTCGGAATTGTTCAGTCTGTTTAAATATTATTTGTGTTTAAATAATTTTTATTTAGATAAAAATTGTCTTTGAATTATTTTCGGAGGTTGATTGAACTTTAAGTATTTTTTAAATATGTGTTTTAAAGGACGCTTTGATTTTATTTTAAGTTTATTAACAGCTTTTTGTGGCCTCTGTTATTTTATGGGCACGCGGACATATCGGGATATTTCAATGTACGAACAGTTACCCTACTGATTTCGCGACCTACGGCTAATGGGTCTTGGATAGTATATTGTGGAATAAAATTTTTATGTTTAGAACAAACGTAAACACGCAAGAAATTATTTTTGTCACCCCAATCCCGATATGTCCGCACGCCATTTTATGACCGAGCCTGATGTAAATCAGCATTTCCTTATATTTTAATAATGCAATCAAAAAATAAAAGTTTACCTCTTGAATTGCTTGTTGATATATTTAAGTCTACAGAAGGGACAATTTCGAAATCATCTAAAGTTTGTGAAGAATATGAAATGTTATGGATTCGGCATGTTAAAGTTTTGTTAACTTCTTCCTCCATTGTTTATACATTTATTGGTGGAAATTGTAAAATAATTTTGGTTAGTTTATTTGAATTAAAGATTAAAAAAAATATTTTTTAGACATCAATCCAGTTGGAAAAAGAGCGTATTGAGTTGACTAAGGTTCTTGAAGAGCGTTTGAGAGAGGAAAGAGAATTTCTTGAAGAAAAATTTGCTAAAATTATTGAGTAAAGACGGCGATTAATTGTAATTAGAGAGAAAATGAAGAAGTATCGAAAAGCTGGCAGTGAGATGAAAATTGATGAAAATGGGCCAATTGCAAAGCGTACTCGTTCTCATTTTGTTTCGTCAAAAGACAAAGAGAGTAAGAAATGAATTTTTGGAGGTTGTTATTTAAATAAAAAAATGTGTGAGTATTAATTATTTTTGACTTCTTTTTCGAGGCATTTAAATATTTTTACTCGCATTTTCCTTCTCATCCTATAGTTTAATTTAAAATTCGAAAATTCCGATTACTGTGAAAATTCAAAGATTCTTGTCTGTGTTGCTAAAAGTGTTTTGTTTCTTTGTCATTGCCTTATTTATTTTGGTTTTAATATCCAAATAATGAAGCAAAGAAATTATTACTTTTTTTGTTATTAGACAAAAATTTAAAAAGGAGAAAAAGGGAAATGTCTGGAAATAATCGGTGGATAAGTATCCATTTTTAATTTATCATTTTATGTATTTAAAAATAAATGATTTTTTGCTTTGAATATTTTTAAGCGTTTCAAAACGATTTTATTTTATTTTAGATTTATTTTTATAACGGTTTTATTAAACTTTCTATTTTGTTTGTCGTTTATGTGACTGGATTTTATTTACTTAATCCATATTTTCAGTATTTCCTTTTAATTTAAGTATTTTTATTAATGCAATTAAAAAATAAAAAATTACCCCTTGAATTGCTTGTTGATATATTTGAAGGTATTAATGGGGAAATAATTGAATTATCTAAAGTTTTCAAAAAACAAAAATCAATGGTAGAACAAAAAGAATGTGAAAAATTGTGGGTTAATCGAGTTAATATTTTGTTAACTTCTTCATCTATTATTTATTTATTTATTGGAGAAAATTGTCAAAAAATATGGGTAAATTTATTTTTAAATAAAAAGAATTTTTAAAAAATATATTTTTAGTCATTAATCCTCGAGGAAAGAGAATTTGTTGAAAGGATTGAGGTTGTTTTTTTTAAAAAGTTTTGATAAATTTTAATTTAAGCGTTTGAAAGAAGAAGAGCAACAGCTTGAAGAAAGGGTGGATTTACTTGAAGATGAAACTTGTGAATTGAGAAAACAAATTGCTAAACTTTTTGAGGAAAAAAGGAAAAAATTAAATGTATTTTAATTTAAATAATTCTTTAATTATTATTTTTTAAAATTTAAGGAAAAACACACAAAAAGACTTGATAAAAATAAAGCAAAAATTACAAAACAACGAAAAGCTGAGAAGGAAATGGAGGAGAATAGTCCAATTGCAAAACGTACTCGTTCACATTTTTCGTAAAAAGAAATTAAGAAATGAATTATTGAAGGTGTTATTTTAATATTAAATAAGAAAACGGGTTAATATTTTGATTTTTATTTGTTTAAGAAGCTCAAAAATTTTATTTAGGCATTTAAACATTATCTTAAGACAAGAATTGTTTTTTATAATTTTATTTATATTTAATAAATAATTTTTTGTTTTGATTATTTCAAAATATTTAGGTGTTTTTAGAATACTTTAAATTTACTTTTAATTTTATTCAAACTCTTAGTGGATATTTTTTGTAGAATTTTTTTAAATTAAAATTAATACTCAACCTTTACTGACACGAATAGTTATCGAATTTTTGTAAAAAAAATCAGCAGTTTTTTAGAATTACCTAAATTTTTAATAATGTCATCAAAACATCAACACAAAAAATTACCTAATGAAATGCTTGTTGATATATTTAAAGCTTCAGAACGTGTAGTATTGGAAGAAATCTTTTCAAAATTTGACAGAAATAATGGGCCTTCAATGCTAGAACACAAAAAATTTGAGAAAATGTGGAGTAATCAAGTGCTGGTTTACTTAACTTCTTCCTCTATAATTCCTACATTTGTTGGAAAAGAATTTCAAAAAAGATGGGTTAGTTATTTTTTAAAGAAAAAAAATATTTTCTTCCAAAATTTTTTAGTTATCAATCCTTAAAGAAAGAGAAAATGTTCAATTTTATGAGGTTTAAATTATGAAAATTATTTTTATATTTTTTTAATATTTTTTAAGACTTTTATGGAGAAAGTTGGCTTACTTGAGACTAAACTTTTACAATTAAGGGACGAAATTGATAGACGTGAACAACTCAGAATATTGGAGGCTAAAATTAAGCTGCGACGAAAAGCAAAATTTTTTCAATTTTGTTTGAATGGTGTGGAAGCTCTAATATTTTTATATTTATTTTTTAAATGAAAAATAAGAATATTGAAGGTTTCTTTTTTATTAAATTAAACGAAAGAAGGGTTAATATTTATTTTTTAAAAAAAGCTCAAAAATTTTTTGAGATAATTAAATAATTTTGTAAACTAAATAAAAAATAAATTTTGTTTTGCATATCTTTTATTATTTGAGTGTTTCATCACTTTTTTTATTTTTAAATCTTATTTTTAAAAAAAGTTTGCAAAAAGCCTTTCATTTTTAGCAGTTTCGGTAATAGTTTGGAATTCGCCCCCCCCTTTTTTCAACGTTTCCCTGACCATTTTGAGCTTTTTTTGTTCGATACATAATTTATCATACATCATTCGACTAAGCTCTTCGAGCTTAGTCGAATGATACCATGATTGGCTAGATCTGATCATTCTTACGAAAATTATGAAGCTAAATCCTATTTGGGTAAACTTTTTGTGCCAATGCAAGTGGATAAAATAAACGGTCACAATTTTGTTCACTTAAGTCAAATTGCGTTGATTTTAATGTCATTCGACTCAGTCAGCTCGAAGAGCTCTTTCGAATGATATATAATTTGCCATGAAATTCGAAAAAAACTAGGAAAAAATAGAAAGGAAAAAAAGGAGGGGGCGAATTCCAAACTATTACCGCAGTTTCTGTGATATTCTAAATAGGTATATATATTAAAATGAAATTAAAAAATCAAAATAAAAAATTACCCCCAGAAATGCTTGTTGATATATTTAAATCTACAGAAGGGGCAATAATGGAGAATTTATTACACAAAGTTGGGGAAATATCTTCAATGTCAAAACAAAAAGAATTCGAGAAATTGTGGATTAATCAAGTTAATGATTTATTAACTTGTTCCTCTATTGTTTATATTTTTGTTGAAAAAATTTTTCAAAATGAGTGGGTTGGTTAATAATTTAAATAAAAAGATTTGGATATTTTAGGAATTAATTACTGAACTTAGAAAAAAGATTGAAACAATTGAGGTTAAGATTTAAAAATTTTATACTTTTAATACTTGATAATTTTCAAGTTACAAGATGAAAAAATCTTAAAATTAAAAGAACAACTTGCTAAACTACATGAAGAAAATCGAAGATTTGAAGAATAAAAATTTTGAAGAACAAAAAAACTACTTAAAAACGGGTGTATTTGTTTTGTCTTTTAAAATCTCAGAAATTAATTTTCTTGAAATTTAAATAATTTTAAAAATAAATTGTTTCCCAAAATTTATTTTTTCTTAATAAAGAAATTTTTGCTTAAAATATTTTTTATATACGTATTTTATATACATATGTTTTGATTAAATGTTTTAGTAAACTCCTGTTAAATATATAAACGAATTTTAATTAAGTCCGTAAAGTTCTTTAGCTTAAATAATTTTAAATAAATGCAAACAAAACAATTACCTTCTGAATTACTTGTTGATATATTTAAAGCTACAGATGGGGCAATACTTGAATCCTTACCTAACCCTAACAAAATATATTTAATGTTAAAACAAAAAGAATTTGAGAAATTGTGGACTAATTATGTCAATGAATTATTAACCTCTTCCTCTATTATTTATATTTTTGTAAAAGTTTTCAAAATAAAGGTTATAGCTTTAGATTTTATCTTTTGTATTTACATATGTTGGGAAAAGTCAAAAAAGATCAATTAGTTATTTTATACAATGTATCCTTAGACTATACATAATTAGTAATGAAATCAAAACATCAAAATAAAAAATTACCCCCAGAAATGCTTGTTGATATATTTAAAGCTACAGATGGAGCAATAATTGAATCCTTACCTAATCTTTACAAAATATCTTCAATGTTAAAACAAAAAGAATTTGAAAAATTATGGACTAATTATGTCATTAATTTATTAACTTCTTCCTCAATAATTTATATATTTGTTGGAGAAAGTTTAAAAAAAAGATGGGTTGGTTATTTTTAAAAAAGAGAAGATTTTCGAATATTTTTAGGTAAAAATCCTCGAAGAAAGAGAAAGGGTTCAAATAGTATGTGTGTTGAGATTTAAATAAAATTCTTTTTCGATATTTAAGATCTATACTATGGAAGAAAATGAATTACGTATGGCTGAAATAGACGAACGAATTGTTAGATTAGAAGAATATGGAAGACAAAATGAAGAAATTGAAGAGGAAATAAAAAATCGTGAAATAGTAATGAAGGCAAAACTAGAACAAATTTTAAAGCGACGAGAAGCTAATTTTCTGCTATTTTTTGTTTTGGTTTCGGCAGTTTTGATACATCATCTTTATTTGTTGTTTAAATAAAAATAAATAAATTTTGTCTTGAATATTTTTTGAGTTAATATTAATTTTTGTAATATTTTGTTAAAGTTTAGATATCAGCTATTGCTTACAGATTTCCATCTCTAAATAACTTCAAGTCAGTATTTCAACATTGTCTTCTGAATAAAATTAAAGAATAAAAGAATTTGGAAATTTATGGAATAATTATCGCAAGAATTTGTTAACGTCATCTATTGCTAATATATATTTGAAGGAAAAATTTTTGTAGGATTATTCATTTAGCAGCATTTGAAATTCCTAGAAGAAGGTTAAATATATGAGGAAATGACAAAAAACAAAATTGTCACCCCTCAGATTTTTTAGTGAATAATTTTTGCTGATTTTCTCGAATGACATGAATTGTTATTTATCAAGAATTTGTGAATAATTTTGTGAATATTTAAATTTGGAAACTTTCGACTGTTTTTCAGATATAAAGGTGAATTTTACTTTAAAAGAATTCTCTAAAGATTTCCTTATAAAATAATAATGAAATCAAAAAATAAAAAATTACCCCCAGAAATGCTTGTTGATATATTTAAATCTACAGATGGGGCAATAATGGAGAATTTATTACACAAATTTGGGGAAATATCTTCAATGTCAAAACAAAAAAAATTCGAGAAATTGTGGATTAATCAAGTTAATATTCTATTAACTTCTTCCTCTATTGTCTCTCCATTTGTTAAAAAATTTTTGAAAGAAAGATGGGTTAATTAATTAATTTTTAATTAAAAAAAGATTTTCTTTTTAAATATTTTTAGTTATTTATTCTTGAGGAAAGAAATGAGAGTGAGAATATTAAAGTTTTTAAATTATATTTTATATATTATTTAATTTAATTTAAAGTTTTATAATGAGGAAACAGAATTAATTGAGGCTGAAACTTTAAAAATAAAAGAATTTATTTTACAATTAAAAGAAGAAAATGGAGGGGAAAGAAGAACTGTTTAGTATTTATTTATATTCTCTTATATAAAATACAAATTTTAGATTCAAATTATTGAAGAAACCTTGGGATTAAAGGAAAAAAGATTTAAAATTTTGAAGAGACGAATATCCGATTGGAATAAAGAAAAGAATTGTCCAATTGAAAAATGTCCTCGTTCTTATTTTTCAACTTCATTAAACAAAGAAATTATTTATTAAAGAATGAACAGGTAATTCTAGAGTATTTGTTCTTAAATAAACTCAAAAACTATTCTGAGAACTATTTTCTAGTCATTTTATGTCATACCAAAAAAAGTTGCTTTAATGTAGTATATATTTAATTTTTTATTTTATGTATAAGATTTTTCTTTTTCTAAATATTTGAATTGCATCCTTAAATATCATTATTTGAATATAACTATTGAAAAATTATGTTGTTTGATGGGGGGGGGGGGGGGGTTAATCTTCCTATAAGTTAATCTTCCGTTAATCTTCCTATAATCTTCCTAGGGGGGGGGTTAATCTTCCCTATTAAAAACACAATAGGGAAGATTTAAAAACACAATAGGAATTTTTAAATCTTCGATAAAGTTTTTTAATTTTTTTCAAGTCATATTTAAAAAAAACAAATCCTTAGGAGTGTAAAAAAGTTTCGGTTTGCCCGGAAACGATTTGTAAACCGGCGCTGTTAGTTGACAAAATATTTTCATTAAGGAAGGGTAGAAAAAGTTATTTTTTAATGTAAGGATGATTCATCTAGCAGCATTTAAGCGCTTAGGCAAGGGTTAAAGATCTATACCAGGGATCGCGCCGACAGAAAATCGAATTCCCGATTTTCGGGAATCGTGAATTCCCGAAAATTTCGAATTCCCGATTTTCGTGAATCGGGAATTCACGAGAATTTCGAATTCACGATTTTCGTGAATCGGGAATTCACGAGAATTTCGAATTCACGATTTTCGTGAATCGGGAATTCACGAGCTAAAAATCGTCGTGAATTCACGATTTTCGGGAATTTCGGGAATTTTGCTTTTTAGGGGGTTTAGAAGTAATTACGGGGGTTAGATGTACTAGAGGTTCTTATTTGATTAATGGATATTTAAGTGATATAAGTGTATCAAGGATAATGGGATTTGAGATTAATAACGATATCAATAAAAGATCTGAGGGATATTAAGGCATTTAGGTGAGGATTTATTAGGTGCCGGAAAATGTGAATCTCTGTCTTAACAGGACCGAAACCGTTCGAATTCGTCGCTCCTTGTCCGTCGAAAATTCTAAAATTTTCGATGCGGATGGATATCGGTGGTTCTCTCTTTATCTTTTTCAAATCCCCCAATCAATTTCAGTCACCCAATCCCTCTTATCCGCCCAAATCCCTTTTCCCTCTTATTATCCTCCTTATCCATGATGGGGACCTCACAGTCTGGAAAGATACCGAAATTAGGAAATATGTAAAAAGATAGAAGGGATATGGAATGATACGAGGATTTGGAGGTATCTCTCTAAATCTTTCGATCTCCGCATAATTATTACATTTTCAGCGCCGCAGGCGAAAATTTTTTGAAATTTGGATCTCAAGCAGCCAGATTTCTTCCATTTTCAGCGCCGCAGACAAAAATTTGAAGAATTTTTGGAGATCAGAAGCCAGATTTCTTCAATTTTCTGCGCCGCAGGCAAAAATTTTGAGAATTTCGGAAGGCAAATAAGTCATAAGTCTTACTCTTTCAGCGCCGCAGGCGAAAATTTTGAGAATTTTTGAAGACCTATTCACCAGATTTCTTCCTTTTTTAGCTCCCATAATTAATAAAAATTCCCGATTTTTTCCCGATTTTCAGAAAAAATGTCGTGAATCGGGAACGTGAATTCCCGAAAATTTCGAATTCACGATTTTCGTGAATCGGGAATTCACGAAAATTTCGAATTCACGATTTTCGTGAATCGTGAATTCACGAGCCAAAAAACGTCGGGAATTCCCGATTTTCGGGAATCGTGAATCGGGTCGGCGCGATCCCTGATCTATACTAACGACGATAAACGTCTTATTTATAAATTTTTACGATTGGTTTTGCCTTTTACTATATAGGTATTCTTTATTTATTGTTAAATAAAAATAATAGGTAAATGTCCAGCTCGTGGCCTATATGTCCGCAAAAGGCATTTCTGCAAAAATCATTTTTCGCTGCATTCTCCTCCTTACCGTTTCTTTTCTTTGATGGGTTAACATCTTGGCGCATCTACTTTATGGAGTAAGTCATGAAATACATAGAGTTTATGTACAAATTAATTAAATAAATAAAAATTTAAAAAATATAAATTTGTAAATATTTTATAAAATACTAAAAGTTTTTAATTAAAAAATGTCCTTTTCAACACCGACATTCATTATTTTTAAATTTTTATTAAAATTTAAAAGACAATTCTTAAATTTTTAGTAAAATATTTCCTAGTATAAAGTAGGATGGTCTGCAACCGGTTATTAACCTGTACCTTCGGTTTCTGGTCACTCATTTTCACAAATTTCCGGTTTTGAAAATTTTCTAAAAACGGTTAATTTTTGGCAAAAAATTCAAAAATTCCGGTTTTAAAACCGGTCGCCATCAACCCTAGTATAAAGGAATTGTTTAGAAAAATTAGGGGTTTTAATTTTTGCAAAAATAAAAACTTTAATTAAAAACTTTTAGTATTTTATAAAATATTTACAAATTTATATTTTTTAAATTTTTATTTATTTAATTAATTTGTACATAAACTCTATGTATTTCATGACTTACTCCATAAAGTAGATGCGCCAAGATGTTAACCCATCAAAGAAAAGAAACGGTAAGGAGGAGAATGCAGCGAAAAATGATTTTTGCAGAAATGCCTTTTGCGGACATATAGGCCACGAGCTGGACATTTACCAAAATAATATCTTGTTTTGAATATTTTTGATATTTTCAGATAAGTATGTTGGCTTGTATATTATTTTTTTTATTATTACCAATTATTTTCGATAATGCTCGGGTTTTTGACCTCCGATTTTTTTCGACCACAAATAACTCTATTTTTAAGCATTTTAGGAAACTTTGATTCTATTTTTGATTTAATTAATAACTTTTTGGTAAATTAACAAAAATTCAATGGGAAGTAAATGATTAATTAATTGAGCTGTCAATAACTGAATTTAATTTAAAAAAAGGCAAAAAAAGATGTAAAATTTTTTGAGTATTGCTTTGATTTTAAATAAATTTTAATAATGCAATCAAAACATCAAAATAAAAAATTACCCCCAGAATTACTTGTTGATATATTTAAAGCTGCAGATGGGGCAATAATGGAGAATTTGTTACCCAAATTTCTTGAAGATTTTGGAGTTTCAAGTTTAAAACAAAAAGAATTTGAAATATTTTGGAGTAAATATGTCATTAATTTATTAACTTCTTCCTCTATAATTTATATATTTGATGGAGAAAGTTTTAAAAAAAGATGGGTTGGTTATTAATTAATGATTTTTAAAATAAAAAAAATTCTCTCTTTTAGACACAAATTCTCGAGCTGGGAAAGGAGATAAAAAAACTTGAGGGTTATTTAATTATTTTTAATAACGCGGACGAAAGAGAAAAATTTATGGAAGAAAGGGAGAAATTAGTGGAGGAAAGGAAGAAATTAATGGAAGAAAGGGAAAGACTAATTGATGCTGAAACTTTTGAAAGAATTGTTAAACTCGAAGCAAGTCGAAGATTAATTGTATTTTTAATTCAATTATTTATGTAATAAAATTAAAAATTTAAGGAAGAACATGAAAGATTAGCGAGGAAAAGGAAGAGATGGAATAGTTGTCAGATAAGCGAGAATGGTACAATTTTGAGGCGTACTCGTTCTCATTATGATTTGTGACAAGGGGAACATTATGATGTGAAACAAGGGGAACAAGGGGAACTTTTTTGGCTTTAAATAATTTTTAAAAAATAAATTGATGTTTTATTCAAAATTTACATACCTACATATATATATATATATATATTATCTGCAAGGTTTATCTAATTAATCTTTATTTTTTCGAAAGTTTTATGAAATAGTTATCTCTTTTTCTTGAACCAAAAAATCGAAATAAATATATTTAAAATTTCCATTTTTTCGATACCTTTTTTAGAAAGTTAACGAAAAAAACTTGCTGAGAAAACTTGAGGATTTTTGCCTTTAAAAATTACAAAGAATAAAAAATCTATTTTTTAGAAAATTCAAAAATCATTTCATGGATAAATATTTAAGTAATTTTCAAAAATAAAGAAATGTTAAAAATGTTTTATTTAAATAAAAAGCTTTTGTTTGGAATATTTTTAGTAATTAATTGCTTTAAGATGCTTCAATGTTACAATTACAGTTAACATTATAAAAGCCCTATATTTTAGGTCATATCTCGAGTTTTTCTTTATAAATTGGTCTAATTTCTGATCGACGAATAATAAAATAAGATTAGATGTGGAAGTGAACGGAGCTTAGCAAAAAAATTCTTTTTTTAATTTAGCAAAAAACTTTTTAAATTAATTTATTTAAAATTTTATTATTTGCATAAAATAAATATTTCCCTTTTTTCCTTTTTTTAATAATTAAAAAATTTTTTGGAATTAATTATTGCCAGTTAAATAAATATTTAAGTAATTTTGGGTAATTTAATGGGGTATTTTAATTTTCATTTTTTGTCGTCACATATTTTAATTTGCAAAAAATAATTTTTTTATTAAATTAACAGAAACAGAAAAAATAATTTTGGAATTAAAATTACAAAAAATAAATTGAAAAGATGAATATAAAAAAGTTGAAGAGAGAAAGGGAAAAAACAAATACTCGAAGATTTTATTTTTATTTAATTAATTAAATATTTATTCTCTCAAAAAATTATTTAATTTATCCAAAAACAGCCCCAACTCTTTTTATAAGATTAAATCAAACATTGCATATATTTAACCCTAAATAGACTCGAACAGCCAAAAGAAACCCAGAAATATTTCCCCAAACTTCAACCCGACTTGGAAACGTCAACAACCCTATTAAAAGAAAATTATTAGGAGGATAACAAAAAGAACATTTAAAATATTTGTCAATAATGGGAAATGTATGTAGTAGTTGTGAGGTGTTGTAGGGGCATAATTTTTAGTTTAGAATAATTAAAGTTTTAACTAATTTACTGTCAATAAATTATCCTCAAAATCTTTCTAGAAAAAATTATTTTTTTTTCTTCAGATTTAAATAAAAAGAAATGCAAATTAAAAATATTTTTATTTTATTTTTATTTATTTCAAAAATAACAATTAATGTTTGGGGACGTGGTATTCCACCTAGCCAATTTAATCCAATACATAACGATGTTCCTTTAGATGTTCTCAACAATTTATTTAATTTAATTGTTGATTTAAAAATAAAAGAAGATTTGGAAAAAATTGATAATTATTTAAATAAAGAGGAGGAAGAAGAGGAAATAAATACTTCGACTACAATTGGTGGAGAAGAATGAAGAAGAAATGTGAAGAAATTGGGAATGAAGAATAAATTTGTTTAAAATAATTTTTAAAAGGAATTTAAATATTAATTAAATAATTATTATTTTTTCCTAAATATTCCGCTCCCCCTCAAGATAAAAATATGAAGACAATTTTTTAATTTAAAAATACAATTTTTTAAAAAAAAGTGAAGAAAAGAGTTGTTAAATAATTATATTGGGGTCAACCCTGAAGACCTACACCCTGAAGACCTACACCCTGAAGACCTACACCCTGAAGACCTACTGACCCTGAAGACCTACACCCTGAAGACCTACTGACCCTGAAGACCTACACCCTGAAGACCTACTGACCCTGAAGACCTACAACTTTTTGATCAACTCAAATTACTTATTTTTTTTCTTTACAAGTTTAATAAGAGATCCTCTTCATCCTGATAAATCCCTCTATCCATTTTAATACTCAAAATCCTCGATATCCCCCTTAATCCCTCTTAGTTCCTCTTTACCTCCTTTAAATCCCCAGATTAGACTTGTAAAGAAGTAAAAAGTAAAAAATTGTGTTGATCAAAATGTTGTAGGTCTTCAGGGTAAATAGGTCTTTAGGGTGTAGGTCTTCAGGGTCAGTAGGTCTTCAGGGTGTAGGTCTTCAGGGTGTAGGTCTTCAGGGTGTAGGTCTTCAGGGTGTAGGTCTTCAGGGTGTAGGTCTTCAGGGTGTAGGTCTTCAGGGTGTAGGTCTTCAGGGTGTAGGTCTTCAGGGTGTAGGTCTTCAGGGTGTAGGTCTTCAGGGTGTAGGTCTTGGGGGTGTAGGTCTTCAGGGGTGGACTCATTATATTTTGTAAAGTTTTCTTGTTTTTTAAAACTAGACATTTTTAAATATTTTGTTCTTCCTCATTTTCCCCTATTTTTTTACAAGGCAAATATCAAAAAAAGATTAATTTTTTTTAAAAGGGGAGTGGATCAAACTGATTCTAAGAGTTACTAAATATTTGTTAGTATTTTTGAAAAGGAAATTAAGGGAAAAGTTTATAGGGCATTTTGTGCTAGAAATAAGAGAGGGAAAGGGGCGGGGGTGTAAACGACATTTACTACCTGAGATATTTTTTTAACATTTTTTATTGTTGGAAGAAAAAGAAATATAAGAGGTTTAAACTTTTTTCAGTTTGCGTATGTAAATTTCAAACAAATTCTGTGATTTAAGGACAAAATTTGCAGATTTCAGCAAAAATTAATTTAAATAATTTTAATTTATTATTTTTCTTTAAAAATTCGTGTTATTTT
The DNA here is from genome assembly GCA_036172955.1 of Meloidogyne arenaria. NCBI lineage: Eukaryota > Metazoa > Nematoda > Chromadorea > Rhabditida > Meloidogynidae > Meloidogyne > Meloidogyne arenaria. The sequence continues at coordinate 1,156,317 of JARQAB010000010.1, forward strand.
ATTCTCTAATTTGTCTAAATAAAAAATGATTTTTAATAGTTTATGTTTAAATTTTAAAGCGAGTGTTATTTTTTATTTCACTTTTTTAAGACGGTTTTTTGAGGGCATTTTTAATTATTAATTTAACTCTAACTTTTTTAGTCCGCAAATAAAAAACCGTTTATTCTTTCAGCAGTACTTTATAATTTAATTATTTTAAATAATGAAATCAAAAAATCAAAATAAAAAATTACCTCTTGAATTGCTTGTTGATATATTTAAATCTACAGATTCTACAATTTTGGAATTTACTTCTACTAAAGTTTTGAATGATGATAATAATATACCTTTAATGTTAAAACAGAAAGAATTTGAAATATTGTGGAGTAAATATGTCATTAATTTTTTAACTTCTTCCTCTATTGTTTATTTATTTGTGGGAAAAAGTTTAAAAAAAAGATTGGTTGGTGGTCATTTAGAAATTATTTTTTAAAAATAATTTTTTAGACAAAAATACTTTTAAAATTAAGAGAATTAGAAGAACTGATGGCTAAATCTGATCAACTAGTAGTACTTAATTTAGATAATTTTTGAATTTATAAAATTACAAATTTTAGAAAAAATTTGAAAAATTATTAAATGGAGGAAAGAAGAAAAGAAGAAAATTTAGGCGATAAAAATCGGAGCAAGTCAATGATGAAGATAATTTATTATAATTTTATCAAGTACTCGTTTGCATCCTTTATCCTTAAACAAAAAAGTTTAGAAATGAATTGTTTATTTATTAAAACAAGAAAAATTGGAGAATTGTCTATTACTTTTTGATTTTTTAGAAATAAATAAATTGCTTTTTTCTCAAAATTTATGTATTATTTTATACAAAAAAGTTTGCAATTTTTGTAAATTAATTTTTTATTTTCTCGAAGGTTGTATGTATAAAATATCTAAGTTTATGAAAGAATAAAATAAGCTGCAGATTATTTATGATTTCCTTGTTTCGGATATCCATCTTTTTTTAAAATATTTTAAAAACAAAAAATTGAGGACAAGATTTGCGGATTTTTGCCTTTAAAATTTATTTTTTGATTTTTCAACGTTATTTTTAAAATTAATTTTCTAAAATCTCAAAAATCAGACTTGCGCTTTTCTTAAAATTTTGTTGTTTTCACAAAATATTTTTTCGGTCCTTCTTCTCACATGTTATTTATTTTTGTTGTTTTTCAACTACACAAATATTTTTCTTTCCTAAAAATAAGCACATGCTCTTCTCTCTTTTTTTCAGAGTTTTAACCCTTCCTCCCCCCTTGGGAGTGCTGAAAATGAGTAATATAGAGCAGCCAAATATCGGACAACAGGAAAATAAATAAATAGATGGAGAGGTTGGGAAGGGGTCAATAATGCGCCCGCTGTCAATGAAAATGAGCCTAAAAACGACCCGGCTCCCTTGCAGCATTTTTATTGTTTTTTTTTGTTATTTTTATTGAAAATGAATGATCTTTTTAAAGCAAAAAATCTGAGACTAAGTAGAAGAATGCTTCAGAAAAATTCGGAAGCATTTTCTGAATATTTAGAAGCATGTTTTTATAAATCTAAAGTTTCAAAGATTTACAAAATTTATTAAAATTTGAAGCATTTTAAGTAAATCAGAAGCATGTTAACACTTGTTTTTTTTTAAATCTGAAACATTCTTCTAAACAATTTGAGGCATTTTTAAATTTATTTTTATTCCAATCTTTCACATAATTTTTCCTTTTCTTTTAAATTGTTTGCCTTTATTTAATAAATTTATTTTTATTTATTTATTTGTTAGCAAAATTAACACAAATTTCCCGCTAGGATTTGTAAAACGAAAAATAAATATATATTAAATTAACAAATAGTCCATTTTCGTTAATTTGACTATAAAATACACAGAAACTAACATTAATTCGCCTCATTTTGGCGCCAGAAGGATTTACTCTTTTCTTCTCGTCTTTAAAGCTTTCCCATCTGCCTTCTCATTTCTTTTAAAATTAAAAAAAATAAATTAATAAAAATATTTTTTTTTCTAGAATAATATTTTTGGTACTTTTCCGTTATCCGTACCCGTTTTTGCGGACTTTTTTTGCGGACATTTTTTTCCTTCTGCAGTCTGTACATAAAGGTGGACTGCCTTCTCCCTTCCATTCCTTTTAAAAATGGAGTCCAGAAATGATTGCTTATATCCTTCAACTTCGGTTGCTTCCTCTAACAATTGCAATATAATAAATTCTGCTGAGCAGGTAATTTCTAGTTTATTGAAACAATTATTATTATTCCCAACCCCTCATTCAGGATTCTACACATTCTATCATTAATTCCACCGTCTCAGACCCTCTTCCATCAGAAAACCCTGTAAATGCCTTAACTCCTTTATCCGACTCCTCTTCCTCTTCTCGTCAATGCAGAATTTGTCTTTTAACAACAGAAACAAAAAGAAAACCCCTAATTTCACCTTGCCATTGTTCTGGCACTGTTAGGCATGTTCACATTCATTGTTTAACACATTGGATTGAAGTATCCTCAAGAAAGGCAGCTTGTATTAATTCAACACGTTATACTAAACCTTTACCGCCACATTGTGAATTATGTGGTTTTAGATATCGAAGAAGGCCTTTTGTGGATGTAAGTACTCCAAATACTTGTTGGACCTCATTTTATAAGATACACCCAATATAAGGTATACCTCATCGGCTAGTAGGGGTTATGGTGTCCATACCGTCTATGTAAAATCCATTATAAGAGAAGCCTTTCAGCTCACAAAAGGTATATCTTATAGTGAGGTTCGATTTAATAAAATATTTTGAAACAAATTATTTTTTAATTTTTTAGCTAACGAGAATTCATCTTCCGTTTATGGTAATTTAATTGGAATTTTAGAAAAAATATTTCCTTTTGAGGATATGCGCGACCGTGTACTTAACGGACTTTGTTTGCTTCTTATTTTAATAATGGGAATTTGTGCCTGGGTAGCTGGACAGCATGTTCAAAGTGCTAATAGCAGGAGGATGGTAACAGTAGTTAGGTGAATTTATTCAAGAAAATAAAAAAAATTTTTCTAAAAATATCTGTAGTAATCGCAACCGAATGGCCACCATTTCACAACCCGACATTACAATTCTTTGTTCTGTTCTACTTTTATTCACCGCCTTCTTTCTCGCAATTTTCACTCAATACAGGGCAGAAGTTACCCTTTTTAGAGCACTTTCCAGCCTTTGGGCAACTAACAGGAATTGGCGTATTCGTGATTTGCCTCATTCAATTATTGAAAATGAGGAAAAACAAACTTTTATTAAAAGAAAAGATGAAAGATTTATGGAAAATGCACAAACACAAACATTTTTAACTTCAACAATGTTATTAATGCCTGGAAAAATATAATTATAAATTGAAATGTTTTTGATGAATTTTAATTTTTAAAATAAATTTTAAAATATTTTCGGAAAAATTTTGGTAAAAGACACAGACGCCAAAATGGTAAACTTTCCATTTTTGTCACCTACCTACATATTTTGAAGTTTTTACAACCTGAAAATCCGGCCCCTAATCATATAATTTATTTTTTACAAAAAATTTGCTTATATTTTTAGATAGATAAATTTTACATGACCAATTAATTACCTTCCAAAATTCTGAGTCCCCGGCAGATATCACCACACAGCCATTTAGAAGAAAAGAACTCAACCGAGAGCTCGAAAAACCCGGGAAATTTCCTGACTTGGGAACCGATACCGAGAGTTTTGTTTTTTCTGTGATTAGGGATTTCATAACAAAATTTATTCTGTCACCTAAAACTCTCCATTCTCTACCGATCATTTAATTCCTAATAGAACAATACTTCATGAAATTCCCTGCTTAAGCATACCCTTGAAAGAGTTGAAAAATAAAAGCACACTCCCTGTTGAAAGCATACTACCTAACAATGAAAATTTTTTTAATTCCGCTAATAAGGGAACTTTTTCTTTTTCTTGGAACTTTTCTTTCTTAACTAAGAATAAATCCCGACTACAACACCAATAAAAGTATTATGTAGTCGAGTCTAAGGTCGAAATGGTAAAATTTTACACTATGTTGAAAATATTTCAAAACAACGAAGGGATTATTTTGAAATCGTAGCACTCTATATCTCTCCTCCCTGATTTTATTTGCCGCTTCATGCCGGCTGTCAATAGCTACACGCCTGATGCGCAAACACAGGCTTTATTCCCTTCTCTTTTCTTTCCATTTTTGGCCATTAATGGAAATTAATATATAAAATCGACATTTATTTTATCAAATCAATAAAAAGACTTTTATTACTTTAAATATTTAAATTAAATAAAAAAAAGTTTGTTTGTTTAGACGAGAGCTTCATTTACTTTCAGCCCATTTAAAGTATAATTAATTTAAAATGTTTTGTTATTAAATCTAAAATTACAATGTTACCTCTATCAAATTCTTTTTTTCATCACATTTTCTTTATTATGTTACTCCAAGGTTAACTTCAATTTATTTTTAAATTTAAATTGTCGATTTACTTTATAGTTTCTCTTGAGTGGCAAAACTTTGAGGATTATCCCGAAAATCAGTATCGTCAAATTAATAACAAAGATTATCCCTCAGAAGAAGAGTTAAAAGATTATTCGAATGATAAAAGTATTAGTGATGAACCTTCTCCCAAAAATATACAGAAAACACTTGAACATCTAGCCAGATCGGGTAATATGCGAAATAGTGCTGATTGGCTAAGAAAACCGGAAAACAGACAATTTCCGGAAAAGACAAAGAGAAAAGAGATTAACAACAATATATTTCCGGAAAATGAATTAGATGAAGAAGAGAAGACAAAAGATTATAGTAAAAATAGTGAAAATGTTGAAGATGAAGAGAATAGAAAAGATGAAAAAGAAGAAAATAATTGGAAAAACAAAAAAGAAGACGAGAGGGAAGAGGAATATGATGATAATAATGAGGAAGAAGGAATAGGTTTGTTGTGATTATAAAAAGTTTTGGGCAGAGAAAAATAATTAATCGGAAATTTTCCGGAAAATACAAAAAAATAATTTATTAAACTTCCGGAAAGTAATGGAATTTAGTTTTATTTTTATAATTGTCCGGGAAAAGTTTTCCAGAATATACTATAATTAAATACTCTGAGTAAAGTTCAAAACTTAAAGGGCAATTAGTAGATTACCCAGAAGAGCCATTTATTGGAAATAATGAATTTAATAAATTAAACAATGAAAATAATATCGAGGAGTATAATTGGGGAAATGAAGAAATGTATCCAGAAAATGAATTTGCTTTGAACAAAAGTATCGACAATTCAAATGAGAATAATGAAGAAGGGGAAGATGATAAAGCTGGATATGAAACCGAGAAAACTAAAGGATCGAAGAGAGAGGGAATTGATGATAAAAATGAAAGGAAAGGTGAAAAATCTGTTGTAGAAACTCTTTCAAGCGGGAAAAAAGAAATTGACGAGGTAGGGGATGATGAAGAAAAGGAGGAGGAGAAGGATGGAAGTGATGGAAAATCAACCAAAAAACTGGACGAGGTTGGAGATGATGAGGATGAGGTGGAAGATGAAAATGCAAAGGGGAAGGAAAAGGAGATGAAACCAAAAATTGACGAAATAGGGGAGGATTTGGAAGAGGAGGAACGAAAAGGAAGAGATGAAGTAAGTAAAAATAGAGTTGATGAGATTGGTGATGATTTGGAAGAGAAGGAAGAAAATAAGGAAGAGAAAGGAAAAGGTAAGTATGGAGAGGTTGGTGATGATTTGGAGGAAAATGAAAAAAATAATGATAGAATTGATGAAATTGGTGATGATCTAGAGGAGGAGAAAGAGAACAAAGAAGAGAAAGGGAAGAAAACTATTGGAGAAGTTGTAGACGATTTGGAAGAAGAAAGAAATGGCGAAGGAAAAAATCAGAAACGAAATTCTTTTGTAGAAATTGGTGACGACTTAGAGGAGGATAAAGAAAATAAGAAGGAGGAGAAAGGGAGGAATATATTGGAAGTAGGAGATGATTTGGCTGAAGAGGGTGAAAGATCAGAGAATGATAAACGAACGAATAGTAAGATTATTAGTGAGGTTGGGGATGATTTGGAGGAAAATGAAGAAAATAAAAATGAGGAAAGGAGGAATAACAATGTCGGGATTGGAGATGATTTGGAGGAGGAAGAAAGTAAAAAGAAGAGAAATAATGTTGGAGAGGTAGGTGATGATTTGGAAGAAGTTGAATTGAATAAGGAAGGGAAAGAGAAAAAAGGCAATATTTATGAGGTTGGTGATGATCTTGATGAGAATGAAGTAAAGAAGGAAGAAGAAAAGGAGAGAAATAATATTGAAGAGGTAGGTGATGATTTGGGGGAAGATGAATTGGATAATGAAGGGGAACAAAAGAGAAACAATATTGATGAAGTTGGCGACGATTTGGAAGAATATGAGGTAAAGAAGAATGAGGAAAGGAAGAGAAATAATGTTGGCGAGGTGGGTGATGATTTAGATGAAAATGAGATAAAGGAGGAAGGGAAAGAGAAGAGAAGTAATATTAATGAAGTTGGCGATGATTTAAGTGAGGATGAGGTAAAGAAAGAGGAAGGAATGAAAAGAAATGGGGAAATTGGTGATGATTTAGTTGAAGAAGAGAGCGAGGAAAATAATAGAGAAAGTATTACGAATAAAAATAATGCTGATGAAATTGGAGATGATTTGGAAGAGGAAGATAAAGGAAAATCGAAGATTAATGGTAAAAAAGGAAAAAATAAAGTTATCAATGAAATAGGAGATGATTTGGAAGAGGGGGGAGGAATTGAAAAAAATAAAAATAATTTGGGGAAAATAAATGAAGTTGGGGATGATGAAATGGAAGAGAATAAAAATAATAAAAGTAAAGATAATAAAATAAATAAATCTTCAAAAAAGGGAGATAATTAAATAGGGGAAGGGGAGAGACTTTAATTTCATAAACTTTAGTTAATTAATTCTATTTTTCAGAACCTCCAGAAGTTGAAGAAAAGGAAGAAGAAACGGATGAAAATGAGGTGAACGAAAAGGAGGATAAAAATAATTTGAAAAGTGAAGAAGAAAATCCTTTGGAAGAAAATGATGAAAATGGATTGGGACCTGATAATGGAGGAAGGAAGAATCCAAATAAATTGGAAGAGGAGGAAAATGAAAATGAACAATTAAATAATAAGAAAGGGGGTAAAAAGGAGAATAAAGATGAAGAAGCAACAACTAAATCGGGGGATGAAGAGTATGTTAATTAATTTACATCTTTAAATAAAGTTAATTATTGTGAAGAGTATGTATTTACCAGAGGTGGGTCGGAACAGTCAGAGGTGTCGGAAATCGGAACTGTCGGAAATCGGAAATGGCTCAAAAGTCGGAACTCGGAAATCGGAAATCAAGATTTTTTTCGGAAATCGGAAGGAAAAAAACGCCGGAAATCGGAAATCGGAAGGCGGAAATCGGAAATAAAATTTTTATTTTCATAACTAAAATCGTGTCCGGACAATGCGTCAGTGGACAATGCGTCAGTGGAAAATGCGTCAGTGGACAATCGGTCAGTATTGATTAAAAGTGATGATGCAAAGAGATAAAAGATGATATTAAAAGATTAAAGATGGGATATAAACAGATTAGGAGTATTTGAAAAAGGATTTTGGGGTTTAAAAGAGATATAGAGGGATTTGTGGGGATTAAGGCCGATATCTCGAGTTTGGGAGGATTAACAGAGATATTAAGTTATTTGGTTTGCTTAAGATGGAGATCAGCCGATTTGGAGGGATATCAGTCAATTTTTATCTCTTTATATCATCACTTTTAATCACTTTTTATCAATACTGACCGATTGTCCACTGACGCATTTTCCACTGACGCATTGTCCACTGACGCATTGTCCGGGAGCCACTAAAATAATATTTAAAATTGTAAAATGGCAAATTTTGGCCTTCTTGAGTGTAATTTGAGGGAGTAAAAGTTCTTTTTGCAACTCAAAAGTCAAATTCGAAGGAATTAGAAGAGATATCGTGGGATTTGGTTGATTAGACGGGATATCAGAGAATTTATAGAATTAATAGGGATATTTGGAGATTAAAATTAAGTAGTGATAGAGAGATGAGATATAGAGAGATTTGATAAAGTAAATTTGAGTGCCCCACCCCTGTCTGGTGCCCACCCCTGCTCGAAATACTCAATCCCTCGATATCACACTCAGATCCCTCGATATTACCTATGACCCCTTAAATCACACGATATAACTCAAAGTCACCTTAATCCATCCTAATCCTCCCATATACCATTCAACTTCCTTTTACAGCGCCGCAGGCGAAAATTTTGAGAATTTTGGAAGATCCTTAAGCCAAAAATCTTCCATTTTTGCGCCGCAGGCGAAAATTTTGAGAATTTTGGAAGGCTAGAAGCCAGATTTCTTCCTTTTTCTGCGCCGCAGGCGAAAATTTTGAGAATTATGGAAGGCTAGAAGCCAGATTTCTTCCTTTTTCTGCGCCGCAGGCGAAAATTTTGAGAATTTTGGAAGATCCTTAAGCCAAAAATCTTCAATTTTTGCGCCGCAGGCGAAAATTTTGAGAATTTTGGAAGGCTAGAAGCCAGATTTCTTCCTTTTTCTGCGCCGCAGGCGAAAATTTTGAGAATTATGGAAGGCTAGAAGCCAGATTTCTTCCTTTTTCTGCGCCGCAGGCGAAAATTTTGAGAATTTAGGAAGATCCTTAAGCCAAAAATCTTCCATTTTTGCGCCGCAGGCGAAAATTTTGAGAATTTTGGAAGGCTAGAAGCCAGATTTCTCCCTTTTTCAGCGCCACAAGCAAAAATTTTGAAAATATTGGAAAAATTTTTAGTCGGAAATTTGCTTCAAAAATTGTCGGAAATCGGAAATTTTTCCAAAATTTCGGAAATCGGAAATCGGAAGGAAAAAAACGTCGGAAATCGGAAATCGGAAATCGGAATTCCGACCCACCTCTGGTATTTACCATTATATTTACATACCAGGAATACATATATATATCTAGAGTTGACTGTATATTGTAACATTCTTTAAATATTTTTAAGCACTACCACAGACAAAACAAAAGGGTTAGACGAACTTCAGCCTCCCGAAAATAAAAAGGGCGGTGACTTTGCTAAAATGGACGAAAATGGATCGAAGTTGATAGATCAAGAAGAGAATGATAAAACTGATTCAGGACCACCTACATCCTCTAAACAAGAGGAAAAAGAAGAAGAAAATTCTAAAATACCCGAAGAAGACCAACAGATTCAAACAACAACAGAATCCCCTTTGCCAACAGAAGCACAGTCTACTACTCCTCCCCCAATACCCATCCCTCCACCAATGCCTGCAATCCCAGAAATTCTCAATACTACAACTCCAGCACCTATCACACCTCCAACTACTGAAAGTGTTGGGGAAGGTAGAGAGATTACTCTTTCTTTTCTAACTTTTTAAAAATCTTTCTAGAAGACAGGCCGAATGACTGCAGTTCTGATCCTGGTCAATGGGGTGAATGGAGAGAGACTGGGTTGTGTACGGCAGAATGTGGGGCTTGTGGTTTGATTCAAAGAACTCGTGAATGTCTTTCTTATAAAGACGGGAAAGGGTGCCCCTGTCTGTGAGTTGGAAACTTTAAAAAAAAATTTTTAGAAACATTTTATCCCATTAAGTGGAGAATACAAAGTAACTGAGCCATGCAATATTGGAGTATGTCTATATCCCAAACCTTCTTGTTGTATGCCTTATTCTCTAATTTATGTGGAAGGCAATTTTGCCTGTGGGCCTATGAATGAGGCAAGTATACCTTTTTTAAATGTTTTATTCAAATTGATATTTTTTTTTTAATTTTGCAGGATTTGACTAAACGCTTCCTAGATGAATTGAAAAGCAACAAATCTGGCACTTCCACTCGACCAAGGCCAAAGCTAAAGGAACGAGTAAATCAGCAATTATTTTTTCGACGTTAAATAAATCTTAAAATGTTTAATTCTTCAGAAGGTAGAATCTTCATCATCACTCCCTCACCTTTTTCTTTCCATAACAATTCCTCACTAATATCCTTCATCCTCAAATACTCCAATATTTAATTTTCTGATAAAGGATAGTCTCAAAAAGATTCTAAATGTTTAATACAGTCGAATCTCGTTTTTAATACTTCCTAGGGCTGGAAAATAATTTTTTAATGGAGGGTTAAATAGGGAGTATCGCTATTATCCGGTTAAATTTAAAATCTAAACGAGAGAGTCGACAGTATTTAGTAGAGCTGCGCGAGACCGAAATTTTTCCAAGACTCAAGACCCAAGACAAAATCTTGTCCAAGACAAGAGTCTCACACAGCTCTAGTATTTAGCCATCTCGGTGTTTTTTTAAATATTTTGTTTTATTTTTTATCTACGGCAATCACTTATTTAACATTTTAGTAATTATCTATATTTATTTATTTAATTTTTATCAAACGACTTTGATAGTTTTTTAAATAAGTGTTTATTCTTATACATATTTTGGTTGGAAATTTTGTAACATGCTTGAGAATTAAAAATAAAAGATAAACAAAGCTTCCTTTCTAAATAAAAAAAAGGAATTTTTTTTATTTAGACTAACTCTTTATAGTAAATATTATTTTAATCATACACACACATCAATTCATGCCCTTCAATCTGGAGTTTTTGAATTTACTTTAAAAGATTAACTTAAGCAGAATTAATTTTAATTCAATTTTTCAGTTGAAGACACCAATAGATAAATCAATTCTGGTGTTTTTAAATAATTATAAATCTGACAACAGAGGTTGTCAGATTCAGACCAGCACAATTACTGTAAAAGATTTATAATAATTTTTATAATAATAATTTTATAATAATAATTTTTATAATAATAATACTGATTTTGGCATCCGTATCCGCATATTTACGGCGGATACAGACGGATATCCGCAGGGATTTTTATAATATCTATATCCATGTGCTAGTCTGATCAGATTTATAATGATTGTTAAGTATTGGAATCTAACCGACATAAAACAATAATAATATTAATATATGTATTAGAATAGTTATAATTTGCAAAAAAACATTTTTTTTGATTTTTAATTACTTTCTCCTTGAAAACTCCAAAATGAATATTTTTATTAAATATTCTCTTTTGAAGTCACAGAAAAAGGAGAGAATGATCAGACTACTGAAAAGTTTTTTCAAAAGAAAAAAGATTTTTTGCAAATATAGATATCTATGTATGTACATAAGCGTATAAAAGAAGCAGCAAAACCCTTCATTAATAAATTGTTTTCTAAAAATTTTTAAAAATGATTAAATATTTAATTTTATTTTTTATTTTCTCTAATTTCATTAATGCCCAAATTAATCAAATTGAAGGACTTGGGAATATTAAAAAAAATTGTAATTGTTTTCCAAGATATACTTGCTGTTATAATTCGGTTATGAAGGAAGATTTAAATGAAAAAAAATATTGCTATACAGTTAAATTTTTAAAAATTAAATTTAAAAAGTCAGAACCCACAATAAAATACATAGCAGGGTCAGGACGGATTAAGAAAAAGGCGGATTAGGACTTTCACAATTTTCTCGGATCAGGTTTCGGAGTGTAAAAATTTTAAAATATTTGAAAAAATTTAGATGTTGCCTATATTGTTCTCCTAATTATTTCTGCTTGATTCGCAAAGAATAAGAAAGAATTATTAATGACCTCTCTTTCAAGTTTAAAATAAAAGGTTTTTCCTTTATTTAAAAAATACAAATTTATAAATCAAAATACATTCATTTAATTTTCTCCATTTATTTTAATAATTAAATATTTTTTTTTCTTTAATTTCTTTTACCAAAAACATCAAAAAATCCCAATTCCAAATACCAAATAAAATCCTCAGAGGACACTACATGTAGGCTCACGTTCCACAATATTGGAACAAGTTTCAACCACTAAAAATAAAAAAATAAAAATATTTTTAAAAATTTAAAAGTCACTACCAGCTTTGGTTGGAATAATATTATCTACTTTTTTGACCTGAAATTTATAAAAATTTTCTAAGAAACAAAATTTTAATAAATTTACATTATCCATTATAGCCAAATTAAATTTTAAAAAATTTAAATATTCTAAAATTATCTAAAAAAATAATTTTTAAATTTTTTTAAATTAAAAAAAATATAAAAAATAAAAAATTTAAAATAAATGAATGAATAAATGAAAATAATTTTTTAAATATGTGGATGGTTAAATTTAAAGAAAAAATGGGAGGAGAAAAAAGAGAAGATTAAAAAGTTTCCAAATAATCTCCAACTAGTTAATGACTGATTTTTGTTCATTCAAATATTCTTTTTTGCAAAAATATAGACTGATAGAGAGACGTTTAAATGTTGAGTGTTAAGGGAAAATTATTTTTAAATTTTTGTTTGTTTGATTTTTGAAAGAAAAAAGTTTTTCTTTTCCCTTCTTAAGTATGTGAAAATATTTTATGGCAAAACTAAACAGTTTAAAAATTGTAATAAATAAATAAAAAATGTATTAATATTAATCTTATTACAAAAATGGTTTTATTTTATGTAAAAATTACAAATAAAGAATTAGAAAAAGACGAAGGAACCAATGATTAACATTTAATCAATTAATTTATTTAAAAATTTAAAAACAAAACGAAAATATATATTAATATGTAATAAAAGACACTAAAAAATTTTTAATTCGAGAGGTTTGTTGAAGCAATTTTGCCCATACAAGAAACTTTTTTCTGGTGTTTATTCAGAAATTTAAAGAAATCTCAATGGTAAATTATTTAGATCTTATTTTTTCGAAAATAGGAAATATTGTAGATCGCAAATTCCATAAAAAAGTATTAAAAAATTATGGAAAAAATATATTTATTTCTTTTAATTTCTCTCCCATTGTTTAAAATCTTTTGCAGGCTTAGCATTGTTGTCAATAGAAAAATTTCCAAAAATTTGAGACAAAGCTGCACCCAAATTTGTTGCTAAAACGTCAGATTTTGAATTTGAAATTCTTTTATTATTTTCTTTTTTAATAAAAGGGGAGGTTTGATGTTGTTGTTGTTGTTGGTCTAATATAGGGATAAAAACATTTGAAGAAACAGCACTATTTGCTATACGTAAAGTTTTTGGATCAAAAGAATTTATTTTTAAATTGTTTGGGAAATTGTTTTTGTTATTTAATTGTTGTTGGGGTTGGGGTGATTGAAGTTGTTGAAGAAGTGTTTTTGATTGTTGGTTGGAGGAATCTTTTAATAATTAAATAATTTATAAAAGCTATAATCTTCCCTTATATTTTTGATAATTTTATTAAAGAAATTTAAGTTGGGAATAGATAATATCAGGTCAGAATTTACCTCTCTACCCCGATAAAATAGATATCTCTAATTTAAATTGACACTATATTTCTAGTTCGGGTAAGAGTTAAGCTTGTATAACGCTTTTTTCTTTCTTTTTCATGCCTGGAAAAAACGAGGTAGAAGTGCCCCTTTGATATTTTAGAATTTCAAAAAGGTAATTAAGTGTGCTGAGCTTGAATATCAGGTCAGATTTTATTTATTTAGAATCCCGGACCCAAATTCGATCAGAACTAATTCAATTTAGAAATTGGAAATTAAAATTTGATGGCTAAATTGGATTCTAAATAAATAAAATTTTAACTCATATTCGGCACCCTTAATTAGAAACCTCAAAAATGTCGAAAAATCACTTCCTCCTCATTTTTCTGGGTAGATGAAAAAAATTTTAAAGAAAATGCCCCAACCTTTTACCAAAATTCGAAATGATTCTAAATATTATTTAAAATCAAAAAAATATTTTAACCTACCTTGTAGTTGTTGTTGTACTCCTCCACTACCAACAGCTTTATCAATTAATAAAGGTGGAGGGAAGGAAATTAAAATTGGAAGTTGTTCAGATTCTGGCCGTTTATTGTTCTCGTTTATTGTCTGTTGTTGGTTACCATTAAATTGACTTAAAGAATTAACTGTTTTCTCTACCAAATATTTTTGTCCATCTAATACAATAATTTGGCTTTGACCGATTTTTGGGGGAGGTGAATTTAATGTTGCTATATGAATAAATCCATTGGGGAGTAAATGTTGTGGAAGAGAATTATTTCTTTAAAAAAGATAAAAAAATTAATTTCTAAATAAACGTGGACGGGGACGTTGTTTAATCGAAGGCTTATAACATTTCCAAAGAAGTAGCTAGAGGCGCAAAATTTTGTATATAAATTCTTAATATGTTTATCTCTAATAGTTTTATAAATTTCAAAAAATTTTGGCAAAGATTTCGAAAGATGGGTAAGATAATAAATGTAATAGACCCAGAAAACTGTTTAAAATTTCGCAAAAAAGCTCAAAATTTAACAAAGTTATGGGCGCTCAATTAAATGTCTTTAAGCCTTTAGGGGTTATTTTAATTAAAAAGGGGGAATTCAACTTTAACAACAACAAACTTATTTTTAAGAACATTGTTTTGTTGTTGTTTCTCTTCAACATTATTAAATGTTTTAGGCTGTTCTGTTTTTGTGTTTTCCTCTCCATTAATTCCCCCAACATTCAAAAATTGTTCAAACTTGTTGTTTTGTTTGTTTTTTGATTTTTTTGTTTTATTTAATGTTCGTTGGGAATTAATTAAATATTTAATGTTTTCTTCTTTTTTATTTCCCACTAAATTTTTTGTCTTTAATGAAGAAGAAATTAATAAATTAGGCAAATCTTTTTGAAATTCTTCTTTTTGCTTAGGAAGTTTTTGTTGTTGCTCTATTGGGGTTTTGGGAAGTTTTTTGGCAAAGGGAGGTGGTGGTGATGATGGGGAGTTTCGACTGAGAAAGGAATTTTTTTTATAAATTTATTTTTATAATTTTATTTAAAAATATATGTATAAACAGTCATGTCTTTTAAAAAATGAAAGAATTTTCAAGGTTTTCTTAAGGATAAATAAAATCCGTATAAATGTAAACTAACTAATTTTATTTTTATTAAATTAAATAAATTACATTTTAGAATCCCCAATTTTTAGAGGTATTTTAATTTTTGGTGTCGTTGTTATTATAGTTGGGGGAAGTGTTGCTCTACTTGGAATTAATTTTGGAATAATTAATAATTTATCTCTATCAATAGCTTCTAAAGGTTGTTCATCTGCTTGGCGTTGATAATCCTCATTGTGGATATTTATAGAGCCGTCAATTGGTTTTGGATATTTTTTGGGGGGAGTACTTCGGTGGTGACGACGCTTTTGATAAAAAAAAAGAATTTTTATTTTACAAGGAAAACTTTTTAAAGTTTAAATTCTAATAGAGAGGATTCTTAATAAAGTAAAACAGTTGGAGTAAAGAGGTTGTTTATGGTAAAAAAGAAAAAATACTTTAACGACAAGCAAAAATGTTCATTTGATATTTGATTTTTCAATTAATTGTTTGACCAAATAAATATTTAGTCAACAATTTTTTGTTACCGTAAAAACTTTATTAATTACCGTGGGTAATTAGTGTTTCGATCTCTTTCTGGAGGGGGTAATAAATAGAGGTGAGGTAATTATTTGAGGGAGAGTAATTATTGTTTTAAATTCTCGCTTGATGGGGTATTTAATACATGCGGGGTAATTATTTCAGGGAGGGTAACTAATACAGGTTTTACGATAGTTAATTTACACCAATTTGTTTAACCAATTAATTTGCTTAAAAATTTCCCAACTTTTTTTCCCGTTCCATTTTCCTTCTCCCCAAAATCATCACCAATTTCTTCCCCATCCCACCATTCTTTTGGAGGAAATTCTTGAACAACTTGTTGTTCATCTTCCCCATTCTGCCAAACAAATTCTCTATTCAAAACTTCTAATTTTCCATTTTCTTTTTCATTTATTTTTGTTTCTTCATCCAAATTAAAATCTAAATTTAAAGCATCGTATTCACTTAAAAAATCTTGATTTAATTCATCATATTCTGTTGGCGGAGAACGAACTAAACGATGTTTTATTTGTCTCTTTTTTGGGGGTGATTTTTTTGTTGTTGTTGTTGATTCTTTTGATTTTTCTGTTAAAAATTGAATTTTTTAAGGAAGATAAGAAAAAAATCAGATTTTACCTTATTTAAAGTATGTAAAAAACGAGAGTTTTAATATCGGTTATTTTTCTTTGTCTTGAGCGTTTATTAAGGAATTAAAAGGTAACAAAAGAAAAAGAAAATTTAAAAAATTCTTCAAAAAATAGAATCTCAGTTAATTACAAGACTTGAAAAAGTCGAATTTAAATATTAAAAACCCGGGAGGTTTAAGTCCAAATTTTAATTCTCAATAAAAAACAAATTACTTTGATCCTTATTATTATTCCCTTCTTGTCTATTAAATATCAAAGGAATTGTTGTTGTTCTTTTTATTGGATTTTTAGACCCTTCTCTATTAAAAATATTTTCAGCAAAATCAGGCTCTAATAAATTTATAGAATGCCTTCTTTGTTCTTCTTCTATTAACATTTTTTCTTCTTCATTTAAATTAGCTGTTTGTGTTAATTTTATGTTAAATGAAAGGAAAATAAAAATTAAATTGAATTTTATAAAATTTTTTGAATTTGTCAAATTAATAGAAAATTTGTTGCTTATTTTTGTTGGAATATTTTTTGTTTTTATTTTATTAGTCATCTTAATTTAACAATAAATTACATTTCATTATTTATAACGGAAGCCCATTTTTAAAAAAACACCTTTGATAAATGCTTTTTTACTAGAAGGCTTTTGTCTAATAGAACCCTTTTTAAAAAAAGGTTAGGGAGTCGAAAATAATTCTACTTGTTAATAAAGCCTGCTAAAAGCTCATACAAATTAAGTTAATTTCAAAACAAAAATCTCCTATAATAAGGAAAAGTGTCTCAATCCTTTCAATAACAATCCCTCTTCCATTAATATCCCTCAAGTAGTTTTTTTAAAAACATATAAAATTTGTTACAAAAAATTTTATTTTAAAATTTTTGAGGAAATAGTAGAAACTTTAGGTAAATTATAATTAATTTAAAAAAATATTTGGCTAATAAAAAAGTAATTATTTATTTTGAAAGAGGGTTTAAGCCTTCTCATATAATTTTATTACTTCTTTTCTTTGTTTATTCACTCAAAACCTGCCCCGATTTGGACACAAAAAATCCCAATAATATATTTATTAAATTGATTATTTTGTTGGAATGGCGGTGAATTGGGGCAGAATTAAATCTTTTTTTTTTAATTTACCTGTTTATTTATATGGGAAATTGTTTCTAGTCGAGTTTTAAAAGAAGCATTTTTATTAAGAAAAATATATTTTAACTGATTTGGTTAGAAAATTATTTAAGGAGCAGCTAACAAACATCTTATAATTAGAAAGAATATCTTATTAGGAACGAAGTCATCCGTATTTAATTTTGAAAATTTAAACAAAAATAGAATATATTTATATGTTTATTATTCATTGTAAATAGGTAATTCTCCTGTGACAGTGAAATTTTTGCAAATAAAATTTACAAATAATTTTTCCACCCCTGTTACGAATTACAATTACATATACATAATGGCCTCTCAAAGTCAATGAAAATGAAAAATAAAAAGCACCTTTTTGTAAAATTCTATACGTATTCAAAGTTTTAGATATTCAATGGTTACTGTCATAATAACTATATACTGATTAAAAACTAAAAATCCTTAAATTAAAAAATCCAAACACAAATCTTGACTTTTGGATTTTTAATTTCAATTAAAGAAAAACAATTTTTTCAAATTTTTTTACACGAGGAGATCGATAATTTGCACGAGAAAATTTTTTATTGCAAGGCCCGGAAATCAGAGGTGGAATCAATAACTCGAGGGACTTTCGCACGTGTTATTAATAAAGAATTTAAGGGATGGCATTTTAAAAATTTAGCTTGTGTTTTCATTTGCCTTCATTCAACGCTCATTAATAAAATAAATAAATAAATTTTTTTAATTTTTAATTGAGTAATGTTTTTAAATAATTAAAGTAGTAGGGGGGTTTAACAGTAAAAGTTAAATAAAATACAAGAAATATTCTAACTAAAAAATTTTTTAATTAAAATTATTTTCAAAAAAATCTCTAAAAAACTTCAAAATATTCTTTTTATAATTTCAAGAGAAAATATTCATTAAAGAAAAATTATGCAGCTTAAAAAAGCTAAGAAAATATTTATTATTTTATTTGTTGTATTAGTAGTTCATTTTGAATTGTTTGTTAAAGCTGAATTAAATGGTATTTGAAAGTTTAATTTAAAAAAATTTTATAAATTTTTGAGTTGACGGTATAGAAATTGTTAACAACAATTTATTACTTCGTTCAAAACGTACTCTCGAAAAAATTGTAAAGATTGGAGGGAGTGTCGTCGGTTCTTTATTAGCAGGTGGTGGTGTCCTTGTTGGAAATACAAACGATGAAATTAAAAAACTTGGAGAAAAGAAAACCGATACTGAAGTATCGGATAAAAAACCTGATTCTACAAAATCAGATGGAAAACGCAAAAATAAATCATTCTTAGAGAATGGAGATTATTTGTGGTTGACCCGCAATTAATTATTGAATCACTATTAACCACTTTTCTTAAATTTAAAAACGTAGTACATATTTAATTTGTCCCTTTCAAACTTTTTTTAAAATTTGTATTTTATATTCAAATTGTAGTTTGGCATGTTCGGCTAGTCTGAAAAGTGATTGATTCTCGTCACTTTAGAACATAAAACGGACTGGTTTTGAACTTGCTTCTAGTTTTTTCTTATCTAAAAGAGGGTTATGTAAAGCATCCAAAATGTAAAAACACATAAACTATTTAGAACCTTATATTTATAGGAGCATCATAAATATCACTCTAATTTAGTGTTTAATCACATCAATTTCCGATCCATCGAGGTGCTCCTATAACTGATAAATCCCCTATTTTTTTTTATCTTTCATTATCGATTTAAATGTTTTTTTAGTAAATCTGTAGACGTGTCTTTTTAAATTTTATGGGAAAGAGTGGGGAATTAAAAATGATGTAAAGTAAATAAGATTAAGTCTTGATCTCGCCTTTTTTGTGGAGACAAACAAATTAATTTTTGTTGTTAACTATAAAAGCCTTCAAAAATCCTTCCTTTTCATCTCTCCAAACAACAAAAACTTCAACAAAACAACAAAAACAACAACAAAAATGAGTGCTCCTCCACCACCCGAACCGCCAAAGAAGGACGACGCGCCGCCGCCACCAGCTGCTCCTCCTGCTCCACCGCCAGCGACAGCGAAAGCACCGAGTGAGGCATCTACCAAGAAGAAGGGAAAATCTGCTGGATCTCTGCCACCGCCGTCAGCCAGTCCAAGTGGTGCTGCTATTGGTCTTCGGCAAGTTGAGGTTCAAAGTTTCAGCGATATTCGTCCGGCGTTGCAGAAATGGCTCGATGGTCAGGATAAGCTGTTCGGAGCGGCTGAGAAGAGTAGCGGGCTTGAACGTGAAAAGGTGAGAGAAAAGGTTTTTGAAGTTTTTCTCATCCACTTTTCTTTTTTTTAGATTTTCTATGCCATATGCGGTTTTCTTTTCCTCTGGTTGCTTGCTGCTCCGGGTGCTGGTCTCATCTGTAACTTGATTGGTATTGTCTATCCTGCCTATGCCTCAGTTGTTGCTTTGCGTTCGGCGGGGAAAGGTATTTAAAAATAATTTCTTTCAAACAAATTCATTAAAATTCAGAGGATGACACGCAGTGGCTCGTGTATTGGACTACCTATGGAACCCTCTCTCTTGTGGATCAATTCGCCGACCGCATCACTCCCTACTTTCCGCTGTATTGGCCGCTCAAAGCGCTCTTCCTTCTCTACTTGTATTTGCCTCAAACTTATGGAGCGCAGAATATGTACGTCAAGTACCTCGACCCGGCGTTCGATAAGTTGGCAAAGTGAGTCTTTTAAGGACGTTTTTTGTAAACGTAAAAATTTCTCATTAATTTTTAGACGAGTGGCGGGAATGTAGAAGTTTGTTCAATGCGCTTGGATGTTGATGGTGGATGCAAAAAAAAGGGGGAATAAAGATGGATAAAATAGAAAAATGTATTGATAAATAATTATTCCCTTATGTAAATAAATAAATATATTTTCCTTCTGCCTATTGTATGTATTGATATTATTGAAAGTATGTATTTTGTTGTATAAAAATTTCTGCAAATTTTTTTGAATATTTTAAGGTCTTTTATAAAAGAAATGGGGTTTTAACTATAAGGCGAAAATTGAGTTTTACTCCTTTGAAGATGTTCGCTCCTTTGTTTTTCTTGCTTTAATCCGTCTAAATAAACTGTCAGAGGAATCATCATTACAAGAAAAATTTCCAGTATTTAGCTTAATTGTCTTATCGTTAGTAAAACTCCAAGCCCAAAATTCCAATTGTCTGGCATAAAAATTCTTTGCTCCATGGAAAATCTGGAAGAAATTTTTGGAGATTTTTGCATTTAAAAAACATTTTGTTATCCAAATAAAAATTCCAAATTTAAAGAAAAATCCAAACTATTTCTCTTACTAAAATAATTAAACGTTAAAAGAGACCAAAAAATAATTCAAAAATTAAATATGTAACAAAAAGAAATATATTTTTTTAAAAATAATCACTCGGATTTTATCAATTTATTTTTTTCTTCTTCCTTTGAACGTATCAACATTTGCCTTTTATACAAAACGGGAGCAAGTGAAAGAATTGCAAAAAAGGAAAGTAATAAAATTGAATTCCAAGACCAAACAACATTTGCATTTGTCATCATTTGAAGTGTTGTACCCGCTTGGATAAACAAAAAACTTGGAGGGGCTACACCTTTAAAAGAAATTTATTGATAATTTTTAGAGGATTGAAATGGAGTATTTAAGGAAGTAATTAATTCCCCACATCAAAAACGCCTGTGGTGTAACGGTTAGCGAGTTTGCCTGCGCGGATTTAGGGAACCGGTTCGACACCGGATCAGGCCCGTAGCCAGGATTTTTTTTCGGGGGGGGGGGGGGGGGGGGCCCAAAGGGGAAAATTTTTTGCGCCCAATTTTTGGCGCCGAAGGCGCCAAAAAATTTTATTTTCAGCGCCGCAGGCGAAAATTTTGAGAATTTTAGAAGGCCGTAGGCCAAAAAAATTCACTTTTTCAGCGCCGCAGGCGAAAATTTTTTGAATTTTGGAGCTCAAGAAGCCAGATTTCTTCTATTTTCAGCGCCGCAGGCGAAAATTTTTTGAATTTCAGAGGCCGTAGGCCAAAAAAATTCACTTTTCTCCCCCAAACCCTCCCGCAAAATTTTTCCATTTCCCCATTTCGGGGGGGGGGGGGGGGGGGGGCCGGCCCGACCCCCCCCCCCCCCTTCCCCCCCCTGGCTACGGGCCTGCACCGGATGATGGGCAATTTCTTTACTAAAAATTGATCGTTCCGTAAATGTTTTAATTTCTTTAATTTTTTTATTCACTCGAATAAAAAATAATTTTTCGAATTTTTATGTATTTTAAAGAATTTTAATTAAAAAATTTAAATAAACCTAATAATGTGCCAAAGAAGAAAGGAACTAAAGGAACATCAACAATAGGACTAGCCAAATTTATAAACCTAAAATAAAAATTAAATTTCTACAAAATTATTAAAATTAACCAATTAGGCAAAATAGGTGTTATCCTCAAAAAAATAATATAATTTAATAAATGATCTCCCTGTTTTTGAACCTAAAAATTTCAAAAAAAAATTAATTTTAAAATAAAAAAACCTCAATTTGCCATAAAGCAAGACGTGCAGGAAAATAATATACAATTAAACGTTTTCCAAACATATAGGAAATAAAATAACAAACAGTCGCCCCAGCTGCTGAACACTTTAAATAATTTTTAGGAAGATTAAAAAAATAATTTTAAATTAAATACCAAACAAACTAAAGCTAAAGCAACGGGGAACGAAAATAAATATCCAGACAAAATTGTAAGAAAAATTGAGCCGGGAATAGCAAATGATTGAAGCCTTCAAAAAAAATTTTTTAATTAAAAATTAAAATAAAAAACATTAAATAAACAGCAGAAACCCCAGCCAAAACAACCAAAAAATGCCTTTCTTTATATCGAAGTAAAATTCTTCCCAAACTTTTTGCATCTTCTAAATTACGTGGATAACGAAAATGGTCCCTTTCTTCTCTTAAAAAAATTTTTTTTTAATTTTTAAAAATTTACAAAAAGAACCTTTTTAATTCGGGAAATTGTAAATAAATTAAAAATAAAGAAATTAAATAAATAGTCAAAATTAATAATAAAATAACATTTCTTTTACTCAAAAACCCCATATTCTTTCCTATATTTCAGAACAAGAAATCACCAACATTTCCTTCAAAAATAGAAAAAGTTTAATTGACGTTTAACCTTTTATTTTTAAAATTTTGATAATTTGGCTTTGTGTAAATTTTAAAGATTAAATGTCATTTTCTTTTTTTTTCCTTTTTTTTCTCTGCCGTCTCTTCATTTTCCATAATATTTTCTCTTTACTGCGAACTTTTGAGACAATTGTTTGAAGAAATTACTTTTTTTAGTCACGTGATTTCCTCAAGGGATTCATCAGTTTCTTAGACCAAAGATCGTTCGGCTAACATTTCATATCTATCATATCTCTTTTTTATATAATTTTTTGTAACGAAATATTCTTTTTTTTCCTTCTATTTTTGTTAATTTATCAAAAACGTTAAAAAAACCTTTATTTAAAAGCTGCTTTTTTGTGTTATTATCGATTTAAAAAAAGGTAATCTGTCACTGTTGTTGTCTCTTTTTTAAAACAAAAAGCATTAATTTAAAAGTCTTTTAAATGCTTCCTTGTCTAAAAATAAGCGAAACCAAGGACGTTTTGTCCTTTTATATTTTTTTAAAAAGTTCTCCCACGCATTAAAAATATGTGTTGATCATTATAAATTTAAATTAATTGTGTGTTTACTGTTTATTAAACAATTTTATTGCTATTTTTGTCTTTTGTTTATCCAAAATCTGTTTTTCCAAAATTAAGCGAATTGGTGGAAATTTTTATAAAAATAAATGTGGGGGAGGTTTTTTGTTTTTAATAAATTTAAAATAACAATTTTATTTTTTTAATTCTAAGAGATTAAAAAAATAATATTTTTAAAAAATGAACGTAAAAACTACTGACAAAAATAATTCTAATATTAACAACTCTAATTCTTCTAATTTTCAAGAACATATACAAGAACAGGTCTAAATAAATTTTTTTGATTTTTAAATTAATTTTTTCTTAAATTTTTCAGCAGCAAATATGTCTCACAGCTTGTGCTCTTTCTGACGACGAAAATTTAAGTGAATTGGATGAAGAAGATGAAGATGAATTTTTTCGTCGTCAACGTTTTCCTTACAGTTCGGGAAGTTCTCCAGTTTCGTCTTTCCGTATGGCTGTTCGCCAATCGAGGGCTCCCTCTGCTTGTGGAAAATTTAATGAATCTTTGTTGAGAGGGATTGATGATCAAGATAAAATAAAATCTAGTTTATGTGTTTGTAATTCTATTAGACAAAATTTGGAATTGAAAGAAGAAAAGGAAGAAGAGGAGGGTGAAATTGAAGGAAATGGAAAGGATTTCCCAACGAGTGATAAACCAGTAACTGATTTGTATAAAATATCACATGAGGTTTTTTTAAAAAATTTTTTTGAGATTTAAAATAAATTTTAGATTATTGGAATTGGTGAAAGCGGGAAAGTAATGGTGAGTCATTTTTTAAGATGATTATAAAGAGTAGGAAAGGGTAATGGGAGTTTTAGTGGGATGTAACAGAGTTGTAAATTGAATTTTATCTCTCTAAAGTCTATTTAAAGTTATTGAAATTTTTGGTTAATTATTTTCATTCGTCGGTTAAAATCCAAAAATACAAAAAGTGAAGTTTCCAAATATTTCACTATTCCAGTCTAGCATCTTGAACTTTTAAGATTTTTTCTTTTCCTCATTTTTACAAAGTCCAAGATCAAATTATAACCTTAATCTTATCACATAATTTTTTAGGCTTGTTACCACAAGAAAAGCGGCGAAAAATTTGCTTTAAAAGTTTTGAGAGATTCAGCTCGAAGTCAACGAGAAATTTCCCTTCATTGGTTAGCTTCTCGACATCAAAATATTGTCTCAATTGCTGATATTTTTAAAAACACTTTTGATGGATTAAATTGTTTGCTGGTTGTTGTTGAATTTATGCAGGGAGGAGATTTGTTGACAATTTTTGAAGAAAGTGGAAGAAGTCCTTATGCTGAACAATGTTTTTTCTGAATAGATTTTAGCTTTGTTATAGTAATTATTTTTTATAGGTGTTGCACGTATTATTCGTCAAATTGGTTCGGCTGTTCAATTTCTTCATGAAAGAAATATTGCACACAGGTTTTTGTTTGTATTTATTTTAAAACATTTCTTATCCGGGGGTTTTTGAATTAAATGGGGCCTTTATGTTTTTACTCTTTGGACAACTTTTTCTGCAAGCTGCAGAAAAAATATGAATGAATCAAATGCTACATGATCTGACAGAAATAAAGACATTATTTTTCATTCATATTCCAAGTACTGACACAACGTGACTAATTTAAATTTTAGTTTAAAAATTTTATCAGCGGATTATGTACTTTTTAAATTGTTGGGATTTAATTTGAGTCAAGGACCCTCTCCGTTAAGATCAATATTTTAAAATAAAATTATTATTTTTTAGAGACATTAAACTTGAAAATATTCTTTGTTCTACAAGTAATGTAAATACTTGTATATTTAAATTGGCTGACTTTGGATTTGCAAAACTCTCAGAAGCTGATAGACCTATGAATTCTCCTTGTTGTACACCTGCATATGTTTGTCCTGAGGTTTTTAATATAAATTAAAGAATTGGAGGAAGGTGAAGATTAGGGAGTTTTAACTGAAAAAAGTTTATGTCCAAATTTGTTTTGTTTAACTTTTGTGTTAAGTGGGGTTGTTTTTTTAAACTATTTTGAAATATTTTTAATTTTTAATATTTTTTAAAAGATTTTGAGCTACAAAGAATATGACAAAAGTTGTGATATTTGGGCGGTAATTTATTAATTTAACTTTTATTAGATTAAATTTTTAAATTTTAAGTTGGGTGTTGCTACTTACATTCTGTTTGTATTTTTGAGAATTTTTTCAATTTTTTTTTAATTTTAGTCTTTGTGGATATCCTCCTTTTTATTCAATGCAAGGCCTTCCTTTTTCTCCTGGAATGCGTTCTAGAATAAGTATATATTTAAATTTATTTTTAATTTATTTAAATTTCTTTTTTTTAGCTTCGGGAGTTTTTACCTTCCCTGCTGAGGATTGGGATGGAATATCTGCTTCAAGTTTGTTTTTTTTGGAATTTTAATTAGGTTAAAAAGTTATTTTTTTAAAATTTTCTAGCAAAACATATGATTGGAGTAATGTTGCGGACAGACCCTTCTGAACGTATTAGCATTCAACAAGTAATTTTTATTTTTTATTATTTTTAGCTACAAAATCCCAAATTTAATTTTTCTTTTGGTTAAAAATACTTTATTTGCTATTTTCTTTGACTCAAACGAAATTCTCTTAAAACTCTGTTAGAAATATTTTTGGAAAACTTAAACAAAAATGTTTTTATTTTTTGTCCATTAGAAGTTGACCACGTTTTTTGGTTTCTCATAATTTAAAAGTTACAGGGTCCACACTATTGTGTTATTCAATTTTCTAACCTTTTTAAAAGATTCTTAAATTTATCGTTTTTCAAACAGTTAATGAAGTCAGAATTTCTTTCTTTGGATATTTCTCAACCTTCAATAAACAAAATTGTCTCTTCCAAACTTCCACCTGTCCCTTCTGATTCTTCTTTATCTTCAGATGCTGGGTTTGAATCTAATCCAGAAAAAGACGGCAGTGGAAGTGAAAGTTTAAAAGAAAATAAAAATTTTGTTGAAGAAAAAATAAAAATTTCAACAAAACAAAAAAATTCTCCCCAATTTTTTGTCGGAAAAAGAATTACAAAATCAGATAGACAATTGAATGCTTGTAATAGATGTATTGGAAATAAATATAATAACAACAATAATAATCGTCCAATACTCCGTGAACGGGTTTATAGCATCCAGGCAGCACAGGTGAAAAATAAAAATAATTAAAAAAAACTTTTAAACAATTATAGAGTTTAATTAACTTATCGAAAATGTTTTTTGTTGAAAGATTAAGGGAAAGAATTTAATTTTTAAATTGTCTATAAGATTTTCACAACTGTGCGGCATGTGTGGGTTAAACTAACGAAATTAAAATCCAAAATATCAATCAAGTTTTCATATTTTATGGAATCGACTTTATGACAAGCATTTTCGATCCCACATTAAACTTGCACTGCTTTAACTTCTAACCATTTTAGGATTTATACCAGGGCCGCAATTTTTTTCGCCTATCCAAATCCATCCAAATTGAAAATTTTAATATCATTGTTGTTTTCCTTGTTATGACCACCAATCTTTTAAAATTAAACACCTTCTATATTAGGTTGACCGTGCCTTGGCTTTTATGCGTGTTGGAGGTGCTGATTGTTCCAATTGTAGTATTCAACTTAAAAATCCTTCGAGAGGTTTAACAGGGAGTAAACTACTCGAACGGAGACGTTCTAAATCTATAACTGTTGGTAGAGCAGCAGAAAAAGTGCTTAATAAAAGTGAGGAAATGGAGCGATGTCCAACTTCGCAGAATTGAAATACACGGGTGTTTTTTTATGTATAGTACCTCAAAAGAAACATTGCTAAAAACCAAAATAAATAAATAAATTTTTTCATAACGATATTTTTTTAATTTTATACTTTTTAAAATAAACTCGTAAAAATCAAAATTTCTCAACTCTTCTTTATCTAATAGAAAAAATATTCGTCAATTTTAAAGAACAAAATATCATAAAATTACCGACCAAATAAATATCTCGAATTTTTTAAAGCTGAACAATATGTTATTTGTTAAAGGTAGATTTCGATTCGACATCAATTTCGTCCCATCCTGTTTGTCTTTAATTAAAACCAGATCAGACTGTAGGGATGTGAAGCAAAATTTTTGAAACTTTCAGAAGACTAAAATTCACCTTTTGGTAATTCCTTCGTTGTTTTGAAATATTTTCAACAGTTGTAAAATTTTTCCGTAGACCTTAGATTTGACTGTTATGTACTTTTATTGGTGTTGTAGTCGGGATATTCCCCTAAGAAAAAGTTCTCTTATTAGCGGAATTAAAAAATTTTCATTGTTAGGTAGTAAGTATGCTTTCAACAGGGGAGTGTGCTTTTATTTTTCAACTCTCTCAAGAGTGTGCTTAAACGGAATTTTATAAAGAGACGTTTATTATGAATATTAGAAATTCTATTAGAAATTTTAGGTTAGTATAAAAGCCCCCTGATAGATTATGCGTAAACCAACACTACAACTCACTGCACTTCGTGACGACAACGCTGTGCTCAATTCAACTAAAGGCCGCTTTTGGTTCGTCGCTGTGCTGCTCACTCTTGCTTTGGCGTCTCAGTACAATGGCCGAGAAACGAGGATGTATCATACAAGGGTTGTTTCCTAAACTAACTTTTTTTTCTCTTTCAGCTAAGAAGTACATTCAAGAGCATGACGCTACCATCGAAATCCGAGACTCGGACATGGGACTGACGTTCTTCAGTGGGAGCTCGCCGCCGCGGATACAGAAGATCGACCTCTTTTCCTACTTCATTGGATGGTTGTTCGTTGGAGACTGGATCGTGCAGATTGACAAACGTGTAAGCTTTGCGATTATTAGGGTAATACTCTGTTTAAACGTCAATTTTTCAGGCCATAAAATCGGCAGAAGACTTCACGGCAGCAACCCAGCATTCTGGCGCTCAACCCAAATCTTTGCTCATCCGTTTCCGCAGGGACGACTACTTCCAAATGGCCACACTCAAGGTCGCAGAAGTCAAGCGAAAGCTGAACTGCATTTCCGTCTTCATGCAGGTCAGATGGCGAGAAGATCTTCCAGTTGGGATAGTTGTGGAGAGGAAGGTAATTGATTGAGTAATGAGGGCTTGTCATTAATAATAGCTTTCAATTCCAGGGAGCTAACATCATGGTTGCGTCCGTTGAGTCAGGCAGTATAGCTGCGCAGAACATCTTTCCAGGCGACATGTTGGTTGACGTCAACGGCAAGGAAGTGAATAACGACGTCTCTGCAGCTAAAAAGGTGTTATTTTTACAAGTAATTTTGTAAACAATTTTGAATTTTTTTATTTTACAGGCTATTCGACAGAGTATCATTGAAAAGAAAAATGTGGTACTCAAGCTCGAACGGGATGTCACACCACTGAAGATGATCTCGACTCCAGCCGAGGATGTGCTTGCCATACTTAAGCGCCAGAGGGGCTTCTGGAAGCGTCGGTCTAAGTTCGAGCCTATTGAAGAGGAAGGACCAGGGAAGCCGAAGAGAGGTACTCGAATAAGTGAAAAGGAGTCATTGGGTAATTCTTTAAATTTCAGTATATCATGTGCCCAACGTCGAGTCCGAGCCATTGCCAGTTGACGATACGGGAAAGAAACTGGTTGCAACACCGAGTCGGGATGGTGGGATGCGCACTGAAGAACCGGTGGAGACGGCCGAGGAGGAACCTGCCACAGAGGAGGAAGAATTCTAAAGAGAAAAATGAACTGAATATAATATCTAAACTCATATTTTCCTTTGTTGTTATCTTGCATTCATTTATATGTTGTTGTATATTTCCTAAATTTCCTTGTGTGTAATATGTACATATGTCTCATAATATATTTTATTAGATTTGTTGTAAATTTGTTTTGTATGTAAATGTGTTTCTCGAATAAATTTTTTGTAAAATATTTGGCAATCTTCAATATTTTCTTAATGATCGGTTGAGAATGGAAATTTTTAGGTGAAAGAATAAATTTTGTTATGAAATCCCTAATCACAGAAATCCTCTATTCTCAGCAATCCAAATGTCCAGAATTAAGCTTGGGGGAATAATTGTTCAAAAAAAAGATGAAATTCGCAGAATATGGGGAATTGTGGAGGATTGTGGATATATGGAATTGTGTACCTCCCCAATGTACTATGTCGATAACAGAAGTTTTGTCTGAGATCTCGTCTCCAACAAAATCGTGTCCGATTAACTCATCCAATCGTTAACTCATCCACACGGCCAAAAACGTTCAACTCATCTAAACGGCTGAAATTCTTTAACTCATCCACACGGCCAAAAACGATCAACTCATCCAATCGTTAACTCATCCAATCGTTAACTCATCTAAACGGCCAAAAACGTTCAACTCATCCAATCCTTAAAATATCGGGCCAGTTGAGTCCCTAGCCGGTTGAGTCGCAGCCGGTTGAGACTCAACTGCCCATGGACTCAACTGGCAATAGACTCAACCGGCCGTGGACTCAACTGGCAATGGACTCAACTGCCCATAGACTCAACTGGCAATGGACTCAACCGGCCGAGGACTCAACTGGCAATGGACTCAACCGGCCGTGGACTCAACTGGCAATGGACTCAACTGTCCAGGGACTCAACCGGCCAGGGACTCAACTGGCAATGGACTCAACTGTCCAGGGACTCAACCGGCCAGGGACTCTACTGACCAAGAACTCAACCGGCCAGGGACTCAACTGACTGGGACTCAACTGGCCCGATATTTTAAAAATTGGATGAGTTGAACGTTTTTGGCCGTTTAGATGAGTTAACGATTGGATGAGTTAACGATTGGATGAGTTGAACGTTTTTGGCCGTTTAGATGAGTTAACGATTGGATGAGTTAACGATTGGATGAGTTGTATAGGAGCCAACAAAATTGGGGAAATAAAATATGAAATGACAAAAATAATTTACCTACCCTTAATATTTAAATCTTTTAGTAAAAATAAAAAAAATTTTAAATTAATTCTGAATCTTAAATTCTCTCTTTTGAGTTTATTAATTAGTATTTTAAATTTAAATTTTTTTCTATTCTTTTTACAAAAACAAAAATTTTTTTTCTTCAATTTTTATTTAATCAGTTAACCAATTCTTATGCAAATTTAAAACAAATTTTTTTAATTTTTATTTCGAAAAAGCAACACACTAAATTTAAATAATTTTTATTCTTTTTCTTCTCTTCTCTATAAACAACTCAATTAGCTTTCTAAAAATTCTCTTTCCTTCAATTTTTCGCGCTCATTTAGTTTTACAATTTTTAAAAAGGCGAGAAAAGAATTTTTGTTGGCCAAAATGACTAAATAAATGATATTTTATTTAAGAAAAGAATTTTTATTTTTGGGGTTCCCTTAGGGGAAAATAAAAAAGAAAAAGAAAGTCGCGCGGCTTTAAATTTTAATAAATAGTCTAAATGCCTCCAAACAGATTTTCTTTTAATTTTTTCTAGGCAAAAAATAAAAAACGGTATAAATCGCTAGAAGTGCAATTAAAAATTATGCCGATAGCTAATTTTTATTTTTTGTTTTCCTTTAGGGAGAAAACTTGGAAATTTATTTGGGGGAATTTTGTAGATTATTTTAGCAAGTAAAGATTATCTAGTGTGTTTTCATATTTTTTATTGTTTTTATTTTTTAGGCACTTTTGAAAAAGAATTTTAATGATGATTAAATTGAGGGGAGGGTAGTTAATTGTTGAAAATTAGAAATTTAATTTTTTTGTTGACAAGCTCCTCATTAGTTTCCGTAATTGAAATTAGATTGATTATTTTTATTTTTTCAGAGGTGAGAATCATTTTAATAGATAAACCCTATAGGATTAACCTTTTTTAATTTGAAATAAGGTGTTTGTTAAAAGGAGAGGTTATTTAAAAATAATAAATAAACTTTATGGATGTATGTATTTACAAAAGAGGAGTCCGTCCGATTTTAGATTGACAGTTCAGGATATGTTTTTTAATTTTTAAAATATCTTAAAAAATAATTTTTTCTTTTCTTTTTTCCAAAAATTTATTTTTATTTTATTCCAACTTTTTTTTGCCAATATTTTATATTTAAAAACATTAACCAATCCAATAAACGCAATCCGAGCCAATTTTGTGGATTGAAAAAATTTGGAGGAAGGGAGGGGAGAGAAGGGGGAATATACGGAAGTGACATTATTGAGGGAAAAAGTAAAATAAAAGTCTAAAAATAACCAGAAAATAGCCACAATAATTTTAAATGAAAAAAGAAAATATTTTTTATATTAAAATTAATTAATCTCTTTTTTGCAATTGACATTTTTTACAAAAATATTTTTTTAATTATTTTAATTAAAATTTAAATATATTTATTGTCAAAAACAGATTAATTTATTTTATTAAAAATTTTTTTTGGAAAATTTAAAAAAAAAGTATTTTTTCCACTTCAATAAAATTAAAATTTTATTTTAATTTTTTCTCCCTTCTTTGTTTAAATATTCTTTTATTTTTTTGTAAATATTAAATAAAATATTTTCTCCTTAATTTGCATAATTATAACTTTTATTTTTTTCATAGAAAAATATTTTTTGAATATAAATACCAACTTTTTTTTGTTTTTATTTTTCATTATTTGCATAAATCTGATTTTATATTTAATTTTTTATATTAAAAAATTAATGTTAATTTATAAAAATTTAAATAAAAATATTTATTTCCTTTTATTTTTAAACAAATCCTCCTTTAATTTCCACAAATTCTTTTTTTGCAAAATTTCTTAAATAATTTTATAAAAATTACAGTTAAATTTAGCTTAAAGGGACTGAAGAAAATGTTCGATGCATTGAACAGTTGTTAGTACGAGCAGTGACATTTTAGTTAGGAACTAGTTAAATACTTATTATTTGTCTGTTTCGACTGCAGTATATGACGAAAAAACGGGTCGGGAACTAGACATAACTCTCCATGCCTAGTTTATCTACATATCCATTCCATAGTTTCATCCCGACCAAACTCCAAAAATTTTTTGAAAACCCCATACATACTAGTGATGTTCGGGTATCCCGATCCCGACTCCCGACTCGGGAAAATTTCCCGAGTTTTTGGCCTCCCGATCCCGATCCCGACTCCCGATAGCAATTCCCGACTAAGTCGGGAAATTTTTACACCCCTAAGAATGGCTTTTTTTGGCAAAATTTCATTTTTCAAAGGAAAAAAATTAAAGGGAAAAAATAAAAAAGGGAAAGTGAAAATAAAAAAAAAATAAAATATTTCAGTGGTTAGGTTGAGTGACTTCACTCACTTTGAATATCATGGAGACGGGTTCGAATCCCAGGTTGAAAATATGATTAAATGATTTTTCCTTCCAAAAATAAATGTTTTTTAACTTTGATTCTGATTTTAAAATTTTACAGTTATTATATTTTAATATTAGTAAACGTGAAAAAACTCTAGAAAAATTAATTTAGTCATGAATTTTCAAAAATTTTCGCCTGCGGCGCATAAAATGAAGAATATTTGGTTTCTTAGCCTTCAAACTTAAAAAAATTTTCGCCTGCGGCGCTGAGGGAGGAAAATTGTGACTTCTTGGTATTCCAAATTTAAAAAATTTTTGCTAATTGGCTTTCCAATTCTCAAAATTTTCGCCTCCGGCGGTAGATAAAGTAAGAAGTCGGGTTCTTAACCATCCAAACTTAAAAAAAATTTTCGCCTGCGGCGCAGATAGAGGATTTGAGATTAAGAGGGTTGTCAAAAGATTAAAAGTTAAAAAGTTCGATGGAATAGGTCAAGGGCGTATCGAGAAGGCTAGAGCCCACCCTCCCCTAGCCACGAAATTGGGGAAAGGGGGATGGGGACAAATATGGAGATCGAAAAAGTGAATTTTTTCGCCTACGACCTTCAAAAATTCTCAAAATTTTCGCCTGCGGCACTGAAAAAGAAGAGATCTGGTGGCTTATTTTTCCAAAATTTTCACCTGCGGCGCAAAAAATCGGAATTTTGGCGCCGAAGGCGCCAAAAACTTTTTTATTGTAAATTCCCGACTCCCGATCCCGACTCCCGAGGTCATTTCCCGACCCGACTCCCGTTTCCCGATTCCCGAGTTTTTTCTTCTCCCGAACATCACTAATACATACCCACATCTTCCAACATTCGAGTAATGGATTCTGTATTTTTAAATCAAAAAATTTAAAAATAAACAAAAATTTTTATTTGGGTTGCGTGCTTATTTCGCTTACTTTCTTCTCCTTTTTAAATCAACCAACCGCAAAATCTTTTCTTTTTCTCTGTTATTTTTAATGTTCCAATTTATTTAAAAATATTTTTAGTTTGGGAAAATCTTTTTTGAATTTTAAATTTAATTTTTGGACAGTTGAGACTTTATTTAAAAACTTTACTTCTCTCTTGGTTCCTAAACTTTTCAGAATTAACGAAAATTAAAGACCTACAAAACCCCCAACAATTTTTAATTTTTAATTAATTCAATTTTTACCTTTTTTATTTTTCTTTCATTCCCTGCGGGGAGTAACTAAATTCCGAATAGTTTTTTATCCAAATTACGTAATATCCACATTTTAAACAAAAAATATATTTTTTGTTTTGTCCTAAAGATTTTTTATATTTATTGTTTCCTCAAAAATAAATATACTTTTTAATATAAAAAAGAACGGAAGTTTGCATAATAATAAAAACAAACTATTTTTTTCTTTTCCAAATATTTTTGTTGGGAGAAAAGATACAAAACTTTTTTTCTTGTTGTAAAAGAAATTTTTTTTAATAAAAAAACAAAATTCCTTTTGTTTTCTAAATATAAATTTAACTACTCCTAAACATAAACTTTAATTTAATTTAAACCCTCAGAATCAAGTCCCATCCAATTTTTTGCTATTTTCTGAGATAATTTCGGCTGCTTTAATATAAATTAGCAATTTAGATTAATAAAAAAAATTTAATTTATTTAAATTATACCAAACATTCAGTAGCACCCTTAAAATAGAGATTAAATTGATATTAATCAGAAATATCGTTTATCGGGTTCCATGACTTTTGCGCCGAGAACATTTGCGCCGCGACTTTTGCGCCGCGACTTTTGCGCCGCGACTTATGCGCCGAGTGACTTTTGCGCCGGGGAACCTTTGCGCCGCGACTTTTGCGCCGGGCGACTTTTGCGCCGCCACTATCATTAAAAATATATCAATAACTACAGCCGGACCTCACTTTAGTAGGGTTGTCGGATAGTTGGAAATCTTCGGATATCCGGATCCGGTATCCGAACCGAAATTTTCGGATATCCGGCATTTTTCGGATCCGGATTTTTAAAATAATGGCGGCGCAAATGTCGCGGCGCATAAGTCGCCCGGCGCAAAAGTCGCAGCGCAAGAGTCGCGGCGCAAAAGTCACCCGGCGCAAAAGTCGCGGCGCATAAGTCGCGGCGCAAATGTTCTCGGCGCAAAAGTCGTGATACCGTTTATCGATACCGATAATAAATTTACTTCACAAAGTAACGTTAAATATTAAATAAGCTAATTAGTTATAATTATGCCCCTTAACTAAATTTAATTTTAATTAGACTCTAATAACCAAAACTATTTAATAACCCCTAAAAATCCCGGCTACCCTACAACTCATCGAATCCTTAACTCATCGATCCTTAACTCAGCGACACGGCCAAAAACGATCAACTCAGCGAACCTTAACTCATCGATCCTTAACTCATCGACACGGCCAAAAACCCTCAACTCATCGAAACGGCTGAAATACCTTAACTCAGCGACGCGGCCAAAAAAGCTCAACTCATCGAAACGGCTGAAACATCAATATTTTTATTTTATTCCTCCCTTATTTGTCAAAATCTACCGATATTGTCTCCAAATTAGTCATATGTATATTTATAATTTAAATTCGAATTTAAAATTTTACTAAATGGATGTACGGGAACCTCACTTTTTTTTGGTTAGTGCCGAAGGAAGCTGATTGTGTTCTGAAAATTCTTTTACAAAAATACAGAAAACCCCCAAAAATGACAGAAACAATGTGAATATTTACTTCAAAAAAATTTTAAATAAATTTGAATAGTTTCTGGCCGTGACGATGAGTTAAGGTATTTCAGCCGTTTCGATGAGTTGAGGGTTTTTGGCCGTGTCGATGAGTTAAGGATCGATGAGTTAAGGTTCGCTGAGTTGATCGTTTTTGGCCGTGTCGCTGAGTTAAGGAATTTCAGCCGTTTCGATGAGTTGAGGGTTTTTGGCCGTGTCGCTGAGTTAAGGATCGATGAGTTGAGCGGGCACGAAAATCCCCCTTTTTTCTCACATTGTTTGTATTACAACAAAAAATTATTTTAAGGGAATTTTATTAAGAAAACATATTTTTTATTGTTCTTCTTTTCTGTTTTGTTCAAGTTTATATTTAATTAAATGCACACTGGGAATATTTAATAAACCAGAAAATTATTAAATAATAGGGAAGAACAAACCAAGCACTTTTTTGGGGTAAAATAAAGAAAAAAGGCCATTCTAAGTCGGCCGGAAAAATCTGTTCCCCCCTCTTGAAAACTCTTCTCATATTTTTATTTTTTTCTTCTTCTTCTCTTATTTCAATTTTTATAATTAAATTAATTTAAATAAAATTATTTTTCGTTTCATTATAAATTTTAACCCAAAATATCAAAGTAATTTGGGTTATTATTGATTTACTAATTTAAACAAAAATATTCCAAACTTTTGCACCTTACTGTATGTATGTTAAGTGTGATAAGTGAAAAATTGGCTATTTATTAATTATGGAATCTAAAATCATTTTATAGAGTTTTTATTTATTTTCTGGCAAATATTGCCCGCAAATATTTCTTTTTATTTTCTTGTCCATTTGAATTTTAAAAAGAACTTTTTTAATATTAAATATTTAATTTATCAAAAAACTTCCAAAAAATAATTCCTTCTCTAGATATATTTAAATTTTGCCTAACAGACAGACAAAATTTGCGGACTGGCATTTTAATATATAAAAAATAATCCAAAAAAAACTTTTTTCCTCTTTTAATCATTTTTATTGCCTTCCTTCCTTCCTTTTTTGACCATTAATCAATCCTTTTTTGTAGAAAAATATTTTTTGGTTTGGCGCACGCATTTACTTTAATGCTACTTTTTTTGGTCTTTCCCTCAGGCCAATCAACTCTTTAAAAAATTTATTTATTTTAATATTTCTTTCAATCATTTAGACTTTCCTCTTATTTTCCTCCAATCTTTCTTTTTAATCCTCTAAAAATATTCCTTCTTTAATGCGTGGCAGGTTAATCCTCTATGACGGAAGTGTCCAATGTCCATCGACACCACCCTCATTTCTTCTTATATTTTTCATCACTCTTCCAACTTTTTAGAACCTTCAAGATCAAAAATAATATTTTTATTTTTCTTAAAAAATATTTATTTTTTTTTATTCCACCACAAATCTCGAACATTTCTTTAAATTAATTTTTCTTATTAATGCCACCTAGGTATATTTTTTGTGAAATCACAATTTTTTATTTCATCTTTTAATCCACTAAAATGTTCAATAGTATTTTAATTTAGAATTTCTCTTTATTTCTCTTTTACTTCCTTTCTACTTTTTTTTAATTTTCAAAACCTTTAATTAATATTTTAAATTCAACTTAGAAATTTTTTATTTTTTACTTATAAATTCCAGACTCTAACAGCCCTTTTCCTCTTATTTTCAGTTTTTTCAGAGGATAATAATAAAAATATTTTTGGATGGCATTTTTAAAAGCTGCGCGCTTTTTCCCCTTTCCTTCTTTTCTTCTTCTCGTTTTACAACAGTTTAAGGATTGTTTGATTGAGGGGGGGAGGGACGTTGTTTAGGGAAAAATTAATTATTGTTTTTAGGGGAAAACAGGTGGGCAGAAATTGAGTATATATATATATATATATATTTATTTATTTATTTTTAAATGCCATTCTCTATCTTTTAAATATTTTTGTGAACACACTTGCTCAATAAAAATATTTAAATAAAAATAAATAAACTTTAATGACCTAAAAATATAAAAAGGAAGAGTTAAAAACAAGTTTTTATATAAACAGTAGTAATTATTAAAGTAAATGATCCTTAAATAATTTATAAAAAAAAAGGGGAGAGGAAATAAATAATAATTATTATTATTATTATTAGAGACCGGAATTTAGTGGTCGTTCGGTAATATCGGTATCGATATAGAAAAATATCGACATCGATATATCGTATGATCCGGTCTCTAATTATTATACTCTCAGTTTTTTTAAAATTGTTTTTATTTTTTAAATTTTTTTCATTTAATTTCTCTCTTTTTTTTTCTCCATTAAATAACACAAAATATCTATTTATTAATTGACCTTTAAAATACTGGAATTATTTATAAATTCATTTTTATTTATTTGAAAGCAATCGGTCTCTCCCTCATCATCTTTCATTTCATTTCCTCTTTTTTAGGCAATTCGCGGCATATTCTCCTCTTTTTTCTTATTTTTATATAAAAAATTTCGCCGGAAGTTGCAATGACACTTTTTTGGACTTTCGTTTTTCTCTACCTCTCTATACTAAGAAACCTGAATTTTTAAAGGTTATTTGAGTCTGAATCTCTAATGTCTTTTAAAGTACACCCTTGGGGTGAGAACAAAGTCAGGTTACCTTAAATTGGGGGTATTGTGCATAGGAAGCTTCCTCTATTCAGTGGCCAATGAAATTAAGAAAAACGTATCTTAAATTGCGATATATCTAGGCTTTGTATTATTTTACAGGGAAGGGCCGACTGTATATAAAATGGAGGACTAATTGGCAAGTTTTGTTATTGTTGACAACTAAATTTTACGACTAAAATTTTTCTAACAAAGGGGCTAGTTGAATCTTTCCTGTGTTCACAATTTAATGCAAAATTTTTATTAAATTTTATTTTCTTTAAAAATACCACCCACACTTTTCTCTATAAACTTAAAACAAGGTCATTATACTCTTTCCATATTTTTATATCCACTAGCCCCCCCCCCATTTTTGTATTTGTTTGCTTTATTGTCACGCATTTAAGTATATTTATATACGAATTATTCTTCACCTTTTTTAAGAACACTCTTCCCCCCCCCCCCTGTCCACTTTGCTTTGTTTTCCCCTTTCCGTTCTGATGTTTTTATTTTTTCTGATATTTTTTTATTTAGTTTTTAACCCTCTCATTGTCAGCCTAAAAAATGCAAATGAGGGGAAAGCTTCCAACAAAATAAAGTAAAAGAATTACATAAATATCAAAATGACAATTGATCCCAAACAATGAAGTTAAATTAAATAAAGGTACTATTTATTCTAATTGAATGGCTGCCATTCTATTTTTCAATATCCCAAAAGGGCCATTTAATTGAAGGTGACATTCAATTGGAAAGGCCTAAATAAGGTATTTTTGAGCTCTTATAAGTTCTATGTCTATTTTATCCCTTTTAATAGAAATTTTTTTAATTTTTAAATTTTATTTTTAACAATTGAAAATGAGAGCTAGAAAATGGTGCCAGATTTATTTTTCCTTTTTTTTATTAAAAACGAATTTATTTATTATTTAACCAACTTTACGCCCTATTACCCTTTCTAATAAACGCTAAGAAGACCCATAATTCTTTTTTATATGTAGGAGAGAATTTTTAACCAAAAAATATATATTTTTAAATAAATGTTCAAACATGAAATTAAGGGAAGTTTTTTGAATTTTCTTCTTTTTATTTTAAATTTTTGTCGAAGCTAATAAAAATAAATACTAACTTTAATAATTAAAGAAGGCAGGGTAGTTTACTGCAACAATTAAAATTTAAAAATAATATAGAAATTTGATTTTGTTATTAATAGACGCGGCCTGCGGCCCTGAAGGTTTTAATTTTAGGATATCGAATTATGCAAAATTTTCTTGATCCGAGCCTGCCAAGGATATTTACTTAATACTTCCACTCCCTTTTAAATATTTAAAAATTTTATTTTTATTAATATTTATTAAATAATTTTTAGATTAATTATTAGCCCCATTTTGTCTTTCAAAAATGCCTAAAATTACTAATAATAATTATTTTATTTTTCCTTCTTTCCTTCCATTTATTTTATTTTTAACAACAACAATATCATCATTATTATTATTCCCTTTATTGCCAGTTAATGGATTTGAAGCTATTCCTTTTTTACAAATTAATTATAATTTTTATATCCGTTTGGCACAATGTGAGGCTAAATGTTTAGAAAAAGTAAGGAAAAATAAATAAATATTTTTTTACTCCACTCCTTTATAAGCTTTGTTTTAATGTTAATATTTGGGCAACCGATCTTAGGAAATATTTTTTAAGGTGTAGGGACTAGTGCTTCGCATTTTGTACAAAAATTCTTACTCATACATGTACGAGCAAATCCGAAATTGCGAAGCACTGGTAGGATAGAGATAGAGATCTTTGGATTAATTAACAGATTTCCCTTCTCTTTTTTCTGCTTATTTGTACATACATAGTAAGGCTTTTTATTACTCCCACTGTAGTACGTTTTCTAGAAGTTGATATTGAATTTGTGATACTATTTTATTTCCTTAAATTTTTTGACAACCTTCCTCCTTTTTAAAAAAAATTAATAATTAAATTTACTTTTTATTTTTAGTTTTCTTCATTAAATAAAAGAATTATTATTGCTCCAACAGACAGTCAGTCAATAACGGATAAACAATTTAATCAACAAATGGCAATTGGATCGTCTTTAATGCTTGAAAATATTGTAAGGAGAAGAAGAAATTTTAGCAAAAGAATCTTTTTAATTTTTAGTGTAAACAAGGTTGTCTCGATTCTGATTCCCCTCCACCCCCTCCTCCCCAATCTCCATCAACATTTCAACAACAACAATTAGATACTCAACCAACAAATGCCTTTGTTTTAGGCCAACAATTTTTTAAACAATCTTTAAATAAAAATTCTCCTCCTCCTCCTCCTCCTCCTCCCTTTTCTTCAATTATTAGACCTTTATGTGTCCAAAAAATGTCTTCTTCTTCAATTCCTTCCTCTCAAAATACTTTTTCTCTTCATCAAGAAAAATTTGAAACTTTTTTAATTTATGAAGATTTAAATGAGAAAATTAAAAAAGAAAATTTACGTTTTGTGGTTTGTTGGAGAAGTAAAAAGCTTTTAATTAAAGATGAGGAACAAAAGGAGGAAGAGCCTCAATGGATTACTGCATCTGTGAGTTTAGGAAAATTTGAGGCTATAATTAATTTTGGTTAGGATATTAGGGTATCCCGGAATCCAAATGAATTTGACTAAAGTGCAAATTATTTTTATCTGAGTAAAATCAAACTGGGGTAGTCTAGGGAAATTGGACTGTCCGGTCAGACATGAGCACGGATCCAGAAGAAAATTGCCTTAAATTATTTCTAATTATTAGATTGAGTCTTCACAACGTTTCAAAGTCTCATCACTTCGCCCGGGCCTTCTCTACCAATTTAAAGTTCAAGCAGTTTCTCCTATTGGAATTCAAGTTCCAGAAGCTTTTTCTGATTGGATTGATTTCAATTCTCTTATTTATGGAAGTGGAATTAATACAAAATCTCTTCAATTTTATTCTCAATTTAATTCTGATTATGGTGTGGCTGCTTGGGTTAGTTGGCGGTTAAACGGAGTCAAAAAATTGGAAAATGGGGAAAATGGTAGGACAACATTAAAATTTGTGGAGAACTTCTAGACTCCTCTAAGTTATTACACCCTTCGGTTATCACACCCACACCGTTCGGATACCTGTGAGCTTGATAAGGTGAAAACTGGGAGATTGAGGTGACAATTAGGAATGCTGACAAGTTGATATAAGTGTGGAAAAGGATAATAGAGAGAATCTAATCTTAATTATTTATTAACATTTTCCCCTTCAAATAGCAGTCATTCAAACAACTAAACCAATTTTAAATGCTCGTCTTCGCCGACATTTAATTCTTCAAAATGAGGACTTTAATAACACAAACAATTTAAATATTAAAAACAAAACAATTAGTAAATCAGAAGAATTATTTACTGAAAAGCAAAAATCTTCTTTTGTCGTCTTCCCTTCTTGTAAATTACAAATTGAATGGGCAAATAAAAGTAGCAGAGCTAGTGATAAATTTGAATTGGTTAGAGAGAAGGGGGGGGGGGGGGGATTTTATAAAAATATTTTTAAAAAATTGAAAAGAGATTAATTTCAAATTAATTGGTTTAACAAATATAAAGTCACATATAATTGTTTAAAAAATAAATTATCAATTAATTGATTCCCAAACAATTTGTATTTTTAATCAAAACTTCAAAAACATTTTTGACACCCCATATTTATACTCTCCAGTAGACAAAAAATCTAAGACCAAAATAAAATGAAATTTAAGACACTAAAACGTCTTGTGAGTATTTTTCCTTTCTCTAATTATCTTTTAAGGATGGCTCTGATGGATATCTCCTCACCAATTTAGCATTCAATTCAGAATATTGGGTTAATATTAGACCAGAATATAATAATAGCTATAATATAGAAGAAGAAGAATTAACTACAACACTTTTTGAAGGAAATTTTCTTTCAATGAAATGTTTACAAGTTTATGGTTTTGGAAGTTTGGAATGCAGTAAATTAACTTTTAATTTTTTAAAGACTCTCTTTACTTGTTCACTTTTTCTGACAGGGATAATTGAGATATTGGAATAAGTTATGGAGAAATAATTAAGATAACAGCAGTCTCGATTGCTCTGATTTACTCCATTATATTTACTTTAAATTTTATTCTCACACCGAC
Source organism: Meloidogyne arenaria (assembly GCA_036172955.1). Classification (NCBI taxonomy): domain Eukaryota; kingdom Metazoa; phylum Nematoda; class Chromadorea; order Rhabditida; family Meloidogynidae; genus Meloidogyne; species Meloidogyne arenaria. The sequence goes on from JARQAB010000010.1 coordinate 1,197,976, forward strand.
ATGCCATTTCCTTCGGGGTTGGATTAGGACAGAGTCAACTTTATCTATTTGATGTATTTATCAGGATTTATATTAAAGAGGATCGAAATTAAAGATTAAAGAGAATCTCGATCAGAAATTTTCTTAAATTTCCCCCTCTTTTACAGAACCAGAACCAATTCAAAAATTATCAATATTTCCATTTCCAACAAACAACACAGCTTTGGTTAACTGGGAAAGACCTTTAGCTATAACAAATGTTTTGCTATATGAATTAAATATTGAACCAATAATTAGAAGTGGAGATGATTTAAATATTAAAGAAAAATGTAAAACAGAAAATGGATTAAATACTAAAATTGTTTCTGCTGTAAGTTTTTAAAGAAATTTAAAGAAAATATTTATTTTTAGCAAGCTAATTTTACTTGGATATCTTTACCTCATGAAGCTATTTGTGAATTTGAAATCAGACATACGGTAATAAATTAATTTTTATGTTAGTTAGTTAATGATAATTATCCTCGCATAAACCGTTACCTTAAGGATCTGTTTTGTTTTAAATGATTATAGGTAATTGGACCGAGATCTCGAACCAAAATCTCGGCTGGAGAGGTTTTTCGGAAAGGCAGCGCCACGGGGGAATTTTCAAAAAACTCATTGTATTCCACAATCCAATCTCTGATTCAACAAACTTTAATTCCGATTTCTGATTGTGTTCTTTACTTTAAATATACATCACCTTTCCATCTGAATAGTCTCAATTCTTTTGTAAAATATTTAAAAAAATCCTTTAATTTTCAAAGCTTTATGATCTACTTGGAAGAGAAGCAACAGCCCATCTTCGTTTCATCTTTACCCCTTCTTCCACTTCAGAACCTTCTTCAACCGACACACAATATTCTCTTGCTTTTCGTCAATTTATTTCTCAATTAGATATTTCTGTTTTGGCACTTGTTTGTGTTATTGTTTTGGTGCCAATAACTGCATTAATTGCTTTAATATGTACAATCTCTAGAAGAGATACAAGACAGAAAACAAAAAAGAGGACGAACAAAAAACCTTTATCTGCTGAAAAGCATAATAAAATAATTAAAAAGACAAAAATGCAGAAGAATAATATTCAGAGGTAGAATTTTTGTAATAAAAGGGAATGGATGAATAATTTTTTTAAATGAGAGCTTAACGAAACTAATTTTGAGTAAGACATGGAGAAATGGTTCTTGCTTTTCGTCAATTATTATTCAAATACAAAATTATTATTCAAATACAATTTGTTAGGGTATTTTAGTATCTCCATATCCCGTTTGAAAAATCAGTCATTTTATCAGAAATTATTTTCCGGGATTAAATTATTTTCGTGATAGTTCTTTACTTCTCTGCACTCGGAAGGACGAGCTCATTAAAATAAAGGACTGGTCGCAATTATGGGATGAGATATAAATCCCTGATCATAGGGATTTTGTTAGGGTATTTTAGTATTTTTTTAAATTTCTAAGGCCAGCAATAGTCAATGATTCAAAACAAAATTATTATTCAAATACAAATATTAATTCAGTAATTATTACTTCATTAGAAGACAAATATTTAAATAATTCAAATAAGCAAATTTCTTCTTCAAATAAATTAAATACTTCTCCACAATCTTCTTCTTGTGTTTCTGCTGGTACGGAAACTACAATTACTCTTTTACCTCTGAAAGGGGAAAACGGAGAAATTAATAATAATTGTGGTGATATTAGGGTGAAATAGACAAATAATTTAAAAAATAATTTTTAAAAATAATTTTTAGTTAAATAATTCCTTTGGAAATACTGCTTGGACAGGACAAAATAGAAGAGTGAAAATAGAAATGCCGTTGATCTTAAATTAATTCTTTTTTTTTTAAATTGACTTAAAATATTAAACTACTAGATGTACACCCTTATACAGACTATACTTGCATTCTTGTTGAGCTTACACTATACTCTATATATATAATTACCCCTCAATTATTCCAGATTTTTACGATCTCTAATATATCCTCATTTTTGCCTTTCATTAAAATTAAATATTTTTTAATAAAATTATTTTTGTTTTCAATTTAAATGAAAGTTTTTTGAAGTTTAAGAAGATTTATTGCTGTTAAATATTTTTTTAAATATTAAATTATTTCTCCGAAAGAAACTCAAAGAATCCGGTCCATAAAAATACATTTTAGCTATTATGGTGAGTTGTGAAGAAGCTTGTAAATTATTTAAAATTATAGTAAAGATTTCCCTAATCTCAAATAAAAAAATGTTCTTTTCTTTAAGATTTCTGAATATTTAAATAATTCTGGGTTCCATTATTAATAATTAATTGTAATGTTTTGCCTTTTAATATATTTCTTTTTCTTCTTTTTTTAAACCCAAAAAGTCCAGAGAATGGACAACATGGGGCAATGATGGGCATTGGTGGCGCTGCATAAAGTCCTGTTGCGAAGTCTATAAAAATTAACGGTAAAATTTTAATTCTAGAAACTGTCCTAATTTTATCACTTTAAAAAATAAAATTTACTTGTAGAATAAGGATAAGCACCAATAATTGGTGCAGAATAAGCAGGATAACCTCCAATTCCAAAATTCCAATCACTAGCACCAAACATTCCCCCTCCTCCTCCACCACCCCATCCACACCCAAAACTTCCAAATCCTCCCCAAGGATTTATACCACAACCACCAATCCCTCCACCAAAACAAGCAGAAGATTCAGGAAATGAATGTAGGAAAGAACAACAAAAAATTGGAAATAATAAAAATGTTTTAAAATTCATTGTCTTTATTGATTTATTTTAAAATAAATTATTTTAGAGAGAATAAATTTTAATGGCCAAACATTTTTAAAATAAAAATCTAGTTTTTTCCTTTCCAGATCAACTTTTCTTTCTCTTTCAAATGAAAGTATTTGTAAATAAATATCCGCTTATTTGTAAATGTTCTATTTATGGACATTATATAGATGTCCCAAAAAGAATGAGCCCTTTATGGATAATGCAAATAATTTACTATAACAAAAAAACAAAAAACAATCAAGAAACGATTTATTGCCCATTATTATCTTTTACTTATTGCCATTCTCTGGGCAGCTTTTGAATTCCTCCTTGATAAGAAGTTGTAGCTGATTTTGCCTCTAGAATATCAGTTACCCAATTTTTGATTTGCGTATCATTTTGGAACCGAACTTCACGTAAATGATTTTTCATAGAAAGGAATAAGTGATAATTAGATGGCCAAATGTCCGGTGAGTAAGGTGGATGTGGTAGAATTTCCCATCCGAGTGTTTCAGTTCGGATGGGAACCGAGTTGCATTTGCACGGTGTGGAAGCGCGTTGTTCTGATGGAAAATACCTGGCCTTGACGCCGTCCCTAAACTGTGAAACCATCAATGGCAACTTGAACGCGGTCCAGGATTGTACGATAGAGATCTTCATTAAGTCCAGTGCCCCTAGGAATTAATTCCCAGTGTACAATTCCAAATCTAGAACATAACAAAGGGCTCATTCTTTTTGGGTCAACCCATTATTTTTACCGTTTTCCTTAGCTATGATCCTCAATAGATCTTTGCTTTGATCATCGATAGATCTCTTCTAGTAGCTTATATTTTTCCGGTCTATCTTTGCTTTGATCCTCGATAGATCTCTTCTAGTAGCTTATATTTTTCCGGTCTATCTTTGCTTTGATCCTCGATAGATCTCTTCTAGTAGCTTATATTTTTCCGGTCTATCTTTGCTTTGATCCTCGATAGATCTCTTCTAGTAGCTTATATTTTTCCGGTCTATCTTTGCTTTGGATAAACATTCCCCCTCCTCCTCCACCACCCCATCCACACCCAAAACTTCCAAATCCTCCCCAAGGATTTATACCACAACCACCAATCCCTCCACCAAAACAAGCAGAAGATTCAGGAAATGAATGTAGGAAAGAACAACAAAAAATTGGAAATAATAAAAATGTTTTAAAATTCATTGTCTTTATTGATTCATTTTAAAATAAATTATTTTAGAGAGAATAAATTTTAATGGCCAAACATTTTTAAAATAAAAATCTAGTTTTTTCCTTTCCAGATCAACTTTTCTTTCTCTTTCAAATGAAAGTATTTGTAAATAAATATCCGCTTATTTGTAAATGTTCTATTTATGGACATTATATAGTAGAGCGTTTTTACAATCATGTCGAGAAAATCTTTTAGCTTATATTTTTACCGTTTTCCTTAGCTATGATCCTCAATAGATCCTCCTCTGTTAGCTTATAGAAAATGTATATTTAGCAATAATAAAAACGCCGTCTCAAAATAACAATAGTTATTAAGTATTTACAAAATGTCGGTTTAAATTATCTAAAATATCAAACTACTCCACTAAACTTACTTACTTTATTTAAATTTATAGAACATTTAATTTTGCAATCTTTATAGTTGCAAATTACAAAACAATATATTTAGATTATAATAACAATTTTTTATATATTTTTATATCCTTTCATCCCATTACATTTCTTATCTCAAATGAACGAAGAATTCTCTCTATATCCAAACAACATTAGAAGAGGAATATGAATTCCAATGTACTTGAACACACAACAGAACAAATCGAAATACAAAGTCTGAAAAATAAAAAGTAATTGGTTTGTGAAAGAAACAAAACTGGGGACAATTCACAGAAGAGTGTTAATCTTCAAAATCCTTCTTTTTCCTTCCCGTTTCAGAAATTTCCCCAATTTTCGGCGAATTGTCCTTTTAAATTGTCCACAAAAACTCACCACCAACTGGTCGTTCACACAATGATTGATATAATATTGAAGGAATAACAAAGTGCCCAACGAATCAAGTATTAACGCCAACAAAAAGACAACTTTAATCCCTTCATGGTATACCATACATCCAATCAAAATATTCATAACCAGACCGATTCCAACCGAAATTGACAGAAACACATGACGAGGGGTACTCAGACGAGGTGAGAAAGAATAAGATACGATGGTAATTGATGCTGGTAGTATGAAGGGCAAAGGCTAAAAATTTTTTAGAAATTAAGTCACCAAGCTTTAATCAAAAGAAACCCACCATGTTGAGGTACAAATCTGGAAACAAATGCCCCATCATAATTCCCTCGGCAATAGCATAATAGAGCATAACAAAACGATTTTCCAAATCAACTCCCGTCTTAATTTTCCCATATGTGACAACTGGTCCCAAGAAAGCCAAGAGTGCAACTTGCCCAGAGGTGCTGAAGATATTGATGAAAGGTCGTAGAAGTCCAGAAAGGCATTGAAAGGAGATCCAATAAGCAAACATGACAATTGTCAGCCAAGAAAAGGATTGCACAAGAAACAAGTCTGCCACACAAATGCTTGTCTTAAAAATTAAAAATATTTTTTAGAGGTCGGCCGAAAAGTAGAAAAATTTCCCCAACCATATCCTTGACAGGTTGAACAACGCCAATCGCTGAACGAGTTTCTGGATTACTCTCCGCTGCTTTCAACAGTACACTATTTTCGAACACAGTCTGTTTGAATTTTCGAGAACGGGCATGAAGTTTGTCTCTTGTTTGGATGTAACGTGCCTTAAAAGCAAAAAATGTAAAAAAAACTATAAAATTTTTTTATAAACACACCGAGAATTCATTTTGATATTGAGACAAGAGTTGACCAAGAGGAATTGTCTCAGCACTCATTTTAGAAAAAATAGATTATGATAGGAATAGTAGATGCTGAAAGAAGAAGGAAGGAATTTTAAAAAAGTTTTTAAAAAATCAAGCTTTTATATATTAATTTTATATATTAATAGAAGAGATCTTGAATTTAGCTGTTTAAATCTCCATATTTTCTTAAAGCAACAAACATAAAAATCTTCAGAAAAACATTTTATAAATGTTTAATTATCAAAATAAATAAACATTTATGTTTTTATTTTTCAAGAATTTTCCAAAAACACGTTAAATTTTCCTTACAATCTTCTAATCTCTACATCATTTTAATACATAATTTCATTCCAGAATTCTGTAGCCACCCCCCCCCTCCACTCAACAATCTTTATAATTCCTTTCAATTCATCTCTCACCGTCATGAAAAATATCGGGAAATCCTTTCTTATGTCAGAATAATTTAAACAAATTAACACAGTTAAAAATTGAAAAAAAATATGTATATATTTTTTGAAATATATATTTTTATTCTAGACGAAGGCGTCGAAACATTGGAAGAGCCACTGACTGAAATTGAAGAATAATGAAGATTTAAATAAAATTTTAATTCTCTTACTTGTTCCTGAACGTGTCGACCTTGCAGAATCTGTATGCAGACTCTAGAGAAAATTACTAGAGAAAATACGGTAAGTGTTACATTACAATGAGTGTTGTCAACATGAATTTTTTCAACTTCTTTCCTTCAATTTTTAAATCCAACGATCTCTTTAATCGACCCCAGCAGTGAATATTTAAATTTTTATGATACAATAAATTAATATAAAAGCCTGATTTTTTTTAATTTTTAAAATTCCTTCTTTATTCTTTCATCGTCTTCTATTCCTATTCAGATGTCTACAAATCTCCATAATATTGTATGTTTAATTTAGAAAATTTTTAATTAAAAAAACCGGTTTTAGGTAATTACTGCAAAAAGAATGATTGAACAACGGAAAACGCCAGATGAAGTTCATGAATATTTGGAAGAATGTTTGGCTAATGTGACTAAAGCTGACCAAGGATTTTATTTAGAAATTGGAAAACTTTACCTGCTCTTGTCCTTAAACAAAAGTTTCGAGAATCGTCGTAATTTTCTGGAAAAAGCCTTAGCTTTTTGTGATAGAGCATTGGAGTATATTGATACGGCAGATGTGTTGGCTTTAAAGTAAATTCAGTTTAAGCTTATTAACAATTTTCAAAAAAAATTTTCTTGATCACAACTGAGAATCGATACAGAAGCGTAGATTCTTGTGTTATCTGACTCGTTTCGACGATCTTTTTCGAATAACAAAAAGTTTAAAAAATTGAGTTTTTTGGACACAAATATTTTTTTACTTTTTAGATGTCGCTTATTGGGTTATCTGCTTGGTTGTGTACATTCTGAATTAAAGTTAAGGGAGAGAGTTCGAAAGATGTATGAGATACATGTGAGTTTGCTTATTTTGATCTTTTCCTCATTTTAAAATTCAGAGAATTTTGACCAAACTTGAAAGCAAGGATTCCAATCATCAAGAAATACCGCTAATTAGAGGGCTGATGTTTTTTCATATCTCTGAACTTCCCAAGGACCATCTCTTCAACGAACTTGAGAAGATCTCCGGACTTGATCGAGAGAAGGTGAATGTTTAAATTTGTTGCTTAAATCTCTAACCCCCGTCTTTTAGTTGTTCTACATCTTCTGTGGCTTTTTCTCCGTCTACATGATAGCTGGCCCTGGCTGTGGTGTTGTCTGCAATCTGATTGGTTTTGGCTATCCAGCGTACTGTTCGGTTAAGGCGATTCGGACTGATACCAAAGGTTTCGACTGATTCAAACCCAAAAATTATTTAAAAAATGTCCCTTTTCTTTTCAGATGACGACACTCAGTGGCTCATCTACTGGACGACGTTCGCTGCCTTCTCTATGTGGACTTCTTTGCTGAGTCCATATCTTTGCTGAGTCCGGCTCATCCCTGTCGATATTGTTGCTATTTTTGTTGTATTGTTTGTTATATTGTTGCTATTTATTATTGCTATTCTTTTGCTAATTGTTTTTCTGTGGTCAATAAAACTATAATCTGAATTTTATGTACGTATTTAGAAAAGACTTACGTATTCTTTAGATGTTTTGAGTTATCATAATTTTTTAAATTCAGTAGAATAATTAAACGAAAAATTTCAGAAAATAGCAGATTCTGAAATAATTCTAGAACTTCTTGTAATCCATTATTTTGCAATTCATCATGTTCCAGTGAAAATAAATTTGAATCTTTCCTTTTCGGTATACTAGCAAAATATATAAGTATGTAGGTATACTGACAAAGGGAGTATAAAAGCTTCCAGGATTTGTCTAATTTATCTTCTCTTCAATGAATCAACTACATCAAAACCAACAAAAAACAACACCAACGACAATGGCTGATCCATCTCAACCACCTGCTGCTGTCGCTCCTCTACCGGCCACCGCACGTACATTTTCTGTGGCGCCCAAGAGAGGGGCTAGGGCCGTGCCAAGTTCAAGTTCCGGTGCTCGTCTTAGTGTTCGCGAGACAGAAGTCAAAAGCCTCACAGATGTTCGACCAGCAGTGATTAAATGGCTTCTCAGCCAGGACCATCTCTTCAACGAACTTGAGAAGATCTCCGGACTTGATCGAGAGAAGGTGAATGTTTAAATTTGTTGCTTAAATCTCTAACCCCCGTCTTTTAGTTGTTCTACATCTTCTGTGGCTTTTTCTCCGTCTACATGATAGCTGGCCCTGGCTGTGGTGTTGTCTGCAATCTGATTGGTTTTGGCTATCCAGCGTACTGTTCGGTTAAGGCGATTCGGACTGATACCAAAGGTTTCGACTGATTCAAACCCAAAAATTATTTAAAAAATGTCCCTTTTCTTTTCAGATGACGACACTCAGTGGCTCATCTACTGGACGACGTTCGCTGCCTTCTCTATGTGGACTTCTTTGCTGAGTCCATATCTTTGCTGAGTCCGGCTCATCCCTGTCGATATTGTTGCTATTTTTGTTGTATTGTTTGTTATATTGTTGCTATTTATTATTGCTATTCTTTTGCTAATTGTTTTTCTGTGGTCAATAAAACTATAATCTGAATTTTATGTACGTATTTAGAAAAGACTTACGTATTCTTTAGATGTTTTGAGTTATCATAATTTTTTAAATTCAGTAGAATAATTAAACGAAAAATTTCAGAAAATAGCAGATTCTGAAATAATTCTAGAACTTCTTGTAATCCATTATTTTGCAATTCATCATGTTCCAGTGAAAATAAATTTGAATCTTTCCTTTTCGGTATACTAGCAAAATATATAAGTATGTAGGTATACTGACAAAGGGAGTATAAAAGCTTCCAGGATTTGTCTAATTTATCTTCTCTTCAATAAATCAACTACATCAAAACCAACAAAAAACAACACCAACGACAATGGCTGATCCATCTCAACCACCTGCTGCTGTCGCTCCTCTACCGGCCACCGCACGTACATTTTCTGTGGCGCCCAAGAGAGGGGCTAGGGCCGTGCCAAGTTCAAGTTCCGGTGCTCGTCTTAGTGTTCGCGAGACAGAAGTCAAAAGCCTCACAGATGTTCGACCAGCAGTGATTAAATGGCTTCTCAGCCAGGACCATCTCTTCAACGAACTTGAGAAGATCTCCGGACTTGATCGAGAGAAGGTGAATGTTTAAATTTGTTGTTTAAATCTTTAATCCCCGTCTTTTAGTTGTTCTACATCTTCTGTGGCTTTTTCTCCGTCTACATGATCGCTGGCCCTGGCTGTGGTGTTGTCTGCAATCTGATTGGTTTTGGCTATCCAGCGTACTGTTCGGTTAAGGCGATTCGGACTGATACCAAAGGTTTCGACTGATTCAAACCCAAAAATTATTTGAAAAATATCCCTTTTCTTTTCAGATGATGACACTCAGTGGCTCATCTACTGGACGACGTTCGCTGCCTTCTCTATTGTGGACTTCTTTGCCGAAGCTATATATAAATGGTTCCCGCTCTACTGGCTCGCAAAAATCATCTTTCTGCTATACCTGGCTCTGCCACAAACCCAAGGGGCGCACAATCTGTATGTCCAGTATGTGGATCCATTGTTCGACAAAATGAATATGTGAGGAATTTTTTTATTATAAAGAAATGCTCCTATTTTTATTATTTTTTTCTCCAGGATTGCCAAAGAACAGATGAAAGGATGAATAAAAATTCTGTTGGAAAATCTGAGGGAGATGACTATAAATAAATAAATTGTGGGTAGAAATTGTGTTGATAATATGCTTGTATGTGTATTTTTCTCTGTTAATAAAAATAATGTTGATAAATATTTAGACCTTCGCCTAGATAAATGAAAAAATGCTTTCATGTTTTTATCTTGATTTGATAAAATCACTTTTTTCCAGGATTGCCGTTCCTTTAAAAATTATTCTTTTAATTTCTTTGACAATTTTTTTTCATTCTTTCCCAATTTTTCACATTTCTTCTTTATTCCTTTCCATCTTTAGTACCCCTAAATCTCCTTCAAATTACCTTAACTCTTGATATCCCTAATATTTATATGGAGGCCGAAACTTTACTTTCTTTTTTCTTAGAGTTTTAGCCGATAGCCTAAACATTCTTCTCTAAAGTACTCGTTAAAAAGTCACGGAAAGTTTAAAAATATATTTTGTAGTTAGTATACTTTAACAATTAAATACATATTTTATTAAAAATAATTAGGCAAAAAAGAGGTTTTTATTCAAGCATAAAAATTGTTAAGTAAAGTACGGTGGTTTTAAATTGTATTTAGTAATTTTTTAAAATTTAATTGGGGGAAAATTGCGTGATTTTTAATGACACAAATTTATATTAAAAATATTTTTGTGAATTTTTTTTTTGCGATTAAGCAGAAAAATTATTTCCTTGTCTAACAGGTGCCACCATAGTTGTCTGTAATGTTTGTACTGTTGTTTTCCTTCTAGTTAAACTTTCCAACCATTTTGGACAAAAATCTTTTAGAATTTGTTGACGGAAAGTGCCAGAAGCCCAAAACAATAACCAACTAGGCATTACAACAGACCCAACATCCATCGTCCACGGATATTGGGTATAGACTGCAGAAATTAAGTCAAAGTTGTTGGAGTTTACAACCAAATACGTTAACACCTAAAAAATTAAAAATTCAAAAATTTCCATATTTCAAAACGTCCAATATCCAAAAAAATATTTCAAAAAATGTCTACTTGTTCAAAAGCCATAACTGCATGTCCCACAAATGTCAAAATAGCATATAATAACAATTTATATTCCGTCTTTTCTCGAAGTAATTGTTGATTGTTTTTAATTGAAGAAGTTAGTTTTGCATGTCTTCGGTACGATATAAGAGTGCCAATATTAATTACAACAGAAATGGAAATAAAAGCAACACAGTAACAAATTGTTAAAGGAAAAGCGTCATAAATTGGCTAAAAAATAAATATTTTTCCCTGATAATCTACAAAAAATCCAAACATTAAAATCCTGTGCAAGATAAAAACTAAAACTTCCATCACTTGTATCATTCTGTAAAAAGCCTTTAATTGTAAATTCTTGGGCATATAAAAGTGTGGGAAGTCCAAAAACTAAAATAGCAGAAGGAAGCAACATTTTCCTCCAAAACTAAAATTAGTAAAAGAGAATATTTAAAAAAAAACTCCAAAAAAATTCCAACTTTTTTGTAATTCATAGCCATTGTTATAGCTGTCCAACGATTTAAAAGAAGCAAAATTGTAACTAAAAAGTCTGCTATCATTGTATAAAATGTGAGAAAATAGGAGAGACGCAGCATCCAATTAGGCAATTGACTGTAAAGAGGATAAAGAAAATTCCCGAATAAAATTGTTAAACGATAACAATAATAAGAGTCGAGGGTGTAGAGAATATTCTGAAAATATTGGAAATTATTTAATGTTTGACTTTTTTTATATTTTGGGGTATTTGTAAATATTTTATTTTTATTTACAGCTTAGCTCGAGGAGAAGATATTTCTAATACGCTTTAACTTACAAAATTAAATTTTACATCAAAAATTAGCTTTAGTTCTCTCGAATAGGGGTGGCTGATCATATCCTAAAGAGTCCTCTAATTCCTAGCTTAAATCCGAATCCACCTGTCAGGTGATTTCCCAAAATTTGCCAACCTATTTGGCCGTAGAAAATTTTTTCTAAAATTTTTTAGGGCATGTAAACTATACTATAATTACCGACTTTGACAGTTTTTAAATTACTGTGCCGAACCGGCACAATTTTCCCTCAAAATTATTTTAATTTAATTTTATTTATTTTTAAATTTATTTATCGATTCCGCCCATTCCATTTATTTCTATTTTTCACCTAACTTTGCTTTGTACCGCCCATCTTCTCCTCTATTTAACTTTTGACTTTTATGTGAAAAGTCAGTTTTTGAACTCTCAGTTTTAACTACCAGCTTTCGGAACTACCAGCCAGTTCCTACCAGCCCAGTTTTTGTTTTCTCCCTACTCTTCTATTTTTCTCCCACTCATATAATTATAATTTAAATAAATTTTTTCTTCTTTAAATAATTTTTGTGTTTGAGTTTAGGGGTCTTGAGTTACAAATTGCCACATTCGGCACAATTACTAATTTCCCCCATTTTAACTTACCGGAATGGATCTAATCAAAACAAGTTTGTAAAAAGGATTATGAAATTCTTTGTGTCGAATAATTGTTAATATCTCGATTAAATAAAGAAGCATTGAAGGTAAACTAATGGCTATAGCAAAATAAATAAATTGGTTTCTTAAAGAGGAGAGCCACAAAAATATTTGAAATGACATATTTTTCTTTAAAAAATTTTTTAAATAATTTATTTTGAGAAAATAAAATGGTAAATAAAAAGTAATGAGCAAAGAAAAATAATTAAAGAAAATTAAATTTAAACAAAGGATATTGCAATTTAATTATTTTTTTCTTTAAATTTCACTAATTATTTAAAGTGAATTAACCCAGGAATTAACCCCCTTTCTGAGCTAAAAAAATTTTTTTTAATTTAATAAAAAAGCAAAAAATATAAACTAGATTAAATGATGAGAATCAAAAAAAAAATTAAATTTAAGGGAAAAAGTCTCCTTATAATTAAATTAAATTTTTTCTTAAAATTAAATAAATTTCACTTCCGAGATAAATAAATATATACATTTTTGTTAAATTTCGAGAAATTCAAAGAAAAAGCAAAAAAAAATAAAATTATAATTAAATTGTTAAAATAAAAAAAATTAAATAAATATGTAAATTAAAAATTAATTTCTGCTTAAATTATTTTCTTTTTAAATTTATTTAAGGAACTTTTTACAAAAATATACCCAACAATTATTTAAATAAATTACGTAAAATTTTTGATTTTTAAATAAAAATTTAAACTTGAATTTGTTCGTAAAAAATATGATATTTATTATTAAAAAAAAATTTTTTTTAATAAATGTACCTATTATAAAAAGTAAAGAAATTTATTTTGTATTTAAATAAAAGTAATTTTTAAATACAAATTTTTAATGTACTTTTTCTTAAAAATGTTTTTAAAATAATTAAAACATCTGTCTCTATATTTTATTAGTAAATTGGCACTTTAATTTGTTTGAGGAAAATAATTGTCAGAGTTGGAATTGACAAAATGTTTGTTGGAAATTTTAGAAATTAGAAAACAGGGTTGATGCAACAAAGAGAGAGGAGGAAGTTGATGGAAAAAAACCGTTGTCCGGGATTCAATCCTACTTTTCTCATAGAATTAACATAAAATTTTTTAGTGAATAATTAAAAGTTTTTATCAAAATTTAATTACAAATTATTTATTTATTTACAACAAAAAATATTTAATTTAATTTAAAATTTAAACATCATCACTCCCTTCTATAGATAATTCATAATCTTTACTAAATAAAATTAATTTCTTTTTTCTTTCTTTATTTTCTTCTTTTAATAATAATTTTGTTGTATTTTCTCCTCTATTATTTGATGCTGATTTATTTGGATTTTGAATTATTTTAATTAAAGTTTTTCGAAAACTTTGGCCAAAAATTAAATAAACAAAGAAATTAGCTGTGCAATTAATTACCTTTTTTAATTTAAAAAATTTATTTAATGACGTTAATAACGTTAATGAAAAAGTAAGGAGAGAAAAGTAAAGGTCCCTGTTTTAAAGTTTTTGTCCGATCCCTCGCCCTTTTTCCTTATAAAAACGAGCAACTTGATCATTTTCGAATTTAGAGGAATGAAAATTTTGTAAAAAAGTCATTTATTTAAATTAAATTAAAATTATAGAATTTTGAGTTTGGTAGAAACCTAAAGGTCCAAACACCTAAATTTGGGTATATCTAAATTTAAAGTTAATTTTTTTAAAGATGGCTGTCCATAGGTTAATGTAGCTATCTAAACTTCAACCTCCCTCCTAAGAGTGAAGTAAAATTGAGGTTTTTTATGAAAATTAAAAAAAACTCACAACTAATAAATTGCTTAAATCAACCAAATAAACAATTAAATATTTTAATTGATCAGCAAAAGTTAATTCAAGAAAATTAACTAATAAAGCTGTAAAGTTGCAAAAAATAAATAAGCAAACAACTAATACAAGGCTTATAATATCTGAATCTGTTTAAAATAAAAAAATATTGGGATAAATTGTCATCCTTTTGTTAAACTAATTAAATATAAACTTATATAATTAACTCCGAAACATTTAAAATGATTGAAGAGACCAGACTTGCACATGGACACGGTTAGGAAAAATTAAGGATATCAGTCAGTATACTCTTATCCATCCGTATCGATTCTGTGGATATCCGGATATTCTCCTATTGATGTGAAAGACTGAATGTGACCAATGAGAGAGGCAAAAAAAAATTTTTAAATTTAAAGAAAATACCAGGCTCCCTAGGCCTTTTGAGCGCATTCATAACAATACCAAAATTAAGCACAATAAGTAAAACTAAAGGACCTACAGCCATAAATACCTAAATATTAAATAACTTATTTTAATTCATTTAAAAAAATTTACCGTATACATGTACGTGTAGTAGACAGAATAGTAAACGTGATTCATTCTAAAATGGAACGGATAATAAGAAAAAATTCGGAAAATTCTTTAGTTTTAGTTTTCCCTATTAATGTAAAAATTTTATACTAGCTCTCCTTATTGTTAGTGAGTGAAAGAAAAGGATTCTTTAAATTATTAATTAGAAGATTTTTAATTAAAACTAATTTAGGTAAGGGTATATTTACAATTTTTGAATTTTTTCTTGTAAAATATTTGAGAGATTTTGTTTAATAGAAATTTAAAATAAATACATATTTTCAACTACATACCTAATTTCCAAAATACTTAACCGAAGAAATTCTTTAATTTTTAAAATATGTATTCTTAAAACACTATCATGATTATTTGAGAAAACTTAAATAGTTATTTTAGATAATTACTTGGCTACTTATGTTAAAAAATTTATTTAATTATAGTAAACACCCACTCATCAATAAAATAGATTTTAATTTTCTATTCATTCCGGCCTCTTAAAAATTTTCAGAAAATTTTGTTTAATTAACCTAAATTCTGTAGGGCATATTTGAAGACTTTTTTGCATTATTCCCTCTCTCTCTTCCACACATTCAATAGCCCTCAATTCAAAAAAATGTGGAATATTATAGAAAATAGCCAATATTGAGGTAATAAAAACAAATTTTTTAGCTCTTTTAACTGTACAATAAGAAGAACTTAAAGTTGTTTTTAATGCTACATTAATAAATAAATCTACAGCTGCACCGACACAAAAATAAACAGAAGTTGTTTGGAAAGTTGATGCTAAGGGGAAGAAAAAAGGGGCACCACGGCCATATGCAAAGGCCAAAGCTGTTTTTTGGAAAATTAAGAAATTAAAATGAATAATGTTTAATAAACAAGTAGGGGTATGAGTGGAGGAGGGGTGGTAGGGGCGGAAAGGGACATAACTGTTGTAGATAGAATTTTTGTTTTTAGATTTTGATTAGATCTCAATAACCTGGTCATTTGCCCTGGGGAATACTTATGTAGCTGTGGTAGATTGGGGATACTCCCGGTGAACGGAAAAAGAACTGGGGGCAATGAACTCCAAGAGATTTTCTATTCAACAAAATTCTTACAGATAGGCCCGTGATGCCTCCAAGCTTCCAAAACAAATAAAAACATTGCTGTACAAGTCATAAGCAAATCAGAAATTGCTAAAGCTCTTAAATAAACGGCTATTGAATGTGAACGTTGTTCGGGTTGTGAATATACAAAAATTATTAAAAGATTGCCAACAAGACCAACAATACCAATTAATGCTAATACAGTTCCACTGACAATTAAATTATAAATCTAAAGAAAATAAAAATTTAAATTATTTTTGGGACGTTCGGAGGGTTGGTAGGGTGAAGGGAACATATAACGGTTATTGAGGAAATTTTTTGTTTAAATTTTTTAGCATCATGTGTCAAATAAAGAGAAGTAATAGCTCGTTCGATGCGGCTAAAAGAGCTGAATTGAATGTTTTTTGAATCAGATCAATCAGTTAATTTTGAAATTAGTTATGATCGTTAAACTTTTTTGAGGGTAATGACTCTTCAGAATAAAAAAATAATTTTTGCCTGATAATCAGAATCTGTAGATCCTAAACAGATGTTACAATTTGGTAAATTTTCGGCATCTTTATCTTCCAAAAACATTTAAATTTATTTTTAAATTGTTGCCTTTTTGTTGTTAAAATTTAAAAAATTCTTAATTCCCTAAAAAATTTTTAAAAATTAATTTTAACTTTAATAAAAAATATTAGAATAAAGGGTAGAAAATAGATAAAGTCGAAACTCACTTTAAGGTAACTTAGGTAATAAAGTAATTGGAGGTAACTCCAATAGAATATATACTCCTAAATTCAGGATACGTTTTGGTTGGGAAAGCTGTTTAAACTGCTGCCTAAAAAGGCAGTAAGAAGCTGCCTAAAAATTTTTTTTGCAACTAATTATAATGAGGCCAAATATATGAATTAAAAAAAATATTTTTAATTTAAATGTAAAATTTTAATTTTTTATAAGAGGAGGGAGGAGAAAATGCGAGGAGGAGAAATGGGAGGAGAAATGAAGATTTTTGGCAAATTTATGGTACTGGTGGGATTAAATTTCAATTTTTGGCATTTTTTGATATTAAAGAAAAGTTGCCTTTTTTAAAAAAAATAAAAGGAAATGAAAAAATATATGTAAATAAATTTTAATTCAAGAAAATAAAAATAAAGAAAATAAATTATAAACAGGAAATGAAAAATATATACAGACTTTTAAAAAAAGTTATTTTAAAATTTATTAGAAAAATGTTTATTTTCCTCGTAGATTTAATTTATGTTTGCGACATTTGGAGGGGTGGAAGAGGGTGAAGGGGAGCATACAACGGTTATTAATTATAATTTTTTGGAATTATTTATGTGACAGCTCATCCGGGGCGTCATAAAGAGTTGAATTGGATGGAAATTAACTCGATAAATTAATTTTGGATTTAGAGATGATCAATTGACATTTATCAAGAATAATGAGCGTGATCAATGTCTGGCACAGATCGAGGTCTGCCACTTTTTCTAAAGTCAACTATCATGCCTACTTCCCTAAACGAGTTAAAGAAAAATTTTTACCCGAAAATTTCATACCGTCATTTTTTGAAATTTTTGGACAATGCTTTTTTGAACTTTGGGAGGAGTTAGAATTTTGCAACTGCCAACTCTTTTGGAAAAAGATTCGTTAATGGAACCAGGTTTATAAGCCCTGAAAGAGATTTGAATGGGCTACAAAATGAGTTAATAATATCTAGTAAAAAATGCAAATGGAAAAAAAAGTTATTGCAAAATGAAAAATGTCCTAAATTATTATTATGGTCACCCTTGTATATTTAATTATTTTTTAAAAGAAAAGTAAATTCTTCTTCATTTTTTGCTAAAATGTTTCGGATGATAAATTTTATCCTTATTGCTAATCTAAAAGTACTAAAGAGTCATAAAAAGTGCCAAACACTTGAATAAATTAAAAAAAGGAAAGAAAATAAATTTTAAAAAATAATTTTTTTACAAAAAAAACTTTTTTCTTGTTTAACACATTTTTGGTATTTTTTAATTAAAATCATTCAACCAGAATTTATTTTATATGGCAAACATATTAATTAAAGAAAAGGGAAGGGAGGGAAGGAAGGAGAGTTTTATTCAATTATGGAAACATAAAATATTAAATAAATTTATTTGACATTAAAAAAGAATATTCTTATTTAGAAAATAATTGGTAAATCCTGGGAAATCCGGAACAGAAATTTTGATTAAAGTATTTATGATTGCCTGGTGACGGAAAGGTTGTGGGAATAATTTTTTAGGAGACAATGTCTTTTTTAAGAATTTAATTCTTGAAAATTCTGAATGGAGTTTCTGCCAAAATGATTAGTTAATTTACAAAAAAAAATTTGTCTAAAAGTTGACTATAAATAAATAAATGTCAGATATTCCCTTGTATAAATAAGTCTTTTTAAGAGATTTTTTTAATTTCTTCACAAATCTTAATTTAAATATAGGTACATATTTTAAAGAAATAAATGGAGAAAAATAACATTAAAAATATGTAATTTAAAAAATTTTGTCAATAATTTGAGTATTTTCCTGTGTTTTTTTAATTTAAATTTAAAAAATAATTGTTTTTTTTTATTTTCTTTTAAAAAATCTTTTGTTTAAATTTTTAAAAATATTTTTTAAACAAGCAACTCCCTACGGGAAAAGTTTTTGGCATTTTTAAAGTGAAGAAATGTCAAAACCACCAGCAACTTTGCTTTTTATGAAGATATATTTTTGAAAATAAAGAGAAGGAAATAAAAAGAAAAATATTTTTTATTTATTTAAAATCTCAATAATCAGAAAAAAAAAGATTTTTTGAGTATATGTACATATAATTAAATAAATAATATTTAGTTATTAAAAGAAAATTAAAAATATTTTTAAAAAAAATTTAATTTTTAGTTTACCTATATAAAAAGTTAAAATAAAGAAGATAAATACATACATATGTACTATTAGGTTGACAAAAAAAATATTTAAATTTATTTATTTTTAAAGTAAATAAGTAAAGAAAATGTTAAAATTAAAGTTTATTTAAATTAATTACATTTACGTATCTTTTTGGTAAAATTGTTGGTTTTATCAGATCCTTCGATTAAATAACACATACAGACAAATACATATGTACATACCGTATTTACTCGATTAATTCCCCACCCTCGAATAATTCCCCATGCCACGGATGAGTTGAAAAAATAATTCCTCGGGTCGAGTAAATACGGTATAAGGATCATTCGAAAAAATTTTTATTTTTTATTCCTTCGATTATTCTGTTAATTGTTCTACAGCCTTCAAAAAATTATTTTCATAAAAGAAAAAATAATTTTATTTATTCACTCCCACATTTTTTATTAATTATTAATTTCAACTTTTAACGGGTTAATAAATTAATTTTCTTTTATAATTTTTCCCACAAAATGCTCAAAAAATGATTGATTAAAAGCAACTTGGAAATGAACATTTGGCCGAGTTTTTTTGGAATTTATAAATAAAAAGGAGTGGGAGAACTTTAGGAAAAAAAACTTTTTTTATATACAAAAATAATACCTATAGAAAGAATTAATTTAAATAAAAATAAAAGGAAATTAAGAAAAAAAAGTCAGAAATATATTGAGGAAATTGAAAAAAAAACAAAAAAAATTAAAAAGAAATATTTAATTTTAACTATTTAATTTCCATATAAAGGCTAAAAAAAGAATAAAGAATTTGATATAAAGAATAGACAAAACTTTACACGGTAAAATAAAAAATTTTAGATTTTGTGGGGCATAATAAGTTATAATTTAACACTAAATACACTTCGAATATAGTAGTTTTAATTAGAGACTTAACTGGATGGATGTTCATAATAGAATTTATATCTCAAAAAATACGAGATTTTGTTTGAAATTTTGTTTCTGAACAATCTTCTAAATAAATAAAATAGTCTACAAAAAGTTTTTGCAAAATTTGAGTGATTGATTGACAGATGGGGAAGTAAAAACAAATATAAATTAAATAAATAGAAAAGTACAAATTAAATTTGTTTTTAAGTTTTGAAAGTGCATAAATTAAATAGTTAAATAACAAAAAATTGAAAAGAGGAGGGTTGGGATTTGTTTGGAGGTTTTTGTTGTTTAAATTGATAAAATAAAGAAATTAAAGGAGGGAGTATAAAAAACAAATGTGAAGAAGGTAAATAGAGAAAAGGATTGGCTTGAGAAATTCACCAAATAATCCGGACCCGATATCTGAATCGAAATTTCAACTTTAATCTAAAGAGGGAGTATGTAAATTTTTTTAAACAAAAAACAAAAAAAAACTAGAAACATTTTAGAAAAATATTTATTTTAAATTCTCTCACATTTATAAAATAAATGTACTTTTAATAAATTAAATATTTAGTAGGGTAGTTGGCGACCGGTTTTAAAACCGGAATTTTTGAAATTTTTTGCCAAAAATTAACCGTTTTTAGAAAATTTTATAAACCGAAAACCGGAAATTTGTGAAAATGAGCGATTTTATTAAAAATTCCCCCAAAATAAAACCGGTATTTGCTTAAAACTCAAAACCGAAAACCGGGTTTCTAAAATTTAGATTAACCGAAAACCGGGGGTACCGGTTAATAACCGGTCGCCAACTACCCTAGTATTTAGTATCTATTTATTTGTTTTTACTTTTAAAAAATAGCAAAGTTTTGGATGACCTCAGAATTAAAAATTTATGAAGGATGTGTGTGTGTGTGTGTTTTTTTTAATTTTAATTTCTGTTATTTAATAAAATATACAAAACAGAAAATTTTTAGAAATAAAAATTTTAATGGAATTTAAAAATCAAAAATAAAAAAATTTTTCTAACGGCTAATTGAGAAAGAAAAATCAAAAATATGGAATGAAAAAAGATTTTTAAAAATAATTATTAATTTATTTTGAACGAGAATTCCCAAAAAAGATTTCTTCATTAAAAATTCTTCTAAATTTAGTATTTTTTAAATTTAAAACTCATTAAAATTTGCATTCCCTTATTTTTACAATTATTTTATGGAACGCATTTAAATATATAAATTATTTTTTAATAACAAAAATTGCGTGTTCAAGTTTATTATTAAAATTATTTTTTTATTCAAAAAAGCCTAACTTAAATATTCTTCTTTTAATTTTTGGAAATATATTTTACCTCTCTCCTTTTCAAAAATTACTATTTTAAGACAAATATATTTTGATTATTATTAAGGAAAAATATATTTTTATTTATAGAAAAACAAATAAAATGAAAAAAAAAAGTTATCTAAAAATTCACAAAAAAATATGTAATTAGATATTTAACAAATTTTTAACACTTCCCCCTTTAGCTTAATGGTTAGTTTAATTAGTTTATAAAAAAATCTCCCCGCATTTTCTTCTCTTCTACTTATTTTCTTTGCGCTCCTTCTACCTAAAGTTACAAAATTGTTAAAGTGCAAACCGGCAAAGTTCAATTGTCAACCGGTGCCCCTATTTTCCGATACCTATATTTTCAATAAGTATTGTATCCCCATAAGTTCTTTCATAGAAATAGAAGGCTTTTTTTCAACTTTTTTTTTTAATTTTTTCGTTTTTCGAATTTCGATCATTCTCGACGCAATTGTAATAAAATAAATTTTATTTTGTTGTCATATTTTTCTAATTAAAAAAAAATTTATACTAATTTGATGAGTCATTTCTCTCGTTTTCTCTAACAACAAAAATAAAAAATAAAAACATTTCCCCAAATCTCAATAACAACAAAGCACTTTTCTTCTCTCCTCTCTCTCTCTCTCCTTTTTACTTTATTTTTATTATCGCAGGAGAGTAAACATTTAAAAGTTTTTTTATATTTATTCCCATTTCTCTATTTTATTTTTAGTTTTCTCTAAAAATTGGCCAAAAACGATAAAAAATTATATTTTATTTTTTTGTTGTTTTCAAAAAAAAATTAGTTTAAAATTAAAACCACATTTCTTATAAAATCAGTTTCTTTATTAATTTCTTTAAATTCAATATTTTCATTTAAGATTTTCTTTTGATTTTCATTATATTAAGGCGTAAAATGGTAAGTTATAATAACTTATAAAATTTGAATTTTAAATTAAATTTTCGAAAAAAACTTGACGTTGATATTAACAATCACTTTTATATATAAATTAAATTATTTTTAAAATTGGTTTTGGTTATTAGTAATTTTCGAGTTTTCTTAGACGAATTAATTTTTTAAAAATATTTTTTTCAAAACTTCTCAAAAAATTTAATTAAAGGCCCATCCACATCTAACCCACATAATCGTTCCCTACTCTTCTCGACTGCTATCAGAATTACAGCCAGGCCAAACACTTCTTGTCCAAGGCAATATTTTACAGGAGGCTAAACGTTTTGAAATAAACTTGCTGAGTGAATGTTTTGAAGTAAATCCCCATGTTGGCTCTGTCCCCCTACATGTGAATGTTAGATTTGATGAAAACAAGATTGTCCTAAACTCGTTTAATGTAATTTTTTAATTAAAATAAAGTCAGGAACTTCTTTAAAGATGATGAAAAGACTGTTGCTTATAACTAAAGATAACTTAAAGTGAGGGTATTGTTGCTTAAGCAGCTACTTTGATTGTTATCAACCGGTTAATTTATGCCTAAGGCGACTCAAAAGTCCTTAAAATTCCCTATTTGCCCGCCATTAAAAAATCTTATCTTGAATTGAGGTCCATCTAAGGTCCAACGAATTCCTATAGTGAGGCCCGGTTTATAATGATTATGTTGTTTCGAAATTAATTCTGAAACTTTTTGGAGATAATTTTTTTAATTTATATTAATTAAAGAAAAAAATAATTTTCTTAAAAAGGCTGGTGAATGGGAAAAAGAAGAGAGACATTCAAATCCTTTTAAAAAGGGGGAAACTTTTGATATTCGAATTCGTGTGCATGAAGAACGCTTTGAATTACTTGCCAATCAACACCATTTGGCTGATTTTAAGCATCGACATGCCTTCACAAAAATTGATCATATGCAAGTTTGTGTTTTGCGGATTAAAGAAAATTAAAGAAATTTTTTGTAGATAACTAAAATAATTTTTTAAAGTTTATTTTGACTAAATATTCTTTTAATTTTTTAGATAGCTGGTGACATTACACTCTCCAACGTTCATTGGGGAGGGCGTTATTTTGAAATACCATTTCAGTCAACCTTTCATGGACATTCACTTAAAAATGGTTTTAAAAGATTTAATAAAATAAAATTATTCCCCCCCCCCCTTTCCCTCTCCAAAGGTCAACGTGTTTTTATCTACTCAATTGCGAAGGGCGATTTTAGTGTTAATTTTGTCGGTGCAAATGGAGATTTTCTTTTTCACTTAAATCCTCGTTTTGGTGAAAAACAAGTAATTTTGTGTACAAAAAAATAAGAAAAAAGGATATTCTTTTCAAAGATTATTCGAGGTTCTCAGAAAAATGGAACTTGGGGAGAGGAAGAACGAGAAGGTAAATTTCCTTTGAAAAAGGGAGAGGCTGTTGATATTGCTATACATAATGAGCCTTTTTCTATTCAGGTAATTTTAAAAAGGAATTTTTAATTCAAAAATTATAAAACACAAAGGAGAAATAATTTTAATTTTAGGAATAATTAATAATCCTAAACTTCCCACATAATTTAATCCTGAACGATTTTCCAGAAATTAATATTGGCAAAAAACAAATTATTGAGGAAAAGATATACTTAATCCAAATAATTTAAATTTTAAGGTTTTCACTAATGGAAGTCATTATTGTTCTTTTGCCCACCGAGTGGAGGATCCAAATAATGAATATAGATTTTTACGTGTAGAAGGGGATATTGAATTAACTGGCGTTGAAGTAAGTCATTGAAAGGGGAAAGAAATATGGAAATATTTAAGAAAACATTAATTTTTAGTATTTGTAGAATGATTAATTAAATAAAATAATTTACATTAAATAAATTTTATGCCAAAAAGAATAAAGAAAAGTCCTTGTTAAGAAAACACAAAAATTAATTGAATGATAAAATCAAAAATTTGATATATATTCTATAAATAAAGTTTAAATTTTAAAATTGTTCAGGAGGAGTTGAGGGCTTTAAATCAAAAGGAACATAAATAAACACCCCCCCCCCATTTTGGATGTCATATTAGTGTTAACGTCACCAACATCCTAACACACAATTATTCCAAGCAATAAATGGATCTGGAACAGGGGTGAGCGCATTGCGTTTTGCGTTTTGCGTTTTGCGTTATTTGCGTTAAATTTTGGCCTTGCGTTGCGTTTTGCGTTTTGCGTAAATTTGGCTCAAATTAACGCAAAAAAACGCAAGAAATATACCCAATCTGAGGGCAAAAATTGAAAGAAATCTGGCTCCTTGGCCTTCCATTCTTTCCAAAATTTTCGCCTGCGGCGCTCAAAGTAGAGTTCAGATCTTCCGGTATCCCGACAAATACCCTGATATCCCCGGTATCAATCTAAATGCACACATTATACTCTACTTGATCCCTTCAAATTCCACGATAAACTCGTAATCCCCCACTATTTCTCTAAACCCCTTTGATCCAGGGTGACCCTTTCCAAAACACTAAAATAGGGAAAGGCATCTCAAAAATAAAGAAAAATTTATCCATCCTCCCACTAAATCCTCATATATCATTCATAATTCCCTTGTATCCCCGATATTACTCAAATCATCATCCATCCAAACACTTTTATATATCACAAAAGAAAGTAAGACTGCTAACACTTATGCTGGTAAAAACAATGCTAACTATCTGCAGATAAATCATTAGCTGCAGATAAATCCGTAATAACAATGCTAAGAATTAAAATCCGTAAAACTATCTGCAGCTAAAGTAGAAAAAAATCGGTAGCTTTGTCTGCAGATACCTATCCATAATAACAATGCTAAGGATAGGGTAGCGGATAGGGTATCGGCTAGGGTAGCTACGGATAAAATCGCTAGCCTCCTATTTAGGTGGATAGTTGCATTATTTTAAATATTTACAAAATTATAATGAATTTTAAAAATTTAATAAAAATTCAAAATAAAAAGAATTTAGTTTACTACGGATAAAAATCCTTAGCATTGTTTTTACCAGCATTAGTGACACTTCAATTTTTAATTGGAAAATGGCTAATACATACTTGATAAAAAAATTTTCCCATTTTTGCGCTCTTGCGTTTTGCGTTTTGCGTTTTTTGCGTTTTGCGTTGATTTTTGGCCTTGCGTTGCGTTTTGCGTTTTGCGTTTTTGGAAATTGTCTCTTGCGCTCACCCCTGATCTGGAACAGATGGAAAGCTGCGGGACCCAGAACAAAATTTAAACATCAATCCCCCTCACCGCCGTATTAAATTCCGTGTCAGGGCAGTTCTTCGAACGGACACGACTTCGACCGACAAAACTTCGACCGACAGAACTTCGAATTACAAAACTTCGTCCAGACAAAACTTCGAATGACCAAAACTTCGTCCAAAGAGCTTGGGGTTATTTTGGCGCAAGCAATTATTTTTTTAAACAGGCAATTGGATTTTTTCGGTACCGGTACCGGACGTAGCGAAAGAATCGATACCGAAAAGTACTAAATTTTACAAAATCTGTTTGTCAGGAGTACCGGCACTTACGTACCGGTAAGATTTAGGAATTTCCATTACTCAACCGGTTCTTGTACTTTCCGGTACTGCCGGTACAAAACTTCGACCGACAAAACTTACTGCCGGTACGCCGGTAATATTTTGGAATTTTCAGTGCTCAACTGGAACTGGTACTTTTTGGTACCGGTATGGTACCGGAAAGATTTTGGACTCAGCTCATCGAGCTCTTTCGAATGAGGTATAATTCGCCTATTCGAATTTTTGACCCCAAAAATCAGCTTGGTCCCCCCTTTGGTTTTCGATTTTCATGGGTCTGAAAATCCGGGAAAAAATGCTTTTGAGCACCGTTTTGAGACCTTTTATATTGTTTTTTGAACTCAGCGCATCTTTTTACATCAGAAAAACATGACTTTCAGTGTGTTGCTAAGGTGAACCCTAGCCAAAGAAATAATTGCTTGCGCCAAAATAACCCCGAGCTCTTTGGACGAAGTTATGGTCATTCGAAGTTCTGTCGGTCGAAGTTTTGTCCGGTCGAAGTTTTGTCATTCGAAGTTCTGCCCCTCACCCTTAAATTCCCTAAAGTTACGAACATCAATGACTTCTGCCATTTATGAATTTGTAAAAAAAAATAAAAAATGATAGACAGATAGGTCAAGAATAAAAATTGAGAATTTTAAAAATTGAGAATTTGAAAAATAATAAAAATATTTTAGAAAAAATTCTATTCTTTTAAAGTTGTTGAGGAGAAGCTGGAGGCAAAGAATTATCCGAAAACCATTGTTCTTTTAATCCATAATTAAGTGGAGCACTCAAGAAAATCATTAATATTGCAATTAAGAATGCATATAATTCCAAACGATAATCAGCCGTTAAAAATAATTCGAGTCTTGCATGAGAATCCCATCTAGATTCTACCCAAGTTGAATATTGTCCACTAGAGAAATTATAATCTGTGGAAAAAAAGAAGTAATTTAAAAAATAATAAATTGATAATTCTGATTTTTAAAAGGTAAATTAATTCTGATTTAATATTCTTGTTTATTTACTTTCAATATCAAATGCTGGTGATTTTGCAATACCCATATAAATACTTGTTCTATAACACGTTCCATTGTTAGTTTGAGGATCATTTTGCCAAATATATGTATATACCTTAAATAATCGATTTTTTAACTTAATTTAATTTAAAAATCCACGTCTTGTTTTTTATTCTGGTCCATACATTGTTGTTCACTTGCTATATTCATTGCTGGACCTTTTTGTCCAAGAGAATTAACTAATAAGGAATGAACAATTCTTCGAATTCCAGATCCTGGATATCCAGTTCCAATTGATAAATCATTTGCTATTATTAAAGTTAAAATTAAATTTTAAAAAATTCAAAATTTACCTGTAGTCCTTAGCCAATATTTCATATCTGGATCATTTGTTGCATTTGAAACACGTAAAAAGAGAGGACAATCCCATGAAGATTTTAGAAAGAAACATTCACCAAGTGTTTTAGCCTTTAAAGAATTAAAGAACAAAAATTAATAAATAGTCAAACCTCACTTTTATTATATACACTAATGTAAGTGAAAAAATCGTACCTTATAATGTGAAGTATATTAAATATATGTTAAAGATTAAACAGGTTCCCCACCCGGTGGACAACCAATTTAAAAAAACATAACCTAAATTAAGGTGTATCTAATTTTGTGGGTATCTAAAAATGAGGTGTTTGACTGTGTATGAGGTTTTGACTGTGTATTCTCTCACATAATTCTCATCAATTTTGAATTGTTTAATAATTTTTGTATCATTTAAGAATAAATAATTCAGAGCAGTATTTAAAGTTATTTTTGCAGCTAAAGTAATTCTATCAATAAATTGATTAAATAATTGTGTATTGTTTCGAATTTCAATATCAAAAATTGAATTTAAATAACTAAAGAAAATTAATTATTTTTTTTTTGTAAATTAAAAAGAGAAAATTTACCTAAATTTATATTTTCCTTCGCCAAAAGAAGAAAAAACAAAACCCGGAATATTTTTAGATTCTTTAAGTAAAGAATGATAGCTTGAAGGAGGTAATGATCCATAAGAAATTGTTTCTGGATTGATAAAATTAACTTGTGCTCCAGAAATTTTTGAAGATTTTATTAGAGTGTCAATCTGAATATTTAAATAATTTTTTGAATTTTTGTTTAAAAAATAATCAAAGAAAACTACAAGTAATCCTCTCTAATTTATTCCAAAACATGAATAAATCTGACAATGAACCCTAAAAAGTTCGAGAAAAAAAATTGAGTTAGATAAATAAATAAATGAGAGAGTAAGGGAAAGAGTGGATAAGATGAAGGAAAGCTTGAAGGTGGTTATTTTGGAAATAATGGAAGAAAAGGGTAAATCAGAGATTCCAATAGTCAAGAAAAACTGAAAAAAAATTAAATTATTCAAAAAATTCTTCAAAAGTGTTAAAGAAAATTTTTACAACTTTTCAGCAATTTTTTAATTTCTCAAAATTATTCAAATTTACCAACCATTGTTTTATTCTCCAAATAAACTTCTTTATCTGTATGTATAAAAAACTGTTGATTAGTCCCAATTTGTTGTAATTCCATAAAAAACCCAATAGATTCAATTCCCAATTGTTTTATATTATCTCCAGGTAATTTACTATTTGGATGTGGAAATCGTTTATTTTTCATTTCAAAAATCCATCGACTACTTCCAATATATCCCAAAGACTCTCCATGAAAAAATCCAAAAAGTAATTGGCGAGAAGTTTTTTGTGTTTTTGTTAAAAATAATTGAAGATTTTGACCAATAGAATTTGCCACTAAAAGTAGGGGAATAATTGATGAAATTGTTGAAAAATCTCCTCCATGGGAATTATAAATAGAAGAAAATGAATCTAACTAAAAAATAAATATAATATTCGATTAGGTATATTCTTCGAGTATCCAAAACTAAATCAAAAAATCCTTTCGAATCAATAAATCACTCCAATCTATGAGAACAACATTTTCATTAATTATATGTCTAAAGAAAAAAAAAGACTTGAGGCTGTCTGGGATTATCTATAAAAGCAGAAATTTCAGGGTTAACCTAAATTAAGAGTAGCCTAATTTCTTTTTTTTCATTTTTACATTTTTTTTTAAATTTTAATTAAATTTGTATTTTAAACACTGTTAGTGGTATTTATTCTAAAAACTGGGATGGATTTTTAGTTAATCCTTAAATCTATTCTATAAATGCAATAAAAATAATTTTATTCCTAAAGATTCTTTTAAAAACCAACCCTAGCAGCCAAAACAAAAATATTTGGTTTAATATCCTTTTGTTTTTGTGCAAGAGGGGGTAACATAGCAAAAACATTACGGTCTTCAAGGTGATCACACAACCTTTAATTAAAACAAAATTTTTATTAAAAAATTTATTTTCTCCACTTACATTACTTGTTCTCTTAATCCAGAACTTTTTTCTTGTCTTTCAATACATAATTTTGAATTTCCAGCTGCAAACATAAACAAAACCATTCTACCAATACACCGAAGACTTTCTTGTTTTATTTGTTTATTATAGGGAATTGAACACTGAAAAATTTAAATTCATTAAAAATAATTTTTTAATACAAATATCTTCTAATTTAATGCAAATGATAAGATGACAAGAGGTCTAAAAAATATTTCCAAACCCCTAATAAGAAAGCCAATGTTGATGCTAGAAGACAAAAAAATCCAGATTTTATTTAAAATAGTTCTGAAACGGACCTCGGGATGAAAAAATTTTATAAGATTTAATCTAAAAAATTTCCAAACCTTTTCTGTCAAAATATCAATTTGAGTTTGATTTTCTATGAAAAATATTGGTTTATCAAAATTTTTAAAGCGCAATCCATCAGTAGAAATTGCGCCCAGAGAATTCCATCTTTGGCAATGTTGTTGTTCAGATTTGTAAAATGCTAAATAAAATTATTTTTTATTAGTTTTAGAGAAATTTTTCTACAGATTACAAAAAAAGTTGAATTTATGGAAGTTATCAAGGAAAATTCCAAATTAGACCAAGAAAATAAAATTTTACAAAATTGTTGATTAGGACAAGCAGCATCTTCAGAAAAACTTTTTGGCAATTTCTCTCCTCGATAAAACAAAATAATTCCTTGAACATTTTCATTAGTCTGAACAGCTTCAATTAATTTACTAAAAAATTTTTTATTAAAAATCATTTAAAAAAATAAACCTATCCAAATTATTAATATCAATTAAAACAATTAAATTTTGAATTCGTAAAGGAAGTTCTTTGACAATTTCATCAATAACTTTTGAATTTGAAATTTCTATAACAACCCCAGTATTACCATTTTTGGTTGCTAAAATAACAAAAATTTAGATCAGACTGATATCAGAAAACTGTGACTTTTTATACAAAACAAAAGTTAGCAAAACCCCTAATGTTAAAATCATTCCGTGAAAATAATCCTACACCTATATTATTGTCAATTAAAAGAGGTATGTCTTAAAGACGCTCTTGTACAACTCAATTACGATTTAAAAAAATTATTTCCAAATAAACTAACATTGACATCCAACCGAATCAGTTCCATTTAATATTCTAGTACAATAAAACTCCAAAGGGGTTAGTTCAAAAATTATTTCTTCCCGTAAGTATCCACTATTTGCTAAATTTTAATTAATTAAAATACTTTTAAAATCCAAACCTTTTGATATAGTTAGTATAATCCAACAAAAAATTAGTAAAAGCATTTTCACTTTAATTTTAAAATTATACTAAAAAAGAGAGTATACAAATATATAATATAAATAAAAAAGTGTAAACAACTTTTTAGTAAATAATTTAGAAATTTTATAAAGTCAAGATTTACTAAAAAAAAGTAATATGAATTATAAAACAAATAAATCTTTAATTTATCCAACATACAATTTTGCACCTTCTTTAGCAAGTTTATCTGCCTGGTCATTGCAATAATCGCCTGAATGACCACGGACCTTCTCAAATAAAACATGAATTTGCTTCTTAAGTTCATCAATGCGTTCAAGCAAATCTCTGTTTTTAACGTCGTTCCCTTCATAAGTCTTCCAATCATTTTGTTTCCATTTGCGAATCCATAAATTCATCTAAGAATAAACACAAAGGTAAGAATTTTAAAAAATCTTACACTTCCCTGAAACCTCTCTTCGAAATCTGAAGGAATATTAATGAGAATGATTTTTCTACATTGCGGCACCAAAAATCACAATTATATAAAAAAGCCAGCCTATTGTTAGGTCCCTTTGTACCAAAATATTTTTTAATTGATTCGGATTTATATTCATTTTACTTTCACTATTTGCCTAAAAGGGGCAGTAAAAATGGCCATACTGAAATCTCATCTGAACTTTAAACTTACTGATGAAATTATTAGCCGAGAATCTGTTCGTATTAAAAGACATGATAATCCCTCAGAAATTGCTTTTTCCATAGCAAAAATTATAGCAGTATATTCAGCAGCATTGTTCGTTGCACGGCCAGTAATAGGGGCAGAAATATTCCATTTATGATCATCACCCCAATAAACACCAATACCAGCCTAAAAATATATTCTTTAAATAAACATGTCAAAAAATATACTTTAGATCCAAAAGAGCCATTATTGCTACATGCCCCATCAGTATAAACAACAGGAACTCCATCTTTCATAATAAGACCAAATTCATTAATTTTATCCGGCTCGCAAACCGGTAGATTTAATTTAGTTTTTGTTTTTGCAACTCGTTTTACTTGTTTCAATTGTGGTATACTTGTAACTATTAAATGAAATAATTAATTGAAATTGCAGAATAAAAGTAGGGTCTCACTATAATGGGGTGTTTTTCGTAAATACGATTTCCAAGGTAAGAATCAAGAGCATACTCGTTACTCGGCATTAAAGTTGTCGGATAGTATCCGGATCCGACATCCGAACTGAAAATTTCGGATATCCGGCCTTTTATCGGATCCGACAATTCTATCCGGCACACTTGAAACAGATTTTTATGTATCTTTGTACGAAAATTTTGTTCGTTTGCTGTCACCTACAGCAAATAGCAGGCATAACCGTGAAACGAGATTTGGGCTTTAAAGCTAGACAATATTTTTGATAGCATTTAAGAATTATAATTTTAAAAAAACCTCCATTTTTCTCGACAAACTCCTTCGCTTCCTCCTCAGATTCAAATT